>JAMPIV010016271.1:0-631984 GCA_024509875.1 Oreohelix idahoensis
CAAAACTTATTTCGCCAAGCGAAATTATCTCCCTACTCCCAACATTTACGTCCGCTTTAAGCGTGTCGTAAACTGTCACCTACTGACCACGATGTACGCGTGTGTCAGTTTTCAAATCCCAGACAGCCTGACTCCAATGCAGGGCAGTTTTCACATAAGCTGACCATGGGCCCACCGTGAGCGGCCGTGGTCAGTTTGGGATTTTCCAGACAAAATGTCTGGATAACTGACCGGGCAGATGTAAAGTAAATCAACTCAACCGGGACTTATGCCGAGAAGAAGAAAGCTCGGCGCGCTCGGTGAGAATGTAGACGATTTGCTACGTCCTATGTTCAGCGAACCGACTTATCACGCCTTCTGACGCCCTGCAGCCCTGACATTAGTAATATCAGTCTAGCCGCGATTATCAGTTTTAGAGAAAGGGAAAACGGTCAAGTTTGCGAATCTATGGAAAATAATACTATCAAAACGAATGGATGAAAAATATACAGGAAAAAGGAAATACAGAGATAATAAAAGAGAGAAATCGGGTGAAAGAATAGGAAGAAGATGTGGGTAATTTAATAATGAATATAGACCCTAGTGGGACAGAGGCTCCCCCTTTAAGACTATGGAAGCACTCCCTGTCTTACGTTTGGAGTTTAATTTCCTAGAACAGTAGTTGGGGTGTCTGTTCTTTTTCCCTCTCCTCTTCCCCTCCATCTCTGTCCAAATTCCTACTCAAGTCCACTCTCAAAGTTTCCTTCCCCTGGGGAATGTCTTCATTATGGCGCTTGACAGAGCGTCGCCGCTTCTGACATTTTTGAAAGAGTTTTGTGATTAGGTTTAGATATTTCACACAGGACTCAAAAAAATGCAGGGGTTTTCTTCTGCCAAGAAGTCCCCAGTTCCAAAAGACGTATTTAAATCGGAGTCGCTCGGGAACGACTACTTGGGTGTGCAAATTTGTTCAAATGTCTGATTAAGTCACCTAACCAATTATTCCAGGCGGGGTTAGCAGAGACAGTGTCAATAGCGTAGGGTTTCAAAAAAATGATGAATGTCAGGTCGGTGCCCTTCCTCAGTATAGGATTCACTTTAGTCACACCACAGATTTGGTCCACAAGATATAATCTAGTCGGGAAATGATTGTTAATAATTCACGCCACCAGGCAGCAAATTATATAGAGTTTCTAGAAGAAATTAAGTGCTGGCTCCAAGGTCCAGTATTTATCATTACAGTCTTTGAAAACCCGTTATAGGGATATTAGTATTTCTGTCTAACTTGCACCGTCAGATCAGTGTTACTTGAGAAAACCCACGTGGTTCAAAATAAGGACTGTCTATTTCTTCACAAGTATGGAAACTACTACTAGGTGCTGGTAAAGTTAGGGTCCCCCCAAAACTTTCACTGTGTGGAGGAAAAATAACACATATAATATAATAAACAGAATCTGTACTGGTTAAAACTTACATTTAAACTTGCAAGCAGAGAGCTTTGCTTATCATTTAAACTTCCCGTGACGTAAGTTATATTTAAAAATCAGCAATCCTCATGAATTAGGAACACGTGCGTAATCCGTCACCATTCATGAGGCTCGATTCTAGAGTTTATACGTTAGTTTAGAAAAATACACTCGACTGAGTATTAGCAGTTAAATTAAATTTATAAATAGCTACAATTGCCGTTATAAGCTAGAAATTTAAATTTTATTCTGCTTTCCACTGAATGCTTCCCTAGAAAATATAATAGCCTACCACTTTATTTCTCTTCTGCGCTAAAGAAATAGATTAAAATGAATTAAGCGATTTAACACTTTAACACTCACAAAATCTATATATATCTATCATATTAATTACCTCAACCACAGAATTACAGGTAGTCGCACAACTTAAGAATAAAAATTGCTGAAAATATTTCTGGAAGTCTAGAAGTTCGACAAATTGCCGAAACAAACTGAGATCTTCGCTAACAGCTATTCTGTTTTTCGAGCGACCTATCTACTGTGGAGTCTATGAGCGAGAATGAAATTAAAGTTTCAAACTTGGCCAATATCTTAAAATCAGACAAAGGGCCCAAACTTATTTCGCCAAGCGAAATTATCTCCCCTACTCCCAACATTTACGTCCGCTTAACGCGTGTCGTAACTGTCACCTACTGACCACGATGTACGCGTGTCAGTTTCAAATCCCAGACAGCCTGACTCCATTGCAGGGGCAGTTTTCACACTACAGCTGACCATGGCCCAAGTGAGCGCCCTGTCAGTTTGGGATTTTCAAGCCAAATGTCTGGATACTGACCGGTGCAGATGTAAAGTATCACACCTCACCGGGACTAATGCCGAGAAGAAGCTCGCGCGATCGGTGAGAATGTAGACGATTTGCTACGTCCTATGTTCAGCGAACCGACTTATCACGCCTTCTGACGCCCTGCAGCCCTGACATCTACGTAATATCGTCCTAGCGCGATTCTCAGTTTTAGAGAAAGGAAAACAGGTAAAGTTTGCGAATTATATGAAAATAATATTCGCAAAACGAATGGATGAAAAATATACAGGAAAAAAGGAAATACAGAGATAATAAAAGAGAGAATTCGGTTGAAAGAATAGGAAGAAGATGTAGGAAATTAAATGAATATAAACCCTACGTGACAGAGCCTCCCCCCTTTAAGATATGGAAGCACTCCATGTCTACGTTATGGAGTTTAATTTCCTATAACCGTAGCTTCGGGGTGTCTGTCTTCTTCCCTCTCCTCTTCCCCCTCCATCTCTGTCCAATTCCTACTCAAGTCCACTCCTCAAAGTTTCCTTCCCCTGGATGTCTCATATGCGCGCTTGAAAGAGCGTCGCCGCTTCTGACATTTTTGAAAGATTTCCTGTGATAGCGTTTAGATTTTACCCAGACTCAACAAAAATGCAGTCTTCTGCCAAGGAAGGTCCCCAGTTCCAAAAGACGTATTTAACTCGGAGTCTCGGGAAACGATACTTGGGTGTGCAAATTTGTTCAAATGTCTGATTAAGTCACCTAAAATTATTCCAGGCGCGGGAGTTAGCAGAGCACAGTGTCAATAGCGTAGGTTTCTAGAAATGATGAATGTCAGGTCGGTGCCTTCCCTCAGTATAGGATTCACTTTAGTCACACCACAGATTTGTCCACAAGAATATATATATATAGTCGGGAATGTTAGTTAATACTAGAGTATATTTCGCGCATCAGGCAGAAAAATTACGTAGAGTTTCTATGAAGAAATTTTAGATCTGGCTCCAAGGTCCAGTATTTATCATTACTGTCTTTGAAATCCCGTTATTGGGAGATAGTATTCTGGCTAACTCCGGTTGCATATGCACTGTTTAGACCAGTGGTACTTAAGAAACCAACGTGGTTCAAAATAAGGACTGTCTATTTCTTCACAAGTATGGAAACTACTACTAGGTGCTGGTAAAGTTAGGGTCACCCCAAAACTTTCACTGTGTGGAGGAAAAATAACACATATAATATAATAAACAGAATCTGTACTGGTTATAACTTACATTTAAACTTGCAAGCAGAGAGCTTTGCTTATCATTTAAACTTCCCGGGACGTAAGTTATATTTAAAAATCAGCAATCCTCATAAATTAAGAACACGTGCGTATTCCGGCACCATTCATGAGGCTGGATTCTAGAGTTTATACGTTAGTTTAGAAAAATACACTCGACTGAGTATTAGCGGTTAAATTAAATTCATAAATAGCTACAATTGCCGTTATAAGCTAGAAATTTTAATTTTTATCCTGCTTTTCATGAATTGTTCCTAGAAAATATAATAGCCTACCACTTTATTTCTCTTCTGCGCTAAAGAAATAGATTAAAATGAATTAAGCGATTTAACACTTTAACACTCACAAAATCTATATATCTATCATATTAATTACCTCAACCACAGAATTACAGGTAGTCGCACAACTTAAGAATAAAATTGCTGAAAATATTTCTGGAAGTCTAGAAGTTCGACAAATTGCCGAAACAAACTGAGATCTTCGCTAACAGCTATTCTGTTTTTCGAGCGACCTATCTACTGTGGAGTCTATGAGCGAGAATGAAATTAAAGTTTCAAACTTTGCCAATATCTTAAAATCAGACAAAGGGCCCAAACTTATTTCGCCAAGCGAAATTATCTCCCCTACTCCCAACATTTACGTCCGCTTAACGCGTGTCGTAAATGTTGGGCACACTACAGCTGACCATGGCCCACCGTGAGCGCCGTGTCAGTTTGGGATTTTCCAGACAAATGTCTGGATACTGACCGGTGCAGATGTAAAGTATCACACCTCACCGGGACTTATGCCGAGAAGAAGCTCGCGCGCTCGGTGAGAATGTAGACGATTTGCTAACGTCCTATGTTCAGCGAACCGACTTATCACGCCTTCTGACGCCCTGCAGCCCTGACATCTACGTAATATCGTCCTAGCGCGATTCTCAGTTTTAGAGAAAGGAAAACAGGTAAAGTTTGCGAATTATATGAAAATAATATTCGCAAAACGAATGGATGAAAAATATACAGGAAAAAATGAAATACAGAGATAATAAAAGAGAGAATTTGAAATTCGCCCCCTTGAAAGAAATAGGAAAGAAGATGCATGAAAATTTCCCAACCCATCCTAACACTACCCCCACACTAGCCCCCGACGTACCCCCATGGGCTGATCAGTCACAGTTCCGCCTAAACTGCTGCTGTGCATGACTGCTTGACAGCGAAAAGCCACATGGCCCAGCCCAGTGCTGGGACCGGCAATATGCCCCCCCATACCCATCCTCCAGACCCCCTACATTGAAAGCCCGGAAGATAGGCAGTTAGCCCTAACCTCCGAAATCTACCCTCACCAACCCTGTAGACCCCCCAGAGGCTTCATCCGCCTTGGGGCACTGCATTGCAGAGCCCTACTCGCGACCCCTCTTTCAGGCGAAAGACAAGAAAAGCCCCTGCCCCTCGCTAGGACAGGGAAGTCCGCGGAAACGAGGGGTCTTCCCCTGCTCCCTTCATCATCCCTCAGAGGTTCCCCGGCTGTAGGTCAAGAGCCCGAAAACGAGATTCCCCTCTCGAATCCATGGAGCTCACATTGAAAGTCGCTCAGCCGCCTCCCTGCAGCCTCGCGGCTGACCGCAGAAAAAGTCGGCTCCCCGCTAAACCCTCGATTACAGCCTTGCGTACCTCGTCCAGTTTACGTTCTAAGGGAGTCGCAGACCCGTCCCCAGCGCCATGACTCGCTGAAAATGGAGCCAGCCCTCTTTGCCTTCAGATGCCGACTGCTAGTCAGTGTGCCACCCCCCCCAGGCAGCACTGGTGATAACAAGTAAGATCATTTTGTTGAGAAAGAAGATGAACATCGAAGGGTACTTAAGTATATTTGAACTTTTAAGCTACTACATCATGGGGTTAGAGTAGAGAGAGGTGGGAGCCACGCCAAGTTATCCCCCCAACATAGGGCTTATACTCGGACCGGCTTATGAAAGTTTTTGCCCAACAACTCCGCAGAGATGACCAGGACAATTATGACCTGCTAAAGCCAGGCCTTTTATTAACAATACGAAAAAGAAAACGGAGACAAATTTATAGAAAAAAAATTTAGGAATGCCAAACTACTGTCGGTGAGACATATCACCAGTTCTCTGCACGGTTAGAGACCTACTTGAGAAATGGAGCTGCTCAGGGGGAAAACCCAAGATCCATAAGGAGAATGCTCCTTATTGAGCAGCTAAGAGAGTCATGCTTCCAGACCTGAGAAAGATTTCTCATGGAACAAGATGCGAGAGGCTGGGTGAGTTTACACAATGTCGCAGAGAGGTATCAGGCAAGCCCAAGCAGAGGTAGCTTGGTAATAAAAAGAAAACAGGTAGACAATTTTTACCGGCACCTCAAAACACTTTAAAAAAGTTGACCATAGAGACTCAGACCATCAGGTCCCCATAGTCAATATTTGATAGGCCAAAAACCTCACAATTCAATGAAAGGAAATATGATGAAAGAAAACAGTTTCGCCGCCAAGAGAACATAGACTTATTGTTCCCCCGGGATTGTAGGATGGTGCCACCATAACATTGACAGCCGTAAACCACCACCTTTGCCTCCCGTAGCAAATTACGGAAAAGGAAGGTTCTTCTAATAGATGTCACGCCTCACAGGTCAATCTTCATACCTGAAATCTATATGTAAACGGTCTTACTCAGCCCGAAGGACAGTTCTTTGTTCTATGTAACGTCGCTGTGTGTCAGCGATTATGCCTACGTCACTGGTTAGATTTAGGAATGCCTGTAAAGGTCAGTTTGACCTGCACTCCTGCAATGCCATCCTCGTGCGATTTATGATTTGGTTTGTTTAGCACATCTGAACAGTAAGAGGATTTTTTTGTTGATGTACTTTTGTATTTGGAGCCAACCATATAATACCTTGGCGCCATATCAATTCATCTTTTAGAATATGCCAAATGCATTGATGACTATGTAAGCTGATGTTTGTGAATGTCAAGACTTTGCTCTATTGTGAACTGGATGTACGTTCATCTTGTACCTGTGACGTCAAAATAAATGATGAAAAAAAACGTCCAGAGCGGTTTACCCTATTATGACTTCAAATGTCGTACCCTACGTGCTGTAACTCTGTGAACTGCATCACCTCTATACACAGCAACAACGACAACACAAAACAAGATAAGACACCCTACATCTACAACTATAATTTTACTGGTGTCGATAGGGGTGGTAATTGAAGTCAGCCTAAATCCACCCTTATCACCACCGTTTACTGTTCCTAAGAATAACTAGTAGGACTTCTCACTTCAGTTGCACTGTACTTGTCGCAAACACACAGTCAAATATACGCTCCAACACTGATGCGTGATGCTGTTTCTTTCCAAATAAACACAGTCTGTTCAATGCTGTCTGTACTATGACAAATGTCAACAAGCGCTGACCTAGTTGCTGCTGCAATACGCTCGATAGGACAGGTTCACGCTGACATCGACTGTAGAGGTGTACTGCAAACTTGTACACTGGTGTTCATGTGTGTCGTTATGTAACCACAGGAAACCGTCTGGGTATCAGTAGTTGACTTCTGTACAATGTCCACTGTGCAGGTTGACCCACAAGCTGCCCTACTACGGAACGTTGATAAGAGTATAATTGATGTTCTTATCGTAGGTGCAGGTTAATGGTCATCACATTGTTGAAATGCTATTTGCTGGTGTAAGGTGTTATGATTGTCAACTCGCTAACCGACACAGGGTTGTACATACAGGTCACCTGGTCCATAAAGTAGTGAGGCCCTGGACAGGTGATGTTGACAATGAGTGAAAGTATAAATGTCAATTGCGCGAATGTGTGGAATGTTCTGAAGTTGACATGTTGGTTAAAATACAATCATACACTCGTATGCAAGTCAATGATGTCCTGAACGGCTATTGACGTTTTCATATATTTATTGTGACACATACTCTGACATTACGGTTGACAGTCACTGGAACAAGTTGACACACACATTGTTGTATAAGTGAAGAAATACATAGCATCTGGATATAATGGAATGATCGTAGGCAAACACATAGTATTCTGATCTGTCTATAGTCTCATTCCTTAGCTGACTAATCGCGTCAGCCAAGAAATATTACTTAATAATGGCTCCTTATCAGACCTTCTACTGCCTAAGTCTTACAAGCCTTAAATCCAGCAAATGTTCATGATAACGATCTTAAACCACCAGTAGTGGGGTTTTATTTTCTTATAGATAACAGATCTCTATCATCATCAGATAATAAGGGTTGTCCCTGTTTCTCGATAGATGATTTTATTAAACTGGCAATGAGATCCAAGATGGCTTTACTTTTCAGTGAACCTCGCTCACCCAAGGTGAAAATATGAAGCATAATTAAAGATGCTGTTCATACATAAATGTCCTGACTGGGCTCTGAATATTCTGCAATTAATAATGCTGGTCACATCAAATAACATAGGACTGCTAGGTAGCATATCATCTTCCTCTGTAGTCAATAATAATCTAGGCACGACGAAACGTCTGCCCATCTAGGCATTGCAGAAGGGTACATAAACTGGCTTCGTTACCTTGTTATGGAAATGCACTGGCGAATAGCTCACACCATCTTTTGGCGTTAGGAACAAACACTGGGGAGGATTACCGACATAACAGTCATATAGAGAAACTATCTCCTTTCCCCAAATAAACCACGGAAAGATCCCATCTTCGGACTTCCCTGGTATAGACCAGCCATCGCAGAAAAAACATAACGGAAGACCCTTTTCAAAACACACCCGGTCTGGGCATGCGTTAAAGATAACCTCTGAACTCTATATTCAAGTGGGACAACTATATATTACATTCATACGAAGCAAATACAGAGTATTCGCCCTTTGTCTAGAGTTCTAATCTCAGACTCAAAATATTATTACCAAATATTTCCAAACATAACAAGTATACAAACAAATAAATATCTTCCTATATATATATACATCTCTATCTTCATTGTCCCCAGTAATCTGTTGGTAACACACGAGCTCACAAGAGGAGCTTTCATTTCATAGTGACTTGAATGGGCATTACTATACTCGTATATATAGACTCCACCTCATATGTAATGGTCTCTCAACCCACACGTTTAGTCTCATTGTATGGCTCTGAAACATTGAGAACAACGAAGACGTTATAATCAGCAGTGGTTGAATCACACGTAACCGTACGTTTCCATTGACAAGTCGTCTTTAGTGCGTAGCGTTATAGACTAATCATAAATCCTAACGCTTTGTCCCTACACGTTTCCATGGTCAAGTTGTGTGTAATGTTGTTCAAATAATATCAGTTATCTCAATTCTTTACAGCTAAAAGGAAAGCTGGTGACTTGAGTCCATATAGCCTGGAAGCGAGTTAACAGCGTTGCTAGGCATTCGTTTCATTTTAAAAAATAAAATTTGGCGAAGCGCGTCGCTCTGAACCTAGTCAGTTATATTAGGGCGCATGTTCAAATATGAAAGACCGTTAAGTCTGATGACGTCATACAGTAACATAGAACCAGACCCATACATTAGAGGCAGACAAAGAAATATAGAGGCAACCCCTAAAATAGGAACTGACCAAAAAATAGAGGCAGACAAAAAAAAAGAGGCACACACTAAAATAGAGACAGATATAAAGAAACAGAGGAAGATATAACGAAGTAGAGGCAGACACAAAAAAGAGACGATATAAATAAACAGAGGCAGATATAAAGAAACACGCAGATATAAAGAGGCATATATAAAGAAACAGAGACAGACACAAAAAATAGAGACATATATATAAAGAAACCGAGGCAGATATTAAGAAACCGAGGCAGATATTAAAAAACAGAGGCAGATATAAAGAAACAGAGGCAGATGTAAAAAATAGATGCAGATATTAAAAAATAGAGGCAGGTATAAAGAAACAGAGGCAGATATAACGAAAAAGATACATATATAAAGAAACAGAGGCAGATATAAAGAAACAGAGGCAGATATAAAGATACAGAGTCAGATATAAAAAAAACAGAGGCAGATATAAAGAAACAGAAGCAGATATAAAGAAACAGAGGCAGATATAAAAAAACAGAGGCAGATAGAAAGAAACAGAAGCAGATATAAAGAAACTTAGGCAGATATAAAAATAGAGGCAGATATAAAGAAACAGAAGCAGATATAAAGAAACAGAGGCAGATATAAAGAAACAGAGGCAGATAAAAAAGAAAAAGAGGCAGATATAAAGAAAAAGAGGCAGATATGAAGAAAAAGAGGCAGAAATAAAGAAACAGAAGCATATATAAAGAAATGGAAGCTGATATAAAGAAACAGATGCAGACAGGAAATAGAGACTGACTCAAATAAACTAGAGACAGTCACAACAAATAGAGGCAACCCCTAAAATAGAAACTGACCCAAAATAGAGGTAGACTAAAAAAAAATAGAGGCAGGCATAAAAATAGAGGCAGATGTAAAAAATAGAAGTAGATATACAGAGAGGCAGACATACAAAAATAGAGACAGACGCAAAAACATTTGAAAGGGCAAACACTAAATATAGACTCGCACGTCTAAGGTGAGAACACTATAAATGGTTCGTGCTTCATCTTTGGACACCTTAAAGTAATAACAAACTTGAGTAATATTCCAATCTCTGTCTAATGTATTCAGAAAACTATGAACACGAAGTTACAATAATATACAGTCAATGAAGTGCAAACTTGAAATACAAGTATATGTACAAAAAGGTGAAGAAAACGTGATACGCGTTGTAACAGCTGGGGCATAAGGCTGTAAGGCAAAGAAGAAGATAAATGAATGTGGATTTCTAAACTTCATGGTTTATATTTTTGATGAGGTCATCATTCATATACCGTCTCTCACATGGTATATCCCAAGAGTTTTATGATCTTCAGCATTTACCTTCTGTGATCAATCAGCTCTAGTGATCTGAAAACTGTTACACGTTTATGACACCTGATACAGGGTGTTCCTATCCCCCAAATCTCCTCCTATTCATCAAACACTACAGACCACAACTGCAAACAAATGTAAATTAAATGTAGAATAAACGTAGAAGTAGAGCAGTAAATGAAAATATTAAAATTCATGTACAATGTCAGTTTATCCATGAACTAAAAAGGAAATTAGTCTTGTTTATCAAAAAAAAATAATCAACGGTTATTGTCAAACTCGCCACATTTAGCAACATATGTAAATAACGTTTGAGCTTTGTCAATTTTTTGTTTTATTATAATAATATAATGATAATAATAGCCCCTTCAGTCATAACTGACCATGGGATTGCGCCCCTTAGGTGACAGCGCTCGATGCTTTTTGCCCTCGTGTCACGAAATTGGACTGTTCAATTTTTCTTCCATTTTCCTCACTTCTCCCACTCGCCCTTCCCTTTCTGTTATTTATCATTTTCGCCGCACAGAATTCCGTACTAGAGTCTTTGTTTCCATTTGTCACACTTCACTTTGTATGTCCAGGCAAGGGTATTGCCCATCCCTGAGAGATTAATTGAATCACTAAACGTGTTAATACCACATTGGCTCCAGGTAGATGACAGCATGAAGTGTTTGCTTAAGATTGCATAATCACTTCCGATTCGACTGTTTGGGACAAATGATTATAGATAATCTCAATCTTAGAAGACATTTGGAAGAGTGAGCAGTAAGTGTGATATAAGTCAACTTTCACAACATTTTACGGATATGCAGGCCGCCCTCCTTCTTTTTCAGCCGGGCTTGGGACCGGCCTAGGTGGAGTTCGTCCTCGAGACATGAAACATAAAAACCACACTGTTGCACGTCTTTTATATTATAAATGTCACTATTGAGTAACAGAATGGTTACTATGGCCAAGATCACTGCTAGGGTAGAACAAGTAGACACCGCAAATAGCCAATATCGATCTGAAGCAATTGGGCCACAAAAGAGGAAGTGGACGAATTACACAATGTTTATTCACGATTGACGCTGCTCCAAATGCATAATAATAAAAGCCAATATACCAAATGGCATAACATATGCAGTCGTCGATATAACACTGGCCGTCAGTTCATGTCTTGGAGACTGTCCTTTTCAATGTCCACATTTTTATTTTATCTGTCACACTCGACATTAAGAATCCATACTCCCTTTAAACGAAGATAGCTAGATAAACTTCACAAAAGATCTTGATGTACTAGTGATGGAACAACATTAGGGATGTAGAATAATTCTGTATTATTCATGAGCTCAAACACTTGCGTCCACTCGCCATGACACACAAAGGTAGAATAACCTGCAGACGATCTCTGTACTTCTGCGTTCTTAGTTTCTCGTCTGCCAAAATCACCATAGAGAAAATGACGTCACTTCCTGTATTAATAAATGATAATAATAATAATAATAATAATAGCCCCTTCAGTCATCACTGACTATGGGAATGCGCCCCTGAGGTGACAGCCCTCAACTGCTTATTTTCCTGGTGCTCCTTTCGACGTTTTCTCCTCACCTCTGCTTCTTGTGTGAGCCTCTCTTCGCCCAATCTGAAGTGGTGCCGTAAATAGCATCGCCACTTAGTGCGATCGGCAGCTTCATCCTCCCATGTTGCTGGATCCATGTCCAGTGCCCTCATATCTCTCTTGCACACATCTTTGAACCTCAGCTGTGGTCGCCCAACTGTTCTCTTGCCATCTGCTAATTGTCCGTAGAAGATATCTTTTGGGATGCGACCATCTTCCATGCGGCGAACATGGCCAAGCCAGCGAAGTCTGCGCTGTCTAAGCAGCGTATACATACTTTGAAGGCCAGCACGTGACAACACCTCGACATTTGTCACTTTATCTTTCCACTAGATGCCGAGGATGCGGCGTAGACACCGCAAATGGAAGGTATTGAGCCTTCTTTCTTGCTTAGCATAGGTCGACCAGGTCTCGCTGCCATATAGGAGTGTGCCGGTGACGCAGACATTATATACCGCAGCTTTGGTCTTCATTGTGAGTTTAGAGTTTCCCCAAACACGCGATGTGGGGCGGGCAAAGGTAGCTGCAGCTTTGCCAAAGCGGCTGTCGATTTCTGTATCCAGTGAGAGTTTGTCATTGATGGTAGACCATAGGTATGTGAAGTAGTGCACCACTGCAAATTCATAGTTATCGATAGTGATAACTGGTGCAGCACCCACATCCTGACTTAGCACATTCGTTTTCTTTAGACTTATTGTGAGGCCAAAGTCCTTGCATGCTTCAGTGAAGCGATTCATCAAGCTCTGAAGCTCCTGTTGGCTTTGAGTGACGACTGCAGCATCATCAGCGAACAACAAGTCTCTTATAGTGACCCTTCTGACTTTTGTTTTTGCCTTCAGCCTTGAAAGATTAAACAGACGGCCATCTGACCTAGTATGAATTCATATTCCTTCAGTTGCATCTCTGAATGCATGTTTCAAGAGTAAGGCAAAGAAGATTCCGAAGAGCGTCGGAGCCAGAACACAGCCTTGTTTAACGCCACTTCGTATATCAAAGGGCTGTGACGTGCTTCCAGCATATTGGACTGTTCCCTTCATGTCGTCTGTGGTAAAGTGGGATGTTATAAATATTTATGGGGGACTTAGTGTACTGACTGAGATCAGCTGTGAAGGTATCTGTATCTAATAAGTGTGGTGTATTACAGATTGTCGTGGAATATTCTAATCCACATATATAAATTATCAAGTAAATATAAAGCCTAATAAATACATATAATTAATAAAGGAAGAAGAATGGTAAAGAACAGTGCTGTCACAATGACAGTACTCGAAATCCCCCTTGTTTTCTGCTTCGTCTGCAAATTGTAACGCTTTCACGTTGATAGTAAAAGCTTACTGTATTATACCCGCTTTCTTCAATGAAACGTGTGCTGTATTTCTAAGAAAAACCTTGAGATATGCAAGTTGACCTAAATTTTAAATTCCATTCATGTCTTTTTCTACACTATGTTACCAAAAACAAAAGGCAGATGGACTAAAGGATAGCGAGAAGAGAGAGGGGCGAATAAAGCCGAACGCATGCAAAATTAAACACGCGTCTCGCTATTAATGCCACCCCCAACCCGCGTCGCGCGAGACACAAATGCTGCCATCACGCGTGTAAGACTACAAGCACTAACTTTTTCGGACGGACAGTGATAAATTCACTACCCTTCCCAGAGTTAGGTTTTAAAATCACAAAAAAACGCTTATTAGGAAAGATAACAATAGATGGGTTTACGGTTGAAAACATAACAGTACCCAGACAGCACATCTTCGAAACAGGAGGTAGAAAATCCATATTTTGAACGCAGCCACTTAGCGCTTGTAAATTTGGATATTTGGGTTCCTTAGGGTTTGCTGACAAAGAATATGTACAACGTTCTGCAAATAGTCTAGGAATTAACAAGTTATACCCAAAATAAAATAGTGGGGATGCCTGACAACACAAATTCATTTCTGCTCATAAAATTTTTTATAACGTGTTTGAAAAAAACCTTACGTTACATAAATAGCCTACCATGTAAACTCCAAATTGATTGGAGCGCAACAAATGAAAAACTAACCACGATTGGTCGGGCTATAAATACTATCTTGGTTGTTAGGGAGACGTAGAAAGGTAACATTTTTTCAAACACTTGTCGAAACGTGGCCTCATTGGCTAGACTCGCTGATATACTCACTTAGGAGCGTTAGTTCGAGACCACTAGTGCAAATAAGCTTGATAAAGCGACAGTGCGTTGAAGCCAGCTCACATTTTTGCTAAAATAAAAGCCTGGAACATAAGCAGATGGGAATTTGTGCCAGTAATTGTGCCAGAATTCATTGCTAATCAACGTATCTGTGTTTATTTCCATGAAATTGTGGTAAGCTTGAACCATTCAGTATCTTTTAATGAAAATTGAATGTAAATTGTTAATTTATGCCTGTATATATATGTGTAGTTCAGTGGCAAACAAGAGATAAAGCCTATAATGCTCCAGCCTGAACAGAGGGTGTCGGAGGGAAGTAAAACGGCATGGAATGGCCAAATAGTACACTGACACCTGGATGATTGATTAGACAGAAATAATGCTGGAAGTGCAGAGGCGTGGTAACCATTAAGGAGGTAAATACTGGTATAAAGTATTTCAGATGAAGCTGACAGTTGGCCTAACGCTCTGAACTCAATGTTTGTGTTGTATTGTGCTCCGTGTAGAACTAGAGTATCAATTAGTTATGAAGTAGAAGGTACATCCTTCTTGTTTTCAGGGACCGTGGTCTTGATGGTACTGAGCAGCACCTGGTCAGAGCTTTGCTGAATCCAGAGTCGGACAGCATACTCCTTGGTCCATTTAGCTATCAGTGAGGTGTCTCCATAGCCCAGAGGAGAATTCGAGCAGAGGAGTCCTTTCCTGCCGCCATCACTCAAGATAAGCGGATTTGGCCAGCTGAGCTCAACATTATGTCCCCTCATCTTGAAATGACTTTATAAAAATAACATTCAGAGGGAATTTAATTGTCTTAATATCAGGAACTGAGAACATCTCCAATACTAGTCCCTAAAGACAAACTATTGAAGTCATGATGACAAATACCAACAGAGCTTGAACAAAACAAAACCAGTATTACCTCATTTTACTACTACACAACTGACACACATAGGAGATTTGTAATAATATATGTCACTACTATATTCATATTGGTAAATTCTGTACATATAACTTGTAATTTAAATTGATTGTGATTCCTGGTTCCCTTGTAGTTGAATCAGGACACATATTCATTCATGCCAGTAAGGAATACATATTGTTATTTGAAAAGTTATCAGTGACTCTTTTAAGATATCCTTGTAGAGTGTTATATGTATGTGAGTGTCACAGTGTTGTCAAGTGTAGTGGAATAAATTAAATTGTTTATCCGTCTGTTGTTGTTATGACTTACACTTCATCATACACATACCCTAGACACATAACGTAGTCATCACACTATTCCAGAATAATTCTGACTGAGATATATAGATATGTGGTAGCAAGTAAGGTTATCTATAATACACTACTCTTCTTAGATATAGATACCTTCACAGCTGATCTCAGTCAGTACACTAAGTCCCCTATAAATATTTATACCATCCCACTTCACCACACAGATGACCTTACTTTGCTACCACATTTATACCTCAGTCAGACTTATTCTAGAATATTGTGATGACTACGTTGAATGTCTAGGGTTATGATAATGCTGAAGTGTATGTTCACAACAACCAACAGACAGATAAACAATTTAATTTAATCCACAACACTTTACAACACTGTGACACTCACATACATATAACACTCTATAAGACTATCTTAATAAGTCAAGGGTAACTTTTAAAAATATGTATTAATTCCTTTCAATAATAAATATCCTGATTCAACTACAAAGTGAACCAGGAATCACAATCAAATGTAATCACAAGTTGTATGTACACAATTTATAGATAGGATCTTTGTATTGACATATATTATTATTGCAATATGTGTGTAAGTTGTGATGTAGGACTATAAGGTAATACTGGCTTTTCAAGCTAAGTTGTTGTTTGTCATCATGACTTCAAGTGTTTGTTTCTGGTGGAAATAATATTGGTAAGGTTCACAGTTTCTTTTGATTTGAAACAAATAAATGTCCCTCTTGAATTAAGTCACTTTTAGAGGGGTGTATACACAAGATTGAGCTGCTCTGGCCACGAACTCTTAACTTCCGTGTGGGCAGCAGGAAACAGTCTCCACTGCTCGCTTGCTTCACTGTTTCCTTGAGAAACAATACTGGTCGCTATCTTGACCAAGGAGTATGCTACCAGCCTCTGGATTCAGCAAAACTCAGACCAGGTGCTGCTTCAATACGTTAGTACCACGGTCCCTAAAACAAGAAGGTTGTACCTCCTACTTCAGAACTAATTTATAATCTATTTCCACACTGAAGCACAGTACATAACAAACACTGAGTTCGGCGCTGTAGGCCAACTGTTAGCTTCTCATGAACAATATACACCAGTATTCCTCTCCGTCTGTGGCCTAATGGATATGAACGCAGTTTCATAATCCAGATATACCAGGTTCGAAACCTGCTGCAGGCGGTTTGGAAGCAAATCGCTTTGTGTGGATTTTTAACAATGGTATAAGCGCCGTACCGTTCAGAAAGCAATGGCAAACTACTGAATGAAAAAATTGCCTAGAAAAATCACAAACAGCCAATAAAAGCTGGGGTTGATTGCCACGTCCTGTAAAGGATAAGCAACTAACTTTTATTCCTCTCCGTAATGGTTACAACGCTTCTGCAATTCCAGCATTAATTCCTTCTATTCAACAAGATAGGTGTCATAGTACTATTTAGCAATCCCATGCAGTTATACTCCTCTCCGACAAGTTTTTCTCATAATAGAGCAATATCTAGGCTTTGCCTCAGGATTGTTACTGAACCACTCACATACAGACATAAATTATCAATTCACATTCAATTTTCATCAAAAGAGATCAAATGTCTAGCTTACCACAATTCAAGGAAATATTAAACAAATACATTGACTGGCGATGAGTTATGGCACAATTCCGATCTGCCTCTGTCCCAGGCTTTCATTAGAAAAATATGAACTGGATCTCAACGCACTTGCTTCTACACAGTTTAATTTCAAAAAGTGCACTGAACAGACGCTCCTAATTGACTATATCAACTGGTCTAGCCAATGAGACCATGTTTACAAAAGCTTTTGAAAAAATGTACCCTTTCTACGTTTCCCTTAACAACCAAAAATAGTATTTGCAGTCGACTAATCATGTTTCGCCTTACATATAATTCTAACCAATCAGATCGGATTTAACGTAGTGGCCTCATTCCCCTAAAGCAGTATCCAAACATGAGCAAATATGATCTGGTGCTGTCAGACAACACCCCTATAATATTTTGGCTATAATTTGTTAATTACTAGACTATGTGCATAACACTTAACATATTCTTTGTCAGCAAGTCCTAAGGCACCCAAATATATAAATTTACTGGGGCTAAGTGGCTCCGTTCAAAATATGTATTCTAGGATAGTCGTGTATTTTTTTTTTTTTAATCGATTTAGAACCGCCACCTGTCCTGCCTTTTTGACTGTTCTGTCAGTATAAAGTCAGGATTTCAGACGTAAAACAGTATTGTGTCATGTTTCCTAATAAGGATTAAACATGTTTTCAAAAACCAACCGTGTATTGGTAGTGTTTTTTGTTACTGTTTATTTGAAAAAAGTTAGTGCTTCATGCCTTTCGCGTGGGGTGGCATTAATTTTATATCGCGAGACGGTGGTAGTATTGCATGCGTCCCTCCGTACATCTCTCTCTCTCTAAGGCCGTCTGTCTTTTCGTAGTGCATAAAATGACATTAATGTAATCTAGGTCATTACGCAGTGTGTCTGTCTCAAGGTTTTCTAAGAAACACAGTACCGGTTTTTTTTGTTTTTTTTTTTGAAACGCGTGTAGTTGATGCAGTAGGCTTTACCAGTAAACGTGAAAGCGTTACAATTATGCAGACGGAGCATAAAAAGGGGTTTTTCTTGTTCAGCCATTACGGCGGTATACACGCTGGCGTATGCCATTGAGAAAGCACTGGTCTTTCACCATTCTTCTTTCCTTTTATTGAATTAATTCGTTAGGCTTTACATTTACTTTTTAATTTAGATATGTGGATTTAGAATGTTTCACGACAAATTCTCCCCACTTAAAACACCTTATATGTCAGTCTATAATTCTATATACACATAGAGAAATTTAATATTATTCCTGGGGCTTACGGTGATTTTCATCACACGGATGGCGGCTTAGAAAATCCGCTCCCAGGTTGGTTTTTCCAGAAATATACTCTATGCTGAATTGGAATGGCTGCAAAAGTAAGGACCATCTGAGTAACCTCAAATTTTCATGCCTAGCCTCCGCTAGAAATGACAAGGGTTTAAGATCCGTTTGCAACTTGAATGCCTTCCCATACAGATAAATATTGAATTTCTTTATCGCCCATATTACTGCAAGACATTCTTTTTCGCTAGTTGAGTAATTGGTTTCAGCTTTATTCAACTTTCTACTAGCATATGTGATAAACTCTGTTTAGTTGTTAACTCATACTGGCTACTAGTTGTTGAATCATGCTTTATTTGCTAAATGATGTGAATGTCCACCAGTGGATAAATGTAGATGTTGGGACTGGTGTAGCAAAGTGTAACGATTGTCAACTCATCAAACCCAGCACAGTTTTGGTCATACAGGTCATCTTGTCCTGGAACGTGATGAGGCTCCGACAAGAATGTGAGTGTAAACAATGAGTGTGTATCTGAATGTCAGTACGCGAATGGTAGAATGATTCGATAGAGTTGACAGGTTGGTAGTACATCACTCATACTCACACTGTTCGAATTCAAGAAGTACTGGAACTACGGTGGTCTTTTTTAACATTTAATGGGACGCACACTTGGACAGTACGTGTATGGTTACAGGAACAAATGTCGACATAGACAGCATAATGTTGATCACAGGAATATCATCTTAAGTTAGCATTCATGCTTGGCAAATATCATAATGGAGCATTTGTAAATAAGCATTCAGCGTTCCATCATGTAAATCATCTGGCTTTACTGATTGGGCACGTCAGACCATAACCAAGATATAGGAAGGCTCCTAAACCTAACCTCGTCTAGCGAATATTCCTTCACGTAAAGTTCAATATATATATATTTCATAATATAGGAATCCCAGACATGGGTTCTCACATGTAGCAGTGATCTCTTGGTTCATCGAGCGATAGTACAGGCATCCCTTTTTCTCACTCGATAAATACAAAGTATATGAATTTCAACATGGCTGTTCTCTCTCTCGTGAGCTTCACTCACTATAGAATATAGACCAAAATTGGTCATTCATTAAATGTCCTCATTTCTTCATAGGTTCTCTCATAGAGGTAATTGAATAATATCATACAATCCAGTGCTGATACATAGGAATGTCTTCTTCCTTTGAATGGATATTCTTTTTAAAAGTACCACTGTGCATCTGCTTATCAACAACGATGGCGAAGCCCAAGTTCATAATAAATTGTGGTTTTACCTTTTTATGCGAAATATAACTTTGCCATTCCTTGGCAAAAGAGAATAAACACTGGGGTAAAGTACATACAACATGTCTATATGACTATCACTTTTCCCCATCCATATATAGATCACTATTTCGGCAAAAAGCCTGCTACAACAAAACTCAGCATCCTCACAGGATGGCAGCCATGAATCACACCCCTTCGCTAGCGATACTTCCGCTGCATAGCCTTTGACCTTTTCTAGCGACAACCAAATTAGTTCGGCTTAGAAATGCAAAGATATCCATATATAAGACAGACTCGTCCTACTCATACAAACACTACGTATAAATTCAGGCCATAGATATACTGAAGCAAGAACAATCTATTCCTACCCAGCCAAAGAATAAATCACAGTAGGCCTAGAGTCGTCTGCGGAGTCCGATCGAAGATGACGGACTATTTTCAAGGGAAGCAACCCAAAAATGACTTCTCCTTAAGCACTTAAAAAAGGAAATACTTTGCTTCCAAAATATTTGCGAACATAATAAGAATATAAATGTATTATATTGCAAGATAGTAAAAATTGCCCTTTACAGTCTTACCACACCTCCCGGGAAAAAAAAAAATAAAATTTTTTTTTTTTTAAATACATCTAGGAGCACCGTAGAATAGGCTCACAACGCAAGAATACTGCGCAGATGAAAATATCAGGAATAACTATAATTCCTAATATGACTGGTGAGAATATATATCTCAAAATCTGAGAGAAATTGTTTCCCTACGAATAAATGTTTCCAGGAAGGTGTGATGTACGTATAATACAATTCTGGTAATTATACAATGCATACCAAAAATTCACACTATAATCTTAAATTTATGATTTATGAAGAAACAATCATCAAAGAACAGCGGTGAATTAACATCAATAAACCGCTAAGTAGAGATACCATCATTCTATTATTAAATTACAAATGTGTATCTTAATAAAGAAACAAAAAAATAACTGTTGTAAAGTTATACATATTAAAAAGATCCAATATTTAACAGTTAAGTGGCATCATGTGGGCATCTGGACAGAATGTCCGCCATCACATTTTCTGAACCACGGATAGCTCGTACCGAAAAATGAAAAGGTTGAAGAGCGATTGCGTATCGAGTTGATCTCGAGCTCTTCAAGTTCTTACTTTGGATAGCCGTAAGAGCTTTTTGGTCAGTTTCCACTACGAAATGCGCGCCCAGAAGGAATCTTTGGAGTTTGAGAATTGACCAAACCATCGCCAATAATTCGCGGTCTAAAACCGAGTAATTCCTTTCTGCAGCATTAAGTTTTCTGGATATATATACATTACAGGATGCAGAGTTCCAGAGTACTCTTGCATTAGTGCCGCTCCAATCCCAGTGGATGAAGCGTCACTACGAAGAACAAATGTCTTATCTGTTGTAGGTAACACTAAAATAGGTGGTGATGAAAACATAGTTTTGATCTTCTCTAGTGAAGATTGGCATTCATGAGACCAGTGAACCATGTTAGGCGACCCTTTCTTTAATAGTGTAGAGAGAGGTGCCATGATAGAGGACAGATTCGGAATGAAACGTCCATAAAATTGTATGAGACCTAAAAGACTTCGCACTTGCTTTTTAGTCCTAGGGATAGAGATGTTAAGTATCTTAGTGATATTATGGTCTTCTGTCTTCAAGAAACCGTGACCTACTCGATGGCCTAAGAAAGCAATTTCGCTAAAGCCAATACAAGCTTTAGATGGTTTTGCTGTCAGGTTATACTCACGCAGAGTTGATAATAATTCAACTAATCCTGAATAGTGATCTTCCCAAGTATCGCTGAAAAGACAGATGTCGTCTAGATAAGCAATGACATCTGACCGATACGATAGGATTCGACGCATCATGCGTACAAATGTAGCTGGTGCGTTCATAAGGCCGAAAGGCATAAAATTCCATTGGAAAAGGCCTCTGGGAGTAGAGAAAGCGGTAAGAGGTTTGGCGCGTTCGGATAATGGAACTTGCCAATATCCTTTAGACAAATCAAGTTTAGTGAAAAAATGCGATTTAGAAAGACGAGTAAGTAACTCTTCTAGTAAAGGCATAGGTTCAGCATCGAACTTCGTAACTTGATTCAATTTGCGATAGTCAACGCAAAGACGTATGTTATTGTCTTTTTTTCGAACAATAACCATCGGCGAAGAATATGCAGAAGTGGATGGTTCGATTATTTGTAAATCTATCATTTCATCCAACTCCTTTTCAACCTGTGTTTGGAAATGTATAGGGATAGGATAAGGCCTAACCCTAATTGGAGTATGTTCAGTTAGAACAATGTCATGCTCAATGACATGAGTTTGTCCAGGGATGTCAGTGAGGACATCCTGAAATGTTTGTAACATAGACGAAACTTGTCGCCGTTCTCCTAGAGACAAATCAGGAGAAACAGTAACGTCTTTCCATGATTCACTAGAATGAAGTGGGATCATTGGAAGCGGGAGATTAACATCCGAAAAACTTGTTTCCTCATCCTGTATTACAGACAGTGATGAGTAATGACCATGTTTGACATGAGAATCGTCCGTTGCCTGGAAAATAGGCTGTAAATAGTCAGGACGTTCATGGAACTCCGTAAGCATATTGATGTGGAAGGTTTTATGCTTCCCGTTAATATCGACGATGTAGTCAACATCTGAAATTTTCGATATTATATCGTACGGACCTTTCCAACTAATAAGGAGTCTATTTTCACGACAAGGTAGCAAAACAAATGCTTTGTCACCAGGACAAAGTTGTCGTAAAGTTCTCTTCTTATTAGCAAATTGTCTTGCCTTCTTCTTAGCAAATTCAGAAGAGGACGTTGCCAATTTGCATGCTTCGATAATCTTTTGTCTCAGCGCGATGACATACTCGTAAGAAGATTTTGTGTCATCGTCAATATTGTCAGCTGTTATAAGATCATGCAGCAAAGACATTGGGCCGCGCGGTCGCGCGCCAAAGACAAGTTCAAAGGGCGAAAACCCTGTATGTTCATTGGGGACCTCTCTGTACGCGAAGAGGGCCGCGGGTAAAAACCCTATCCCAATCTTGAGGATGATCCTCAGTTATCTTCCCTAATAAGTTCTTAAGTGTTCTATTTAGTCGCTCGACCATCCCATTGGACATAGGATGATAGATGCTACTCAAAGATCTCTCTATCTGTAGAGTAGACATTACTTGAGACATGGTATCCGATATCAGTTGGGTGCCATGATCTGATAATATTTCTCCGGGGAATCCCAGCCGAGAAAATATAAGCCAAAGAGCATCTGCAATGTCAGCGGTAGTAATGCTCTTTAGAGGGATAGCCTCTGGCCAACGTGTGCACATGTCTACACACGTTAAGATAAACTGATGTCCTCTAGCAGATTTGATCTTGAATGGACCAATGATGTCTATCGCCATTTTCTGGAATGGACGAATAGGAATATCTGCAGCCTGAATAGGCGCAGCATGACGAGGACCTTTGGATTTGACTTCTTGACATACTTTACAGGATCGACAATAGATCCGTATGTCCTTGTTCACAAAAGGCCAAAAGAAAGCCGCAAGAACTCTTGACTTAGTACTGGAAAAACCCATGTGACCAGCACACTGCGAGTCGTGTGCATGTTGTAAGATCTTAACTCTCAAATTCTTGGGTACAAGAATCTGAGAATGACTTGACTTAGTGGAGTCTTGCACCATACGTACAAGTACGCCATTCTTCATTGTAATCCAAGATTTACAATTTGAATCTTTATTCGGATCACCTTTTGTTACAAGAGTGAAGAATTTCTTAAGAGTCGGATCTTCTTCTTGTTGTTTTATAAACGAGTCACGAGAAATTACCAAGGGATCATCTTGGTTATGCACTTCATTATCTTCAACAGATGAAGTTTCAGGCATATTGAGAGCTTGAGCTCTAGTGACTACTGCATTAGCAGATTGCATATTTTGATTTTCCCAAACGGAAATTTGCTCCGGAGTGCATTCTTTGACTCCGTGAATGCGACCGATGATAAGATCAGCGATCGGATTCGGCAAAAGACATGCGTGTACATCTCCTGTGAAGAAAGGAGTAGCAATCCTAATGATAGCGGTAGAGTATTTCTCTATGGTGCCGCCAAATGTTACGCATTTGACTACTTTGCCTGTAGAATGAGAAGGATCTATGAGTGACTGCCTAACCCCAATAGTTGTGCATCCAGAATCAAAAAGTACTGAGACTGGATTGTCATTTACTAAACCTTTGTGTAAGACAAGGGAACCTCTCCCATCATGCGCGATTGACGCAGGAAGAGCGGGAAGAGGATGGCCACAGCTTAAAGTAGACACTGTGGTTGGCTCAAATAATGTTTTGCATTGGGGGCACTGAGATGCTCTCCCAAAATCAAAAGCGGCACATGCCATATTATTAGAGTCATCATTATCTTTATTTTGTTTATAGGCTTCGTGGGACTCTTGCTGTGCAGAGTTCGCCTGGTAATGAGCTTTATGTTTTTTGAATTGTGCTCTACCTCTGTTATTATTGCCTCTGTACTTATCATTGTTTCCATCATTATAACCCCTACTCGGGTTTGAATCATAGCTCCTTTGGTTACTATCATCATATTCATTATAATGAGTATCTCGGTAATTATGATCCTGTTGTCTCCATGAAGGAAAACTTGGATAGTTTCTAGAATGACTTCCTTTGCGAAAGTTCCTGTAATTATGACCACCCCTGAATCGAGGGCTGTCAGCTCTTCTCCAGGTATTCGAAGAAGAACCCTGAAATGATTGGTTACCTTGGTTCTGATAACTGTAATAGTTACCTTTTTTTATTAAACCTATTTTGAGGTCCTTGGAATTTGTGAGAGTGATTAGGGTTGTATGGTGTTGCAGAAGCAACTGGCATACCTTCTTTAACCTTACTGTTGCTAATAGCTACGTCCGGATGTGCAGTGACGTATTGGGTACAATACTGTTCCATTTCTTTTAGAGACTTAGGTTTACGCTCATGTAAGAATTCGAGGAAAGGTTTATTTATACTTGACATAATCTTGTCTCTGAGTATCAAGTCCATAAGGGCTTCATAAGTCTTTTCTGTTTTGGATAGCTCAATCCAACGATCAAATGTAAGACGTGTTCTTGCAATGAATTCTGAGAATTCTACACCTGCCTCAGGCACCATTGTCTTAAACAACTTCCGATAACCCTCTTCAGACAACTGATACTTCTTTAACAAGGCTGCCCTAATAACATCATAGTTATCTTTGTCAGCCTCTTCAACCAAACTTAAACTAGTCAGAGAATCACCTTTCAGATTTTCTGATAACTGGTTAGCATATTGTGATTTGTCCACATTATGTGCTCGACACGAGCGTTCAAATCTGTTTAGCCAGAATGTTATGTCATCACTGGAAGGGTTGAACGCTGGTACCTTGACCTTGTAAGTAAAGGGTTTACCATTACCACTAGATGCTTGATTAACATTACTTATGTTTGTTAACTTTAACTTTTCTAACTCAAATGCTAAAAGTTCTTTTTGGTGTTCATGTTCTCTTATTGCTTTTTTCTCTTGTGCAGTAGCCTCATCTTTTCTTTTCTCTTTTTCCATTTCCATCAGGAATCTTTTTTCATCAGTCTGTATCTGCAATCTCTTTTGTTCATCCTCTCTTTGTAATTTTTTTTCCTCAGCTTCTAATCTTTTCTTCTCAGCTGCTAATTTCTTTTCTTCAATCAATGCTTTTCTTTCTTCAGCAGCAGCAGCAAGTTTTCTCTCTTCTGCAGCTAATGCTTTGTCATATTGAGCAACTGCCATTTGTTCTAATTGCTGACCAGTCTTATCAAGAGCCCTGCCTTGTGTGATAAAATAATCTAAGGTAGACATCTTGTCTAATAAGATCAGTAATTTGCAAAAGTAAATAAATTCACTTTCTTAGTCTTAATCAAAGACCTTGTATGATAACTTTTTAACCTGTGGAAAAATAGTACTTAACTATCCCAATCACTGTGGGAAACAAGCCTTACAAAGGTCTTGTATAAATCCTTATATAATAACAGCTATAAGTTGCTGGTTCACTCTATAATATAAGTGCAGTGCACCAGAAATAGTGTTTTATATCATCAACTGTGTACCTTTAGTAATAGCAATTGACTATCAGTTGATTCTTGTACATCAATTTATATGATCAACTATATTTTAAATAGTGTATGTCGATCAGGCACCAAACAAAACAGTTATACAGAAGAACATGAAAACATTTGCGGAAATGAAATAAATCAAATGGGAAAAACAATAAAAGATAAACCGCAAGAGGATAACAAATACAAATAACGCCACAGTATATAAATATAAATTGAGAATAGAACTGAAAGATAGAATAGGGTAGACCAACAAATTACAAACAAATCAAAACAAACTAAAGAACAGAGGAATATTACAAAAACAACAATGAGTACAGTCTTCACAGCTAACACTAATAGCAACAGCTGTCGCAGCAAATTTTCAATCAAGAAAATTGCACCTATAGAAACGCACACATCAGACCCTCTATTACGTGGGATACTCTGCTGTGTGACATCGCCCAACCGAAACAACAACCCGCTGGATACAAACAAATATCACATATAAATAATTAAACATAAATACATAAATGCATAAATAGTATGGCAATATGATGTAAATAGAGTGTTGCAGAAAGAATGTGTTGGAATGAAGGCTCAGCTACACTGCCTAATAGTACAGTACTGTGGTACTTTATTAAACAAATACTTCTGGTCTAATTATTTTAAATTCAACACAGAAATAGAAGCTCCATCGTTGATTTGAATGATAACAATCAATGTAGGACTTCTCAGTTCAATAACATTTTCTTTCGCAAACACTGTCAAATATTCTCCAGTCCTGATGTGTAATGTTCTATGTTTCAACCAAGCTTGCCGTGTAACACTGTCAGTTGTATGGCAAATGTCCAATGAACCAAATGTCAACAAACCCTGACCTAGTTACTGCATACTCTCGACAGGACAGGTCACGCTGACATCACTGTAGAGTTGTACTGTTGATGTATTTGTGTGTCGTAACAGACCCCAAGGAACGTCTGGTCTCAGTAGTTTACTTCTCAATATAGTCACTGTGCAGGTTGACCCAGGAAGCTGGCACACCAGTTGATAAACTCTGTTTAGTTGTTAACTCATACTGGCTACTAGTTGTTGAATCATGCTTTATTTGCTAAATGATGTGAATGTCCACCAGTGGATAAATGTAGATGTTGGGACTGGTGTAGCAAAGTGTAACGATTGTCAACTCATCAAACCCAGCACAGTTTTGGTCATACAGGTCATCTTGTCCTGGAACGTGATGAGGCTCCGACAAGAATGTGAGTGTAAACAATGAGTGTGTATCTGAATGTCAGTACGCGAATGGTAGAATGATTCGATAGAGTTGACAGGTTGGTAGTACATCACTCATACTCACACTGTTCGAATTCAAGAAGTACTGGAACTACGGTGGTCTTTTTATAACATTTAATGGGACGCACACTTGGACAGTACGTGTATGGTTACAGGAACAAATGTCGACATAGACAGCATAATGTTGATCACAGGAATATCATCTTAAGTTAGCATTCATGCTTGGCAAATATCATAATGGAGCATTCGTAAATAAGCATTCAGCGTTCCATCATGTAAATCATCTGGCTTTACTGATTGGGCACGTCAGACCATAACCAAGATATAGGAAGGCTCCTAAACCTAACCTCGTCTAGCGAATATTCCTTCACGTAAAGTTCAATATATATATATTTCATAATATAGGAATCCCAGACATGGGTTCTCACATGTAGCAGTGATCTCTTGGTTCATCGAGCGATAGTACAGGCATCCCTTTTTCTCACTTGATAAATACAAAGTATATGAATTTCAACATGGCTGTTCTCTCTCTCGTGAGCTTCACTCACTATAGAATATAGACCAAAATTGGTCATTCATTAAATGTCCTCATTTCTTCATATGTTCTCTCATAGAGGTAATTGAATAATATCATACAATCCAGTGCTGATACATAGGAATGTCTTCTTCCTTTGAATGGATATTCTTTTTAAAAGTACCACTGTGCATCTGCTTATCAACAACGATGGCGAAGCCCAAGTTCATAATAAATTGTGGTTTTACCTTTTTATGCGAAATATAACTTTGCCATTCCTTGGCAAAAGAGAATAAACACTGGGGTAAAGTACATACAACATGTCTATATGACTATCACTTTTCCCCATCCATATATAGATCACTATTTCGGCAAAAAGCCTGCTACAACAAAACTCAGCATCCTCACAGGATGGCAGCCATGAATCACACCCCTTCGCTAGCGATACTTCCGCTGCATAGCCTTTGACCTTTTCTAGCGACAACCAAATTAGTTCGGCTTAGAAATGCAAAGATATCCATATATAAGACAGACTCGTCCTACTCATACAAACACTACGTATACATTCAGGCCATAGATATACTGAAGCAAGAACAATCTATTCCTACCCAGCCAAAGAATAAATCACAGTAGGCCTAGAGTCGTCTGCGGAGTCCGATCGAAGATGACGGACTATTTTCAAGGGAAGCAACCCAAAAATGACTTCTCCTTAAGCACTTAAAAAAGGAAATACTTTGCTTCCAAAATATTTGCGAACATAATAAGAATATAAATGTATTATATTGCAAGATAGTAAAAATTGCCCTTTACAATATGCCACAGAGGTTAATACCCCATTCAGTGCATCTGATTTCTGTAACAGGGTCGCGCCCAACCCGATATTACTGGCATCCGTTCTCACAATGAATTCTTGACTTAAGTCAGGTAATTTCAAAATGGGTTTGCTAGTGAGCTTTTTCCTTCAGTTCCTGGTAAGCCAATTCACACTGTGCTGTCCAGGTAATTCGATCTGGATTTCATTTGCGTGTCAATTCAGTTAACGGTGCACATATGGAATTAAAGTTTTTGATAAACTTTTGGTAGAAGCCACATAATGAGACAAAGGATCTCACGTCTTTCTTGGTTTGTGGTCTCGGGGCTTTCTTTAGTTCCTCTAAATTCTTGGGGTCAGGGGTCATGTTTCCCTGATGGACTGTGTGTCCGAAGAATTCTAATTCTTTACATCCAACGCAACATTTGGTTGGTCGGGCTGTTAAATTCGCTTCTCTAAGTCGATTAAACAGCATGTTCAGAGAGTCAATGTGTTCCTCAAATGTTTCTGTTGCTATAAGGATATCATCCATGAAATTTGTGATGCATGGATTATTCAGGGGATCCAACAATTTTCTCATCATTCTAGAGAAGACACTAGGCGCATTCTTCAATCCAAATGGCAATCTGTTAAACTCATAGTGACCCTCTGAGGTACTAAAAGCTAGGTATGGTCTAACCTCAGGCTTTACTGGAATCTGATAGTATCCTTTGCTCAGATCCACTTTTGAGAAATATTTAGCTTTATTTAGCCTGGCAAACAACTGATTTGTATCCGGCAATGGATCCACCTGACCTTCTGTGATAGCATTCAGTCTCCTGTAATCTATACAGAGTCTATGTTCTCCAGAGGGTTTCCTTAAGAGCACCACACTGGAACTATACGAAGATTCACTGTGTGAAATTATTCCCTCCTTCATAATAGTCTATCTCTTCCTTCAAGGCTTTCTCCTTAGCAAAAGGAATCGAATAGGCTTTCATACAGACAGGTGTGGGGTCTATCAGTTTCATATCATATTCCAATAAGTTTGTATGCCCCGGTCGGTCCGTTAACACCTCTGTGTGATCATCTAGAACCTGTTGCACTCTCTCCTTCTGATTTTTCGTTAAATGAGTACTGATTTTCACCTGTGCCGCTGTCTCACAGGGATGTAATGGATATTCAAATGATGAAAGTGGTTCCTTTTTCATCTCCATTGCAATGGACAAGGTCAACAAGTGTGTCTCTTCCTGATTTTCTCTTTCCACATATTTCTTCAGGAAATTCACATGATAGATTTTTTCTTTCCCCTTCTTATCTATCTTATAATTGGTTCTAGACACCTTCTCTAGAACTGTATATGGACCTTGCCTTCCAATTTGTAACTTATTCTGACTACCGGGTAGAAGAAGCAGTACCTTCTCTCCCACAGCCAAATCTCTGTCTTTAGCTTTCCTGTTGTAATAGGCAGCATGTTTTTTCCTGGCTTGTCTCAAATTTTCATTGGCATGTTTCCAGCCAGTTTTTAAACGAGTGGTCAGCTCATTCACATATTGGTATGAGGATGTAATATTTTCCTCTGCCTTTTCATCAGTCCACGTTCTTAACAGAGTTTCGAGTGGACCTTTTATTGGCTTTCCAAATAATAATGTTGCCGGGGCCATACCGGTTGAACTATGGGGTACCTCCCGATAAGCAAAGAGGGCGGCGTGAAGGTACTGGTCCCATGTATCTGGTTTTTCGTGTGTTAATGTTGCGTGATAAATTCTCGCAACATCGTTTTATTTCAATATCTGTTTTATAACGCAAGGGCAACAACTGCTTGAAATTTATAGTCACTTTTCTCGGTAAGCATTTGTCTTCTCGCGTTGGTATCGAATGCAGTTAAGTTTGAGCTGTGGTCATTTTGCGCTGGACTGCGCATGACGTGTCTTGCTTCTTTGTCGATCGGTTTCCGCCCACCACTAGTGGAGTGAGCGATTTGGAATGGCGAAAGAGATGCCTCGTTGAAGAGGGGATCTCCGCTATTTTTGTTCTGTCAGGGATGTGTAGTCCTCTTAATGGATATTTCGTTTATTCGATAATACCTCTAGTGTTTCCCACATGTCGGGAGGCGTGATATTTCTGTGTATTTCATGAAAGCAAGGTAAATTGACTCTTTCATTAACTCTATTGATTTTGGGTCGTGAGCGATTTCGATTCATAGCCTGTCTGCGAAAGTCGTCGTCACGAGATGTTTTCCTAGCTCACATGTCGCTGCATTGTACTGCATCGGTTGATGCAGGTACCAAGGACCATTCTTGCTACTTTGTTAAATGAACTAGGTTTGAAAAACCTTTATTATCTAGAGGATATTTTTGAGGACATTATTTATACTTCGGCAGACGTGTCTGTCTTGCTGAAGTCAAACTAAGGAGAGTGAACTGATCTCATACATCTGGTTATCTCCTGGCTGTTATAGAAAAGGATGGAGTTTTCCACCTGACTACATTTACAGCACTATGAAATATAACATGCATCTGACTCATCATTGTAATGCTGTCTACCGTTCATTGCTGTATTGAATGTTGCTGTGATAATGACTGTTTGATGTGCCTACACATTTGCGTAACCATTTTGTCACTGTGGCGTCCACAATAAATAATGAAGAAAAACGTCAACGGCTGTTTCAAGACTCATTGACTTTATACGTCGTGAGTTTACTGACGTCCTATGTGGATTGCCCTGTTATTGTTGCATGAACATTGTTTTGACTGAACACATCTACACACTACACAAAACCAGACATGCGGATGCCATCCATCATCATATGGCATCACGCATCATTTGGTGGCCATAAGCTGGTTTGATTCTAATACCAGCAAACACGGGGTCCCTTACCCACTTCATTTTCAACAAGAATTCATCAGCATCCTTCAAGAAATTAACATTCTTCAATACAGTCAACATCTTCAAAATTTTCAAAGTACTCGGCGTTGCCCGGTAAAAGTCAAATTTCAATTTTTTGACGGAAACAAGAATTTGACAGTACCCGGCGTTGTTACATGTTGCCGGATAACTCGGACTGCTGTTATCTTTTACGCAAGTCAAGCAAGTTGCTGCTGTCAAGGTTCCAGTGCTGTCGTTTTTTTGAGAAGGTCAAGTGCCGGTTGAAACGGGTTGTTTTCTGAAGAAGGCCAAGTACCGATTTCCATCAACTTACTTTTGGATTAGAAGGTCAAGTGCCGAAACAACTCAACACACAGTATGTCAGAAGCTCTTGTACCATCGTGTTAGCAGTGGAAGCAGTTCAGATGTGCCATCATCGTTGGAGCTTCGCTCTTTAGGACGTTGATTGACATCCGTTTTTCTGCTGTTCTACGATTGGAAGCCTATAAGTTAAGTGGCCTGTTTGTATGTAAACTGTGCCCTTATACTTCTGCTGAGTCTTCTGTGTATCATCTCATTCTATATGTTATATGTCTATATGTTATTTGTATATTTATATGTTTATATTTCAGCGGGTTCTCGGTTGGGTGGTGTCTCCGTTAGATTATGCCACGTCATAGAGGTCGTCTATTGTGAGCGTTTTCTGTAGGGTTTGCAAATTTCCGATATTGGAATTTGCTAAGCGACTTCTGTTGCTATTTATTTTAGCTGTGATGACATGTTTTAATATTGTTTTCGTTATTATTTCGCATTCTTTAGTTTTGTTTTGATTTGTTTGTGTTTGTTAGCCTACTCTTGTCTATAATTTAGTTTCATACAACATTTTTGTTTATACACTGTGGTGTCATGTATTTTGTTTAATTCTATCGCAGATATCGTCACATTTTTTGTGATATTTCATTAATTTCTGCTTTATTTTTAGTTGATTTCTGCGAAAGTTTTTGTATTGTTGCTGATCTTTGTTATTGTTTACATTGTTATTGTTTACATTGTTTGTATTGTTTACATTTTCAATGTTTACATTCTGCATGTGTTTACATAGTCATTGTTTACAGTTATAGTAATTAGTTAATGGGCTATGCTAATGCACTGTTACTACTATACTGATGATAAATGAATGATGAATAGTGTCGTGCACTATTGAATGAGAAGTGCACTTATGATCAAGAATTGAGTGCTGATATTTCATATACAAGTTCTTTGATTGGAGACTTGTTTCCCACAGAGACTGGGATAATATAAGGTGATGTGAATATACAAGTGCTTAATTAAGACTTGTTACACTTAGGTTTGAAATAAATTAGTTAATTATTTCAGGTTTTGGACTCATATGTTAGACAACATGTCTACATTTGAGCACTTTATTGAGCAGGGTAAATTGCTTGGGAAGACTGGTGATAAGTTAGAAGAATTTGCAACTGCTCGATATGATAAAGCAATGGAAGCTGAACAAAAGAAACTGCAGATGCAGGTGGATGAAAAAAGATTCCAAATGGAAATGGAAAAAACAAAAAAGGGAATCAGAAGCTGAGGAGAGAAAACTCCAGCTACAGCTAGAAGCTGAAAGACTTCAAAAAGAGGCTGAGAATAAAAGACTTGAAAAAGAGGCTGAAAATAAAAGACTTGAAAAAGAAGCTGAAAATGAAAGACTTCAAAAAGAGGCTCAGGCTGAGGAAAGAAGATTACAGAGAGAGTCTGATGAGAGGAAAGAGAAAGCAAAAATGGAACATGAAGAAAAGGTCTTAGCTTTAGAGTTGGAAAAATTGAAATTGACAAGCATGAGTAATGGTAATGATTCAAACAAGGGTTCATCTTCTGGTAAGGCTAATAATGATACTTTTAAGATTAAGTTACCAACATTTAGTCCTTCCAGCGATGACATAATGTTCTATCTGGACAGATTTGAACAAGCATGTACAGCTCATAACATAGACAAAGCAAAATATGTTTATCAGTTATCAGGGATACTGACAGGTAAAGCTCTAAGTATATTAAATATGGTGGATGAACCTGACAAGAACAATTATGAGGTTGTCAGGGCCGCTTTGTTAAAGAAATATCAGCTTAACGAAGACGGCTATCGTCTACAATTTAAAAACATGTTACCTGAAAATGGAGTTGAATTCTCCGAGTTTATTGCAAGAATACGCATTACTTTCTCACGATGGGTTGAACTATCTAAGACGGAAAAAACTTATGAAGGACTTATGGACTTAATACTTAGAGACAAAGTCATGTCGTCTGTCAATGAGTCTTTCCTTGCTTTCCTTCATGAACGTAAACCTAAAACAATAAGAGAAATGGAAGATTTCTGTTGCCAATACGTAACTGCGCACCCACACATAACCATGGGTAACTCTAAGGTGAAAGAAGGTTTACCAGTTGCTTCGGCAGCTCCGTATGGCCAAAACTTTGCTCGTAGATTCCAACAAAATTTTGATAGAAAGAGTAGCGGTAATTTCTGTCAAAATCATGGAAATCAATTTCATGGTGATTCTTCTTCGAAGAATTGGAGACAACCTGATAGTACTCGTTACTATCACCCTAATAATTATAGGCATTTCAAAAGAGGATATGGTAATAGAGGTTATTCCTGTCGAAGACCTCAAAACCAAACAAATAGATGTTCGCATCAATGTGAACATGATAGTAATCGTGGAAACTGGTATTCGAACCAGTATAACAATTACAATAGAGACAATAATAACTGCAGAGATAATAATAACTCTGATAACTTCAGAGGTAATAATAGTCGGGGTAGATCTCAACACAAAAAAAAGAGATATCAGCAGGCTAATGCTGTACAACAGGAAACTGAGGCAGCCTGTAATCATGGTGTTGATAGTAAAAACTTTGACGCTGTCACTAGTTCTGCTTTTGACTTTGAGAGAGCAAACAAATGCCCCCAATGCAGTACTTTATTCGAACCGGGTACCATAACTACTTTGAGTTGTGGTCACCCACTTCCCGCTCTTCCTGCTGCTGTTGCGCATGACGGGAGGGGTTCTTTAATTCTACATAAGGGTCTTGTTAATGATACTCCGGTCTCACTACTTTTCGATTCCGGATGCACCACTATTGGTGTTAGACAATCGCTTGTAGATCCATCTTGTGCTACAGGAAGGGTTATTAAATGTGTCACATTTGGCGGCACTCTAGAAAAATATCCTACTGCTGTAATTCGCATTGCCACTCCTTTCTTTACTGGAGATGTGCATGCTTGTCTCTTACCTAATCCTATTGCGGACCTTATTATTGGTCGTATTCACGGAGTTAGGGAGTGTACCCCACAGCAGATTGCTGCTTGGGAAGATAATAACATGCAAGCTACAAATGCAGTAGTTACAAGAGCACAAGCTCTACAAACACCCGAAACTTCACTGAATAGTGATAATGAAGTTGATAGCCAAGATAGTCACTTAGTAATCACTCGTGACTCTTTCATAAAATTGCAAGAAGAAGATTCTTCTTTAAAAAAATTCTTCGTTCTTGCGAAGAAAGGTGATCCGAATCAGGATACAAATAGAAAATCTTGGATTGCAATGAGAAACGGCGTACTTGTACGTATGGTACAAGATTCGGCTACGTCGGCACATTCGCAAATTCTTGTTCCCAAGAGCATGAGAGTCCAAATATTGCAACATGCTCATGACTCGCAATGTGCTGGACATATGGGTTTTGCCCGTACGAAGTCGAGAGTCCTTGCGGCTTTCTTTTGGCCTTTTGTCAATAAGGACATTCGTATTTACTGCCGATCATGCAAGGTATGTCAGGAGGTCAAATCTAGAGGACCACGACATGCTGCGCCTATCCAGGCTGCTGACATTCCTATTCGGCCGTTTCAGAAAATGGCCATAGATATTATTGGCCCTTTTAAGGTCAAGTCGGCCAGAGGACATCAGTTTATCCTTACATGTGTCGATATGTGCACACGTTGGCCAGAGGCTATTCCTCTTAAGAGCATATCTACTACAGATATCGCAGATGCTCTTTGGTTGATATTTTCTCGCTTGGGGTTCCCCAGAGAAATATTGTCAGACCATGGCACTCAACTCATATCTGACACTATGTCACAGGTAATGTCTACCTTACATATTGAACGATCTCTCAGTAGTATCTACCATCCTATGTCTAATGGGTTAGTTGAGCGTCTGAATAGAACGCTCAAGACTTTGCTTGGTAAGATAACTGAAGATCATCCTCAAGATTGGGACAGGGTTTTACCCGCGGCTCTCTTTGCCTATAGAGAAGTCCCTAATGAACACACAGGATTTTCTCCCTTCGAACTTGTCTTTGGCGCGCGTCCACGCGGCCCTATGTCTTTATTACACGATCTCATCACTGCCGATGATATTAGCGATGAAACTCAATCCTCATATGAGTATGTCATTGCTCTTAGACAAAAGATCATTGAGGCATGTAAGCTAGCAACTGCTTCATCAGAAATTGCTAAAGAGAAGGCAAGGCAGTTTGCTAACAAGAATAGATGTCTACGACAACTTTGTCCAGGTGACAAAGCATTCGTCCTACTCCCCAGTAGGGAAAATAGACTTCTTATTGCATGGAAAGGTCCGTATGCAATAGTCTCTCGGATTTCCGATGTTGACTATGTGGCCGATATTGATGGAAAGCATAAAACTTTCCACATAAACATGCTTTCGGAATTTCACGAACGTCCGGACTATTTGCTGCCTATTTTCCAGGCAACGGATGATGCTCCTGCACCTCACGGTCATTATTCATCCCTGTCTGTCATTCAGGATGAGGAAGCTACCTTCTCTGATGTCAACCTTCCCCTTCCAGTGGTTCCATTACATTCCACGGAATCTTGGAAAAACGTTTCTGTTTCTCCTAATCTTTCTGGTGACGAACATCGACAAGTCTCGTCGATGTTACAAACATTTCAGGATGTTATCACTGACATTCCTGGACACACAGATGTCATAGAACATGACATAATTCTTACCGACAATAATCCAATTAGGGTTAGGCCGTATCCTATTCCTATACACTTTCAGTCGCAAGTGGAAAAGGAATTGGATGAAATGATTCAATTAAATATAATTGAACCATCGACTTCACCATATTCTTCTTCCATGGTTATTGTCCGGAAGAAGGATAAGAACATACGAATTTGCGTTGATTATCGCAAATTGAATCAGGTCACAAAGTTCGACGCTGAACCGATGCCTTTGTTAGAAGATCTACTGATTAGACTTTCTAATTCTAGATTCTTCACTAAACTTGACTTGTCTAAAGGTTATTGGCAAGTGCCTTTAGCAGAGCATGCCAAACCTCTTACTGCTTTTTCTACACCTAGGGGTCTATTTCAATGGAATGTTATGCCTTTTGGTCTCATGAACGCCCCTGCCACTTTCGTTCGCATGATGCGTCGAATTCTGTCACATCGTTCGGATGTCATCGCATACTTAGATGACATCTGTCTCTTCAGTGATACCTGGGAAGATCACTATTTAGGGTTATATGACTTACTGTCCACTCTACGTGAGAATAATTTGACAGCAAAACCTTCTAAAGCTTTTGTTGGTTTTGGTGAAATCTCTTTCCTGGGTCATCGTGTTGGTCATGGTCTCTTGAAGACAGAAGACCACAATACTTCCAAAATACTGAACATCTCTGTTCCTAAAACGAAGAAACAAGTTAGGAGTCTCTTAGGTTTAATTCAATTTTATGGGAGATTTATTCCAAATTTATCTTCGATCATGGCACCTCTATCAACATTGTTGAAGAAAGGTTCGCCTAATCTGGTCCGTTGGTCTGAAGAATGCCAATCTTCACTAGACCAAATCAAGAATATATTTTCTTCTCCTCCCATCTTAAGATTACCTACTCTTGATAGGACTTTTGTTCTTCGGAGTGATGCTTCATCCACTGGGATTGGAGCAGCACTGATGCAAGAATATGCAAATACTCTGCATCCTGTTATGTACATTTCTAGAAAACTAAATGCGGCAGAGAGAAACTACTCGGTTTTAGACCGTGAGTTGTTAGCGATGGTTTGGTCAATTCTAAAGCTACAAAGATTCCTCCTAGGCGCACATTTCATTCTAGAGACTGATCAGAAAGCTCTTACAGCTATTCAGACTAAGAGTTTGAAGAGTTCGAGATCCACTCGATATGCTATAGCTCTTCAACCTTTTCACTTCACGGTACGAGCTATCCGTGGTGCGGATAATGTGATGGCTGACATTTTGTCTAGATGCCCACATGACTCCAATTAATACTTCTGTCCTATATTCCTATATATTACAGAGTCATAACACACCTATATTTCTACAATAGATTAGCACATCTGTACTTACTTTATATGTACACACTATCGTGCTTTGTTGTCATCTTCTTCTGTTCGTTTTTTTTAAAATGATAGAGGAGGACTGAGTAGTTAATATAAGGGCCGTTAGTTTACTAAACAGCCACAATTATTAATAATGTATTGTACCTTATGAAGCATATTAGTTATTAATTAGCATTATATTGCTTGTACTTTCTCAGAATGTCATTGTTGAGCTGAGGACTTACCTTACGAGTTCTAGATTGTGTACTTACCCTCGGAATACCAGAGCATATGTCCTGGATCGTCATGTAGTTTAACTTTACTATGTACTTATGTCATTACATGTCAAAGAATGTACTATTTAAATTTTCCTATCAGATTTGTACATCCATTTTTAAAGACAATATTAGAGTATGCTGTTTAATGATGATTATAGTAACTTGCATACGTATATTGTGTTTACATGCTAACGTGATGTGTGTTGGTGACACCTCCCCGATGTGAATATTTTTTGAGACATATTTATTTTTCTGTTGAGGTATATCCTCACCAGACACTCTATAATTAGCCTATTGTTTGGCAATTTAGTTAATTATCAGCGCATAATTCGTGCGTTTTGAGCCGCTTATCGCTTGCTCTTTGATATTGGAAAAAAAAATATGTTCCACATTTTTTTTTTTATCGGGAGGAGGTGGTGATATGTTGCGTGATAAATTCTCGCAACATCGTTTTATTTCAATATCTGTTTTATAACGCAAGGGCAACAACTGCTTGAAATTTATAGTCACTTTTCTCGGTAAGCATTTGTCTTCTCGCGTTGGTATCGAATGCAGTTAAGTTTGAGCTGTGGTCATTTTGCGCTGGACTGCGCATGACGTGTCTTGCTTCTTTGTCGATCGGTTTCCGCCCACCACTAGTGGAGTGAGCGATTTGGAATGGCGAAAGAGATGCCTCGTTGAAGAGGGGATCTCCGCTATTTTTTGTTCTGTCAGGGATGTGTAGTCCTCTTAATGGATATTTCGTTTATTCGAGATAATACCTCTAGTGTTTCCCACATGTCGGGAGGCGTGATATTTCTGTGTATGATTCATAGCCTGTCTGCGAAAGTCGTCGTCACGAGATGTTTTCCTAGCTCACATGTCGCTGCATTGTACTGCATCGGTTGATGCAGGTACCAAGGACCATTACTTGCTACTTTGTTAAATGAACTAGGTTTGGAAAACCTTTATTATCTAGAGGATATTTTTGAGGACATTATTTATACTTCGGCAGACGTGTCTGTCTTGCTGAAGTCAAACTAAGGAGAGTGAACTGATCTCATACATCTGGTTATCTCCTGGCTGTTATAGAAAAGGATGGAGTTTTCCACCTGACTACATTTACAGCACTATGAAATATAACATGCATCTGACTCATCATTGTAATGCTGTCTACCGTTCATTGCTGTATTGAATGTTGCTGTGATAATGACTGTTTGATGTGCCTACACATTTGCGTAACCATTTTGTCACTGTGGCGTCCACAATAAATAATGAAGAAAAACGTCAACGGCTGTTTCAAGACTCATTGACTTTATACGTCGTGAGTTTACTGACGTCCTATGTGGATTGCCCTGTTATTGTTGCATGAACATTGTTTTGACTGAACACATCTACACACTACACAAAACCAGACATGCGGATGCCATCCATCATCATATGGCATCACGCATCAGTTAACTTTCTTAGGATCAACATCAACGTGCCATTAAATCTTTCTACTTGGCCGTTCCCTTGGGGATGGTACACACTACAATGGAAGTGTTTGGCCTGGAAGATCCTGAAAACTTCTTCTGTTAGTTTCCCCTTGAACTGAGAGCCATTATCAGTCATGATTTGATTGGGAAAGCCTAACCTTGTGAAAATTGTGAGTAATGCCTCTGCCACATGTTTAGAGTCAATCGATGACAGGGCTACCGCATCTCCCCACATAGAACAAGTGTCAACCAGAGTCAGAATGTAGCTGTTCCTCCTCTTGGTTCGAGTGAGAGGTCCCACAAGGTCCACGGCATCTCTCTACAAGGGTGTTCCCACTATGGGCATTTCCCCTAGAGTTGCTGGTGCAGTCCAATGCTTAGGTGCTACTCGTTGGCACTCTGGACAGGATTTTACATATCGTTTGATATCTTCAGTTATCCCTATCCAGAAATAGTGACAAGCTATACGCTGTCCTGTTGCGCTGATCCCCATATGACCACTGAAGGGAATCGCATGCCCTAGTTCCAACACTTTAGTCCTATATGAAGTGGGAAGGACCAGCTGTCCGTGACCATTGGATTCAGATCCAGCCTTCCTATAAATCAGCTTGTTCTTCACATAAAATTCTCCCTTGCCTGGAGGTGTATGAGATTTGGGCAACTTCTTGAAACACGGCTTGAGTGTTTTGTCCTCCGCCTGTGCCTTCCTCATCTCATCTGGATGAGTATTTATTGGATTTTCCTTCTCCTTTTTAGACTGTGATCTGGTCTGCAACGTTGCCAATATCACAGGTCTCTTGGGATTCCCCACGAAGACATATCTACACCCCAATATCAGAGGGTAGATTGGCTCATTTATCACTGCTGCTTTTATGATTCCTTCCACATATCGCGTTTTCACCTTTATCCGGGCGACGGGAAGTGTCATGGTCGCTACATCCTTGGTTGCAGTTTGAATCTCCACTGTTTCTGTGGTGTATTGATCTGCCTGCACCAGGTGAGAACTCACAACGGAATCATAATCTAGACCTGTATCATATAAGCACCTTATGGTGACTCCATTACAGATGACATCTTCACACACTGGGGGGTGGTATGGTTCCTGTAGTTCTTCAGGTTTGACCTTTTTCCCTTCTTTCCAGATGTCATAGCAGCACAATGAGGAAGTTTCCTTCTACAATGGTCAGTATCATGATTGTCCATCCGCTTTTTCTTACACCACCTCCTTTTTTGGTTGAAAGATTTTCTTTCATCAAATTTCCTTTCATCGAATTGTGGGCTTTTTTTTTAATTGTCATACCGTGGCCTATCAAACTGGTGCTTACCTTTGTTCTAATCTCTAGGATCAAAATTATTAAAGTTCTGTGGTGCCTTAAAATTATCTACCTGTTTCTTTTTATTACTTGTTACCTCTGCTTGAGCTGCTTGATACCTTTCAGCAACATTTAGTAACTCACCCAGCCTCTCTGCACCTTGTTCCATGAGAAACTTTCTCAGGTCTGGAGCCATGGACTCTCTTAGTTGTTCTATAAGGATCATTTCCTTAAGATCTTGGGTTTTCCCCAGAGAAGTCCATTTCTCCAAGTGAGTCTCTAACCGTGCAGAGAACTGGTGATAGATTTCACCTGACAGTAGTTTAGCATTCCTAAATTTTTTTCTATAAAATTCTCCATTCTTTTCATATCTTAACAAAAGAGCCTGCATTAGCATGTCATAATTTTCTTGATCATCTCTGCTCATTTTGGCAAAAACTTCATAAGCCGTACCACGAAGCCCCTGTGATAACTTTAAGCTCCACCTTTCTCTCTCTCTAACCCATACGTGATAGCTAATAGTTCATATCTATTTAGATAGCTCTCGATATCATCTTCTTTCTCAACAAAATGATCTAAATGAAAATTCATAGCTGAGGTTGAGGCTCCCTGACTAGCAGTGGCATCAGAGGTAAAGGGACTGGCACCATTTTCATGAGCATGGCCTTGAAATTCCAACTCCCTAAGTCGTAACTCATGCTCCCTTTGTAATCTCTTCTCCTCCTTTTCTGCTTCCCTTTCTGCAGTCAATCTTCTTTCCTCTCTTTCGGTAGCTTGCCTTCTTTCACCTGCTTCCCTTTCTGCAGCCTGTCTCTTTTCTTCTCTTTCTGACTCCAATTGGAACTTCTTAGCCTCAGCCTCCAATTGTAACTTCTTAGCCTCAGCCTCCAATTGTAACTTCTTAGCCTCAGCCTCCAATGCCCTAGCCTCTTTGTCAGCCTCAATCTGCAACCTCTTAATTTCTTTTTCAGCCTCTAACTTTCTTTCAGCCTCTTTTTCTAATCTTTCCGATTCTAATTTTCTTTCTGCTTCAAATTTTCTTTCTTCACGTTCAATAAATTTGTCACATTCAGTTGTGACATAAGCAATCATAACTTGCCCGTTCATTCCTAAATCTTTAGCAGCCTGCACAGCAGCAGATCGAAATTTTGCTAGGTCCGCCATTTTCTAACAGGCAAAGGTATACAATATTTAACTAAACAATTCAATCTATAAATAATTATCTAAGAACAACCACAGGCACTGAGAGCTCAACCTTATTTATTTTCCACCCAAGGATAGTCAATTTTTTATATATTCCCTGAAGTGAATTATCCCCAATATATATAATAGGAGAAGATTCAAAATCCCGGACAGGACCCCAATATATGTGGTAAAGTGGGATGTTATAAATATTTATAGGGGACTTAGTGTACTGACTGAGATCAGCTGTGAAGGTATCTGTATCTAATAAGTGTGGTGTATTACAGATGACCTTACTTTGCTACCACATTTATACCTCAGTCAGACTTATTCTGGAATATTGTGATGACTACGTTGAATGTCTAGGGTTATGATAATGCTGAAGTGTATGTTCACAACAACCAACAGACAGATAAACAATTTAATTTAATCCACAACACTTTACAACACTGTGACACTCACATACATATAACACTCTATAAGACTATCTTAATAAGTCAAGGGTAACTTTTAAAAATATGTATTAATTCCTTTCAATAATAGATATCCTGATTCAACTACAAAGTGAACCAGGAATCACAATCAAATGTAATCACAAGTTGTATGTACACAATTTATAGATAGGATCTTTGTATTGACATATATTATTATTGCAATATGTGTGTAAGTTGTGATGTAGGTCTATGAGGTAATACTGGCTTTTCAAGCTATGTTGTTGTTTGTCATCATGACTTCAAGTGTTTGTTTCTGGTGGAAATAATATTGGTAAGGTTCACAGTTTCTTTTGATGTGAAACAAATAAATGGCCCTCTTGAATTAAGGTAAAGTCACTTTTAGAGGGGGGTATACACAAGATTGAGCTGCTCTGGCCACGAACTCTTAACTTCTGTGTGGGCGGCAGGAAACAGTCTCCACTGCTCGCTTGCTTCACTGTTTCCTTGAGAAACAATACTGGTCGCTATCTTGACCAAGGAGTATGCTACCAGCCTCTGGATTCAGCAAAACTCAGACCAGGTGCTGCTTCAATACGTTAGTACCACGGTCCCTAAAACAAGAAGGTTGTACCTGCTACTTCAGAACTAATTTATAATCTATTTCCACACTGAAGCACAATACATAACAAACACTGAGTTCAGCGCTGTAGGCCAACTGTTAGCTTCTCATGAACAATATACACCAGTATTCCTCTCCCTAATGGTTACAACGCCTCTGCAATTCCAGCATTAATTCCTTCTATTCAACAAGATAGGTGTCATAGTACTATTTGGCAATCCCATGCAGTTATACTCCTCTCCGACAAGTTTTTCTCATAATAGAGCAATATCTAGGCTTTGCCTCAGGTTTGTTACTGAACCACACACATACAGACATAAATTAACAATTCACATTCAATTTTAATCAAAAGAGATCAAATGTCTAGCTTACCACAATTCAAGGAAATATTAAACAAATACGTTGACTGGCGATGAGTTATGGCACAATTCCGATCTGCCTCTGTCCCAGGCTTTCATTAGAAAAATATGAACTGGATCTCAACGCACTTGCTTCTACACAGTTTAATTTCAAAAAGTGGCACTGAACAGACGCTCTAAATTGACTATAGCAACTGGTCTAGCCAATGAGACCATGTTTACAAAAGCTTTTGAAAAAATTTACCCTTCCTACGTTTCCCTTAACAACCAAAAATAGTATTTGCAGTCGACTAATCATGTTTCGCCTTACATATAATTCTAACCAATCAAATCGGACTTAACGTAGTGGCCTCATTCCCCTAAAGCAGTATCCAAACATGAGCAAATATGATCTGGTGCTGTCAGACAATACCCCTATAATATTTTGGCTATGATTTGTTAATTACTAGACTATGTGCATAACACTTAACATATTCTTTGTCAGCAAGTCCTAAGGCACCCAAATATATACATTTAATGGGGCTAAGTGGCTCCGTTCAAAATATGCATTCTAGGATAGTCGTGTATTTGTTTTTTTTAAATATTTTTTATCGATTTAGAACCGCCACCTGTCCTGCCTTTTCGACTGTTCTGTCAGTATAAAGTCGGGATTTCAGACGTAAAACAGTATTGTGTCATGTTTCCTAATAAGCATTAAACATGTTTTCAAAAACCAACCGTGTATTGGTAGTGTTTTTTGTTACTGTTTATTTGAAAAAGTTAGTGCTTCATGCCTTTCGCGTGGGGTGGCATTAATTTTATATCGCGAGACGGTGGTAGTATTGCATGCGTCCCTACGTACATCTCTCTCTCTCTAAGGCCGTCTGTCTTTTCGTGGTGCATAAAATGACATTAATGTAATCTAGGTCATTACGCAGTGTGTCTATCTCAAGGTTTTCTAAGAAACACAGTACCGGTTTTATTTTTTTATATTTTTTGAAACGCGTGTAGTTGATGCAGTAGGCTTTACCAGTAAACGTGAAAGCGTTACAATTATGCAGACGGAGCATAAAAAGGGGTTTTTCTTGTTCAGCCATTACGGCGGTATACACGCTGGCGTATGCCATTGAGAAAGCACTGGTCTTTCACCATTCTTCTTTCCTTTTATTTAATTAATTCGTTAGGCTTTACATTTACTTTTTAATTTAGATATGTGGATTTAGAATGTTTCACGACATCGTCATGGAATGACTTTATCATTTCCAGCATTTTAGAAGGGCAGCCTATTTTCAGGAGGATTTTAATAAATGACTCCGTACAAAATAAACAAACAAGGAGCCCTGTCGAGCTACCTAATGATATCGACACAATCGTTATGAATTTTAATCATAACACACACCATAGATCGTTACGATTTCTTTGATGGGTTACTTTCTAGTATCATTATAACATACATGACACTTTTGAATAGTGACTGTGTTATTGACATCATCTCTTACATAAATAAATAAAGCTGAAGGCCAGGGCGAAGCAAATAAAACATAAATGCGACAAGAACTATGGCAGATCTAATATGATACCTTTTTTTTAAAAAAGACGCCATAATTATAAGATCGCCAGGACTTGTGTTTATGTTTGGAGATGACTTGTGATTATGTTTAGAGACGATCCAGAGCAAACGGAAAAGGGACAAGCGGCGAAAAGTCTTAAAATCAAAACGTCCAAACTGAAGGAGATGAAGAGAAATTGATAGAAGTAAAAAACAAGAATTAGGAAAACAAGAAAGGTGAAAGCAGCACGAAGAATTACGAGAAATACGAGATTTAAGAAAACGATAAGACAATTGCAGCACCAAGACAGTCAACATAAATACGAATAATAACAAGCAAGATAATGCGGCCATCGAGAAGAGCAATAGAAAATAGAAAATGAAAAAGATAGTGCATGCACAGAGTAATAAAAAACGCAAGAATAAAGGTGAGTCTAGCAGCAATAACGGGAAGATAAAAGGGATTCACGACAACCTATAGGGTTATCTTTCGTTTCTTTTGCCTTGGACATTTTTGGAAAGTCGCTGTGATTGTGTCCGTAAATTTTGTCATTGTTTTTTTATGTCCTGTCTACGTCTATCATTTGACACTTCTTGTTTCAATGATATGTCCTTGTCATGGGATTGCCTCCCCTTGCTTTGCAGTAGTGGTCCAATAATGATCACAAAGCAAGAATATTTAAAAGTAGGTCGTCCAAGATATCTATCTACGCGCAATATTACTCTTGGCAAAGATGTAGATAGAAGATGAATGGCGCTTCTACCTTAGGGTAGCCTTAACAAGATATTCCTATAAGTCAAGAACAAATGCTGCTTAAGGGCTGAGCAAATTTGTTAACTTGTTATCTGGTCCATCGCCTTTTGGGGAAAGGTTATGCAATGATTCTGGCCCGTCAAGCCCCCAGTTGAAGTAAATCCAACGAATGCCCTCTTATAAGTAATGGCTCTCTATATATATATATATATATATATATATATATATATATATATATATATATATATATATATATATATATATATATATATATATATATATATATATTTATTTATTTATTTATCAAGAAAAACTGGCTCATACGTTTGCTTTCGTACATATAAACTGAATCAACTATTATTGTTTAGTTAAAAATAACATACAACAAATTTAATAGTCAATTAGTCTTTAACATGGGAAAATAAATATGGAAAATTGATTGAAAATTGAAATTAAAATGTCCTCACTGATGTTTAGAATGGGCTTTAGAATGTCTTTGATTTTTGCTGTAGCCTGTTACACAAAACTTAGCTCCAGATGAGTCCTGCAGCTGTTGTTTCCGTCACTTCTTTTTGGTGATGAGTACACTTCTCTACTCAATTTGTCCACCGGAGGCGAATGATAGTGATACTCTTCTCTACATCTATCTACTCTTATCGTTCTGGAGTGCGGACTTGTTTTCATAGAGCTCTACTTTAGTATTTGTGAAAGTGTGTTCCTGCTATAATTCGTGATGGATTTTAATATCATTGTGTTCGGTATCGTTGTGGCTTTGTCGTGGAACCATTTTTGTGGTGTCAATATGAACAGAAATGTTAGATTTTGTTCTAAAAGGATCTACTATTATAATACACAGTGCTGTTTTGCGTTTAAACTGGTAGTATTGTTAAACGGGTAGCCAACAACCCACGAATAGTTGAGCGCCTAACAATGATTGTTGTTGTTTTCGTCTACTAGATTGCTGTAATACCCTGTTCAACCAAAACCCATTGAAGGGTTACAAACGGTTATATTGGGGTATATAGTGTGTTGGTATCTTCGCTGGTATCACTTTCCTAGTCCTGAAAAGGACTGGTCCTAAAAAGGACCGCTAGCTGGCTGTCTGGTTATCTCTTCGTTGCTTGTCTGTCGTGGCGTGTTCATGGTGTTCATTTCCTGCCTTCATATCTGTCTTGTGTCGTTTTGTTAGTTTTTGCTTTCCTAGTTTCTGTTTCTCTTGTCTTCCTGCTTTCCTGTATCTGTAGTAGTGCTTTTTCTATTATTGCTGGTAGACGTTTTTCAAGTGTTTCTTCGATGACTTCTTCGTCTGATTGTTCGTTTGTTTTGGTCGCTCTTGTGTTTGATGTAATTTCCTCAATGGATCTTCGCTCTGTTTAGATTCTTTTGAGGATTTTTGAGTTTTCTTCCGTCAGTTCTGTCAGCCTCTTTACATCTGCTTCTATTTGCTGCTGAATGCTTTTCATGTCTTTCATCATTTCTCTGCTGTTTTGTATTTCTATTACGTCTTCACCGCTGTCCTTTTCGTCTTCGGAAGCCTGCTTGCTTCTGTTTTCGACCTGGAGTTTAATTTTCAATTGTTTGACTTCAGCGGTCAGCTGGTGTAACTGTCGTCTGTCAATCGTGCTTTGTTTTTCTGCAACATCCGCAGCCACTCTGTGTTTTGCCTCCTTGAAGGGGATGTTTTTGGAGACCGCTTCCTTCAGGATGCTCTTTGTTTCCTGAAACATCGGGCAGCCTCGGTATCTAGCCCCGTGGTTTCCGAGGCAGTTTGCACAGGTGCGGTTTGGGTTTATTGCTTTGTAGTTGGGGTCCTCCTTCGCCTTTGGGCAGTAGCGATATAGGTGGCCACCCGCACAATATCGGCAGACTGCGTCTCTCCTGCATGTTTTCTTGGTGTGTGAGAACTGCTGGCAGTTAGAGCACTGCATCACCGGATGGATATAGGCTTCTGTCTTTTTGGTTGTTGCTTGGAGCGTCAGTCTCTCAGGTCTTGTTGATCTTTCTACCGTAACTATCATCAGAATGGTATCTTTCTTTGCCCAGGTTTTTAGCCTTTCGACCTGTGTGATTTTTAGATTTGCGTTTTTAGACTGAAGGTGTCTGTGGACCTCGGCTTCGGAACATCTGTTATCCACCCCTCTGATGACCAACTTCTTTGTTGTTTTGTACATTTCCACCACCACTTTTATTTGGTGGGGCAACTGGACTTCTTTTGGGCTAGATTCCAGTTCGGTCATCAGTGAAGTGGTTGTTGTATTGCTGTTGAGCGAAAGCACGACTCCCTTTTCGTGCCTCCGTACTTTAGAGATGCCTCTCCTGCCAGGTATTGACTCGAGGATGCATATCACTTTGTCATCTGGTAGGGCCCTGAGTGAAGCCTCACCTCCCGACATCTGCGTGATCTTAACGCATCTCTCTATCGCATCTGTGTCGCCGGCATCGTGTCTTGGTGTCTTCGGTGTTTGTCGTAGCTTCTCTGTAGTAGACAGGGTTTCTGCTGACGATCTTGGTTCGTGTGGTGGTGGTCCCTCGGCTTTTGGCTCCTGTTTTCTTTTCTCTTTCCTTTCCAGCGTCTGTTCTATCCCCTGTATCAGTCTCTTCACCCTCTCACGCTCAGGGTCTAGGCCGTGGACGTTTGCAGCTGCCCTTTTCTCTCTTCTTTCCAACCATCCCCTCATCTTCTCCAGCTGGTGTAGCAATCTTATCGTTTCCTCATCCTCTGGATCTACATCATCTAGGCCAGGGACGCCTGCATCTACCCTCTCCTCTGTCTCGCAAGGAGTCGGGCTCCTCAGCCTCTCAGTCGGGTCGACACACGTTGCAGCTAACTCCGTCGTCGTGTCTAGAGTTGGAGGAGGACCGGTCTCAGCACGAGTACTTGGGGCAGTCTTGCTCTCTGGCTGTCTGTCTTTGTTGTTTGAAGCTTTGTTATTCACATGGCTGTTCAGCGCTGGCGGGCTGGTGTAGACCTTCCTCCTTTTGGCATGATGTTTATTTCGGGTCATTTTGATGAAAATGTGATCTTGTCTCGAATAGTGGCGTCCTGAGAAGGACGTTGGTGTCTTGTTCTGGTTGTTGTACAGAAAATGTTTTGTTATGCCTAAAAATGACCGAACCACCCAGGTGTTTATAGTTCTTCAGCGCGGGGCCTTTTTGCAAACTCTAGTATAAAAATGAAACCTTGCGACACAAATCGTCACGCCAGACCGATGATTATCAGCCATGAACAAAGCTAATTACCTTCTTCCTTCACGGTACCAGCAATAACATTCACAATGCCAAACGTAAACTCGGTCACCACCACTCGACCGAGCAGAAAGAAACAAAAGGACTACGTCTTAAATGCTTCTAAACCGGTGAAAATGAAGACCAGGTTCTCAATGCAGACACGCCCTCAGCACTATTAGTGTCACTACAATACAAAAATCACAACCAGTTTGTGATATTAACATTCCAAACATTGCTCGAGTACGAAGCATTGAGTGGCTTGTCCAAGGCCTACTATAAATCAATCGCCGCTGTTGAATCTCGCACTGACGCTAATGGTGCTTATGTCGAAGATGTCATTTCTACTGGACACGTTTTTCTCCATTTCTATAATACTTCAAACAAAGTTATGGTTCAAGACTCAGAGATTGCAGTTAAAGAGTGGATCCAGAAAGATTTCAATCACAAAGGAAGAAATTATTGCAATTAATACATCACTAGGGAACAGAGGATGTAGTGTGAGGCTAGTGTGGGTTCCAGCACACATAGGTATAGCTGGTAACGAGCTGGCAGACCAGAACGCCAAGTATGGAAGGATAAGTAAAAACAATATAAGAGCAGGAATTGTAAGGTCGAAGATCAAGAGCCACGTGAAGCTAACTATAAACGAGAAATGGAAGACAACATGGAAGAACAGTAGAAAAGGCAGACATGCGTTCAAACTGCTGAATGAACCAACAAGGACGTGCCAGATCAGAGAAGAACTAAAGGTACCCTCGAACAAAAAGCTGTTGCGTCTCCGTCTCGGTGCAGCTTACTTCATGATAGAAGAACCACACTGCCAAGAATGTCAGGACGAAAATGACATAGACCACTACCTGATCCACTGTAGAAAATATGATCAACAGAGGCGAGAATTAAAAACATGCATTAGAAATAACAATATAGACATGACAGGGGATAAGGTGTTAAGTATAGATGCCCCAGGGGAAGCCCAATCTATACTTAAAAGATATATACATAAAACAAAGGAAAACATATAAGGTTAGTAACAATGGCAATATCAAACAACAATAACAACAATGATACTTCAGAAAAGACATTCAACCAAATAGAAATTAAGCAACAAAAACTAACAAATCATAAAAAAAATAAAACCAGAAAAATTAGCAAACCCATTAACTACTCATAGGACACGGAAAGGCAACGAGATTTAAAAACAAACAAAAAAAACAAAAACAAACAAACACTAATACAAATTAAAACCAAGTGCAAAGGACAATTGTTATCTATATACAATACAAAACTGAAAATAAAATGACAAATACTAATATAAATTAAAACCAGCAGCTGCAAAAGACAATAACTATTTAAACTTAATACAAAATTAGTAAATAAAATTACACAAAATACCTCAATTATAACCAATTTTCAGGTTGAACAGGGTAGACCAAGATGGAACGAGAAGAAGCAACAATGGTCAGCTGTTAAGCGCCCGCTCTCCACCGATCACCTTTTCAAAACAACAACAATATTTGAATCATTTATGGGTAACAGCAACGACTGCTGGAGTCAGTCGAACGGCTATAACGTCAACAGCTGTTATCAACAATGCACCAACAACTTCCGATGCCTAGAAATTAGCCCTCACTTACTGTTCCTTTCCCGTTGTCTCTGATACAAACAACTACAGATGGTACAAGACACGCTTTCCTCTACATCAAGATCTATCATTACAGAGAAGCGTTCAGTTACATCAAGATCTACCGTTACAGAGCATAATTCATTCAAAGGATTGCTTGATAGTAGTCTAGAAAGGACACCATGCAAGCAAACTATACAATCACCACATGATGGTGTGTGTACAAAAATAACATCTGAGATGGAGCTACTGAAAGCTGATTTGAGCAGTCTTAAAAAATCTTACGAACAGCTTCAGGCTGATCACATGTCTCTAAAAAGTCGCTACGAAAACAGCAAAACTCATATCCAGCAGCAGACTACACAATTGCACACAAACGAATTGGGTCACAAACAAAAACGTGCGGTCAGCATCCGACCTCCACAACAAATACTACATTCAGAACTACGCCTTAATGAACGTAATTCCCTGGACACTCTGGAAAATCCTGCAGCCAGTATCTGCAGAATTCCGGTCAAAATTTCATATCGCCACCTGCCACTTTGACCGGCAGCTGCCGACACAAACCACAAGACTTCTGGCAGCCACAGCACAACTGGAACAAGGGAAGCAACAGCTGTTATCACTGGCACCCACACGAGTAGAAGAAAACATCTCATCTTTGGGGACCATACCATGAAGGAGCTTCAACAATCAAAACTAGTAACTGGTGATACTGATTTGGTGTCTGTTCGCTTCAAGAACTGGCATCAGCTCACGACCTACTGACCATCCTTAAACGGTTTTCGCCTGATCTCTCTGTAACTAGAGTAACTATGCACATAGGTCTGTCAGACTCAATAAAAGATATTGAACTCTCACAGACAGACCTAAACGAGATCACATTCATATTTCGGTCCCTATTTCATAATGCCAAAATTTAGTTTTCCTCTATTATCCCACCAGTCCGTGCCTATTACCACAAATGTGTTGAAACTAACAATGCTAAACTTAAAAAACACTGCCTCAGAAATGAACATGTTTTCATGGATCACAGCTCGGTCTTCCTTGCCACATCTGGAGCCCCTAGGAAGCATCTTTACAGCGGCGACATTACATTGTCCAGTCAAGGGACCAGTATGTTAGCCACAAATACAAAATATCCAGAAAGCACCCTCAAAAGCACAACTCGCACATCAGTATCTATATATCCATCCAAACGCCATGTGAATATAAATAGCTACTCCTCTAATGCCAATTATGACCTTCATTTTCCATCACTACCCACAACTTTAAACACCAGCCACCCAAAATCATCAGACAATCAGGATCATCACGTTATACCTCTTGTTTGCACCACGGATGTGCAGGAAACCAACAATGTCTGTCTTCAAAAACCTTCTGTCACAGACGACCCTCCTCGACAACACCGACTTGACCCACTCCATTCTCAAAGGTCTGTAAGTGATCCAATTCAATCTGCTCAGCCTTCATCAACAGAAATGTCACCATGTCCGCTGTAGTCCCAGACACTAATGAGAGTTCACCCCTCATTGCTGTCGTCACAGGTTTACCCAAATCAACCCACATACCCAGCCTTTCATCATTTCCTACATCAACAACGAATCTTGGACTATGCACTTTACACTTGGAGGTCGTACTTGCCGGAATACCCTACTCATTCAACAACAGTACCTCAACATCCCGCTTTCTACCAAATGCATCATCTATCACGACCAAATCCACTGCACTTCTATTTTCAACAACCCTCTCCTCCACATTAACAGCGACTGTTGGCCTCACTAGTTGTCTCTGTAACACCAGCAACTGTCGATTGTTGTTTTAAATATATATATATACTGAAGCACATTAAAAACGCACCACCTGTATAATCCAGGAACAGAGTGTGAAATGTAAATATAAGTGTGTACAAGTTTACATATTTTGAATCTTTATTCATTTTCCTATGAATCCATGCTGGTCATTAATTTGTACATTTGATTGTTATGAAATTCATTGCATTCTGTGCAGGCAAGGGAGAAAACCAAAAATACAAAAAAATGCACGTGCGTTATCCTGCTGGAGAAGCTGCAAGTCTGGATAAATTGTGAACGCAGCAGCATTCAGTGCATCCAGAACCTCATCTCGATATGTCACAGCATTAACATTTCCACGGAAGACGTGAAGAGGCAAGCGATGGTGAATACTGAATCCTCCCCAAATGTGAATACTGCCACCTCGAAATCGGTTGACACAGCAATCTGCAAAGCGCTCTTCACACCGTCGCTAAATCCGCAAACGTCCATCTGCAAAGGATATGTTGAATCTGTTCTCGTCTATAAAAAGGACAGCATTCCACTGCAGTCTAGTCCATCTGATATGTTGCTCTGCCCATTGCAGGCGCTGCTAACGATGTCTGTGAGTCAAGTTTGGCCCAACATAAGGTCGTCTTGCAGTAAGGCCTGTATCTCTGAGTCGTCGTATGACTGCCATTCGAGAGACTTGCCCATGTCTACCCACTATTGCTCTTGCTGTTTGACTTGCCGGGAGAGTACGATTCCTTAGGTGACTCAGCACAATATGACGATATTGTGCAGGGGTAGTAACTCGTGGTTGGCCACTCCGAAGTCTATCCCGGGCACTGCCAGTGGTTCCGTAACGTTCATTGAGACGTACAATAGTGCTGTGGTGGCAATTCATCCTTCTGGCAATGGCCCGCGAGCTCATTCCTGTCTCCAACATACCAATGGCTAGTTGGCGGTCGTTTTCAGATAGTCGTGGCATTTCAAGCACATGTACTGGGTGTTTTGTCTCAACGGCCTTTTTATACCGAGTATACTGCCACAACGCGTACACATTTTCAGGGTCATAGCTGTTGGGAATCGTGTTGCACGTGTAACTTTCATCGTTTTCATGTAGTCTGTACACACACCCGTGGGTTGAATCTTGCACTTTCCATTCCAGCAGCCATTCGCTCTCTACCTCATGGCAAACACGGGGAAAATCCATTCCCACACTTTTTTTTGCCAGCTTCTCGGCATCAGTATATATAATAGTGGTGCGTTTTTAATGTGCTTCAGTATATATATATATATATATATATATATATATATATATATATATATATATATATAGATATATATATATATATATATATATATATATATATATATATATATATATATTTTTTTTCCCCACACTGTTTGCCTGTCTGATATGAGCGCTTGATTTGTTACATTTTTCACTTATTTTTGACGTAATTCAATTAGCTGAATTGTTTGTAATTAGTTTTCAAAGTACCACCATTAATTCCCCGTCCTTGGTAAAACTTGTTAAATTTAGTATTTACTTACCTTTTTATTTGAGTGCTAGCTTCTTTACATAACATAAATGCCAGGTACTTATGAACAGTTGCTAGCCACGAATGGTTTACGACTTGGCTATCTGAACGTTAACCATCGTTTAGGTAAACTTCCAGAACTCACACAAGTTCTCAATCAAAAGTTCAATGTTCTTGAGCTTTCAGAAAGTCGTTTGAATGAGAAAATAACTGATGGTGACATTGCACGTAATGGTTTTAAAACTATTCGGCGAGATTCTAGTAGACAATTAGAGACAGGTTTAGCAGTTTATATTTCCACTTCTCTCAGTTATCGCCGCAGAAACGATCTAGAGACCATAGATATAGAATGCATATGGTTAGAGGTAAAGCCACAAAAGCAAAGACCCATTATAATAGGATATCTTTATCGAAATCCCAGTGTAGGAACAACATGGTTTGAAGATTTCACGAACATAATGGATAAAGTTATCACTACAGTCAATGAAATTATTCTTCTTGGTGATTTCAATATTGATATGCATAAGCCAAACCAAACATGGACCAACCTCATAGCATCGTATAACATGAAACAAATAGTCAACAAACCTATCAGAGTAACAAAAACATCATCCACACTGATCGATCACATCTATGTAACCTGTCCAGAAAACATTATAGAATGTTCCATCCCTACTATTGCTATGAGTGACAACTATTCCATATGTTGCACTTGGGCAAAACATGGGTACACATCTCCAAAAATTAAACACATCAGTATTGAATATAGAAGTCAAAAAAATTACAACCAAGAATTATTTTTAAATGATTTGCGAAATGCGCATTCGCCGATGTTTACCAACTTCCTGATCCTGATGACGCCATTGCATATTGGACACGGGCATTTTATAGTATTTTTAATAAGTATGCGCTTACTAAAGAAATTCGCGTAAAAAGACTAAAATCTCCATTTATCACAGAAGAACGAACGAACGAACGAACGAACTTTATTTTCGAAGGGTAAAGAATTTTGCGTGCAGGCCCGTCTAACATTCTGCCCTTCCACTCTCATTAATCTTGCATACTATATCCTTTCATTCCCGCTATGAGGCAGAGGGATCGAGCACACAAAAATAAGGACTTCATTACATATCGGCCAGCAAGGAACAAAGTACAATATTTAATTCGCAGAGAAAAGAAAAACTACTTTAGTAATTTAGTTAAAAGCAAAAGCAACAGTAGAAATATATGGAAGGCAATTAATACATTAGTGAACAAAAGAAATTCGCCAGACTCACAAACTCCCACTACTTCATTTACTTGTACAGACTTCAGCAATCATTTTCAGGCAGACATCTACAACATAAAATCCGCCATACCTTCTTCCCCTTGTGACTTCAGCGAATTATCTACGTTGTTCGAGAACAAGTGTACTAACACCAGTTAATGCGACATTCCTTTTATAACAGTTAACGAAGTTTATAACTATCTTATGGATCTTAAAGATAATAACTCATCGGGACTTGATGGAATCAGTAATCGAATACTGCGTTATGCTGCACCAGCTATTACTGATACACTAACATCGTTATATAATCAATGTCTCGCAAGGAGTTACTTTCCATCTGTCTTTAAAATCGCTAAAGTATACCCTCTTGTTAAACCTGGTTCATCAGATAATAGCAAACTTGGTAACTATAGGCCCACTTCTCTTATATCGTCGCTGTCCAAACCACTGGAAAACACATACACAAAACAGCAATAGAACACCTAGCCAATAATGACCTGCTAGTTGATAGTCAGTCGGGGTTTAGACCAAAACATTCATGTCACACAGCCTTAACAAAAATGATAGACAACTGGCAACTTAACATCAATAACGATAATTTATGTGGAGCAATCTTTGTAGACTTTAAAAAAGCATTCGATATAATAGATCACACTATCTTAATCAGAAAATTAGAAACAATTAAAGCAAATCTTAAGCTGATAAAGTTATTTAAATCATTCCTGACAGACAGACAACAAGTGGTATCTTTCAATAATTCTTTGCCCAACCCAACTGTTGTCAATACCGGTGTTCCTCGGGGCTCTATTCTCGACCCTATTATCTTTGCCGTATACATTAATGATCTTCCTCTGCACATCAAACGTTCATACTGTGACCTGTTTGCCGATGACTGTACTGTTTACACTAGTGACAAAAGTTGCACCTCACTAGAACTATCTTTACAAACTGATACACATAATCTTATTTAGTGGAGCAATGAGAATCGAATGCAAATAAATATTATTAAAACGAAATGTATGTTAATATCAACCAGACAAAAACTATAAAACTCACAGAAAACAACACTTCAGCTCTACATTGGAACATCACTAATTCAAAACGTAATATGAACATAAAACTCTAGGTCTAACTGTTGACCAGCACCTAAGTTGGAACTCACATGTTTTTTGTTGTTTGTCCATCACGGGTGATGAAGACCTTTCTGTTCATCCAATTATTAGGAATATGTTAGATTACTCTATGGGTACGAAGGAGACTGATGAGCCCGATGCGGGCCTTGAAAGATCTTGGACAGTGTGGGCAGGGAATGTTTGCTTCATGTGAAGGTTTTATTTCACGGTCTTTTCTAGCTTGTCTCCGCTGTTCCGCTGCTGCTCTTCTGGATGATTCGCATGCCGCTGCACCTTAACGAAGAGAAGAGCGCCAAGCAGTTCGGTCTTGCGCAGCAGCTTCCCATGTGTCTGGGTTTATGTCAAAGGTTTTCAATGACGTCTTTAACGTGTCTTTGAAGCGCTTCTTTTGGCCACCATGGAAGCGTTTACCTTTCTGCATCTCTGTTGAGCACAGATCCTTTTGTGTGGTAGTCTGTGACGCACAGATTACTTTTGGTAGGCATACAAATGTAATGTAATAACTATTTGTCTGATGAAAAGTATTTATTTGAGAATCAAAATACTTCCTTGATAATTTAAGGGACAGAACCCTGATTGGTCGATGTTAGATTCGGTTATATGGGTTATCTTTTCTTGTGTCTCAATATGGCGTATGAATACTAGATTTACGTCAGTTTGCTTCTGGTATGGCCAGGAACAGAAGGGTCTTGCTTAGAATGTTTATGGCCCGAGTTTATATTTATTGCTTGACTATTTAAGGTGATTCGGTCTTATATCGCGTCAGGACCAGCGAACCAGAGCTGGTCAAGACTAAACTCCACCTCCACGTGGTGGTCCTGGAAACAGTCTGCAGCTGTGCAGGCTGGCTGAGCGAGTGTGGATCGAAATACGAAGGCAAACCCGGTCCTAAAAAATGCCGTACAGAAGTCGGATGTGTCGACCGAAAGGTGCAGATATCACAGCTACGTTGTAAACAGACACAACGCAACCACCGTCCTTTTCAGGGCGAACGAAGAAGAAGAAGAACAAGTATCTTTGTAATGTCTATGTCGGCCTATTTTTTGAGTTGAACTCTGGGGCAAAAGGCATTTTCTGGGCATGCGTCGTTTTGGAGGGGTCGACAAGAGGCTGCTGTCATGTCGTCGCTACTGGGCGCTGTTCGACTAGAAAGTCTGAAGATTGGTCTATGTGATTTATTCTAGGAAGGAGATTGTTTCTCTGTATGACTGTAGTATCATAGATTCTCCCAATGTTCATTATTAACGCCAAGGAACGGCGTGCGTTATTCGCTAGTGTGTTTTTTCCTAAAGCAAGGTAAAACCAAAACCTTTTTGCTGATTATTTTCCTAAGCCTAGATGGGCAGACGTATTATCGTACATCTAGGATTATTGACTACAGATGAAGATGATGTGTTATCTAGCAGCACTAGATTATTTGATGTAACCAGCCTTATTAATTGCACAATGTATGGAAGCCCAATGAGGGCATTTATGTATGAACAACGGGTTCATTCTGCTTCATAATTTTTCATCTTGGGTGAGCGAAGCTTACGGAGGAGAGAGCCATTTTGGATCCCGTCTTTGCCCTAAGCGGATCATCGTCGGAGAACAGAAAAGGTCCTATTATCTGATGATGGTACAGAGATCTATATATTATGAAAACCCACTACTGTGGTTTAAGATTGTTGCCATAAACATTGCTGAATTTAAGGCCTGAAAGACTTAGTCAGAAGAGGGTCTGATAAGGAGCCATTATTAATCAATATTTGTTAGCTGACACGATTAGTCAGTTGAAGAATGAGACGATAGACAAATCGGAGTATTATGTGTTTGCCTACTATCGTTTCATTGTATCCAGATGCGATACAAATGCCAGTTTGATGTTGTGACCTATTTATCAAATGAACGAGGATTTGTTGCCAACCTGTTCAAGTGACTGTAGCTATGTGTCAGTGTGTGCGTCCTATTAAATGTCTGAGAAATCTTACAGTGGTTCCAGCAGTTATTGACTACCATGCATATGATTGGAGTGAGTGTCCTGTGTACCAGTAGAACTATCATCCATTCGCGTCTTCATTAATTGATGTCTACACTCACACATTCATTCAAGCGTAACGCATTTAACAGTACACCTTGTCAGGGCCCCAACATTCGGTGGCCTGACCTATTTAACTAACCGTGTGACTGGACGAGCAATATCAACAACCTGGCAGTGATTAGCGCTTGGAACGAACACCTCAGAAAGGTGGAAAAAACAACGCAACATTGTTTGGTAGGCCAGATTCCTGGGGTCTAAACTACACAGAAGATTAAAGAGAGGAAGTCAACTACCGATTGTTTCCGGACGCTGATACGACACGAACACCAGCAGTACAACACTACATCGAGGTCAACACTTTTCACACGTGACCTGTCCTGGCAAACATAATACTGGAACTAGGTCAGAGCTTGTTTACATTGAACAGACAGTTTACACAGCAGTTCTTAAGCACACATTTAACTTTTTGCAAGTGAATTCAGAAGTTCTAGGAACCATCAGCGGAGGATCTTCTATAAATTATTATCTTGTGTTGAACTTTATTATAATAAAAAGGCCAGAATTGCTTATTTATTAAGTAACAGTAATATGATATTATAATAACTGTGCCTTTGATGCAACACATTACATTATATGACATATATGTATTTATTTTTAAGTGTTTACATGTTATAGTATTGTGTATATGTTCACGGGTTCGGTTGGGTAGGTGACTAATATAAGATTTCCCACGTCATAGAGGGCTTATATTAGTGTTCTATAGGCGCAAATTTTCTTAATTGAAAATTTGCTAACGACAACTTGTTGCTATTTTTGTTAGTTGTGACGACGTGTTTTTCTCGTTGTTTTTGGTAATAATTTTTCTGTTCTTTAGTTTTGTTTTGATTTGTTTGTATTTGTAAGTCTCATCTTTCCTGTCATTTAGTTATATACACACTTTATATTTATACACTGTGCCGTCATTTGTGTTGTTTTTCCCTCGCAGTTGTCATCACATTAGTAAATAAATTGTTTACACTTTCCCCAAAATTTTGGGAATACACACTTTTCCTAGCACAGATTTAGAATGGACACACAGCCCTTTAGTTAGATGCTGTTCGAATCAGTTAGGTCTGGAAATATGAGTTAATTCCTCTGACTGCTGGTGTTCTGCAAATTCCTGGCCTGGGAAAACTTTTGTTAAAATTTCTCTCTGACTCCTTGTGATAAAATTCCCAAGTTTCAAGTCTTGTATTAAAATTGCGGGTTTACTTGTAAATTCCAAAGTTGTCCAATACTCGATCTGGTACTTATAGTTGTGGAATGATAAGTCCTATCCTCTTTCCCCTGGTTTGTAGCAGGTGTTTAGTTGACGCTGCGATTGTGGTGAGATATCCGTGATACACCCCGCCCAAATAAAGAAATACTACAGCGTTTGAACGTTTTGTAGGCCATAAGAACAAATCAAGTGCAAAAATATTTAACTAACGATTTGAAATTTTGTCACTACACCAAGTAAATTTACCACCCAGCCCGACATCCGTACCCTACCCCTCTTCTTAGTGTTTATGAACTTTGAAGGCCAATACTACTAGATTTGAAAATAAACAGTAGAAAATATATTAATAACTATAGCCTTAGCGACGGTTACTAGGGCCATCGCAAAATGCACTAACGCAAACGCGTGGCTAAGATTTGAATCTTCGGTCAGCAAGCGGGCAAGTCCCGCCCTCAAACACCCACTTTTCTATACCCGTACCAATTTTTAGCAACGAATGCTAGACATTTGGCGAAAACGAATATTGTCGCCTCGCCTTGTAGGAAAAGGGGAGAGACAGGGTGGATGAAGATTCAAATCAGATTTTATCTATCTTTTTACTTAGATAATTGCGTTCCTTGTAAAAATAAAAGGGATATATTGCAGGTAGCGCAAATATTAATAAATAAACTACCCTAAAACAATTCCCTTATATAAAGTATCTTGTCTTAGCGAAGTATTTAGTTATAGCGAGTTTGGGGTAAAAACAATTAATCACAAGATAATTACATAGATGAAAACCAAGATAAATCGTTAAAAGGAATCCAGATATAAAGTTAGAGGACAGTTGTCTGTTTAATAATCACTTTCCATTTTGAAAATCGGCCCATTAATGACGAAGATATTGTAGAAAATAAAATTTGGACAGACAGACTTACACGCTGATAACTGCTCAATTTTGAAAGGCATCGAGAAAAGTTACATTTTCTAAACGCAGTTTGATTAGTTGACTGTCGTTTGAGAATGGGATAACATTAGCAAATCTGCTGGCCTCAGCGCCATTTGCCCAAAACTGTTAACCAGCTTGAGAGCAGTAGCAAAGCGTTCATGTTGAATGCATTTTGCCATCTGGACAATAGCGGTCTGAACTATGCCCATTAACCGCCAGTCAAGAGTGTGATTTTGTGTTTTATTATGTGATCTGCGGGTTATTTGGTACACTTACCAAATACCAGAACTTCTGGCAAAGCAGAACCAGTGTGCGATGTGAAAGCTGTTTAAACTACTGCCAGCTCCCTGCCACATCTACTTCCAGGAAGGGTGAAAGAACTGTCTTTGTATTGAGAATTCCTCAAGCCGTCATTTTCAACATGCTCCAAGTTAAGTCCAGTTTTTCAGGCACTCGAGGACACATCCATAAATCTGATTCCACTTAATATCACAAGTTGTAGAAAAGAAATAAAGAGGGGATGATGAGAAAACCCAACCCTCCATTTAGTAACCAGTGCTAATATTAGTCAGTGGGGATACAAACACCTTATTTAATTTAGTATTACTTTGTATGGACAAATTTTCTACTTTATTTATTTGAATAAATGTACAAACACAAATTTCTTTTGAATTGATAGTCCTGATCCAGAACCTTTAGGATCAGGACGATTAAATTGTAATATAGTATTATTACCAAAATTTCCAACAGAGTCTTACTCATTTTGATATTATTGAGTTATAGTTGTGTTTGTTGAATTACAGCATCACTACACCTGCATTACCCTAGACACGTAGTCAATTAACATACATCATAAAAATATATCCCGAGTGATATCTGAGGGAGGTAGAGGATAGGTACCCTGAGAATACAACATCAACTATTAGACTCAGGGACTTATGCAGCTTGACCTCACTCGGTGTACTCTTAGGTGGATAAACACCTCTAACCTCTCATAGCACCACACGATGCAGTCTGTCTGTTCTGTGTCTGATTTCTGCAGTATATCTCACACTCCTTAGTTTTAAATCCCAGCTGTGTTTCCGCCGAATGTTCCAATCAAATCATTATAGATTCTGGCAAACCAATCAAATCTATCTAGCACTGTTTGGGTGAGGAAGTTTCTCATTACTCATCCCACGCGTATTAAAAATATTAATTTTAATATCCACGCGTGACCTCTTACAACAGTGATGTCAAATTGTTACATAAGACTTCCGGCGCACCTCTGCCTATCATAATATTGTGACCATGTGTTTTCTGGTGTAATGACATCCTCCCATATATCTATCACGACAGATTACTTAATTATCCCTTTTATCTGCGTGCCTCCGCCAGACAGATGCCTGGTCAGACCGTGTTGTCTTCTTTCATATAAGCTTGTGTCAACACGATCAGCCGCTTTCGAATGGGGTCAGATGTTTGACGGACACGTTTCCACAGGTGGTCTGACGGATTCAAAGAGATAAACGGGTGACCGGACTGACGACTAGGTATTATTATGATAATAATTTATTACACATAAGGGAGGGAAACCCGAGGCCTGTAAACAGTAAATTAATATGAAACAAATATAAAGGTATGTTATCAGGCACTCGCAGGAAATAAAGAAGTAGAACACCAGACAAACAGGAAAACAACAGACATGAGTGGCTTACCCAGTATTTGAACACTGGACCTTCCGTGCGACAACCCCGCCTAGCCATGCAAGCGAATCACACTATCCGCCCTGCTATCTACGCATCATCAGTTGGCAGGGACTCATGGTCATTTTCGGGCTGACGAGGGAACGTGTCGAATACATCGTCTCAACTTTAGTTTAGGCAGCACTTTGTGCCGGTCAAAAATACAATGATGATTATTTATATTCAGTTATAATGTTAAGAGAAACTCGAGTTATAAATATTTACTGACTTGTATTGAGCCTAGCGTGCATTTATTTATCACTTATAAAATGTAACTGCATATTTCTGTAACAGCAACAAACGACAGAAACATATTTTTTTTGGAATTTAAAACACGTTGTTATTTACTTTTTTGCTACAGAAAAGTAAAAACAAAATTATATAAAATAACTTATAATTTTTTAAAAGTTATTATTAGATTTTTGTTTATATTATTTCCCTTGTACTAAAATTATGTCCCTTAGATAAACGCATAAATGTATCTTAACGTTTAAGTATGCGTGAAATAACAATGCGATGGTAGTGGAACATTGATAAGAGTTCCCAATGTCAATATCTGGTTGTGTAGCAATAACATAAAGTTAGTTAAAAGTCAGTGTGTTTACGTGCTTGTTGTGTATGTGGGAACTGACTTTTGTTTTCTCCCCCCACTTCTTTTTTTTTTTCTCCAATGCGTATGGAATCAATACTTGCCGAGTTTGTATATGTAACCCGCCAAGCACTCCAAGGGATGTACCTAACAAACATTAATGTGACTGCCATAATAAAAAATCCTATATATGTGGCACGAACGTGCTAAATGTCTCTCAACTGGATTAAACTTAATATTGAACCCAAGCTATGAACCCAAAGATGCAGCAATAGAGAATGCAGTCAGCGACCCATAGCTTGACTTTTTCCGTCAGGGTCAGCGAACCAGAGCTGACCAAGATCCTACTCCACCTCCAAGTGGTGTTCCTGGAAACAGGCTGCATCACTGCAGCCTGGCTGAGAGAGTATGGATCGAAGAGGGAAGGCAAACCCTTTATCAAAAAAATGCCGTGCTGAAGTCGGCTGTGTCGGCCGATAGGCGTAGATATCGCAGCTCCGGTGTAAACGGACACAACGCAACCAACGTCCTTTTCAGGACGAAGAAGAAGAAGAAGAAGAAGAACCCAAGCTTGCGTCGTACCCCCCTCCCTCCTCCAAACCCAATATAAAAAAAACAAAAGGCAACCACAGATGAAGTTTGAAAGATGTGTACAAGAGAGACACGAATAGATAAATACAGGATTCTGGGAGGACGGAGATGCTGATCGCAGCAAGTCGAGATGCTCCCTACGATTATGCGAAAATAGGCTCTTATTCTGACACTGGGGAAGTACGGGCAGCGTTGGAGTAGCTGGTTAGTCCTTTTTAGCGCAAGACCTTGTCAGGGCTTCAGGCTAGCAGATGGAAAATCGTAGTCCTTTTCAAGACTTGGTATCTATCAACGCTGACCTGGCTAGCAGTCCTTTTTATGGCTTTTTCATTCTAGTTGATATATGCTAGTAGTCCTTTTCAGGGCTTAGAATTTATCCACACATCGCTTCAGTTAACATAGTTCACTTATTTTTGAATGACAAATGCACTCTGATATAACCAAATAGGTTGACAGGAACGAGCCTCGCCACAAGAAGGCAAAAACCAAACCAAACAAACAAACAAGACAGAGATGCTGATCGCAGCAAGTCAGATGCGCCGTACGATTATGCGAAAAGAACTTCTTACAGCACCCTGTGGAAATAGCCATTTTAGAGATGCTCCTTAAACGAAAGAACCATAAGAATAAAACCAAGAAGTAAAACCAGAAGGAAACATGGTAATATTTCAACAAGAGAGCTAGGGATAGAGAAATTGCTGTTGGAGAGAAGGTGCTTCTTCTTTTTCCCAGCAGTAATAACAAACTGTAAATAGAAAAACTGTCTAGAACCAACTACGAAATAGACAAGAAAGAGAAGGAGAAGGTCTATCATATTAACCTACTCAACAAGTATTATGATAGCGCTGCATCTAAAAGTGCCCACCTTATGACCCTGGTCATTGCCACCGAAATGAAGAACAAACCGTTTACCTCATACGAGTATCCTTTAAGACCCACTGAAACGTTTGAGCAGGTGAAAGTAGCTACTCATCTGACGAAAGAGCAGAGGGCGCAAGTTCTAACAGTACTAGAAACACATGCAGACGTGCTAACGAACAAACCGGGGCGCACTAACCTACTGGAATATGACATGAAAATTTTAGACCCAACACCAATCTGCATGAAAACATATCCTTTCCCCTTCGCAAAAGCACAAGCCTTGAAGAAGGAAATAGACTATTTGTTGAAGGAAAACATAATTGCTAAATCAGAATCGCCGTACAGCGCTAGTGTCGTTTTACTGAGGAAGGTGACTGGTGAACATCGTCTCTGTATTGATTATTGTCACGAGACAATAAGGTGCTTACACGCACACCTTTGTCTCTGAGAGCAGTGACACTATCGCTGTTACTACTCATCTCACGCAATCAGCAATAAAAACCAACGGAAACGTAGTCTAGCGGACACGTTTCCACACTGTACATAGCAATAAATAAATGAACTTAAAGACGGTATCAATCTCGACATAATATAATAACAACTAGTACATGCCATATTTATGAGGTACTCAAAAAGCACAAGAAATTACCAGTCTATCTCGACAACCTACCAGTATTCGAATAATACTAATATCACTTCTGGGACTACGACAACTTCCAAGATCATATATAACATCGATCCTAGCAACAACTAAAACCACACAACAAACACCAGCTCTTCTACACAAGAGCAACAACGGGACACGTCCGTTCCCTACTACAACGTCTGTCAACTCCCCTTGGACAACCTTGTAACCTTTTCACCTTCCATACCTCAGGCTAACTCTAGCCAATAATAAACTACTACTTTAGTCACATGTCATAACAATCAAAGTTTAGCTGCTCGTGCAAACATCACATGCAACTCACAAACTTTTAACTCGACTTACATTACAATCATGTTTAACACAAAAATGTACCTAATAAACCTTGCTCACCCAGGAGCATACAACCATAGCAACTTATCGGAATTGCATCTTGACATTCATCCTCCCCTTCAAGAGAAAAACGAAGTTTTTCACTCTGTGGGTAATGGACATCAGATTTCAGGCACATTCAAAACATTACCATTGCAGCCACAAAAAAAAAAAAAAAAAAAACAATGTTCTAGTTGAAAAAATACAATACTGATCTCAATAATCAAAACAAATACTTTAGGACATGATGGCACTTTTGGACACCTCCGTTAAGCCACTCCCACAGCCTATGTAGTGAGGGACTCACAACGCACTACCAACACAACACCGTTCAGACCGATGGTTTATTACCCAGAACCAAATCTGAACAGACTAGTCATAATATCGGGCATTGACAGTTCACACAGAACTGACACTGACTAGTTTAATTATTATATCTACTTTCCAGAGCGATAGTTCATTACCCAGAACCACGATCCTTGCATAGACTATAATACGAGGAGCGTTCAGAAAGTAAGGCACCACATCGTTTTTCTCAGCTAATAATGAAAATAGAAGCATGACATTTTGCACACTTCAAATATGGCATGTGCCAATTGTGTGCAATAAATTGCACCCCAACCGGCCAAATAATACGGCTGTCCTAAACCGTTGAAATGGAGCGTGTTAGCAACTTGCGTTATAAGCAGCGAATTGTGATAAAATTTCTCGTTGCAGAGAAGGAAACTGTTGTGAACATTCACAAGCGTCTATGTGATGTGTATGGAAGTTTTGCAGTCGACAGGAGTACAGTCAGTTGCTGGGTTCAGAGAATCAAAGAATCAGGAAGTGGAGATACGGGGCTGCTTGATCGGCCGCGCTGTGGACGTCCTGCCACAGCCACCAACGCAAAAATGTTGAAATGCGCTGAGGGCATTATTCTTACTGATAGGCGAATCACTACTCAACAGTTGGCCTTACAGCTGTAAGTCAGCATTGGTAGTGAAAATGCAGTTATAAAAACTCTCGGATTTTCTAAGGTTTGCGCGAGATGGGTTCCTCGATGTCTCACAAATGACCACCGATTGCAAAGGAAAGCAATTTCTTCTGAATTGTTGGAGCGTTTCAATGCTGATGGAGAGAATTTTTTGGCTAAGATCGTTACAGGTGACGAAACCTGGGCACATCATTTTGAACCTGAGACAAAAAGACAGTCAATGGAGTGGCATCATCCGCAATCACCACGAAGAAAGACATTCAAGACAATTCCTTCAGCTGGAAAAGTCATGATCACTGTCTTTTGGGACATTGAAGGTGTGATTCTTGTGGACGTTATGCCAAGAGGAGAGACAATCAATTCGCAAGCTTACATTAAGACATTGAAAAAACTCAGTCAACGTTTTCGCAATTTCGGCCGCACAAGAATCCAGCAGACCTGCTTCTCCTTCACGACAATGCGCGCCATCACACAAGTCTGGCAACACGGGAAGCAATCACCAAATTGGGTTGGACTGTACTACGCCATCCACCCTATAGTCCCGATTTGGCACCCTCTGATTTTCATCTATTTGGTCCACTTAAAGATGCACTCCGTGGGACAAAGTTTGAAGATGATGAAGTAGTGATTCATGCAGCGAAGAAATGGCTACATGATCAAGACAAAATCTGGTGCGGGCTAGGAATACATGCACTTGTTTCTTCTGGCATAAAGCCGTACAAGTTGATTGGGATTATGTTGAATAATACAGATGTTTACATGACGTATCCATGTATGTTGTGTATAAATTTCATGCTTTTTGAATAAACAGCTCCTGATAAAAACGATGTGGTGCATTACTTTCTGAACGCCCCTCGTACATTGCGCTATCACAGAGAGCTTCACTCTCACGCCTCAACCACTTCTGGGCCCGAAACAACAGAGTAGGATTTTCTTCACTCTTCTTCTACTAATATATGACTCGGAATTGTCTCTCGAGTCTATCAGATATATAGGCTATGTTGTGATCTCAAATCACAACAACAACAAGCGGCACCCAGAGTACGAGAATGTGGATCCCACCACATTCCCAGACTGTGTCCTTGGCGAGGTCCAATAACCAACTTTTAACAAATTTGTCTAAGGCAAAAGCCATATCAGCCTTTAATTAATGCCAGTTTGACCTCAGCTAACCATGCTAGCTTATACACAGTAAAATGTCTAACTATAAAAAAATTACAACATGTGATCTCTCAAAAAACTCAGTAAAGCTGGAAATGATGCTCTAAGGAAATATTAGCAAAAAGCTTCAAAATATTTTTAAAACCAAAAGAGTAACATTATATGTCAATTAGATCTACACTAATATGTACTGTGGCTGCAATGCTAAAGTACAATAGCCAAAAGATTAACTAACAAAAATCAAACTGTAGGTGTCATTGATGTTGTCAAACTGTAGCTACCACTAAACAATATAGGTCTGTCTCACAATTCCTGGTCCAACTACTGACAATATATGGACAACAACAATGTCAATGATGATAATGTAGAGTACGAATCACAAAACTAACAACCACCAACAGGTTGGGGACAAAGATGACAGAAAAAGACGAGTAGAAATAGATGCGTTTATACAAAACCAGAACCTGTTTAACGAACAAACACACGAGATTGAAAAAAAAATAACATATTTACAATGATAGTAAGATACTGACTGAAGTATACAACAGTAAAAACATGACTTAAGGAAAGCGTAATACACAACTCAATGTATAACAAACACGACCAACACAGCTAATACATAACTCAATGTATAACAAACACGCCCAACACAGCTAATACACAACTCAATGTATAACAAACACGACCAACACAGCTAATACACAACTCAATGTATAACAAACAAGACTAACACAGCTAATACACAACTCAATGTATAACAAACACGACCAACACAGCTAATACACAACTCAATGTATAACAAACACGACCAACACAGCTAATACACAACTCAATGTATAACAAACACGACCAACACAGCTAATACACAACTCAATATATAACAAACAGGACCAACACAGCTAATACACAATTATGCGCAACTAATTATGCAGGGCTACAATCAAATCACCAGATCAATTACTGACTTCTAATCCACACCATAATTAATATAGCAAAACCCTACAGAAGACGATCCAACGCAAATTCCTTCTTAAAGAAGAAAGATTCGTTGGATTCACCACCCTATCCACCCTTTTAGATAAAACAAATTACAAAATGACTGATACTCCTTGACGTAACAAAAGCAACATTAAACAATGATGTGACACGAAGATAATCAAGAAACTACCGCATGACATAGGAAAAAAAACTAACTTAAATAATCTATGTACTGCAAGCTAAAAATATAAGGAACTAAAAGTATTGTAATATTAACAATAATGGGATAAATATAAAAACAACAAAATAAAATAAAGATTAACTAATTTAAAATCTGAAAAAGGTTTCTCACACAAATACATAATGGAGAGAGCGCAATGGAAAAAAACAAAAACAGTATTGCAATTTGAAAAAAAAAATCAAATAAATTACAATAATTATAAATACAAAAATGTACATAAGTTCCCATGGATAAGGCGCTGGTTTGATCCACTACAAAGATACTTCTGTGTCACATGAGACATAATGATAGCAACAAACACGCGACGATTCACAAAATACAAGATAGATTTAGCGTTACTGAAAGTTCAGTTGTTCTACACAACTCAAACGTTGACCAAACGTCACTGGAATACACCACTGTAGAACCCTCCAGCACGGCTCAAACAGTAGCATTACAAATAGCACAATTCTTGACTGTCGGTTCTTCATTGACATTTCATCACTGTCTATTCTTCCATGTCATTTCTTCACTGCACAGATCAGGGTATAGTTGACGAACTTTGTAAGTTACCGTAAGTCAAGACAGGTGTCGACATTATGTTTGCACTGCACATCCCGCCAAATCATTAAATGTAGACAAAATATCACTGGAATAGGCCGGCACCGAACTGTCATGCGCTGCTCAGTAACAAACACCTTGGTCGGTTGTTATCTAGTGACTGGACACAAACACGTTGTAAGCAAACGTCAAATCTTCTCGCGGTTACACATCGGCATGATCAGGACATCACGCGTCAGGTGGACATTGCATGGTATGATATGAGTTGCCTACCACAGCAGCACAGAAACACACGTCAGAGAAACAGGAAGTCACGGAGACCTCGTATGGTACTGGTATGAGTATGGGTAACACAGCAATACATTTTAGGGGCCTGGCAAGCACGAAGTCAAGAAGATCTTGTATTATACTGCTATGCGGACGTCAGCAACACTGGAACACGTCAGGAGGGCAGGCAAGCAACAAGTCAGAGGGACCTCTTTTCATACTGGTATGAGTATAGGAGCAGCTCAGGAACGCACAGCAACACATCAGCCTAGTCAGCACAACACCAGACCAGCAAAGGTTGACATCTCACAAGTTACCCGGATACAGCACTGTTGCGTGATAAATTCTCGCAACATCGTTTTATTTCAATATCTGTTTTATAACGCAAGGGCAACAACTGCTTGAAATCTATAGTCACTTTTCTCGGTAAGCATTTGTCTTCTCGCGTTAGTATCGAATGCAGTTAACTTTTGAGCTGTGGTCATTTTTGCGCTGGACTGCGCATGACTTGTCTTGTTGTTTGGTCGATCGGTTTCCGCCCACCACTAGTGGGGGTGAGCGATTTGGAATGGCGAAAGAGATGCCTCGTTGAAGAGGGGATCTCCGCTTTTTTTGTTCTGTCAGGGATGTGTAGTCCTCTTATGGATATTTCGTTTAGTCGAGATAATACCTCTAGTGTTTTCCCACATGTCGGGAGGCGTGATATTTCTGTGTATTTCATGAAAGCAAGGTAAATTGACTTTTTCATTAACTCTATCGATTTTGGGTCGTGAGCGATTTCGATTCATAGCCTGTCTCCGAAAGTCGTCGTCACGAGATGTTCTTTCCCAGCTCACATGTCGCTGCATTGTACTGCATCGGTTGATGCAGGTTCCAAGGACCATTACTTGCTACTTTGTTAAATGAACTAGGTTTAGAAAACCTTTATTATCTAGAGGATATTCTTGAGGACATTATTTATACTTCGGCAGACGTGTCTGTCTTGCTGAAGTCAAACTAAGGAGAGTGAACTGATCTCATACATCTGGTTATCTCCTGGCTGTTATAGAAAAGGATGGAGTTGTTCACCTGACTACATTTACAGCACTTTGAAATATAACATGCATCTGACTCATCATTGTAATGCTGTCTACCGTTTATTGCTGTATTGAATGTTGCTGTGATAATGACTGTTTGATGTGCCTACACATTTGCGTAACCATTTTGTCACTGTGGCGTCCACAATAAATAATGAAGAAAAACGTCAACGGCTGTTTCAAGACTCATTGACTTTATACGTCGTGAGTTTACTGACGTCCTATGTGGATTGCCCTGTTATTGTTGCATGAACATTGTTTTGACTGAACACATCTACACACTACACAAAACCAGACATGCGGATGCCATCCATCATCATATACCATCACGCATCATTTGGTGGCCATAAGCTGGTTTGATTCTGGTACTAGCAAACACGGGGTCCCTTACCCACTTCATTTTCAACAAGAATTCATCAGCATCCTTCAAGAAATTAACATTCTTCAATACAGTCAACATCTTCAAAATTTTCAAAGTACTCGGCGTTGCCCGGTAAAAGTCAAAATTTCAACTTTTTGACGGAAACAAGAATTTGACAGTACCCGGCGTTGTTACATGTTGCCGGATAACTCGGACTGCTGTTATCTTTTACGCAAGTCAAGCAAGTTGCTGCTGTCAAGGTTCCAGTGCTGTCGTTTTTTGAGAAGGTCAAGTGCCGGTTGAAACGGGTTGTTTTCTGAAGAAGGCCAAGTACCGATTTCCATCAACTTACTTTTGGATTAGAAGGTCAAGTGCCGAAACAACTCAACACACAGTATGTCAGAAGCTCTTGTACCATCGTGTTAGCAGTGGAAGCAGTTCAGATGTGCCATCATCGTTGGAGCTTCGCTCTTTAGGACGTTGATTGACATCCGTTTTTTCTGCTGTTCTACGATTGGAAGCCTTTAAGTTAAGTGGCCTGTTTGTATGTAAACTGTGCCCTTATACTTCTGCTGAGTCTTCTGTGTATCATCTCATTCTATATGTTTTATGTTTATATGTTATTTGTATATTTATATGTTTATATTTCAGCGGGTTCTCGGTTGGGTGGTGTCTCCGTTAGATTATGCCACGTCATAGAGGTCGTCTATTGTGAGCGTTTTCTGTAGGGTTTGCAAATTTCCGATACTGGAATTTGCTAAGCGACTTCTGTTGCTATTTATGTTAGCTGTGATGACATGTTTTAATATTGTTTTCGTTATTATTTCACATTCTTTAGTTTTGTTGTGATTTGTTTGTATTTGTTAGCCTACTCTTGTCTATAATTTAGTTTCATACAACATTTTTGTTTATACACTGTGGTGTCATGTATTTTGTTTAATTCTATCGCAGATATCGTCACATTTTTTGTGATATTTCATTAATTTCTGCTTTATTTTTAGTTGATTTCTGCGAAAGTTTTTGTATTGTTGCTGATCTTTGTTATTGTTTACATTGTTATTGTTTACATTGTTTGTATTGTTTACATTTTCAATGTTTACATTCTGCATGTGTTTACATAGTCATTGTTTACAGTTATAGTAATTAGTTAATGGGCTATGCTAATGCACTGTTACTACTATACTGATGATAAATGAATGATGAATAGTGTCGTGCACTATTGAATGAGAAGTGCACTTATGATCAAGATTTGAGTGCTGATATTTCATATACAAGTTCTTTGATTGGAGACTTGTTTCCCACAGAGACTGGGATAATATAATGTGATGTGAATATACAAGTGCTTAATTAAGACTTGTTACACTTAGGTTTGAAATAAATTAGTTAATTATTTCAGGTTTTGGACTCATATGTTAGACAACATGTCTACATTTGAGCACTTTATTGAGCAGGGTAAATTGCTTGGGAAGACTGGTGATAAGTTAGAAGAATTTGCAACTGCTCGATATGATAAAGCAATGGAAGCTGAACAAAAGAAACTGCATATGGAAGCTGAACAAAAGAAACTGCAGATGCAGGTGGATGAAAAGAGATTCCAAATGGAAATGGAAAAAAAACAAAAAAGGGAATCAGAAGCTGAGGAAAGAAAGCTACAGCTAGAGGCTGAGAATAAAAGACTTGAAAAAGAAGCTGAAAATAAAAGACTTGAAAAAGAAGCTGAAAATAAAAGACTTGAAAAAGAAGCTGAAAATGAAAGACTTCAAATGCAGGCTCAAGCTGAAGAAAGGAAGTTACAAAGAGAGTCTGATGAGAGGAAAGCAAAAATGGAACATGAAGAAAAACTCTTAGCTTTAGAGTTGGAGAAATTGAAATTGACGAGCATGAGTAATGGTAATGATTCAAACAAGGGTTCATCTTCTGGTAAGGCTAATAATGATACTTTTAAGATTAAGTTACCAACATTTAGTCCTTCCAGTGATGACATAATGTTCTATCTGGACAGATTTGAACAAGCATGTACAGCTCATAACATAGACAAAGCAAAATATGTTTATCAGTTATCAGGGATACTGACAGGTAAAGCTCTAAGTATATTAAATATGGTGGATGAACCTGACAAGAGCAATTATGAGGTTGTCAGGGCCGCTTTGTTAAAGAAATATCAGCTTAACGAAGACGGCTATCGTCTACAATTTAAAAACATGTTACCTGAAAATGGAGTTGAATTCTCCGAGTTTATTGCAAGAATACGCATTACTTTCTCACGATGGGTTGAACTATCTAAGACGGAAAAAACTTATGAAGGACTTATGGACTTAATACTTAGAGACAAAGTCATGTCGTCTGTCAATGAGTCTTTCCTTGCTTTCCTTCATGAACGTAAACCTAAAACAATAAAAGGAATGGAAGATTTCTGTTGCCAATACGTAACTGCGCACCCACACATAACCATGGGTAACTCTAAGGTGAAAGAAGGTTTACCAGTTGCTTCGGCAGCTCCGTATGGTCAAAACTTTGCTCGTAGATCCCAACAAAATTTTGATAGAAAGAGTAGCGGTAATTTCTGTCAAAATCATGGAAATCAATTTCATGGTGATTCTTCTTCGAAGAATTGGAGACAACCTGATAGTGGTCGTTACTATCACCCTAATAATTATAAGCATTTCAAAAGAGGATATGGTAATAGAGGTTATTCCTGCCGAAGACCTCAGAACCAAACAAATAGATGTTCGCATCAATGTGAACATGATAGTAATCGTGGAAACTGGAATTCGAACCAGTATAACAATTACAATAGAGACAATAATAACTGCAGAGATAATAATAACTCTGATAACTTCAGAGGTAATAATAGTCGGGGTAGATCTCAACACAAAAAAAAGAGATATCAGCAGGCTAATGCTGTACAACAGGAAACTGAGGGAGCCTGTAATCATGTTGTTGATAGTAAAAACTTTGACGCTGTCACTAGTTCTGCTTTTGACTTTGAGAGAGCAAACAAATGCCCCCAATGCAGTACTTTATTCGAACCGGGTACCATAACTACTTTGAGTTGTGGTCACCCACTTCCCGCTCTTCCTGCTGCTGTTGCGCATGACGGGAGGGGTTCTTTAATTCTACATAAGGGTCTTGTTAATGATACTCCGGTCTCACTACTTTTCGATTCCGGATGCACCACTATTGGTGTTAGACAATCGCTTGTAGATCCATCTTGTGCTACAGGAAGGGTTATTAAATGTGTCACATTTGGCGGCACTCTAGAAAAATATCCTACTGCTGTAATTCGCATTGCCACTCCTTTCTTTACTGGAGATGTGCATGCTTGTCTCTTACCTAATCCTATTGCGGACCTTATTATTGGTCGTATTCACGGAGTTAGGGAGTGTACCCCACAGCAGATTGCTGCTTGGGAAGATAATAACATGCAAGCTACAAATGCAGTAGTTACAAGAGCACAAGCTCTACAAACACCCGAAACTTCACTGAATAGTGATAATGAAGTTGATAGCCAAGATAGTCACTTAGTAATTACTCGTGACTCTTTCATAAAATGTATATACGCCCACACAGGGCTACTATAGACAAGTTATGCGGACACTACAGCAACTCCCGATGATGAAGTCAAGGAAGCGTTAAACGACCGTTGACGTTTCGACACTTTATTACAGGACGACAACAGGTTACGCCGACATCAGGACATAGCCATTTGACAAAAAACTCAGGAACATTGGAAACGTGACGACAGTACATAACAGGTTGCATCAGCAGATCATCAGTAAGCTGTGCATATATGATGCTGACTTCAATCTAACTTCCTTCCAATCAGCCACAGCTTAAATACCCCGCATTGCCAGCGGGTCTTGATATATGAGTTTAAACCAACTCGATTTTGTCACCAGTCAGATACATTGTCTAGGATGCAGCAGGCCGCAAAAATATGGCAGGCCTCTAGGTACAATGGCCTCTGTGGTATTCCTTAGTAAACAGGGGAGTCAGACCCTGTTCAATATAATAATATCATGTTCTTTGGGCATGCACAGGCCCTGAGCAAATAATGTCAGCATAATTCGTGAGCTTAACTCTCATATCCTCGATGGACTCTTTCCCGCCCAGGGAAAAGTCACTGAGCTGGTAAACAAATGATATACGTGATTCTGTTAATAAAGGAAAATGTATCAAAGGCTAATTTACCTTGTCACTCCTACAGAAAAACACTAATAAACACACTCGTCTCCTAGACGCTTAGAAATATATATCGTGGGGAAGCCATATTCAGAAATCTTCATCTCACACAGAGGGCTTTCCTTTTCCAGGTTTGAAGCCAAATCGAAGACGCCAAAATACGTCTCGACACTCTGAAAAACAGGGCTCGACTCCTAGATCGGAAGTCTGTCTCAATGCGCTAAAAAACTTTGCGCATGCGTCGTTCGACGCTAGACACTCTGAGCTAAACTCAGGTAGGCGATGTTGAACACATACCAGGAAAAGACTGACCATTCAAGAAATATATGGTCAGGTAATAAGACCTCGCTCCTAGTTGCAAACATTCCGAGAAACGCTGACCATTGAAGCCATAAATGGTCAGGCAACCAGACATCCGTTCTAATATTAGACCGCTAGGTTAAAACAAGTGGGATAACAACCACTGTTAAATTCAACCCCAGTAAAACATGAGTAATACCCCTTTGACCAGGAATCTAAGAATAATGTCTTCAAACTAAACATGTACGTTTAACAGATTATAAACCCAGCAAAAACTGTATGCAACACTGACATAAGTGGCAGGATACATGACTTAACAGGAGATACAGCAGCAAGGCACATCGCCACTAACAGTCTGGCAGCACTCACTCAGCAGGATGTAATGATATGTCACGTATTCACACGTCTCCTCGCAGGCAGAAGGGCGGCCCACAGCCAAGGACCTAAGAAGCAGGTTACGTCAGCCCACTTGTCCAACACGTGCCGCAGAGCTTCATAATGACTAGAACTGAGATTCTTTAACCACGTGACAGAATATCTAACCATCAAAAGCACTGTGAAGAGCCGAAAATACACTATGAATAACAATAGCAACACCCAAAAAAATCTTTGCCGACACGTTACAGTCAGGCAGCACGACCGTTAGCCCTGACAAAGACTATCACAAACCTTGAACTACCAAATTTAGCTCCGACAAACTACACATGAAGAAACCAATGTCATAATGAAAACCTGCACACAACTGTCTGAACACATCAACACTACAACTAAATCTTCTGTCCCGTTATAGGACGACTCAAATCAACCTTACTGGCAACACTGTAGCAGCAGAACAACGACGGACTTAAACACCGATATTACAGCAATCTGAAAACAAACTACCAAACTGGAAACAGTAGGCTGACAAAATAAATGTGAACACATAATTAGGCACTCAAAACTTAGCTTAAACTGTCGAACCCGTTCCGCTTGACTGGGCACATGAAAGCCTCTTTGGATGGCGGGGAGTGCACAGTATGTCACATGCTTCTTCCTCCTAGCTTGGGACCAGATGTGATGATCGTTTAAATGCAAACCAAGCTGGAGAAACTAAAACTCATGACTTCAACTAAACACGTTTCGAAATGGCAGAAAAGCTACAGGGAAAACCTAAATCTACAGTACCAAGGAGTCTTCAACTTGGTAATTGGCTGCAAACGAGCGAGAAGCTCAGCAGTCCAAGTTAAACAATAACAACTACAATCATAGGTTAAAGAAATCTTAAGGTAAAGAGCACAACATTCCAAGCAAAAGCAGCGCTTTAAAAGTTAAAAAGTATTTTATGAAACTACTAGTGTAAAAGCCCGTCATATGACGGGAATTAAATTCAATGCATCAATACCCAATTGCAACCATTCAGATCTAAAGCCTCCTTATTTTTGGTGCAGAAAATGACTCGGAGGAAATAACAGTCACCAGACATCTCTTTGTCGGGCGCTACTGTTTTCGGGAAAGTATTAAGAACCAAATTATTTGTTTTACATCCGATGTTAAAAGTCTGAACACCCACGCCGTTCACGTGCATACCGTGCTTTGAGCAAAGAAAACCCACGCCGTTCACATTGCACGCCGTGCTTTGTGCACTTTTCTTTGTTGCGTGTTACTATTTTAGGGAGCGTTACGTACAGACAGAAAAAGCTGGGATATTATATATAATAATAATAATAATAAATTCTTTAAGCACCAAACACGGCGCATAAGGCATAAATCAGTGCTCTCCAGGTTGTTCGTTGTGACGCCACTCCTCTTAGCTCTTGCACATTATTTAGGCCCAACGTTCTTCCTTCTCTTATTATTGTTCTTCTGAGTGTTTCTTTTGGTCTTCCTTTTTTCCTCTTACCCTCAGGAACCCAAGTGAGCGCCTGTAGTGGTATTCTGTTGTTTTGCATTCGTAGGACATGACCGATATATGACTATCGTCTTTTCCTTATATAGTCGGAGACATATTTCTACCTAGTCTTCTCTTATTTGTCGATTAGTCTTGAATTCTTTCCAACTGATGTTCATGAGTTTTCTAAGACATTTGTTCTCGAATGTATTCAGCTTGTTCTCCAATGATTTTGTTATTTTCCAACTCTCACAGCCGTATGTTAACACTGAGATAACATTTGAATTAAACAGACGAAGCTTGGTATGTATATTCAATGATCGTAATTTCCAAATGTCAGATAATCTATTGAAGGCGCTAGCTGCCAAAGCAATCTAGTATGGATTTCTCTTGTTGTGTCCCCATCCTGAGTCATTTTACTGCCTAAATACTTATAGATAAGATTAGCATTAACCCGTCAAACTAGACGGGTTTTTAATGATAGTGTCTCTCCACATGTAAGCCTACCTTGCCGTTAGTTGGAGAGCTTGAGTGCCCCAATGATCCCGGGGGCTATGCCGGCGGGAGTTTTACTCCTGGCATGGTCACCCAAGCCGGACAGGTCCTTGGTGAGGGGTCAGACTAAATGCGCTTAGGAGTAGGTGGAACCCTATAGGTGTAGATGCAGAACCCACCGGCGAGTGGTACATGCTCTGGTCTGCACCAATCCACGCCCACTTCATGGGACAAATGCCTTCTTGCCTCATTCTTCACTGTTTGTCCTCTAATCTTTAAAGCGAGGGAGTAAACCCTGAAAAAAGAATCAGCGCAGGAGGAGCACGATAGTCTTGGTTGACAATCCACCTAACAGAAGGACAACTTCACACAAACCCGGGTAGGATAGATTCGTTAGTCTGGAAAGACAGCTTTCCTAGGAGAGACAACTCTGATGTCAAACAACTGCCACCTTGCAGGAAGGTCACGGAAACCAGAGGCTAGGGAAGCAGTCCCAAACAAATGCATGCTGAAGACGGATGCACTGGGCCGCAAGGCGCACAACATAGTGCAACGCAAACCGCCTTGAGATGACAGACACAAATGACTCAACGAGATAGTGCTCGACCCAAGGAGACTCACCAGGTGGGAAGAGGGCCGACCCTTGCCTCGACGGGGTCCACCCAAAGCTACTGGTGGTCACCTTTCTCCGCATCATGCAGCCAGGGCGCGGAATATTAGGGAAAATGCAATTTCTCAAAACACCCAGGAAATAACACTCAATATACTCCAATGGAATGTAGAAGGTGTCCAAAAGAAGAAACTACCACTCGCTAAAAAATTACTCGATGAACAAATTGACATAGCCTGCATTCAAGAAACACACCTAAACTCAAACCACAGATTTTCTGTAAGAGGATATGAAACCTTCCGGCTTGATAGAGAGGGAAACAAGGGAGGAGTACTCATGTTAATCAGAAACTCCTTGCCTAGCAGAGAGCTTTCTGTTGCTACAAACGGTCAGGCAGAAATTATAGGAGCTGACATCACGATAGATGACCAACCGTTAGAGTGTACAGCCTATTTCCCCCACCCAACAGATAGAGATCTTTCACTAGCAACAATGGAGATTAGGCGCAACAAGTACTTGGTTGTTGGTGATTTCAACAGCCATTCAGAAAGATGGGGTTACACAAAGGCCAATACCCGTGGCATTGAGGTAGAGGACTGGGAGATTGACTCATATCTGCATCTCATCAATAGAGCAGATGATACACCCAGCTTCTACTCAAGAAGATGGCAATCAACCTCAACACCCGACCTTGCCTTCTCAACAGGAGACATCAACTATAAGATCTAACGCAATGTGCTCAACCAGTTGGCAGGCAGTGACCACAAACCGATCAAACTAATGATTAATATGGAACATACACTCCACGTACATAAGCCATTACCCCGCTGGAACTATAAAAATGCCAACTGGAACATGCTCTCAGCACTGACAGATGTATACTGTGGCTTGATAAACACCCAAAACCAAAGACTTAGAGAAATAGCTGACGGATTTAATAAAGCAGTTCTGAAAGCTGCCCTAGAATCAATACCACGAAGGATAAGAAAAGATTATAAGCCGTACTGGACAGACGAACTCAAAGAACTGGAAGAACAGGTTACAGAAGCCAGAAATGTAGCAGAAAAGGACAAACCAGTTGAGGCAAACATCGCCTACAAAGCTATCTCTGCAAAACACAGGAAAACGCTAAACTGTTCAGCCAAAGATAGCTGAATCAAAACAACAGAAAGTCTTAACCTCGACAAAGATGGAAGAAAATTATGGAGGCTCGCCAAAGCCTTAAATGATGAGGAATGGAAAAGTAAAGAAATAGCCCTACAACAAAATGAGAAAATACTCACAAAGAAAGAAGCAAATGTCTTTGCTCAAAAATTCGCACATCAGAGCCAGATAAATGTTCCACCTGACAGAAAACAGGAAATTACCAAAGAGCAAGAACATTACCAAAATATATCAACTGTTCCAGAAGAGCACGTGACAGCAAACCTCACCATGAGAGAGCTAGAGGCAGCCATTGAATCCCTTAAGCAAAGAAAGTCACCTGGAAAAAACGGGGTAACAAATGACATGCTTAAAGGGCTAGGGCCTAATGCCATGAAAGCCCTCCTTAAGATTATGAACTCTAGCTGGAAGCGTGGAATTGTACCACAAGCCTGGAAAGAAGCAGTACTAGTTCCAATCCTTAAAAAGGACAAAGACCGAATGGACCCCAACAGCTACAGACCCATGAGCCTTATAAGCTGCACGGGAATGCTTATGGAGAGAATGATCAATACCAGATTAAGTTGGCACCTCGAAGAAAAACAAATTCTACTGCAACAACAGGCAGGCTTCTCGCAACATAGGTCACCTACATTGCACAGGAAATCGAAGATGATTTCCAAGAAGGAAAGCACACATTAACAGTCTGGGTAGACACGGAGAAAGCATTTGATAAAGTTTGGAAAGACGGGCTAAGAGTTAAAATGCTAAAATATGGAGTCTGTGGAAGAATGTATAACTGAATCAGTCACTAACTAACAAACAGAACAGCTAGAGTGCAGGTGCACGGACAATTAAGCAAACAGACTACAATGGAACATGGAGTCCCACAGGGTGGGGACCTTTTCCCAACACTCTTCTTTATTTATATAAATGACATAACATAAATATTTATATATAAGGAAGAGTGTTGGGGAAAGGACCCCACCCTGTGGGACTCCATGAACTAGCAGCTGAACTATTAGAACCACTATTTGCTCAAATCTGGGAAAATGAGACAACGCCAACAGAGTGGAGTAAAGGAATAATTGTCAAATTGCCCAGGAAGGGCGACCTTGCAGACTGCAACGACTGAAGAGGAATTAATCTCCTCTCAGTTCCCAGCAAAATACTAGGCAGGATAATAATCTAGAGAATTTCAAAAGCAGTTGACCATAAACTGATGAAAGAACAAGCGGGTTTTAGAAAGAACAGAAGATGTGCAGATCATATATTCACCCTCAGGAACATTATAGAGCAGTGCTCAGAATGGCAGAGACAGCTATACATTTACTTTGTTGATTTTGAAAGGCTGTCGACAGCATACACCGGGACAGCGTATGGAAAATAATGAGGGCTTAGGGAATTCCCAGCTGCATTGTTCCATCATTTTAAAAAACCCTATTCTAACTTTACATGCAGTGTTGGATTGAGTAATGTAACTTTTGAAGTGAAAACAGCAGTACGACAGGGATGCCCCTTCTCAACAACATTATTTTTGACAGCCATAGATTGGGTGATGCGCCAGACAACAGAGGGCAGTCCAATAGGATTTAGATGGACAACGTTTTCTACACTGGAAGACCTGGAATATGAAGATGACATTGCACTACTCGCTCATTCACATCAACACATCCAAGAAAAAACCGATAGACTGAATAAGTATGGCCAACAGGTTGGCCTGAACATCAATCTGAAGAAGACAGAGGTCTTGACACTAAAAGTGGGCAATCCTGAGCCAATAATAGTAAGGAACCAGCAGTTAGAACAGACAGACACATTTACTTACCAAGGATGCATAGTAACACCTAACGGTGGAACAAGCAAGGACATTAAAAACAGAATGAATAAAGCGAGAGCAGCCTTTGCTAGTATCAACAACATTTGGAAGTCTTCCCAGTACAGCACAAACACCAAATTAAGACTGAATGAGAGCTGTGTACTTTCTGTGCTTCTCTATGGTGCGGAATGCTGGAGAGTAAAAGAGAAGGAAATGTCGAAACTGTCCTCCTTTCACACAATCTGCCTAAGGAAAGTTCTCAGAATCTTTCAGCCAAACACCATCAGTAACCAAAAACTACTTATTCGGAGTAACCAGGATAACATGCACACCATCATAGCTGGCAGACGCTGGATTTGGGTTGGAAACGTCCTCAGAAGGGACCCTGATACTATCACAAGAACAGCTATGCTGTGGACCCCCGAGGGAAAGCGAAGGAGAGGCCGACTAAAAACAACTTGGCGGAGAACTGTAGAGGCAGAGATGCAAAGAATGAACCAGAGTCGGGGTACTGTAAAAAGGACGGCCTCCGACCGAGCAAAGTGAAATCAATTTGTTCTGCCCTACAAGACGCCACCAGGCGTGATGGCCACTGACTGCTTTGACGGTTGGCAGTTACGGATCAAAGAAGAAGATACCAGAAAACATCCACAAGAATGTCCACAACTCTTTCTATGCTGATAACCGGGCCATGTGGACTTCAGAAGAATACATCATCACAGCAAAAGTGCGCATACAGGATTCACTGCTAGCCCTTGAAAGTTGGTCTTCTCCAGAACCAGAAAGTAGTTGCTGAAAATCAATGAACAAAAAACTACACACACTATTTTTACATTGTCAAACAAACCACAGCAAGCAAGGCTACAATTAAATGGGCAGACAGTACGAGAAGATGAAACACCAACATACTTAGGAATCACACTAGACCGCCGAATGACGTGGAAATCCCAGATAAACAAAATACAGCTAAGTGCAAAACTTCTCATGGCCATCATAAAAAAGTTAGCTGGTACCACATGGGATGCTGATGAGAATATCCTCAAAAAGCTGTACACAGGCAGAGTGAGACCTGCTATGGAATACGGCATCACAGCTTGGTCCACGGCAGCAAAGTCAAATTTTGATAGAGTAAACAGACCCCAAAACCAAGCAGCACGTATTATAACAGGGGCCCTAAAGTCCACAACAATCAACCATATGGAAAACATTACAGAAGCCGCGCTAGCGTAGTGGTTACCACACGCACTTGCGACCGGGTGACCCAAGATCAAACCCGGGCGAGATCATTTGAAGATTTTTCGTGGACCGGGATTTTGGACTGGATTAACACGAGCCCTGGCTAAAACATTTGAAGGAGTGTCGTCGACCAGTGACTGGCGGCTCCTGAGCCGACCCAGCTCAAATGGGTACCTCCGAAATCGGCGAGTATCTGCCTGAATGGCGAGGGACACCTGTTTCTGTGCAATAAAAATGGGATACTCACGTAAAATCAGTCTCAGGTTAGACATACTAACCTGAGATTTCGCCTCGAGTAATAGCGGGCGAACGGAAAAAAAATTACAGGACTATAGTCAATGGAGGACAGACATGACAGCACAGTCCTACAACAAGCGGAAATTTTAAGAGACTTGAAGGACACCCCATGTTCCAAAGAATGAATAGGCTAGGAAGAGGCACGATCAAGTCACACTTTTTGAGGATGGTTTTCAATTGTGGAAAATATTTTAAAAATGCCATTGCGAATGTTATTATGCCACGTGGTAGTCTTTATTTTCATGGCTTCTATTGTCCCCTACTACATCGAAAATGTCACCACCTTAACCTTGAAGTGACAAGTTGAGCTGTTATCTGAGTAAATTAGGTCATTCACCCGTCATGTTTCATTCACCCCTCTAGTTTCATTCAACCCCAAAATAATTTCATTCACCCTTGGGTGAACCATTCACCAGTTTAAGATTTTCATTGGCTTTCCTCTCTTTCAGACCTCTTTATTTCATTCGTCGTTTTTTCACGATCTTTCTGTTATGAAGTTTGTGTTTCGTTTCGTGTCTTATTTGTGTATTTTTATGATTTCTGTCAATATTTTTCGTCCTGGTTGCCTGTATGTAACTTTGGCTGACGAAGGGTGAGACCAGGAACGTCCCGTGTTTCCTGTGTTCCGTTAAGTTGTAAAACTGATTAAATATTGCTTTATTTGTTTATATATATATATATATATATATATATATATATATATATATATATATATATATATATACCAGTTTAAGAATCACTGGGTTATGTCACTCCATTGTGTTACCCTTTTGTCAATGTTATAAACGTTGGATTCATAAGGAGCATGTGCCTTAAGTACATTCAAGCCATGAATTCATGTCCTGTGCCATCCGTTTACATATTTTCAGTGTTTTTCTAAATTCTTTTTATTTACCCTGGAGGATTCCAGAACAAGGACTGCCTTGTGGTGTGGTCAACTGGTTACCTCACTGCATTTTCCATCTAATGTTAGTTTCTCCTTCTGACATTTTGTTCCAATGGCACTTCTCTGGATCTTGTCATCGGTTTCACATTAGTGATTGTTAAAGTTTATTTTCTTTAACAACCTCAGCAGAATGTTTATGATGGTGGGTGTGTGTTGGGTCACTGACAATGACAAGTCAGTGTGGTCGGGCTTACAGGTGGCCGACAGGTGTGTAAATATGTATACATCAAGATACGCAAATTTCATAAGTATGATTAAGTATCCATAGCACACACTCACCCGTAGCAAAATTGGATCAGAAAACAGGAACTAGCATAACGTTCTACACCGTTTATTAACGTCACAGTCACGAAGACATCATGGAAACACTGTTTACAGCAAAATATGAAGCATCAAGTAAGTAAATCCCTGGAAACTCAGGGATTTACAGGTACTAAATCCCAAATACATAAGCTGCCGAACAAAGCAGCTCACATTCCACACTAATCACAGCAAAATATCCACCAAAGGGACTGCATATATCGCAGTTTACAGTAGTATAGCTGGAGCCAACATACTCCATGGCTTTGAAAAATATATGAATATAGTACATCAACGACCCAACGTGATCCGTGGCTTTAAATAATAAATCCCCTGGGAGAAACAGCATTCCCTTCAATTGCAAAAATCCATCACAAGAATATGAATATGAAATAATGGCCTGTACAACTCATGGCCTCAAAATATCTTCAATATCTATCAAACTCTCCTTTCACAAAATAATATCCACTGAAACACACTAGCGAGATAGATAACGACCATCCCGAAGCTCTATCAGGAACGCAATGTCTAGAGATTACCGACTCTCAGAACCGCCTCTATTCTTACCAACATAATGGTTATTATTATGGAACGAGTACTAATAGTTTTGTCCCCTGTTACGAATTTGTCAGAACTTTGAAAAGTCGATGCACGGTTGATCTGTAGAGCCTTGACATGAAATTTATCAAAACTTTTACCGTGATCTAAAGGACTGACTGTTACTGACGCCAAGAATCATTCTTATAAGAGGCAGTATCGTTAGTACGTGGTAAATTGTATTTGCTACGAAAATATTTGTGTACACCATGTTTGATGTTATGGTTAGCATTGAGTGCATGTGGCTGACTCTTTGCATTTGTGACGTGTTGATAATCAACTTTATGTCTAACACTGTCAACACTGACAGCAGACAACCTCTTGTTGTTTAAGACCATATCTAATAATCCATCAACTCTTTTTCTTAATTCGGTAATTTCTACATTTCCAAGTGAAATCTCTTCACTTTGCCTCTTATTTAAATTATCAGATGTCAAAATTTTGCACCTCTCCTCCGTGAGCGATTTCTTAATCTTTGCAATTTTTTCTCTCTCCATCGTTAATTCATTCTAATCTCTTTTTTTCACCCTTTTCTTTCCTTGCTCTCCTTTGTCGTGCCAATTTCTTTAATCTCTTCTTTTGTGCCTCCACTATATGTGGCTGAAGACGGGCCACCTGAACCTGAAGACCCCGGACTTGAGCAGCCTGTGCCCTCAACTGTGTCAGTTCCAGTTGAAGTGCCTCAATCGCACTATTATGGCTTTTCATAAGCTCATCAACCTTCTCGGGAGATACAGTATTCTTCTCTTTAAGTTGGCGACTGAGATCTGCATTATCATTCAATAGATTTATAAGTCTTTCCATTTGTGACTTATCATGTTCCTGGGCCAAAACTTTTAATTCCTCACACATCTCCTTCCTTTCGTGGACTTCCTGCGTGAGATTTTTCACCTCGACATGCTTATCTTCCATCTGAGCTTCCAACTCTTTAATCTTACACAATGCTGAATTCAATGCTGCTTGCGAACCAGTAAGTTCAAAGTTCTATTTATGTAGATCACTTGTAAGTTTGGACACTGTCTCATATAATTTACTCTCTTCATCAATATTTTCCAGAAAATTCTCCCTTTGCTGTAGGGCACTCCGTTTGTTGTCTTTTTTTTGCTCTTCTTGAATATTGCTATCGAGTACAGTGTGGTAAATGTTTTTCAATCTCTGACCATGCAGCACATGGAGGTACCTTGCCAAAAAAACACGAAGATGCCAACGCATTAATTCTGCTAGTTCCTTAGTAATAATTATGTGAGGAACAGACCGAAAATTAATATCCACAAACTCCTCAAGATCGGATGCCGCATCACACAAAAAACGGTTTAATACTAAATCCTCAAGATCTGGGCCTTGTTCACCATAATCCTTACTATCCTGGATAATATCCTCCAGCGCGGACATTATGTCTGATGTAGACATTTTTTATGAGTTTCCAACTCACACAGCTAAATATCTCTCCAAGAAATTCAAATTATCCGTTAATTACTGTGTAACAATTCCTATCAATATGAGGAAAGTTAATATTATATTATTATCTAGCCATAGGTATTTATGCATTAAATCCTACAATAAGTCATAAACAATTAACGCACGATATAGACAATTAGATTAACAATTACGAATACAAGATACTAGAGAACAAATGACCACGTTCACAGAATCAAATAAACAAGAAAGCAGAACTAAAGAAAAATATTGCAAAGAATGCAATGACACTGCAAAAAACGTGACAAGACAAGCAACAGCACAGTGTATAAACGAGAAAATTTGTATAGAAATAAAAGACAGCCAGAAGAGGAAGACACCCACAAACAAATTAATCAAAAAACTAAGGCACAGAGAAAATACTACGATAACAACGATGAAACGTTTCGTCACACCTAAACAATTACTGTCGTAAGAGACAAGTAGCGATCTAAACTTCAGCAAGGTTTTTTTAGCCTTGAACCGGAATTATTGCTCAATTGACACTCACAAACTAAATCCTATAGAACGCTTACGTAGGCCCTGGATGGACTGGGATGTATCCTAACGTAAGTCACCAACCCAACCAAACCCGCTTAAATATGGAACATAGAATATAGAACAGATAATGCATATAAAAGATGAAGGCTCGTTCCACATATACACAAAGTGGCACAGTTTACAAAACTAAAACCACTTATCTTGCAAAAAGAAAACAATCCCGTCCTTTCCGCCAAAACGATGGGCATCACACAGTCTGAAGAAATCTAACGCCGAAAGGTACTGCAACTCGTCTCTTCTCTATTTCTTGACAATACTGCTTGACGTCTACTTGAAAACCGGCATACAAACTGGAAACACTGCAAATCTTGACTTGTGGCATACGTATAGACGGACTGGAAACACTGCAAATATGGACCTGAGCTCCCTGTAGTTGTAGAGGTACAATGTCAAACACACCGTATTACTGGCTCAGTACTTGACGTTAGTGGAGGAAGCCAAATGTTAATATATTTCACTTATATACTCCGCTGATCTGGGGAATACTGTTCCTTCTGTGGATAATATAGCGCCCCATAAAACTGGCTCACCACTTTATGTTAAAGTTTATGTTCTTTAACAACCTTAGCAGAATGTTTATGGTTGTGGGTGTGTGTTAGGTCACTGACAATGACAAGTCAGTATGGTCGGGCTTACGGGTGGCCGACAGGTGTGTAAATATGTATACATCAAGATACGCGAATGTCATAAGTATGATTAAGTATCCATAGCACACAAACGCACCCATAGCAACATTGGATCAGGAAGCAGGAACTAGTATAACGTTCTACACCGTTTATTAACGTCACAGTCACGAAGACATCATGGAAACACTGTTTACAGCAAAATATGAAGCATCAAGTAAGTAAATCCCTGGAAACTCAGTTACAGGTACTAAATCCCAAATACATAGGCTGCCGAGCAAAGCAGATCACATTCCATATTAATCACAGCAAAATATCCACCAAAGGGACTGCATATATCGCAGTTTACAGTAGTATAGCTGGAGCCAACATACTCCATGGCTTTGAAAAATATATGAATATAGTACATCAACGAGCCAACGTGATCCGTGGCTTTAAATAATAAATCCCCTGGAAGAAACAGCATTCCCTTCAATTGCAAAAATCCATCACAAGAATATGAATATGAAATAATGGCCTGTACAACTCATGGCCTCAAAATATCTTTAATATCTATCAAACTCTCCCTTCACAAAAAATATCCACTGGAGCACACTAGCGAGATAGATAACGACCATCCCGAAGCTCTATCAGGAACGAACTGTCTCGAGATTACCGCCTCTCAGAACAGCTCAGTAAAAATTACTCATGCGAACTCACCGCGTGAGACTATCGCTCAGTGTTAAGTCATATTTTTATTAAGGGGAGTTAAGTGTTTAAGATTTGTATGTACGGGTCGGATTTTTGTACTCGCTAGTAAACACGCTTTTTGTGTTGAGAGATTTTTCTTAGTTGGGGGGCTGTATGCTCGGTAATTTTTGAACACAGCTCTACTGGCTAGCTGTTTGTTTGTTTTTAAAAATATGATAAGGAATCTGGTCGAAGGTTCTATGATATAGTTTTGGGGGGAAAGGCGGATGCATTCTGCTGACATCTCAAGCTGCGAGTTCGCGCTTGAATGAATTGTACTGAGCTGTTTTGAGCAGCTGATTTTTCGTGACAGTACTTTGCTGGCAGAGCTTGAAAATGGACGCTTTACCGTTTTTGCTAGTGTGTTCCAGCATATATCCTTATGGAAAAGGAATATTCGATAATTGGAGAATGCACGTAATTGTAGATTGAGAGAGATTATATTCATATTGATTCTAAGACAGGGATATTACGGCTTACTTATTATGTACTGTGCATTCAACTGAAGATAGAGAGAGTATATATTCATATTGATTCTAAGCCAGGGATATTACGTCTTACTTATTATGTACTGTGCCTTTAACTGAAGATAGAGAGAGTATATATATATTTCATATTGATTCTAAGCCACGGATATTGCGGCTTACTTACTTATGTACTGTAGATGTTGTTGAAGCTTGAGATATTTTGTACCTGCTATTTAAAGCATTGGATATAACGGCTTACTTATGTATTGTAGATGCTGGTGAAGCTTGAGAGATTTTGTACCTGCTATTTAAAGCCTTGAATATAAAGGCTTACTTATGTACTGTTGATGTGAAATGCCGTCCCATGATGTCTGCGTGAGTCTATTGTTAATAAAAGTTGAAAATGGTAATCTAGTTCCCCCCTTCCTGACTCCTGCGTGTTGCTGTAGTGCATGAGTTCAGTAGATGTGTAGCCAAGTACCTATGACATTCGCGTATATTGACATATGCATAAGTACACAACTGTCGGCCATCCGTAAGCCCGACACATGATGATTGCCTTCATCAGCGAAAGTAAATAATAACATTTATCTCCTTCTTGAACTCCACCGTTTCAACCTTTTAACACTCAGCTCACCCGTCTCTTCCCAAAAACCCCACTAAGAACATTCGACAACTTTCTTAATCCTTTTTTAAAAAACAAACTAGCAACCACTCAGTTGAGCTGTGTTCAAAAATTACCGAGCCTAAAGCCCCCAACTAAAAAAATCATCTCATCACCAAAGTGTGCTAACTAACGTGTATACAAAAATCCGACCCATACATACAAATCTTTAACACTTAACTCCCATTAATAAAACATGACTTAATAGTGATCTTGTCATCAGTTCCACATTAGTGATCTTGTCATCAGTTCCACATTAATGATCTTGTCATACCATTTCAGTCTCGACAAATGACTCATTTATGAATGTCTGTAACTTTCAGGTTGATTTTGTTTTGTTGCTCTCCATATTTCTGAGCCATACAAAAGTATTACCATTAAATTTAAGTTGAAGATTCTTATATATGCGCTGAACTTGATGATGATGATATAATTCCTTTGGCTGTTAGCAGGTAGCTCTTGCCAGCCCATTGCCTCTCTGACAAAGGTACAAGTCTTCCTCGGTTGTTGTGATGGCGTGTAGAGTGTATTGTGGATGGTTGGGTGCGATGGAAGTAGCTGGTGTCACAGGTCAGATAGTCTTCAGCACTGTAACAGTAGGTGTTCAACTGATTCCTCATGGTTGTGGCAGTGCCTACAGTTTGGTTCACGTAGTGGGTCTATTCTATTTAAATGTTTTTTGACGGGGGCATGGCCTGTTCTCAGCTGGAAAATTAGACTCTGATCTCTTCTTTTCAGTTGTTTAACTGGATCTTGAGGGTTTGGTTTCGCTTGATGTTTGAAGAAAGGATGCCCTGTCTGGGAGGTAGCCCACTTGTTTAGCCATTCTTGTCTATAATTGTTTCTCAGGATCTGTTGGCAGGTTTGCAGTGTGGTACTTGATGGGAACTGAGGCAGAGCTGCTCCACTTTTGGATAGTTTATCGGCTTTTTCATTTTCTGGGACTCCAACATGCACAGGGATCCACTAGAGTCTAATTTCGACGCCATAGGAAGTGAACAGCTGGTAAATTTATCTGCACATGTTATTAACACCAGGGGACATTTTGATTTCTAGGGCTTGAAGTGCTGATTTTGAGTCTGAGAATATAACATAATCCTCAGGTGAAGTGATGCCACTTTCAAAGTCTGAGATTATCCAGCACAATACTTTTTCTAGTGCTGTTATTTCTGCATCATAGCTGGAGCAAATTTATCTGCGAGAGCCTAAGATGCAAGGGAGGTCTTCTTGGTGCAGGTTGTGGTATTTTATCACTGCGCTACATCCAGCGTTGGTGGTAGCTTCAAAAGCGGATCCATCTGTGTAGACATGGATGATATCTTGTGGATACGAGTCTATAGTTTCTAAGCGATGGTTTTCAGTAGTGGTGCTAGGGTGTTCTTGTCTGCTGAGGAGTCAGAGAGTTCAGTTCTTACTGTAGGAGTACTCGTAGTTGCGTGCCAACAAGGTGGTTCAGTATTGATAGTTGCCATTCTAACTGCTGGTAGGTGGTGTTTGATGCTAGCGTCTTTTGCATTTTTAAGAAAAGATGTCTTTTGTATTCTGTGTTTTTGGTGCCAATGCTCTATCATTTTCCTATTCTCCTCCGTTGTGTCCATTCACAGATACCTTTCATATGTTTCCATGGCTGAGCGTTCTCTTCTTAGGTTAGAAGGTTCAATATTGGTGTTGATTTCGCTTGCATCTGTCGGCGTTGTCTTCATGGCACCACTTATCCACCGTAGATCGGGATTTTGGACTTTGTCTAACTTTTGGTAGGAGGCTTGTGCTTGCAATAGTTTGGAGGGGAAGGAGTAGTCAATGACTGAGAGGACATATCCAGTATAGAGTTGGCGTAATGAGTGCTAGTTTGCTCCCCACCTACAGGAGAAAAGGTACTTGATGAGCCTAAGTCTTGTGGATGCTATCTTCACAGTCTTAACAGGCTGAACACCGTTTTCTCTTTAATAATTCCAAGGTTCCCGAACTGACTCTACAGTATGCAGAGATGGTTGTTGTAGCAAAATTGTTTGAAAATTCTGTTGTAGAATCGAATACGGAAATCGACAGCGTCAATGGCATATTATGCGTCACGGCAAACCAAGCGAGAGGGTCGTAACACATAACAAACATGGCCACTACAGAAGCAGTGAAATGTGTTTTATTTCAAACTTATGAAGTATGGTATAACCACCTGGATTGACGAATAACAGAAAGACTTTCATGTTTAAATTCTGGAAGTTTGCCTTTTCGTTCATATTTATGTAATATGGCTGGAAGTATCTCGGATCAGAAGATTTCTTAAGTTGAAAGTTTAAATCTATAAGTTGATATGATCAGTACACATTTTCGAGCGATATAGGAAACTGTTAAATGGACGGACGAATAAGAAAGTTAGATGGAATGTGAGATGTGGGCTGACCGGTTCTAACGAGACTAAAATGGACAGAATCGGATGGACAGAGGACTAGAATGACGAAGGAAGAGGTGGAACAGTTTGTACAGAAGTCAAAATTGCATGCATCTTGCTCACAAATTTAGCAGACCTACAAAGCCTGTGACATCATGCTCTCGAGAAGGATTGCTTTGGCCAATAAAAAGAAGGAGCGCAATTTGAACAAAGGACACTGAAAATGTTTTGAAACAGACTGGACGTAGAGTTGGCACTACGCCTTTGCCATCTGCGGTTGTGTGCGGCCTGCCATGCCACTAATGTCCAGTGTGATTTCTGAAGTCTGAAGGTAAACTGGATTATACAGACTTTCATGTATATATTTCATTTATTACTTATTATTTCCTGATGAATATTAGTTGTGTTTAAATGCTAGGAATTGCATCAGTTTATTTAAATTTGTGCATCACGAGAAGGATCAATCATATTCAGGAAAACTTTAAGGTATGTGATTAACATTTGGAAGGAGCAAGCTGTAAAGTATTTAAGGATGTACAGGAGTGGATAAAACACGATGATTGTTAGTATATATAACTAATTGAAATGGTTAAGATTGTACTGTATTACTGAAATGATGCCCTTGCTTGCTATGACTTTATAACGTCGATATCTGATGTCTGACAGGTCTGACATCTGGGCTAGTCATCTACAAATCTAGCCAGATACTAGCCAAGACCGATATGTTGTTTAAGATTCATTTGGCAATTCGATCATACTGTCAACTTTCAGAAGCCTGTGTTGTTCATCAGTGGCAATCCCACATAAGTGGCGGAACCCAAAGTGTGAACTACAGCTGGTTCTTGGTACCCCTACTGTTGGGTCGGCCAAGACTGATAATTCCAGTGACAATATAAAAAAAACAAAGATAAGTATTTAATAAAGGACCTTGCAGAATCCATACATGAATCAACAGATAGTTGTTTTATTACAGGAGCAAGTCAAATGATGCCAATAGTGTATTAAAGTCAAAGGACTCAAAGAACAGTACCACTAGGTTAGTAAATCAAGTATTCGTTAACTTTACTAGCCAAGAGAATAGTATTCCTGATCCTGAAGTGTAAAGGACAGTACTATTAATAAATTTACCAAGTGACTTGTTTTTAACACTTTTTTTTCCAAAAGGAAAAAACATTCCTACCATTACTGTAGATAAGAGATAACATTAATTCTGTAAATTATTGTTTGAATATTTTATTACTCTTTTCCAAACAGCAGAAAAAAGAAATCACTATAAATGTTAAATGATTCATTAATTGTACCTGAGGACTTGTTTACTTTTTACCATTGTGTTTAAAGTTTTTGTTCATTTTATCTATCCCCTAGCATCAAATTTATCATAGGATAGTTGTGGGGAGGAGGCGCTTTAAATCCTGGTACTACTTCTTACCATCTGGGCCAGTGATTTTCACAGTCTGACTATACCTATGATGTCTATACACCGGTGCTTATTTCTAATACTGGGGTATTACTTTTAAGACTAGAACTCTTGACTGGCATTCTATCCTTGTATCATCTGATACACCTGGATATCATCTTATCTATTACTTATATAATCAATAACCTCTCGTCACAGTTGTCAGGTTCTTGTTCATATTTTTGGTGGTTTGGAGATGTTTTCCTTTTGTCCAGATGACTAGATCATCAACAAAGAGTGCTTTTTGACAGGTGATGACATCTGGGAGGTCATTTATATATATAAGAAATAGTGTACATCTTAATGCTGATCCCTGGGGCAGTCCTTCCTCCAGGGTCCTGTGTTTTGATGTAGATCCACTGAATGTTATTCGGATTGTTCTGTTGTGGAAAAAAACCTTTCAGCCAGTTGTACATTCTCCCTGATATTCCCATTCTTCGCACGGCCTATCCTCCAGACTCGATCACAGGCTTGCCTAAGGTCAATAAATGTTGCTAACACATTTTTGTTTGTCTTGGTAGGCATCACCTATCTCTTGGGTGAATCTTATCAACTGATCCATTGTCTATTTGTTTCTTCTAAAACCTGATTGATTGGTATTTAAGATCTTAGTGCTTTCTAGCCACCAATAAAGCCTTTCATTTATCATCCTTTCAGCGATCTTGCTTAAACCCATTAAAAAAAGAAGCAAATAAAAGTATTAAATAATGCATATAGTATTTTGGTTTTTAAATATATTTTTTTTAATTCACTGCATTTTAACTTACTTTTGGTGATAGCAGGAGAGGAAAGAAGACATCTGATTAAGCTTTTAAAACAGGTCATGGAGCAGGTCAAACACTTTAAATACATTGGAGCTGTCACAGAATGGAGGGGAGGCATCAAAGAAGAGTTGGCTACCCGAAGAGCAGCAGCTGGGAAACTTTTTCAAGCCATAAATCGAGGATTCCTCAGCAAAAGAGAAGTTGGTAAGAAGACGAAGATGGCTGTATACCGCTCCACCTATGTACCAGTCTTGACGAGTCATGGGCAATGACTACAACCCACAAATGCCAGATTCAAACCTCCGAAATGAGGTATCTGAAGAAGGTGGTTGAAGTAGCAAGAAGAGACATGGTCCGCAACGAGACGATAAGTCAAAGCCTAAAAACCCAACCTTGGCAGATCCAAGTAGAACAGTCCCAACTGAGATGGTTTGGCCATGTCTGCAGAATGGGAGAAGATCGGCTACCATGGCAAGCGTGGGAAACTAAGAGCAAGGGATCCAGACCTCCAGGACGATCCAAAGTCCGCTGGGAGGACAACATTAGACAATCTTTGAAGGACCGATGACTAGAATGGAACCAAGCCAGGAGGAAGACAGTCAATAGAAAAGGATGGCGCCCTCTCTTACAAACCTCTGCACCTCACGGTAGAATAGGAACGACTAAGTAAGTAAGTATAAATAACTTTTCATGAAAATAGAACAATAAAAATTTGTTTCTGCTGTTGAAGGCATGTAGTGGTAGTTTATCGGCCTCCATCCTCATGAGATGGCCAAACCACTTAATCCTACGTATCTCCATATTCCCGATGCAGGATGCAGCTCCAACAATTCCTCCGAAGTCATCACATCTCACCCGGTCTCTCCTGGCAACACCAATGGCCCATTTCAAAATATCTCATCTCCCACGATGTGATTTTACTCTCTTTTGGGCTTGGGTAAGGGACACTGTTTGGCACTGATAGCAAAGAGTTGGTAAGAATATATTAGTTATTGGCTGTCGTTAAGTGTCCGTACTGATGTTCAGATGTTTGATTAGTGGTAACACTTAGTAAGTCCCTGCAATGGCTTTTTCACATCGTGTTTCAGATTCTCTGTCACGTTTTCTAATTTTAGCAAGAAAATATTTCTCAGGTATTTGAATTTTGAAACCTGGTTATGCCTGATATTGTTGACATGTATGTTAAGTGGACTCGGCGATCTGCTAATGTTCATAGTTTCTGTCTTTAACGTGTCGATCTTCAAGTTGTATTGTCTACACGTTGAGTTAAGTGCGTTTGCATGTTTTTAGAATCTGTTTGATTAGATGATGTTTTATTGCTAACACTGACTTCACAGACTTTAGCTTAAATAAACGTCATAAACTCGGCATCATCATCATTGGCACAACATGTTTTAAATAAAACACTCATGTGTCTAGATAATAAACAAGAGAGTGAGGGAAGGAATAAACTCTAAATATAGACTCGTACGTCTAAGGGGAGAACACTATAAATGGGACGTGCTTCATCTTTGGACACCTTAAAGTAATAACAAACTCGAGTAATTTTCCAATCTCTGTCTAATGTATTCAGAAAACTATGAACACGAAGTTACAATAATATACAGTCAGCGAAGTGCATAACTTTCATGAAAACCCCAGATGAGTGAATACACAATATCAGCACAAATAAATACGCTGTCGCACTAGATAATTAAAGGCATCCATCACAATATATTCATCAACTTTCACCATCCCACATCGCTTTGCTTTCCCGTGCTTTCTCCTGCCCACCTCTGACCTCTTTTTTTCTTCTCCACCAATCAAAATAATATATAAAAATAGCCCCTTCAGTCATAACTGACTATGGGAATGCGCCCGTGAGGTGACAGCCCTTAGTTGCTTATTTTCCTGTTGCTCCTTTCAGCCAAACAGAACCCCCCTTACATTCTCCCCTGAAATGCTGACCACGCTGTTTCGTGTCGTCAAGTTTGTAGTGAAGTGAATCTGTGTGACAACACGCTCAAATTCCCCGCTCAAAACGAACTAGCTAACGTATTTTTAATTCTATAAATAACTACAGTATTTGAAATTTGTCGGAGGGTCAAGTCAAATTTACCGCCAACAATTTCGCTAGTAGATTTGAATTTTTCTAAGAAACAGTTTAAAAGTTACCACCCACACACACCCACCCCAAAATTTATCGAAGAGCATAGTACAAATTTAACAACCAATCAAATCGTTACCTCTTTTTTTTAAGGACAAGAAAATTTTGGTTGAAGGGGAAATAGTGCCTATTTTGGGTTTTTGACCGAACTTAGATAATTTATTTCTCCAAAACTAAAGATAATAAAAATGAAAGGGATATCTTGAATTATAGCGCTGATATTGCTTAACACATAAACATAAAGGTTCCGTCATAAAAAAATTATCTTAACTTAGTAAAATTTAATTTAGTGATATTTTCATATCAGGGACAGGTCATATTTAATTATTTAAAAATTACCCAGATGCAAATGCAAAAGAATAATTAAAGGAAAAGTATATGTAACGATAGGGAGGAATTGGCCGTTTAGTTATCACTTTTGATAATTAAAATCGGTCCATAAATAACTATGATATAAAATAAACAAATTTGGCCCGATTAGACAAACAGACTTAAAACTGCTCAATTTTATAGCCTCGGAAATAGTTAACGTTTTGACTCGTCATCTGATTGGTTGGGTGTAGTTTGATAACAATTAACAACTTCTTGTAAGTTCCGCCATAAAACCAAAAAGCTTCCATGCCGAGCTGACATATACTGAAAGAGACAGAAGGACAAGCCTTTGCCGTCTGTACTGCGAGCTCAGTGCTAGAGCCCTTTACTGTCTATCAGCTTGTGTGTGTGAATATTCTTTACTTGATGGTAAGACAGACAATTTTGTTAGCCTATTTTATTAACTTAAATAACAGGCTGTGTGTGCCATATTTTTTCGATACTGCCGCTGGGAGATGTGTTGTGTCACGACGACCTAAGTAGGAATGTGCCTATAGCAAGCTTATTTGGAGTGAAAAATTTGTAAAATGTTTGCCAATTGGCCTTACAAATTTGCGAATGTAAGTGCAGTATTAATAAATTGGTATTGGCTTCTGGAGTGACACATTTTTTAAATATCATATGAAAACATGTAGGGAATGTTAGAATGAAGTAATCAACAGGTCACAAGCTATATTGTACACACCATGTTTATTGTATGGAAGACAAACAATGTAAGAGGAACATTGGCTTTGAATCAACACTGAAGAAGAGTGGTTACACGAAACTGATTGTGGACAACGGAATTTAAGGTCTGGTGCGACTTGTTAGCACAAATGGCTGATTTGGTAAGTTTTAGTATTGATTAGGTGTGGAATTGATAGAGACAGGCTTTACATAGAATGGACTGTCCTTCTTATTCCAGGTTGCATTACGAAGTACCTTGTTGCTGCAGTAAACTATGACGAAGAAAGTGTGGGAGTTGAGCGCTCTGAATACAAGTGGAGCTAGATCCCTTATCTTCAGCCAGGAGTCACATGTTGGTGCTCCTGACTATTATCACCAGAACAGCAGCATTACAATAATAAAGATAAGTCCTTCAGAAAAGCACATGACTGTTCATCCAAAGCTCTTCCACCATATATATATATATATATATATATATATATATATATATATATATATATATATATATATATATATATATATATATATATATATATATATATATATCTTACCATTTAAGATAATGACAATAGCAGACCCTGTAGTGTAGAACCAACAGCAGTAGAATTAGTTTTAACTGGAACTGTGTGTGTGTAGATTTTATTGTGACCAAGTTATAATAATGGAACAGAATTTCCAAGTTATTTATTTTCTCATGTAAATATAAAGTTCTTGATTTTGAAAAAAAAAGGTACTGACCCCAAAATAATTGAGGTTCAGTACCATTAAATTGTAAATATATTATCAAACAGTCTTGCTTACTTACTTTTTTTTATTAAAGTTAAAGTTCTGTTTGAAATTTTAAATTGTTAGAAAACATTACCCTAGACACTTTGCCAAATAAGACCACACAGATATCCTACTCAACTCCGCCTATGCCGGTCCCAAGCCCGGATGAAAAAGGAGGAGGGCGGCCTGCATGGAGGCCGTAAGGAGGCAACCCCTCCACCATGCAAAGGCACAACAGGCCAACCACCTGTTTGCTTTAAACTATGATTACAAGCAATATAAGAGAGAAAACCGGACTGATTCTAAAGGCGACGACTACGGACTACGGACTACGACTTATGGAACTTGGAACACAAGAAGTATAAATGGGAAAGAAGAGGAGCTAATTGAAGAGATGAGGAAAGCAAAACTAGAAATCCTGCCTATTACCGAAAAAAAGAAAAAGGGACAAGGAGTCATGGATCTCGATGGCAACACTCTGCTATACAGTGGTGTACCCACATCTAAAAGAGCTACAGGGGGCGTGGGTTGCATTGTGGCCAAAAACCAGAAAGATAGTATCAAGGGATGGAACTTTGTCTCGGAGCGCATTATGGTTGTAAAACTAAAAGAAGGAGAAACCATAGTCAACCTGGTTATAGTGTATGGGCCAAATGAGGATGAGAGAGCAGAGGTCAAGGAAGAACTCTTCGAGCTGCTTCAAAGGACAGTGGATGACTGCCTAGATGAAATTATCATGCTCGGAGATTTCAATGCTAGAGTTGGAAATGACCATGCTAGATGGGGTGGAGTTATCGGAAGATATGGAGAAGATACTCTCAATGACAATGGAATGCGACTCCTCAGATTCTGCAGTGAGCAGAATCTGATCATTACCAACACAAAGTTCTTCCATAAGCGCATACATGCATACACTAGGTGTGAACCAACAAAGAATGAGAAGTCAGTGATCGACTACGCCATTGTTAGAAGGAGCTCATTCAAATATGTCCAGGTTGCTAGAGTCTGGAGGGGGCCAGAGATTGGAAGTGATCACTACCTGCTTACAATCAAAAGAACAACTGAAAGAGTTGCTCAGCCTAGGAACTGCCCAGCACCACACAAGAAACCAAGTAAACGAACGGAAGAAATGAGCATTAAGACCTACAAGCTGAGAGAACCAGAAATTAAGACCAGATATCAGGGACTTATTGCTACAGCAGTGAGAAACACAGAAGAACAACCTGATGACTTGGAAACCATGTGGCTTAAATTCAAGGACATCATAAAGACAGCTGCTGCAGAAGCATGTGGTGAAGTCCGACTTGGGAACAAGAGAAAGAGGACACCTTGGTGGACAGAAGAAGTCAAAGAGAAAATAAAAGAGAAGAAAATGGCATGGAAACAATACTTAGGAGCTAAAAACACAGCAGGACAAATAGAGAAATATAGAGAATATGTGATACTCAGAAAAGAAGCAAAGAACAAGGTGCTAGCGGCAAAACAGAAGTCATGGGAAGAATTTGGAGAAAAGCTAGAAAAGGATGCGCAAGAAAACCAGAATTTGTTCTATAAGACCCTAAAGAACATGAGGAAGGAAAAACAATGCCCTCTTAAATTTATAAAGGACAAGCAAGGCAAATTGCTTACTGCCCCGAAGGAAGTAATGGAAAGATGGAAAGAATATTTCTCAGAACTCCTTGATGGTGAGCAGGGTAGAGCATCAGAAATGATAAGCACTAGCAGAGAAGAGGATACAAATGGTGATGAAGATGACATAAAGATGGAAGAACTGAAGGCAGCACTGGAGAAAATCAAGATGGGCAAAGCAGCAGGGCATGATGGTATAACACCAGAAATGGTTAAGTACATGGGAGCATCAGGCGACCTATTACTCCTAAGGGTCCTACAGGCAGCATGGTGCAACAAGGCCATACCAAAGGATTGGGAGATTGCCATCATAACACCGATTTTCAAAAAGGGTGACAATCGATAATGTGGACACCACAGAGGCATATCCCTTCTCAGTGTCCCTGGTAAAATCTACTATAGAATCCTAGAGCAGAGACTCCGATGCCTAGCTGAGCCACAATTGGATGAAGCCCAGGGCGGATTCCGAGCAAACCGAAGTACTCAAGACCTAATCTTCACACTCAGGCAGCTGAGTGAAAAGACCCTTGAGTACAAGAGTGAGATCCATCTGTGTTTCATAGATCTGGAAAAGGCGTTTGACAGGGTCCCCTGGAGCAAACTTTGGGACTGTTTGGCAAGGAAAAACATTCCAGCACCTCTGATTCATGCTATACAGAGCTTCTACAAGTCTTGCAGAAATTATGTGAGGATAGCAAACTATAAGCCAGAAGAGGTTAGGACCACCACTGGTGTAAGACAAGGCGATATCCTGTCACCTTATCTTGTCATACTAATCATGGACGATGTCATCAAGGCATGTAAGGAGAGAACAAGAAAGTATTCAGTGGGGTACTGGAAGATGAGGCAGGTCTGTATTTCAGAGCTAGCATTTGCTGATGATGTTGTCCTGATTGCTAAATCAGAGACACATCTCCAATCCAACCTGCAAGTCTGGAAGGAAGAGCTGGAGAAGAGAGGGATGGTCATAAGCAGCTCTAAAACAAAATCCATGGTGATATCACGAGAAGAAAGAAAACTTCAGATTAAGTTGGAAGAACAGGTCCTGGAGCAGGTCGACCACTTTAAATATCTCGGAGCTATTATAGACCGATAGGGAGGCATCAAAGAAGAGTTGGCCACTCGAAAAGCAGCAGATGGGAGACTTTATCAAGCCATAAATCGAGGATTCCTCAACAAGAAAGAGGTTGGTAAGAAAACGAAGATGGCTGTATACCGCTTTACCTATGTCCCAGTCTTGACATATGGATGCGAGTCATGGGCAATGACTACAACCCACAAAAGCCAGATCCAAACCTCAGAAATGAGGTATCTGAGGAAGGTGGTTGAAGTAACAAGAAGAGACTTGGTCCGCAACCAGAGGATACGTCAAGGCCTAAAATCCCACCCGCTGCAGACCCAAATAGAACAGTCGCAACTAAGATGGTTTTGCCATGTCTGCAGAATGGGAGAAGATTGGCTACCACGACAAGCATGGGAAACAAAGAGCCAGGGATCCAGACCTCCAGGACGACCCAGAGTCCGCTAGGAGGACAACATTAGACAATCTTTGAAGGACCGAGGACTAGAATGGAACCAGGCCAGGAAGAAGACTGCTGATAGAATAGTCTGGCGCTCTCTCTTCCAAACCTCTACACCTCACGGTAGAAGGGGAACGACTAAGTAAGTAAGATATCCTACTCTTGGTGAGATCTCAAGGGTTAGCCGATAGGGACCCAGATAATTTCAGCATCATCATTCCTTACTCTGGGAACTTAAATAGCTTGACCTCACCTTGATTGTCTACACACCCCTGTTCTTTTCAGAGAAGGGGGTATTTCTTATAAGACCAGTCTCTTATCTGGCACTATCCTGGTATCCTCTGCTACATCTATTTGTCCAGGATAGCCTATAATTAGTAACATAAAAACTTTTTATCACAATGTCTTTGTTAACATCATATACTTATATGGTTTCTTATTTCTTTTTCTTTATCTCAATATTCTGATTAGTCACGGAATAGATCACATTTGGAACATATTCTTTTCCCATTCCGAATATTTCATAACTTAATGTTACCTTTTGATCTTTTGGGTAAATTAACCTCTGTTGGGACCGTCTTTTCTTTTCCTTTACCAGAGGGGGAGAACCTATTTGATTAATTTCTTCTTTTGCAATTTTGTCTGTAAACCATGATCTAGTAATGTATATGCTTATTGTTGTGATCTTCTATTGATAATAAACTTTATTAAACCTTTAGTTATCGTGTCGGTCAACCCCTATATCCAGTATATCCATAACCATTATATGTTAATCATAGTTTGTTTTCACGTTCGTGCATATTTGTCACAGAATTGTGTGCATGTGAGTGCAGTGTAACTTGTATTTTCGTACATGGAGAGAAAGTGCGTCTGATATAAATATCGTCGTCCAGATAGGCTGGATTAGATACATTATTCTATCCAGAGACTGTCCTTTCTCTTACACGATCACCTCGTGAGAAAACTATTACTTACCCCTTACTTTCACATTGTCATCACTATCACCTCTGCTCAGACGGGACTATAAACAACTATTACCTATCTGAAATTCATCCACGACTATGATCTGGATTTTGCTGATGACTTGGCTCTTCTGTCCCATAACCGTAATCAGATGCAGGACAAATTGAAAACACTCGATGAGAGGTCACAGCAATTGGTTCTGAAAATACACAGGGAAAAGACAAAAATAATGAGAATAAATGCAGGTAATGATAACAGGATTGAACTTGAAGAAGCACTACTACAGGATGTAGAATCGTACACATATCTTGGCAGCAATATAGACAAAGTTGGATGGATAGACAGTTTAAAATAAGAATACAAAAAAGCAAGGGGAGCTTTCATTGCATTGGGAAATATATGGAGATCAAGAGAAATCGGATCCAACACAAAAATAAGAATCTTCAACTCAAATGTGAAGTCAGTCCTATTGTATGGCTCTGAGACATGGAGAACAACAACGACAACAACCAAAAAGCTACAGACTTTCATAAATGGGTGCTTGCGTAGAATAGAAGGATTAAAATGGAATGACAAGGTTACCAACATGGAACTTATGACAAGAACTAGACAAGTGCCAGTGGAACAAGAGATGAGAAGAAGACGATGCCGATGGATAGGACACACACTGAGGAAACCTGTTGATAGCATTACAAGGCAGTCCTTGTTCTGGAACCCCTAGGGCAAGAGAGGCAGATGTAGACCAAGAAGCACATAGAGAAGAGAGCTGGAAACAGAGGTGAAAATGATGAGGAGAACGTGGAAAGAACTTGAGATGATGGCACGTGACAGGAGGACTTGGCAAGTGTTTGTTGAAGGAGTTGCTCTTTTTGGAGTGGAGGGTTATGATGATGATATGATGAAACATATAGGCTTTGTTATTATGGCAGTCACATTAATGAAAGCTAGGTTCCTCTTTTAGTTCTTGGCGGGTTACACATACAAACTCGGCAAGTATTGATTAAATACGCATTGGAGAAAAAGAAAGGAAGTTGGGGGGCGGGGGGGCAAAAGTCAGTTAACACATATACAACAAGCACCTAAAGACACTGACTTTTCTCTCCATTCGTTACACAACCAGACATTGACATTGGGAACTCTTATCAATGTTCCACTACCATCGCATTGTTATTTCCCTCATACTTAGACGTTAAGATACATTTATGCGTTTATCAAAGGGACGTAATATTTATTGCAAGGGGAGTAATAATTTGGAAAAGTTACTCAAAACTTAAACAAAATTAAAGTTAATTTGTATAATGTTATGTCAATTCCTTTTGTAGCAACAAATAAAAAATGTAATACATTTTAAATTACGAAGACAGTATTTCTACTTTTTGTTGCTTTTAAAGAAATATACAGTTATATTTTATATGGGATAAATAGCGGCACTCTATGCTTAAGTCAATAAATATGTATAACACGAGTTTCTTATAAAGTGTATAATATTATTGACACCAGTATTGTATTTTTGACCGGAACTAAGTGCTGCCTAAAGTAAAGTTGAGATGATGTGTTTGGCAAGTCCACTTGTCAGCCCGAAAACGACCAGAAGTCCATACCAACCTTCTCAACCAAACATTAGAACACGAGCGCACAAGAGGAGCTTTCATTGCATAGTGACTTGAATGGGCATTAAAATATATAGAGTCCACCTCATATATAATTGGCAGATATAAAGAAATAGAGGCAGACACAAAAATAGACATATATAAAGAAACAGAGGCAGAAATAAAAAATAGAAGCAGATATAAAGAAACAGGCAAATATAAAGAAACAGATGCAGATATAAAGAAACAGAGGCAGACACAAAAATAGAGACTGACTCAAATAAACTAGAGACAGACACAAAGTATAGAGGCAACCCCTAAAATAGAAACTGACTAAAAATAGAGGCAGACTAAAAAAAACTGGTTGATCAAAGAAATAGATGCAGACAAAAACTAACAGAGCAAACAAAAACATAGGGGCACATATTACAAAAATAGAGGCAGGTATACAAAATTAAGAGGCATATGAACACGAAGTTACAATAATATACAGTCAGTGAAGTGCAAACTTGAAATATCTGTACAAAAAGGTAAAGAAAACTTGATACGAGTTGTAACAGCTGGGGCATAAGGATGTAAGGCAGAGAAGAAGATAAATGAATGTGGAATTCTAAACTTCATGGTTTATATTTTTGATGAGGTCATCATTCAAATACCGTCTCTCACATGATATATCTCAAGTGTTTTATGATCTCCAGCCTTTACCTTCTGTGATCAATCAGCTCTGGTGATCTGAAAACTGTTACACGTTCCTGGCGCCTGATAAAGAGTGTCCCCATCCCCCAAATCTTCTCCTATTCATTAAATACTACAGACCACAACTGCAAATAAATGTCAATTAAATGTAGAATAAACGTAGAAGTAGAGCAGAAAATGAAAATATTAAAATTCATGTACAATGTCAGTTTATCATTGAACTAAAAAGGACACCAGTCTTGCTTATAAAAAAAATAATCAACGGTTATTGTCAAACTCGACACATGTTAGCAACATATGTAAATAACGTTTGAGCTTTGTCAATTTTTTGTTTTATTACAATAATACAATGATAATAAAGCCCCTTCAGTCAAAACTGACCAATGGGAATGCGCCCCTTAGGTGACAGCCCTCGATGCTTTTTGCCCTCGTGTCACGTGATTGGGCCGTTCAATTTTACTTCCATTTTCTACTTTCCCCCCTTCTATTATGTTTCATTTTCGCCGCACAGAACTTGGTACTAGAGTCTTTGTTTCCATTTCTCACACTTCACATGTCCAGGCAAGGGTATCGCCCATCACTGAGAGATTAATTGAATCACTGAACGTGTTAATACCACATTGACTCCAGGTAGATGAGAGCATGAAATGTTTGCTTAAGATTGCATAATCACTTCCGATTCGACTATTTGGGTCAGGTAATTATAGATAAACGCAATGGAAGACATTTGAAAGAGTGAGCAGGACGTGTGATATAAGTCAACTTTCACAACATTTTACTTACTTACTTATTTACTTAGTCGTTCCCCTTCTACCGTGAGGTATAGAGGTTTTGAAGAGAGGACCCAGCGGACTCTGGGTCATCTTCGGGGTCTGGATCCTTGGCCCTTTGCTTCCCATGCTTGTCGTGGTAGCCGATCTTCTCCCATTCTGCAGACATAGCCAAACTATCTTAGTTGGGACTGTTCTACTTGGGTCTGCGGGAGGGGGGTGGGGGGTGGGGTGGGATTTAAGGCCTTGACGTATCGTCTGGTTGCGCACTGTTGAAGGGGTGGTTTTGCTCTATTAATTTGGGTCATTTTTTATTGAACAATGTTCCATGTACTATGACTAAAGCAATTTTAAATTTCTGGCAATTGCATTGCTTTTGATATGTTATTCTTTCATTCAGTTCTAGTGCATCGTGCCTTTCGATGGAAATTAGCGAATGCGGGGTGGAAGATTTCAAACAATACTTGAACTTTGCAATTCGATTGACTGGATAAGTCAATTCATTGAGTCCACACATTTTAATGTACAGTTTTACACGTCAAAGACAATCCACACATGTTGGTCATAAAAAGTACATATTTCAATAGATTGAATAGATATATCTGTATATCAGTCCTTGTCCAATAAAACGACTTACTGTAGGCAGAACGTCATAACTATATGTACGTGCGGTTGGGGCTTCCAACGGCCGACAGTGAGATTATGCGCCTGACAATACACATTATTATGGACTGTTAATTTATCCTTCCCTGAATTCAATTACGTACTAACCTTACTCATATTATCTCTTCACCATAACCATGGACTGACCCATGTCCATACTTGAATAAAATATAACTGTGCGGCAATACTATGCCCAACACTGGAAGGAGAAAGAACACGTCTTTACAGCTTGACGGTCAACACAAAAGGGGACCCGTATCTTAGTCACGGAGCGTGACCTATCAACGCTACCACGTCATAATTTTCTCGAGTGTATAGCGTTCAATAGACCAAGAATTATTTACCTTAGATTATATTAAATGCTGTAACCCCTAAAATTGCACGCTGCCAACCTCTAGCAGACGACTGCAATGGAACTACCGTAACAATTCCCCGCCAACCGGGGAAAAAAAATCTATTAGAGAGATTTTTTTCAAAACCTATCTTAATGAATAATCTCAAAAATTTAACAAAAACCAGACATATGGCCAACGATGTTCTGTCTAGAACAGTGTCGTAGTCATGTCGACTAATTAACAGTCATGTAATATACTAATAATCAACTTATACATATGTGTTATATTAACTAAAAGAAAATGTCAAATATTAATACCTAATTATTTACTTAGAGTCTGTCGTAATGAAATATCATGTCAAGATTAATCTAACTAAATAAGATTAAATCATAGTAAGTGTGTATTCAGAATGAAGTTATTAAACATCTAATTAAATACAATGAAAGAAAATGTTATAAGAAAAGAAAAAATGAGAAGTACAGACAAGTAACGTAAAGTAAAAAAAAATATCAATTAATATAGTTATGTGTGTTTAAAATTACTTATCTGTGTTTAGTAGTTCCTAACTATCTAACTTAACTAATCAAGTAATAAAATAGTATGTAATATGTCAACGAAGTTATCAAATATACAATATAATTATGACATTCATAATTAGATCTATGAATATTGTCTCAGAATTGTGTGAGCTTTCTTTTCTTTCTTTCATTTTTTTCTCATATTTCATTTTTTATCGTTAATTCATTCAAAGAGTATAAATGTTACTCAATCGACATCCAAAGGTTTCCTACAAAAGAACGTCATCAACGATATTCTCTGTGCCTGATATGTATTGAATTGTAAACTCGAACGGCTGAAGGAGAATGGCGAATCTTGTCAGCTTAGGGCTTTTATGATTAGCACGACGTAGCGATGCCACCGCCTTCTGATCGGTCTGGATCACGAAAAATGCACCCAAGAGGAACATCTGTAGCTTGCTAATCGCCCAGACAACAGCCAACAACTCCTTATCTACCATAGAGTACTTGGTTTCTGCCGTCTTGAGCTTTCGTGAGACGTATAAAATCGGATGGAGGACATCGTTGTAATACTGGAGCAAACAAGCGCCAATTCCGTAATTACTAGCATCTGTACGGAGGATAAACTTTTTAGAAGCATCTGGTAGTTTCAAAATAGCTGGATGTGAAAAAATATCAAGTATTTATCGAAATATTCTATCACAGTCATCGGTCCATGTCACCCTTAAAGGCATATTCTTTTTTAACAATGATGACAAGCCAGCCGTGATAGATGACAAGTTGGGTACAAATCTGCTGTAGTATTGGACTAATCCTAATAAGCTTCTAACTTGCTTCTTCGTTTGAGGAACTGATAAGTTTAAAATTTTGGAAACCGTATTAGGAACTGTTTGGATATATCCCGCTCCAATAATATGTCCCAAAAAAGTTATTTCCTGAAAAGCGATTTGTATTTTTGATGATTTAGCAGTTAAATGATTCTCTCTTAGTATTTCCAAAACATATTTAAGTCCCGAAAAATGTTCCTTAAATGAAGAATTAAACAAACATTTGTCGTCGATGTATGTAATGATGTCTTGTCTACTTGATAAAATCTTTCGCATCATGCGAATGAAAGTGGCTGGAGCGTTAACAAGCCCAAAAGGCATCACATTCCACTGGTATAGACCTTGTGGAGTGGAAAACGCTGTGTAGTATTAAGCCTTTTCGGTTAGTGGTATTTGCCAATAACCTTTAGTTAAGTCTATCTTAGTGAATATTGTTGCGTTGGATAGACGTGGAAGTAAATCGTCAATAAGTGGATGTGGTTCGCTATCAACTACAGTTTGAGCATTTAGCTTCCTATAGTCCACGCATAGTCTAATGTTGTTGTCCTTCTTTCTGACTATGACTAATGGAGACGAAAATGGAGAGTTACTAGGCTCAATAATCCCTAAAGACAACATCTGCTCAAGTTCTTTAGTAGTTTTAGTAAGAAAGTGTAGTGGAACTGAATAAGGATGTACACGAATTGGTGTATCATCATTAAGGTTAATGTCATGATTAATTACCGATGTGCGACCCGGTAAGTTAGTCAACACGTCTGGATAAGATTGTAAAAGATCAGCAATCTGATGATGCTGTTGCGGTGTAACCGAAGAAGAGATGGTTACGTCCCGCCAAGATTCAGTAGGTTGTACTATAGGTACAGGTAACGCCATCTGTACCTCAAGAAAAGAAGATTCTTCTTCCTGAATAACTGACAGATTAGAATAGTGAAATGTAGGTACTAATGTGTCATCTAGGTCGTGAAAAATAGCCTGTAGATGTTCTGGACGAGTATGAAATTGTTTGAGCATATTTATATGGTATATTTTGTTATGTCCCTTAATATCTAGGACATAGTCGACATCAGAAATCTTATCAATAACTTAGTAAGGACCATTCCATGAGATAAGTAATTTATTGTCGTTATGTTGCAGTAATACATACGCTTGATCTCCTGGAAATAATTGACGTAGTCGTCTAGTTCTATTTTGTAAAGTTCTAGCTTTTGATTTAGCAGCCTCAGATGACGCTATTGCCATTCGGCAAGATTCAATAATGTTATTCCAGAGCTTAACTACATACTCATAGGATGACTGGGTATCCTGAGTCATCTCGGAGTCAATCAATAAATCTTTTATTAGTCCCATAGGACTTCTTGGTGGAGCACCGAAGACTAGATGAAATAGAGAGAAGCCAGTTTGTTCATGTGGCACCTCTCGATATGCGAACAAAACAGCTGGGAGTACTCTGTCCCAGTCCTGTGGATGTTCAACCGTAACCTTATGTAACATTTGTTTAAGTGTACGATTACGTCTTTCTACTGCACCATTACTCATGGGATGATAAATGCAACTGAGATTCCTATCTATATTCCAAGTCTTCATTACCTCTGTCATTGTATCAGATATGAATTGGGATCCATGGTCTGATAACAACTTTCTAGGAAAACCTACTCTAGAAAAGATAAGATGTAGTCCATCAGCTACATCTGTGGTAGTGGTGGTCTTCAATGGTATGGCTTCAGGCCATCGTGTGCATAAATCAATGCACGTGAGAACAAATCTATGTCCTCTTGCTGATGGTAAAAGTGGACCAATTATATCAATGGCCATTTTGTCAAAAGGTCTCACTGATATGTCACAAGCCTGAATAGGCGCCGTGTGAAAAGCTCCAACTTGCTTTCACTTCCTGGCATTTAGTACATGAGCGTACGTACTGTGAAATATCTCGTGAAACTCCCGGCCAAAAAAATGAAAATAATACTCGAGAACGTGTCCGAGTATATCCTATGTGACCTGCGCACTTAGAATCATGTGCATGTTGAAGGATGTACCGTATAAAAGGAAAAGGTACCATGACTTGTTGTTTTACTTGTGTCTTATCCATAACACATCTAACTAATATGTCATTTTTAATAATAAACCAATGAGTAATCTTATTGTTTAAAGTAAGATTGTCAACATTGTTGACCAGAGCAAAAATTTTTTTTAATGATCTGTCTTCTTTCTGTTTTTCAGCAAAGGACGCTCGGTCAACCAAAGAATGAACATAAATATGTCCCTGGTTTTCTGGTTCCTTCTTATTAGTGTCGATAGTCTCTAATAATTTAGTTTGAGCTCTTGTTGTCACAGCATTTCCAATGCATAGATTATTTTTCTCCCATTCAATAATCTCCTCTGGTGTTTAATAATTGCTGCCATGTATGCGACCCACCATAAGATCTGCAATTGGGTTCCTTAACATGCATACTTTAACATTACCTGAAAAGAAAGGTGTGTTAACATGTATTATGGCAGTGGGATAAAATTCTATTGTCCCACCAAAAGTCATACACCTGACAAGTTCCCCTGTTGCACAACTGCGATGAACAAGTGACTGTCGGACTCCGATAGTGGTCGATCCTGAATCTTTAAACACTGAAACGATAGATCCATTTACAATCCCTCTGTTGAATATTAAAGAGCCTGTTCCATCATTGGCTGCAAGACCTGCCTCTGGTAGAATATGTCCGCAGTTCAATACTGTCTCCTTTGCTTTCTGAAAAACAAGATTACATTCTGGGCAACTATTTGCCACGTTATAATTAATTGCGTAACATGTAGAAGAAGAGTTATCTACCCTTCCAAGATGGAGGTGAAATTCGTTTCTCACCTTAGACGCCGAAAGAAAAACATCAGGAATGTGTGTATTTCGATGGATAGTACCATGTTATGTTAAATTATAGAATAAAAGATACACCAGAGTATCTAGTGGTGTAGATATTTTCCTATAACTGACCTCGAAACCCTCGAATCGGTCGGTTGGATCGGAGGGTTGATCAGTGAGTTAACAATTCACTATCGTAAAGCAAGCTATTGTTACCGAAACAGAACCAGGCTCGACAGTAAACATGACTCACTATGGTCATATATCGGTCATGTCCTACGAATGCAAAACAACAGAATACCACTACAGGCGCTCACTTGGGTTCCTGAGGGTAAGAGGAAAAAAGGAAGACCAAAAGAAACACTCAGAAGAACAATAATAAGAGAAGGAAGAACGTTGGGCCTAAATAATGTGCAAGAGCTAAGAGGAGTGGCGTCACAACGAACAACCTGGAGAGCACTGGTTTCTGCCTTATGCGCCGTGTTTGGTGCTTAAAGAATTTATTATTATTAGAAGAAGACTGTATTACTGTATCGTTTTGCGGAACATTTGGGGTTGTATTATTAGTAAATGCTGCCCCTGCATGATGATGCTGATGAGACGATCTATGAGATTGAGATCGATGACGAGAATGATCATTGGAATTATCCCGTTGTCCCCTGTGGTAACTGTTATCTCGATGTCTCGAGCTATGATTATTGTTATTCCAATTGTTACTAGTGTTATAGTTATTTGATCGATTATGATTTGCGTTATGTCGACCATTGTTGTATCTCGACTGAGGTGAATAATTTCTATTTTGTGGTCTTCCTCTATCAAAGTCACTATTATTGTTAAAATTATGTCCCTTATGCCAATTAACATTATAATTTCCTTTGAAGCGACTTCTATCTACGCTGTGTGTTCTTGGTTTGTAATGACTGTTGTATGACATATTAGAGGCCACAGGTAGAGGTTCCCTTATTAGCGAGTTAGAAATGCTCGCATTCGGATGAGCAGTGCAATAGTTGTTTTGAAATTGTTTCTAACTCATCAATAGTAGATGGTTTACGTTCTTGCAAATAGGCAAAGAACGGTGGGCTGACAGAGGATAACACTTTATCTCTCAGTAACAAATCAACTAACTTGTCATATGATTTGTAACACCTGCCAGTTCCACCCATCTGTTAAAGGTATTGCGTATGTTCGCAATAAAACCTGTGAAGTCTTTACTATTATCTGGAAAAATACTCTTAAGACGTAATCTGCAACCCTCTTCGTCCAAATGGAAACGACGTAGTAATAAGGTTTTAATGGCATCACAGTCATTAGCTATTGTTGAGTCAACATTCCGAACTGCACTTAATGGTTCCCCGTCCAACAATTCACTAAGCTTTAAAGCCCATGTTTGTCTCGGTAGGTTATGTGTTAAACATACCTGTTCAAAACGTGATAAATACGATCCAAGGTCGTCGAAATTCAATTTGAAAGGTGGTAATTTAAAATTGTAAAAAGGTTTATTTTGGTTGGATGAAGATCCATTTTGTGTATCAGTATTATTATTATTTCCAACTGAAGTTACTTGAGCTTTTAAGGTTAATTCAGCTATACGCATCTGTATTAACCTTTCATCTGCTTCTCTTTCTTGTTTAGCAATTTCTCTTAATTTTTTTTCTTTTTCAATTTCTTTCATCTCACGTTCTGCTTCTTCCTTCTTCAAAGCAGCTTTTTTCTGAATCTCTTTTTGTTCAAGCTCGTCTAAATCTGCTTTATATTTCGCAAGTTCAGTTGCCACAAATTCCAGGAGTGCATCTTCCTTTTTATTACAATCTTTTCCAATTTTAATGAAATGATCCAAGGTAAGCATTCTTGACGTTAATTTTGTAAGTAATTACTAGTCTATCGTAATCACCAATAGAATTTATGTACTTATTTGTACTTACTCAACGTATGGATACTCAATGTAAATAATTATAATATTCTTGTATTATTAGTTGTAAGTTCCACAACTATTTATTATTTTGTAATAATATTATGTGTACCTAATAATATATATCATAAATAGTTAAGCTATTTTTTTATTTAAGATGCTGAATTTATATCATATACCTAAATTTTAATATTTAATAATTATGGATATAATACTTCCATAATTATGTTAATTAATCTATAATAGTTGATAAGTCCACACTGTAGTACTATGAAAATGTACTAATTATTATCTTATAAGTTTGTCCTATTCAAGGCAAACTATAAATTTATAATAGTTAATCAGTATATATTATGCTATTGTGCCTTAGTCATAATATATGAAATGCATCACTAGGGTCTTGGACCACTGCTGCAAATTAATGCAATCTCCGAAGTCATTATCAAATTTCATAAAAATTAATTAAATACATTTATAATCTTATTATTAATCAAATTATAATACTATTATTATATTATAAATGTATTAGATGAACAAAACAATACAATTCATCAAGCAAAGATTTACAAAACAGAAGTACGATTACAAAAGTGACATTTCACAAATAAAATGATTTTATAAACTAAGTATACTAACCGGAAATGCAGAGAGGTCAAGGAGAAACTAAGGCAAGATAAAATATGGACACTACGAATAAGGACGTCACAGGACTCATCTGACGATTATTACAATTATATAAATGAACCTAAATATAGCAAGGTCAGGAGTAACGAGATAGATTACCAACAATAATACAAAACTAAATAAAATGAAACTGAATACACTAGAATACACCAGTTATTCACGGAACTAGACACCTAACATGCAAGGTCAATTAATGGTAAAAACGAACGAACAAGTCATCGGAAAGTCATCGATGGGTTCTTCGATAAATGCAATTAATTAACGGCCCTATCGATCGATTAAAACCAATTCGGACATCCAGGGAGCCATGAATTTGGTTTTAATTCTCCACGCCAACCACCCACTAATTAGTAACAAAAACAAACGGTGGAAGACAAATATAACATGTATACATGAAAATGAATAGACATGCCTGTGTAAAAGGCGAAATGGACTAAGCACTGTGTTTTCTAACCGACAAAGGTCAAACCTAGACTTATCTTTTTGTGCTCGATTATTTTCCACGGGCCATGCTAGTATGCACCCACGGTGTAGCCAAGTATCGTAAGCTTCTTTTCAACATGATTGACTATCGGTTGACAAAGGGTTTCATCTTAATTCAGTTTCGTTTGTCGAAGATGCTGTTTCACCGTCTGTCACTCTGGCTTTAGGCTGGAACTCAAAAAACGATGACATAGGGTTGACCTTTATTAGTAACTATGCGTAATAGGTCATACTTGAGCACATCACGTGATAGTCTTTTGAAAGTAAAAAGTTATTGTCCGAATGAATAAAATTTCGATCGGTTTCTTCCAGAAAATGTTTTTTTTTTCGATCCCCAGACACTGGCCACCACTGTTGCAGGGCGTGGTTTTGCTCTATTAATTTGGGTCATTATTTATTGAACAATGTTCCATGTACTATGACTAAAGCAATTATAAATTTATGGCCATTGCATTGCTTTTGATATGTTATTATTTCATTCAGTTCTAGTGCATCGTGCCTTTCGATGGAAATTAGCGAATGCGGGGTGGATGATTTCAAACAATACTTGATCTTTGCAATTCGATTGATTTGATAAGTACATTCATTGAGTCCACACATTTTAATGTACAGTTTTACACGTCAAAGACAATCCACACATGTTGGTCATAAAAAGTACATATTTCAATAGATTAAATAGATATATCTGTATATCAGTCCTTGTCCAATAAAACGACTTACTGTAGGCAGAACGTCATAACAATATGTACGTGCGGTTGGGGCTTCCAACGGCCGACAGTGAGATTATGCGCCTGACAATACACATTATTATGGACTGTTAATTTATCCTTCCCTGAATTCAATTACGTACTAACCTTACTCATATTATCTCTTCACCATAACCATGGACTGACCCATGTCCATACTTGAATAAAATATAACTGTGCGGCAATACTATGCCCAACACTGGAAGGAGAAAGGACACGTCTTTACAGCTTGACGGTCAACACAAAAGGGGTCCCGTATCTTAGTCACGGAGCGTGACCTATCAACGCTACCGCGTCATAATTCGCTCGAGTGTATAGCGTTCAATAGACCACGAATTATTTACCTTAGATTATATTAAATGCTGTAACCCCTAAAATTGCACGCTGCCAACCTCTAGACGACGACTGCAATGGAACTACCGTAACCCGTACCATGTCTCTTTTTGTTACTTCAACCACCTTCCTCAGATACCTCATTTCTGAGGTTTGGATCTGGCTTTTGTGGGTTGTAGTTATTGCCCATGACTCGCATCCATATGTCAAGACTGGGACATAGGTGGAGCGGTATACAGCCATCTTCGTTTTCTTACCAACCTCTTTCTTGCTGAGGAATCCTCAATTTATGACCTGAAAAAGTCTCCCAGCTGCTGCTTTTCGAGTGGCCAACTCTTCTTTGATGCCTCCCTTTCGGTCAATAATAGCTCCGAGGTATTTGAAGTGGTCTACCTGCTCCAGGATCTGTTCTCCCAGCTTAATCTGATGTATTCTTTCTTCTCGTGATATCTTCATGGATTTTGTTTTAGAGCTGCTTATGACCATCCCTCTCTTCTCCAGCTCTTCCTTCCAGACTTGCAGGTTTAATTGGAGATGTGCCTCTGATTTAGCAATCAGAGCAACATCATCAGCAAATGCCAGCTCAGAAATACAAACCTGTCTCATCTTCCAGTACCCCACTGAATACTTTCTTGTTCTCTCCTTACTTCCTTCAATATAAAAACTGAGCAAGAAACCTGTAGAATTTACATTAGTAAATAAAATGTTTACACTTACCTCAACAATTTGGGAATACACACTTCTCCTGGCACAGATTTAGAATGGACACACAGCCCTTTAGTTAGATGCTGTTCGAATCACTAAGGTCTGGAAATATGAGTTAATTCCACTGACGGCTGGAGTTCTATGAATCCTGCCAGGGAAAACTTTTGTTAAAATTCCTCTCTGGCTCCTTGTGATAAAATTCCCAAGTTTCCAATCTTGTATTAAAATTGCGGGTTTACTTGTAAATTCCAAAGTTGCCCAATTCTCGATCTGGTATTTATAGTTGTGGAATGATAAGTCCTATCCTCTTTCCCCTGGCTTGTAGGAGGTGTTTAGTTGACGATGCGATGCAGTCTGTCTGTTCTGTGTCTGATTTCTGCAGTATATCTCACACTCCTTAGTTTTAAATCCCAGCTATGTTTCCGCTGAATGTTCCAGTCAATTCATTACAGATTCTGGCGAATCAATCAAATCTATCTAGCACAGTTTGTGTGGGGAAGTTTATCATTGCTCATCCCACGCGTATTTAAAATATTAATTTTAATATCCACGCGTGACCTCTTACAAAAGTGATGTCAAATCGTTAGATAAGACTTCCGGCGCAACTCTGCCTATCATAATATTGTGACCGTGTGTTTTCTGGCGTAATGACTTCCTCCCAGATATCTATCCCGACAGATTACTTAATTATCACCTTTATCTGCGTGCCTCCGCCAGACAGATATCTGGCCAGACCGTGTGGTCGTCTTTCATACATGCTTGTGTCAACACGATCATACAAAAGAGCATGTTCAGACGTTTTGTCACAGTCCTGTCCACGTCTATCATCTCCTCACCTTTTGTTTCACTGCTATGTCCTGTCCACATGATAAGGGATAGGGACCCGGCGTTATGATTTATGGTTAGTCAATGGTTATGATTTATGGAAACGCATGATTACATGTGATTCCACCACTGCGGATTATAACGTCTTCGTTGTTCTCTATGTTTCAGAGCCATACAATGAGACTAAATCTGTGAGCTGAGAGACTATTATATATGAGGTGGACTCGATATATTTTAATGCCCATTCAAGTCATTATGCAATGAAAGCTCCTCTTGTCACCTCATGTTATAGTGTGTGGTGGTAAAAGTTGGTATGGACTTATGGTCATTTTCGGGCTCACGAGGGGACGTGTCAAACACATGGTCTTAACTTTAGTTTAGGCAGCACTCTGTGCCGGTCAAAAATACAATGATATTTTTCATCGGGGAGTGTGCATTTAGAATTCCCAATGTCCATGTCTGGTTGTGTAGCGAATACAGAAAGTTATTTAAAAGTCAGTGTCTTGACATGCTTGTTGTATATGTGGGAACTGACGTTTGTTTCATGCACCCCCCTCCCCCCGTCCCACTTCCTTACTTTTTCTCCAATGCGTATGGAATCACTACTTGCCGAGTTTGTATATGTAACCCGCTAAGCACTCCAAGGGAGGTAACTAACAAACATTAATGTGACTGCCATAATAAAAAATTCATATGTATGTTGCACGAACGTGCTAAATGACTCTCAACTGGATTAAACTTAATATTGAACCCAAGCTTGGGACCCAAAGATGCAGCATTAGAGAATGCAGTCAGCGACCCATAGCTTGACTGCTTACGTCAGGGTCAGCGAACCAGAGCTGACCAAGACCCTACTCCACCTCCACGTGGTGGTCCTGGAAACAGGCTGCATCACTGCAGTCTGGCTGAGGAGTAGGGATCGAAGATGGAAGGCAAACCCGGTCCCAAAAATGCCGTGCTGAAGTCGGCTGTGTCGGCCGATAGGTGCAGATATCGCAGCTCTGGTGTAAACGGACACAAAGCAACCAACGTCCTTTTCAGGACGAACGCGGAAGAAGAAGAAGAAGAACCCAAGCTTGCGTCGTAATCCCCTCCCTCCTCCAACCCCAATATAACAAAAAGCAAAAGGCAACCACAGATGAAGTTTGAAAGATGTGTACAAGAGAGACATGAATAGATAAATACAGGATTCTGGGAGGACGGAGATGCTGATCGCAGCAAGTCGAGATGCTCCCTACCATTATGCGAAAAGAGGCTCTTATTCGGACACTGGGGAAGTACGGGCAGCATTGGCGTAGCTGGTTAGTCATTTTTATCGCAAGTCCTTGTCAGAGCTTCAGGCTAGCTGGTGGAAAATCTTAGTCCTTTTCAAGACTTGGTATCTATCAACGCTGACCTGGCTAGCAGTCCTTTTCATGGCTTTTTCATGCTAGCTTATAGATGCTATGGCTTAGAATGTATCCACGCATCGCTTCAGTTAACATAGTTCACTTATTTTTGAATGACAAATGTGCTCTGATATAACTAAATAGGTTGACAGAAACGCGCCTCGCCACAAGAAGGCAAAAACCAAAAAAAACGAAAGAACCATAAGAATAAAACCAAGTAGAAAAACCAGAAGGAAACATGGTAAATATTTCAACAAGAGAGCTAGGGATAGAGAAATTGCTGTTGGAGAGAAGGTGCTTCTTCTTTTACCCAGCAGTAATAACAAACTGCAAATCGGATGGCAGGGCCCATATACTAATCTAGAGAAACTATCTAGAACCAACTACAAAATAGACAAGAAAGGGAAGGAGAAGGTCTATCATATTAACGTACTCAAGAAGTATTATGATAGAGCTGCATCTTAAGAACATTTTAGACCCAACACCGATCTGCATGAAAACATATCCTATCCCCTTCGCAAAAGCACAAGCCTTGAAGAAGGAAATAGACTACTTGTTGAAGGAAAACATAATTGCTAAATCAGAATCGCCGTACAGCGCTAGTGTCGTTTTACTGAAAAAGGCGACTGGTGAACATCGTCTCTGTATTGATTACTGTCACGAGACAATAAGGTGCTTACACGCACAACTTTTTCTCTGACAGAAGTGACACTATTGCTGTTACCACTCATCTCACGCATTCAGCAACAACAACAACGGCAACGTAGTCTAGCGGACATGTTTCCACACTGTCTATAGCAATAAATAAATGAACTCAAATACTGTGTCAATCTCGACATAATGTAATAACAACTAGTAAATGCCATATTTATGAGGTACTCAAAAAGCACAAGAAATTACCAATCTATTTCGACAAATTACCAGTATTCGAATAACACTAATATCACTTCTGGGACTACGACAACTTCCAAGATCATATATAACATCGATCCTAGCAACAACTAAAACCACACAACAAACACCAGCTCTTCTACACAAGAGCAACAACGGGACACGTCCTTCTCTACTACAACGTCTGTCAACTCCCTTGGACAACCTTGTTACCTTTTCACCTTCAATACCTCAGGCGAACTCTAGCCAATAATAAACTACTACTTTAGTCCCATGTCATAACAATCAAAGTTCAGCTGCTGGTTCAAACAGCACGTGCAACTCACAAACTTTTATCTCGACTTACATTACAATCACGTTTGACACAAAAATGTACCTAATAAACCTTGCTCACCCAGGAGCATACAACCATAGCAACTTATCGTAATTGCATCTTGACATTCATCCTCCCCTTCAAGAGAAAAACGCAGTTTTTCACTCGGTGGGTAAAGGACATCAGATTTCAGGCAAACTCAAAACATTACCATTGCAGTCTCACAAAAAAACAAAACAATGTTCTAGTTGAAAAATTACAATACTGATCTCAATAATCAAAACAAATACTTTAGGACATGATGGCACTTTTGGACACCTCCGCCAAGCCACTCCCATTGCCTATGTAGTGTCGGACTCACAACGCACTACTAACACAACACCGTTCAGACCGATGGTTCATTACCCAGAACCAAAGCTGAATAGACTAGTCATAATACCGGGACATCGACAGTTCACACAGAACTGACACTGACTAGTTTCATTATTATATCTACTTCCCAGAGCGATAGTTCATTACCCAGAACCACGATCCTTGCATAGACTATAATACATTGCGCTATCACAGAGAGCTTCACTCTTACGCCTCAACCACTTCTGGGCCCGAAACAACAGAGTAGGACTTTCCTCACTCTTCTTCTACTAATATATGACTCGGCATTGTCCCTCGAGTCTATCAGATATATAGGCTATGTTGTGATCTCAAATCACAAAAACAACAAGCGGCACCCTTAGTGCGAGAATGTGGATCCCACCACATTCCCAGATTGTGTCCTTGGCGAGGTCCAATAACCAACTTTTTACAAATTTGTCTAAGGCAAAAGCCATATCAGCCTTTAATTAATGCCAGTTTGACCTCAGCTAACCATGCTAGCTTATACACAGTAAAATGTCTAACTATAAAAAAATTACAACATGTGATCTCTCTAAAAACTCAGTAAAGCTGGAAATGATGCTCTAAATAAATATTAGCAAAATGCTTCAAAATATTTTTAAAACCAAAAGAGTAACATTATATGTCAATTGGATCTGCACTAATATGTACTGTGGCTGCAATGCTAAAGTACAATACCCAAACGATAAACTAACAAAAATCAAACTGTAGGTGTCATTGACGTTGCCAAACTGTAGCTACCACTAAACAATATAGGTCTGTCTCACAATTCCTGGTCCAACTACTGACAATAAAGTTACCTCAAAATATGGACAACAACAATGTCAATGATGATAATGTAGAGTACGAATCACAAAACTAACAACCACCAACAGGTTGGGGACAAAGATGACAGAAAAAGACGAGTAGAAATAGATGTGTTTATACAAAACCAGAACCTGTTTAACGAACAAACACACGAGACAAAATAAAATAAAAATTAACTAATATAAAATCAGAAAAAAAGGTTTCTCACACAAATAAATAATGGAGAGAGCGCAATGGAAAAAACAAAAACAGTAATGCAATTTGAAAAAAAAAAATCAAATAAATTAAAATAATTATATGTACACAAATTTACATACGTTCCCATGGATAATGCGCTGGTTTTATCCACTAAACAGGTGCTTCTGTGTCACAGGTGACATGATAACAACAAACACGCGACGATTCACAAAATACAAGATAGATATAGCGCTATTGAAAGTTCAGCTGTTCTGTACAGCTCAAACGTTGACCAAACGTCACTGGAACACACCACTGTAGAAACCTAGAGCACGGCTCAAACAGTAGCATTACAAATAGCACCATTCTTCACTGTCGGTTCTTCATTGACATTTCTTCACTGTCTATTCTTCTATGTTATTCCTTCACTGCACAGATCAGGGTATAGTTGACGAACTTTGTAGGTTACCGCAAGTCAAGACAGATGTCGACATTAGGTTTGCACAGCACATTACGCCAAATCATTAAATGTAGACAAAATGTCACGGGAATAGGCCGGTACCGAACTTTCATGCGCTGCTCAGTAACAAACACCATGGTCGGGTGACTGGACACAAACACGTTGTAAGCAAACGTCAAAACTTCTCGAGGCTACACATCGGCCTGACCAGGACATCACACGTCAGGTGGACATTGCATGATATGATATGAATAGCAAACCACAGCAGCACGTCAGGGGGCCAGAGAAACAGGAAGTCACAGAGATCTCGTATGGTACTGGTATGAGAATGAGTAACACAGCAATACATTTTAGGGGCCTGGCAAGCACGAAGTCAAGAAGATCTTGTATTATACTGCTATGATGACGTCAACAGTACTGGAACACGTCAGGAGGGCAGGCAAGCACGAAGTCAAGAAGATCTTGTATTATACTGCTATGATGACGTCAACAGCACTGGAACACGTCAGGAGGGAACGCAAGCACGAAGTCAAGAAGATCTTGTATTATACTGCTATGATGACGTCAACAGCACTGAATCACGTCAGGAAGGCAGGCAAGCACGAAGTCAGAGGGACCTCTTTTCATACTGGTATGAGTATTTGAGCAGCTCAGGAACGCACAGCAACACATCAGCCTAGTCAGCACATCACCAGACAAGCAAAGGTTGACATCTCACAAGTTACCCGGATACAGCACACAGCTGGAGACGCATGTAGGTCCGGACAACTTCACAGGGTTTGACAGCAATGACATAGTACTATTGTTAGGTCCCCTCATCACAGTGACTGACATAAATGGCAGGATACATGTCTTAACAGCAGTCACCGCAGCAAGGCACATCTCGCCACTAACAGTCTGGCAGCACTCACTCAGCGGCATGTAATGATATGTCACGTATTCACACATGTCCTCGCAGGCAGAAGGGCGGCCCACAGCCAAGGACCTAAGAAGCAGGATACGTCAGCCCACTTGTCCAGCGCGTGCAGCAGAGCTTCATAATGACTAGAACTGAGATTCTTCAACCACGTGACAGAATATTTAACCATCAAAAGGAATGTGAAGAGCCGATAACTCACTATGAATAACAATAGCAACACCAATTTTTTTTATTTTTTTAAAATAAAGTTTTGCCTCGTTTTGGCGAGGCGGGTCCCGTTCAACATAGTCGGTTATATTAGGGCGCATGTCCAAATATAAAAGACCCTTAGGTCTGAGGTTAGACCAAATAAAATCTTTGCCGACACGAACAGTCAGGCAGCACGATCGTTAGCCCTGACAAGGACTACCACAAGCCTTGAACTACCAAACTTTAGCTCCGACAAACTACACATGAGGAAACCAATGTCATAATGAAAACCTGCACACAACTGTCTGAACACATCAACACTACAAATAAATTTTCTGTCCCGTTATAGGACGACTCAAATCAACCTTACTGGCAACACTGTAGCAATAGAACATCGACGGACTTAAACACCGATATTACAGCAATCTGAAAACAAACTACCAAACTGGAAACAGTAGGCTGCCAAAATAAATGTGAACACATAATTAAGCACTCAAAACTTGGCTTAAACTGTCAAACTCGTTCCGCTTGACTGGGCACATGAAAGCCTCTTTGGATGGCGGGGATGCACAGTATGTCACATGCTTCTTCCTCCTAGCTTGGGACCAGATGTGATGATCTTTTAGTCACCAAGAGCTGACGCTCACTAACAGTGGATCAAAGAAGAAGATGATCTTTTAAATGCAAACCAAGCTGGAGAAACTGGAGCTCATGACTTCAACTCAACACGTTTCGAAAAGGCAGAAAAGCTACAACAAAAGCCTAGATCTACAGTACCAAGGAGTCTTCAACTTGGTAAGAGAAGCTCAGCAGACCTAGTTAAACAATAACAACAACAACCATAGGTTAAAGAAATCTTAACGTTAAGAGCACAACATTCCAAGCAAAAGGCGCTTTAAAAGTTCAAAAGTATTTTATGTAACTACTAGTGTAAAAGCCCGTCATATGACGGGAATTAAATTCAAAGCTTCAATACCCAATTGCAACCATTCAGATCTAAAGCCTCCTTATTTTTAGTGCAGAAAATGACTCGGAGGAAATAACAGTCACTAGACATCTCTTTGTCGAGCGCTACTGTTTTCGGGAGAGTATTAAAAAACCAAATTATTTGTTTTACATCCGATGTTAAAAGTCTAAACACCCACGCCGTTCACGTGCATACCGTGCTTTGAGCAAAGAAAACCCACGCCGTTCACGTGCTTTACGCACTTTTCTTTGTTGCGTGTTACTATTTTAGGGAGTGTTACGTACAGACAGAAAAAGCTGGGATATTATATATAAGACTAGCAATAACCCGTCAAACTTGACGGGTTTTTAATGATAGTGTCTCTCTATATGTAAGCCTACCTTGCCGTTGGTTGGAGAGCTTGAGTGCCCCAATGATCCCGGGGGCTATGCCGGCGGGAGTTTTACTCCTGCCATGGTCACCCAAGCCGGACAGGTCCTTGGTGAGGGGTCAGACTAAATGCGCTTAGGAGTAGGTGGAACCCTATAGGTGTAGATGCAGAACCCACCGGCGAGTTGTACATGCTCTGGTCTGCACCAATCCACGCCCACTTCATGGGACAAATGCCTTCTTGCCTCATTCTTCACTGTTTGTCCTCTATCCTTTAAAGCCAGGGAGTAAACCCTGCTAAAAAAAAATCAGTGCAGGAGGAACACGATAGTCTTGGTTGACAATCCACCTAAGAGAAGGACAACTTCACACAAACCCAGGTAGGAAAGACTCGTTAGTCCGGAAAGACAGCTTTCCTAAGAGAGACAACTCTGATGCCAAACAACTGCTCCCTTGCAGGAAGGTCACGGAAAACCAAAGGCTAGGGAAGCAGTCCCGAACAAATGCATGCTGAAGACGGATGCACTGGGCGGCAAGGCGCACAACATAGTGCAACGCAAACCGCCTTGAGATGACAGATACAAATATGACTCAACAAGATAGTGCTCGACCCAAGGAGACCCGCCAAGTGGGAAGAGTGCCAGACCCCTTGCCTCGACGGGGTCCACCCAAAGCTACCGGTGGTCACCTATCTCATCATCGTGCAGCCAGGGCGCTAAATATTAGGGAAAATGCGACTGGCCAAAACACCAAGGAAAGAACACTCAATATACTCCAATGGAATGCAGAAGGTGTCCAAAAGAAGAAACTACCACTCTCCAAAAAATTACACGATGAACAAATTGATATAGCCTGCATTCAAGAAACACATCTAAACTCAAACCACAGATTTTCTGTAAGAGGATATGAAACCTTCCGGCTTGATAGAGATGGAAACAAGGGAAGGAGTACTTATGTTAATCAGAAACTCCTTGCCTAGCAGAGAGCTTTCTGTTGCTACAAACGGTCAGGTAGAAATTATAGGAGCTGACATCACGATAGATTACCAAACCGTTAGAGTGTACAGCCTATCCCCCCTCCCCCACCCCACAGATAGAGATCTGTCACTAGCCACAATGGAGATTAGGCGCACCAAGTACCTGGGTGATTTCAAAAGCCATTCAGAAAGGTGGGGTTACACAGAGGCCAATACCCGTGGCATTGAGGTAGATAACTGGAAGATTGACTTAAATCTGCATCTCATCAATAGAGCAGATGATACACCCAGCTTCTACTCAAGAAGATGGCAATCAACCTCAACACCCAACCTTGCCTTCTCAACAGGAGACATCAACTATAAGATCGAAAGCATTGTGCTCAACCAGTTGGCAGACAGTGACCACAAACCGATCAAACTAATGATTAATATGGAACATACACTCCACTTCCATAAACCATTAACCCGCTGGAACTACAAAAATGCCAACTGGAACAAGTTCTCAGCCCTGACAGATGAATACTGTGGCTTGATAAACACCCAAAACAAAAGAATTGCAGAAGTAGCTGACGGATTTAATAAAGCAGTTCTAAAAGCTGCTCTAGAATCAATACCACGAAGGATGAGAAATGATTATAAGCCGTACTGGACAGAAAAACTCAAAGAACTGGAAGAACAGGTAACAGAGGCCAGACATGTAGCAGAAAAGGACAAAACAGTTGAGGCAAACATCGCATACACAGCTGTCTCTGCAAAATACAGGAAAACGCTAAACTGTTCAGCCAAAATTAGCTGGATCAAAACAACAGAAAGTCTTAACCTCGACAAAGAAGGAAGAAAATTATGGAAACTCGCCAAAACCTTAAATGACGAGGAATGGAAAAAAAAAAAGAAATAGCCCTACAACAAAATGAGATAATACTCACAAAGAAAGAAGCAGCAAATGTCTTTGCTCAAAAATTCGCACATGAGAGCCAGATAAATGTTCCACCTGACAGAAAACAGGAAATTACCAAAGAGCAAGAACATTACCAAAATATACTACCTGTTCCAGAAGAGCACATGACAGCAAACCTCACCATGAGAGAGCTAGAGGCGACCATTGTATCCCTTAAGCAAAGAAACTCACCTGGAAAAGACTGGGTAACAAATGACATGCTTAAAGGGCTAGGGCCTAACGCCAAGAAAGCCCTCCTTAAAATTATGAACTCTAGCTGGAAGCGTTGAATTGTACCACAAGCCTGGAAAGAAGCAGTGCTAGTTCCAATCCTTAAAAAGGACAAAGACCGAATGGACCCCAACAGCTACAGACCCATCAGCCTTATAAGCTGCACAGGAAAGCTTATGGAGAGAATGATCAATACCAGATTAAGTTGGCACCTCGAAGAAAAACAAATTCTACTGCACCAACAGGCAGGCTTCACGCAACATAGGTCACCTACATTGCACAGGAAATCGAAGATGTTTTCCAAGAAGGAAAGCACACATTAACAGTCTGGGTAGACACGGGGAAAGCATTTGATAAAATTTGGAAAGATGGGCTAAGAGTTAAAATGCTTAAATATGGAGTCTGTGGAAGAATGTATAACTGGATCAGTCACTATCTAACAAACAGAACAGCTAGAGTGCAGGTGCACGGACAATTAAGCAAAATGACTAAAATGGAACATGGAGTCCCACAGGGTGGGGTCCTTTCCCCAAAACTCTTCCTTGTATATATAAATGACATAACAGAAATATATATATATATAAGGAAGAGTGTTTGGGAAAGGACCCCACCCTGTAGGACTCCATGAACTAGCAACTGAACTATTAGAACCACTATTTGCCCAAGTCTGGGAAACTGAGACAACGCCAACAGAGTAGAGTAAAGGAATAATTGTCAAATTGCACAAGAAGGGCGATCTTGCAGACTGCAACAACTGGAGAGGAATAACTCTCCTCTCAGTTCCCAGCAAAATACTAGGCAGGATAATAATCCAGAGAATTTCAAAAGCAGTTGACCATAAACTGAGGAAAGAACAAGCGGGTTTTAGAAAGAACAGAAGATGTGCAGATCATATATTCACCCTCAGGAACATTATAGAGCAGTGCTCAGAATGGCAGAGACAGCTATACATTAACTTTGTTGATTTTGAAAGGCTTTCGACAGCATACACCGGGACAGCGTATGGAAAATACTGAGGGCTTATGGAATTCACAGCTGCATAGTTCCATCATTAAATTAAAAAAAACCCTATTCTAACTTTACATGCAGTGTTGGATTGAGTAATGTAACTTTTGAAGTGAAAACAGGAGTACGACAGGGATGCCCCTTATCAACAACATTATTTTTGACAGCCATAGATTGGGTGATGTGCCAGACAACAGAGGGCAGTCCAAGAGGAATTAGATGGACAACGTTTTCTACACTGGAAGACCTGGAATATGCAGATGACATTCCACTACTCGCTCATTCACATCAACACATCCAAGAAAAAACCGATAGACTGAATAAGTATGGCCAACAGGTTGGTCTGAACATCAATCTGAAGAAGACAGAGGTCTTGACACTAAAAGTGGGCAATCCTGAGCCAATAACAGTACGGAACCAGCAGTTAGAACAGACATACACATTTACTTACCAAGGATGCATAGTAACACCTGACCTTGGAACAAGCAAGAACATTAAAAACAGAATGAATAAAGCGAGAAGAGCCTTTGCTATTATCAACAACATTTGGAAGTCTTCCCAGTACATCACAAACACCAAATTAAGACTGAATGAGAGCTGTGTACTTTCTGTGCTTCTCTATGGTGCGGAATGTTGGAGAGTAACAGAGAAGGAAATGTCGAAACTGTCCTCCTTCCATACAATCTGCCTAAGGAAAGTTCTCCGATTCTTTTGGCCAAACACCATCAGTAACCAAGAACTACTTATTCGGAGTAACCAGGAGGAAATGCACACCACCATAGCTGGCAGACGCTGGAATTGGGTTAGCCACGTCCTCAGAAGGGACCCTGATACCATCACAAAAACAGCTATGCTGTGGACCCCCGAGGGAAAGCAAAGGAGAAGCCGACCAAAAATAATTTGGCGAAGAACTGTGGAGGCAGAGATGCAAAGAATGAACCAGAGTTGGTGTACTGTACGAAGGATGGCCTCCGACCGAGCAAAGTGAAATTAATTTGTTGCTGCCTAACAAGACGCCACTAGGAGTGATGGCCACTGACTGCTTTGACGGTTGGCGGTTACGGATCAAAGAAGAAGATACCCAAAAACATCCACAAGAATGTCCACAACTCCCTCTATGCTAATAACCTGGCCATGTGGACTTCAGAAGAATACATCACCACAGCAAGAGTGCGCATACAGGATTCACTGCTAGCCCTTGAAAGTTGGTCTTCTCCAGAACCAGAAATTGGTTGCTCAAAATCAATGAAAAAAAACAACACACACTACGTTTACCTTGTCAAACAAACCACCGCAAGCAAAGCTACAATTAAACGGGCAGACAGTACGAGAAGATGAAACACCAACATACTTAGGAATCACACTAGACCGCCGAATGACGTGGAAATCCCAGATAACCAAAATACAGCTAAGTGCAAAACTTCGCATGGCCATCATGAAAAAGTTAGCTGGTACCACATGGGGTGCTGATGAGAATATCCTCAAAAAGCTGTACACTGGCAGAATGAGACCTGCTATGGAATACGTCATCACAGCTTGGTCCACAGCAGCAAAGTCAAATTTTGATAGAGTAAACAGACCCCAAAACCAAGCAGCACGTATTATAACAGGGGCACTAAGGTCCACACAAATCAACCATATGGAAAACATTACAGGAGCCGCGCTAGCGTAGTGGTTACCACACGCACTGGCGAACGGGTGACCCAAGATCAAACCCGGGCGAAAACATTTGAAGATTTTCATCGACCGGGATTTTGGACTGGATTAACTCAAACCCTGGCGAACATATTTGAAGGAGTCTCGTCGACCAGTGACTGGCGGCTCCTGAGCCGACCCAGCTCTAATGGGTACCTCCGAAATCGGCGATTATCTGCTTGAATGGCGAGGGACACCTGTCTCTGTGCAAAAAAAAAAAAAAATGGGATACTCACGTAAAATCAGTCTCAGGTTAGACATACTAACCTGAGATTTCGCCTCGAGTAATAACGGGCGAACGGAAAAAAAAAATTACAGCACTACAGTTAATGGAGGACAGACATGACAGCAGAGTCCTACAACAAGCGGAAATTTTAAGAGACTTGAAGGACACCCCATGTTCCAAAGAATGAATAGGCTAGGCTAGGAAGAGGCACGATCAAGCGAACTAACTTTGTGGCCCAATCAAAAGAAAACATTAGCAAAAATACCATGCCAGCAAGCTCAGTTGCAAAGAAAATACCAACAAGCACAACTATCCCACTGTGGAAAATAAGATGCTTTCCTGAGCTAACATCTGATATTACAGGCATTGAAAGTAAGGGAACACAGACAGAAACACAAAGAAAGTGTATAGCAACCAAGTATATTGACCAAAAATTCCCAACAAAGTTTGGACACATGCATATACTGATGGTTGTACACACACACACACACACACACACACACACACACACACACACGCACGTACGCACGCACGCACACACACACACACACATATACTGATGGTTCAGCAAAAAATGCAGTTTAAAAAGGGGGTGCTGGCATCCTCATAAAATTAAAGAATAGAATCCACTCTATGGCAATTGCCACTGGAAAATACTGCAATAACTTCAGTGCTGAAGCAGAAGCCCTGAAACAGGCAGCGGAAACTCTTATTGAATGCAAAGCACAGGCGGAAAAACAGATAGTTATCTTTACAGATGCCCTCTCAGTAATAACAGCGCTGAAGTGCCACCATGCTAAAGGATTGAAAGATCTGATAATCTCCATTGAAAGACTGGCCAAATGCTTCAACAAGTGCACAATCCAGAGGATACCAGCCCATTGCAACATACCAGGAAATGAGGAGGCAGATAAACTTGCTAAGGAAGGAGGTGCCTTACAATAAAATGATATAGAGATAACTGACGCAGTGGCAAAGATTACTGTAAAGGTTACATTCAAGTCCAAATGGGAAAGAGAGCACCCGGGCCATTTGAAAAATGACGCATATCATCAACTATCCAGGAAAGAACAGGTCATCATTTTTCGGCTACAGTACTGTCCAACCTACAGCAATGAACGGAGTAGCATGACAACTAACCACTTCTGTCAACGAAAAAATGTTTAGAGATGTGGGGAACCTTGAGTTGACTACTGCTTTTATAAGAGTCATAAATGTGGAAGTTTGAAGGCGAACGAGGATGAAGAAGAAGAAGAATTATAGTGTGCTGTTTCCGTTCCCAGATGAGCAGATAGAAGTACATTCTTAGAGTGTTTTTTGTTTCTTTCCATTATACAGTGTATTCAAACAATTCGTGAACACCGTCCGTTGAACGCTGTTCTTTGTTGATTGTAACTATTTTCGGGAGATCATATATAATGGAAACAATACAATTTTTCAACACGGTTGCATTCCTCAGCTGTGACCAACGTACACACGGCGAGAATTAAGTTATTTTAGATTCAATTTAAAAGTTCTTTTATAACAACATTTCGTGTGAAAGTGCGTGGATTATTTTCAAATAGAGTTCCCGGATAATAATGGGTTTTAACAAAGGCACACCGTGCGCTGCTCATTTTTTTTTTCTGGCGCGAGTTACTATTTTGAGTAAGACCGACCGACGTAACATACATCGGTAATTATGTAAGTTGCGATTATTCGTCCGCGGAATCACGAGGAAGAGTTCTTCCGTATTATATGCAGGGAGATTGAAAAGCATTCTCTATTTAAAAATGTATATCCACACTTGGACACATGCGAAACAAATATAAAACACAAGGAGCAATAGGAAGTTATATAGTTTTAGTGTTTTTTTAATTCCAGAAACAGAATAAATTGTTTTCTTCCCAGTCACACTTTTTGAGGAAGCTTTTCAATTGTGGAAAATAGAAACAAATGTCATTGCCAATGTTATTATGTCACGTGGTAGTCTTCATTTTCATGGCTTCTATTGTCCCCAAGGACATCAAAGATGTCACCACCTTGACCTTGACGTGACAAGTTTAGCTGTTATCTGAGTAAATTAGGTCATTCACCCGTCATGTTTTATTCACCGCTTCTAGTTTCATTCACCCCCAACATAATGTCCTTCACTCCCAACATAATGTCATTCACCCCCAACATAATGTCATTCACCCCCAACATAATGTCATTCACCCCCAACATAATGTCATTCACCCCCAACATAATGTCCTTTACCCCCAACATAATGTCATTCACCCCCAACATAATGTCATTCAACCCCAACTGAATGTCATTCACCCCAACATAATGTCATTCACCCCCAACATAATGTCACTCAACCCCAACATAATGTCATTCACCCCCAACATAATGTCATTAAATCCCAACATAATGTCATTCAACCCCAACATAATGTCATTCAACCCCAACATAATGTCATTCAACCCCAACATAATGTCATTTACCCCAAACATAATGTCATTCAACCCCAACATAATGTCATTTACCCCCGCCCCCAACATAATATCATTCAACCCAAACATAATGTCCTTCACCCCCAACATAATGTCATTCACCCCAACATAATGTCATTCACCCCCAACATAATGTCACTCAACCCCAACATAATGTCATTCACCCCCAACATAATGTCATTAAATCCCAACATAATGTCATTCAACCCCAACATAATGTCATTCAACCCCAACATAATGTCATTCAACCCCAACATAATGTCATTTACCCCAAACATAATGTCATTCAACCCCAACATAATGTCATTTACCCCCGCCCCCAACATAATATCATTCACCCCCAACATAATGTCCTTCACCCCCAACATAATGTCATTCACCCCCAACAAAATGTCATTCAACCCCAACATAATGTCATTCAACCCCAACATAATGTCATTCAACCCCAACATAATGTCATTCACCCCCAACATAATGTCATTCAACCCCAACATAATGTCATTCAACCCCAACATAATTTCATTCACCCTTGGGTGAACCATTCACCAGTTTAAGATATTCATTGAATTTCCTCTCTTTAAGACTTCTTTATTTCATCCGTCGTTTTTTCACGATCTTTCTGTTATGAAGTTTGTGTTTCGTTTCGCGTCTTATTTGTGTATTTTTATGATTTCTGTCTATATTTTTTGTCCTAGTTGCCTGTATGTAACTGTGGCTGACGAAGGGTGAGACCAGAAACGTCCCGTGTTTCCTGTGTACCGTTAATTTGTAAAACTATATTGTTTTATTTGTTTATATATATATATACCCTTCAAAAGAAGTTAAGGACCATTCTTATTAAGGGTGCAAAGTGAAATGAAAATGAACAATAAAAACACAGCACTTCAAAATATAACATGAAAAGCTTATCAGTGACAATCAACACTGTTTTCATGCAAGCCTCTGAGCGACATTTCGGACAGTAAGATCTTCCTGCAACCACGCAATGGCTCTTCCTTTATCCACACCACTCAGCTTTCGTCATTGAGGCATATTGTTGTGCAATGGTTATACAGCACTTGTGTTGCTTATAAAGACAATTTTGTGAGTACAGCTCAAGACCAACACTATAGTCTCTCACATGCATCACGCATTTTTGGAATAGCAGGTTTTTTTTCATGCTCAGACATCATTAAAAACCCCCACATTTTGGCGTCTCAGAAGCATGTTTCAGCCTGCTTGCTGAGCTGAACACTAGCCACACGGTATGCTGGTGGCCCATGCAGCACGTGTTGAATGTTTGTCGTTCGAGAAAAATCAATGTCAGATTAATTGCTTATGAAATGTAATTTTTATAATTTTTATAATTTTTGGGTCATTTTCACATACTGGTCCTTAACTTCTTTTGAAGGGTATATATACGTACCAGTTTAAGAATAACTGGGTTATGTCACTCCATTGTGTTACCCTTTTGTCAATGTTATACCCGTTGGGTTCATAAGGAGCATGTGCCTTCAGTACATTCAAGCCAGGAATTCCTGTCCTGTGCCATCCGTTCAAGGTTTTCCGTGTTTTTCTGAATTCTTTTTATTTACCCTGGGGGATTCCAGAACAAGGACTACCTTGTGGTGTTATCAACTGGTTACCTCAATGCATTTCCAACGGCACTTGTCTGGATCTTGTCATCAGTTCCACATTAGTGATCTTGTCATCAGTTCCGCATTAGTGACCTTGACATCAGTTCCACATTAGTGATCTTGACATCAGTTCCACATTAGTGATCTTGACATCAGTTCCACATTAGTGATCTTGTCATCAGGTCCACATTAGTGATCTTGTTATCAGTTCCACATTAGTGATCTTGACATCAGTTCCACATTAGTGATCTTGACATCAGTTCCACATTAGTGATTATGTCATCAGTTTTACATTAGTGATCTTGTCATCAGTTCCACATTAGTGATCTTGACATCAGTTCCACATTAGTGATCTTGTCATCAGTTCCACATTAGTGATCTTGTCATCAGTTCCACATTAGTGATCTTGACATCAGTTCCACATTAGTGATCTTGTCATCAGTTCCACATTAGAGATCTTGACATCAGTTCCACATTAGTGATCTTGACATCAGTTCCACATTAGTGATCTTGTCATCAGTTCCACATTAGTGATTTTGTCATCAGTTCCACATTAGTGATCTTGTCATCAGTTCCACATTAGTGATCTTGTCATCAGTTCCACATTAGTGATCTTGTCATCAGTTCCACATTAGTGATCTTGACATCAGTTCCACATTAGTGATCTTGTCATCAGTTCCACATTAGTGATGTTGTCATCAGTTCCACATTAGTGATCTTGTCATCAGTTCCACATTAGTGATCTTGTCATCAGTTCCACATTAGTGATCTTGTCATCAGTTCCACATTAGTGATCTTGTCATCAGTTCCACATTAGTGATCTTGTCATCAGTTCCACATTAGTGATCTTGTCATCAGTTCCACTTTAGTGATCTTGTCATCAGTTCCACATTAGTGATCTTGTCATCAGTTCCACATTAGTGATCTTGTCATCAGTTCCACATTAGTGATCTTGTCATCAGTTCCACATTAGTGATCTTGACAGCAGTTCCACATTAGTTATCTTGACATCAGTTCCACATTAGTGATCTTGTCATCAGTTCCACATTAGTGATCTTGTCATCAAGTCCACATTAGTGATCTTGTCATCAGTTCCACATTAGTGATCTTGTCATCAGTTCCACATTAGTGATCTTGACATCAGTTCCACATTAGTGATATTGACATCATTTCCACATTAGTGATCTTGTCATCAGTTGCACATTAGTGATCTTGTCATCAGTTCCACAATAGTGATTTTGTCATCAGTTCCACATTAGTGATCTTGTCATCAGTTCCACATTAGTGATCTTGTCATCAGTTCCACATTAGTGATCTTGTCATCAGTTCCACATTAGTGATCTTGTCATCAGTTCCACATTATTGATCTTGTCATCAGTTCCACATTAGTGATCTTGTCATCAGTTCCACATTAGTGATCTTGTCATCAGTTCCACATTAGTGATCTTGTCATCAGTTCCACATTAGTGATCTTGTCATCAGTTCCACATTAATAATCTTGTCATCAGTTCCACATTAGTGATCTTGTCATCAGTTCCACATTAGTGATCTTGTCATCAGTTCTACATTAGTGATCTTGTCATCAGTTCCACATTAGTGATCTTGTCATCAGTTCCACATTAGTGATCGTGTCATCAGTTCCACATTAGTGATCTTGTCATCAGTTCCACATTAGTGATCTTGTCATCAGTTCCACATTAGTGATCTTGTCATCAGTTCCACATTAGTGATCTTGTCATCAGTTCCACATTAGTGATCTTGTCATCCGTTCCACATTAGTGATCTTGTCATCAGTTCCACATTAGTGATCTTGTCATCAGTTCCACATTAGTTATCTTGTCATCAGTTCCACATTAGTAATCTTGTCATCAGTTCCACATTAGTGATCTTGTCATCAGTTCCACATTAGTGATCTTGTCATACCATTTCAGTCCCTACAACGGAATCATTTATGAATGTCTGTAACTTTCAGGGTGATGTTTCTTTCTTTGCTCTCCATATTTCTGAGTCATACAAAAGTACTGCCATTAAATTTAAGTTGAAGATTCTTATATATGTGTTGAACTTGATGATGATGATGACAATGATGATAAAATCCCTTTGGCTGTTAGCAGGTAGCTCTCGACAGCCCATTGCCTCTCTGACAAAGGTACAAGTCTTCCTCAGTTGTTGTGATGATGTGTAGAGTGTATTGTGGATGGTTGGGTGCGATATGAGTAGCTGGTGTCGCAGGTCGGTTAGTCTTGGATACTGTAACAGTAGGTGTTCAACTTATTCCTCATGGTGGTGGCAGTGCCTACAGTTTGGTTCACGTAGTGGGTCTATACTATTTAAATTTTTATTGACGGGGTGTCGTGTGAAATTCTAATCCACCTATATAAATTAAAAAGTAAATATAAAGCCTATAAATAACTTCAATAAAAGGAAAGAAGAATGGTAAAGAACAGTGCTGTCACAATGACTGTACTCGAAACCCCCCTTGTTTTCTACTTCGTCTGCAAATTGTAACGTTTCACGTTGATAGTAAAAGCCTACTGCATCGCTGCACGCTTTCTTCAATGAAACGTGTACTGCATTTCTAAGAAAAACCTTGAGATACGCAAGCTGACCTAGATTTAAAATTCCATTCATGTCATTTTATACACTAAGTTACCATAAACGAAAGACAGATGGACTAAGGATAGAAAGAAAGGGAGGGGCTGAAAGCCGGAACGCAGGCAATACTACCACAGTCTCGCGATACACAATTAATGCCACCCCTAACACGCGTGTAAGGCCAGAAGCACTAGCTTTTTTCAAATCGACAGTGATAAAAAACACTACCCATACGAGAGTAAGGTTTTAAAAACTTACAAAACGCTTATTAGGAAACATGACATTCTACTGTTTTATGTCTGAAATCCTGACATTAGTCTGACAGTACAGCAGGACAGGTGGAGGTTCTAAACATAAAAAATAAAAAAAACAACTACACGACTATCCTAGAAAATGCATATTTTGAACGCAGCCACTTAGCTCCTTTAAATTTGTATATTTGGGTTCCTTAGGACTTGCTGACAAAGAATATGTTAAACGTTACGCAAATAGTCTAGGAATTAACAAATTATAGCCAAAAGAAATAGTGAGGGTGTCAGACAACACCAGAATCAGAATCGCTCAGTGGCAGATTTGGACACCACCATTGTACGGGAAATGGGTCTCCATGTTAAATCCGATTTGATTGGAGCGCAATAAATGTAAGGCTAAACACGATTAGTCGGGCTATAAATATTGATTCTTTGTTGTTAGGGAAACGTGAGTAGGAGTACTTTTTTTCAAACGCTTGTGTAAACATGGCTCGATTGGTTAGACCCGCCAGTATAGGCAATTAGGAGCGTCAGGTCACCACCACATTTTCAAATAAACTTACTAAAGAACCAGTGCGTTGAGCGCCAGTGCATATTTTTCTAAATAAAAGCCTGGGACATCGGCAGATCGAAATTGTGCTATATTCATTGCCAGTCCACGTAACTGTGTATTATTCCATGAATTGTGGTAAGCTTGAAATATTTGATATCTTTTTAATGAAAATTGAATGTAAATTGATAATTTATGTCTGTATATATGTGTGGTTCAGTAGCGAACATGAGGTAAAGCCTATATAGTGCTCCAACCTGGACAGAAGGTGTCGGAGGAAAGTAAAACTACATGAAATTGCCAAACAGTACACTGACACCTATCTTATTGACTAGAAAGAAATAATGCTGGAATTGCAGAGGCGTAGTAACCATTAGGGAGGAGTATACTGGTGAAAATTGTTTCAGATGAAGATAGCAGTTGGCCTACCGCTCTGAACTCAGTGTTTGTTATGTATTGTGTTCAGTCTGGAAATTTATTATAAATTAGTTCTGAAATAGGAGGTACAACCTTCTTGTTTCAGGGACCGTGGTCCTAAAATTATTGAGCAGCACCTGGTCTGAGCTTTGCTGAACCTAGAGGCTGACAGCATACTCCTGGGTCCAGATAGTGACCAGTGAGGTGTCTCCAGAACACAGGGAGGCTATCGAGCAGAGGAGTCTTTTCATAGGATAATATTAATAAAATATGTCACTACAAGGTTCATATTGATAAATTATGTACATATAAATTGTAATTACAATTGATTGTGATTCCTGGTTCACTTTATAGTTGAATCAGGATATAGATTAGTGAAAGTAATTAATACATATTTATATTTGAAACTTTACCAGTGCCTCATTTAAGATAGTCTTATAGAGTGTTAAATGTGTGTGAGTGTCACAGTGTTGTCAAGTGTGGTGGAATAAATTAAATTGTTTATCTGTCTGTTGTTGTTGTGACTTACACTTCATCATATACATACCCTAGACATTTAACGTAGTCATCACAATATTCCAGAATAATTCTGACTGAGGTATAATGTGGTAGCAAGTAAGGTTATCTGTAAAACACTACACCTATTAGATACAGATACCTTCACAGCTGATCTCAGTCAGTACACTAAGTCCCCTATAAATATTTATAACATCCCACTTTACTACATATTTTGGGGGCTCGCTCCAAGGATATTGAACTTTCTCCTGTTATAGATATTGGGAATAATAAAGAATTAAAAGGTATCCTTGGGTGGAAATAAATAAGGTTGAGCTCTCAGTGCCTGTAGTGTCCTTAGATAATTATTGAAAGATTGAATTGTTTACATTTGCATGTTAGACAATGGCCGACTTGGCAAAATTTCGATCTGCTGCTGTACAGACTGCGAAAGAGTTAGGAATGGACGGGCAAATTATGATTGCTTATGTAACTATTGTATGGCTCGGAGACATGGAGAACAACAAAGACAACAACCAAAAAGCTACAGACTTTCATAAATGGGTGCTTGCGTAGAATAGAGGGATTAAAATGGTATGACAAGGTTACCAATGTGGAACTGATGACAAGAACTGGACAAGTGCCAGTGGAACAAGAGATGAGAAGAAGACGATGGCGATGGATAGGACACACACTGAGGAAACCTGTTGATAGCATTACAAGGCAGTCCTTGTTCTGGAACCCCCAGGGCAAGAGAGGCAGAGGAAGACCAAGAAGTACATGGAGAAGAGAGTTGGAAACAGAGGTGAAAATGATGAGGAGAACATGGAAAGAACTTGAGATGATGGCACGTGACAGGAGGACTTGGCATGTGTTTGTTGAAGGCCTATGCTCCTTTGGGAGTGGAGGGTTATGAATGAATGAATGAATGAATGTAACTGCTGAATGTGACAAATATATTGAACGGGAAGAAAGAAGATTAGAAAAAGAGGCCGAAAGAAAGTTAGAGGCTGAAAAGGAAATTAAGAAGTTACAATTTGAGGCTGAGGCTGAGACTAAGAGGTTGCAGATTGAGGCTGACAAAGAGGCTAAAGCATTGGAAGCCGAGGAAAGAAGACAGGCTGCAGAAGAAAGAAGATTGACTGCAGAGAGGGAAGCAGAAAAGGAGGAGAAGAGATTACAAAGGAAACATGAGTTACGACTAAGGGAGTTTGAGTTTCAAGGCCATGCTCCTGAAAATGGTGCCAGTCCCTTTACCTCTGATGCTACTGCTAGTCAGGGAGCCTCAACCTCAGCTATGAATTTTAATTTAGATCATTTTGTTGAGAAAGACGATAATATTGAGAGCTATCTAAATAGATATGAACTATTAGCTACCACGTATGGGTTAGAAAGAGAAAGGTGGAGCTTAAGGTTATCTTAAGGGCTTCGTGGGGCAGCTTATGAAGTTTTTGCCAAAATGAACAGAAGTGATCAGGAAAATTATGACATGCTAAAGCAGGCTCTTTTGTTAAGATATGAAAAGAACGCAGAATTTTATAGGAAAAAATTTAGGAATGCTAAACTACTGTCAGGGGAAACCTATCACCAGTTCTCTGCACGAATAGAGACATACTTGGAGAAATGGACTTCTCTGGGGAAAACCCAAGATTTTAAGGAAATGATCCTTATAGAACAATTAAGAGAGTCCATGGCTCCAGACCTGAGAAAGTTTCTCATGGAACAAGGTGCAGAGAGGCTGGGGGAGTTGCTAAATGTTGCTGAAAGGTATCAAGCGGCTCAGGCAGAGGTATCAGGTAATAAAAAGAAACAGGTGGACAATTTTAGGGCACCACAGAACTTTAATAAATTTGATCCTAGAGATCAAAACAAAGGTAAGCACCAGTTTGATAGTCCACGGTATGACAATAAAAATAAAACCCCACAATTCGATGAAAGGAAATATGATGAAAGAAAATCTTTCAACCAAGGGAAAAGGTGGTGTAAAAATTGTAAGATGAACAATCATGACACTGACCGTTGTAGAAGGAACCCTATAGTTATGGCCACCCTTCAGGTCAGGTCGACCTCAAGACAGGAGGAGGATATTATGTTAGATACCGCTCCAGAAGAGATGAGGAAGGCACAGGCTGGGGATAAGACCCTCAAGCCTTGTTTCAGGAAATTTTCAACTTGTCATACAACTCCAGGCAAGGGAGATTTTTACAGGAAAAACAAGTTGATGTATAGGAAGACTGGAGCTAGATCCAAAGGTCACGGACAGCTGGTTATTCCTAAAAGATATAGGGCAGACTTAATAAGGAGCCTACATGTGAAACCAGATGGGGACCATGAGAAAATAGGTACCATCATCCAAAAGGTGGCTCACAATTATTATTGGCCCAAGGCAAGGTGGGACATTGAGAATTTTGTAGAAAGGTGTAGCATAGCACATGAGGGAACACCCACAAGTGGGAACATTGATCAGGACCTGGACACGCCACGGGGCAAAATTAGGCCTGATAATAAAAAGAGAAATAAATTTGATAAAGTGGACCAAAGGGAATGGGAAGCCCCTTTTCACGGACAAGCTTCCCTTAACTGTTTTACAATGGCCACTATGCGGAGAGTGCAAAAAGATGTCTTACCCCAGGTTAAGCAGAAAATCCCTCAATCGGACTTAAACACACTGGAGGAAGAAGATGTAGAGAGGAAATCTCTCATCAAGAATTTTAAGTGGGGAGAAAGCCCCAAGAGGAAAATTTGTAGCGGTCGTTTTGTGCATGATAATTCTGGGAAGAAAAATCATCACTACAGAGCTTCGGGTGGAAAGGACCTGGCATGTGCCAGGTGAAAAAAGTTTCCGAATTTAAAAGTCCATATGAAGCTCTGTTAAGAACGTGGACTGACGAAAAGGCAGAGGAAAATATTACATCCTCATACCAATATGTGAATGAGCTGACCACTCGTTTAAAAACTGGCTGGAAACTTGCCAATGAAAATTTGAAACAAGCCAGGAAGAAACATGCTGCCTATTATAACAGGAAAGCTAAAGACAGAGATTTGGCTGTGGGAGAGAAGGTACTGCTTCTTCTACCCGGTAGCCAGAATAAGTTACAAATTGGATGGCAAGGTCCATATACAGTTCTAGAGAAGGTGTCTAGAACAAATTATAAGATAGATAAGAAGGGGAAAGAAAAAATCTATCATGTGAATCTCCTGAAGAAATATTTGGAAAGAGAATATCAGGAAGAGACACACTTGTTGACCTTGTCCATTGCCATGGAGATGAAAAAGGAACCACTTTCATCATTTGAATATCCATTACACCCCTGTGAGACAGCGGCACAGGTGAAAATCAGTACACATTTAACGAAAACTCAGAAAGAGAGAGTGCAACAGGTTCTAGATAATCATGCAGAGGTGTTAACAGACCGACCTGGGCATACAAACTTATTGGAATATGATATGAAACTGATAGACCCCACACCTGTCTGTATGAAACCCTATTCGATTCCTTTTGCTAAGAAGAAAGCTTTGAAGGAAGAGATAGACTATTTGTTGAAGGAAGGAATTATTTCGCACAGTGAATCTTCATATAGTTCCAGTGTTGTACTCTTAAGAAAACCCTCTGGAGAACATAGACTCTGTATAGATTACAGGAGACTGAATGCTATTACAGAAGGACAGGTGGATCCATTGCCGGATACAAATCAGTTGTTTGCCAGGCTAAATAAAGCTAAATATTTCTCAAAAGTGGATCTGAGTGAAGGATACAAACAGATTCCAGTAAAGCCTGAGGTTAGACCATACCTAGCTTTTAGTACCTCAGAAGGACACTATGAGTTTAATAGATTGCCATTTGGATTGAGGAATGCGCCTAGTGTCTTCTCTAGAATGATGAGAAAATTATTGGACCCTCTGAATAATCCATGTATCACAAATTTCATGGATGATATCCTTATAGCAATAGAAACATTTGAGGAACACATTGACTCTCTGAACATGCTGTTTAATCGACTTAGGGAAGCGAATTTAACAGCCCGACCAACCAAATGTTGCGTTGGATGTAAAGAATTGGAATTCCTGGGACACACAGTTTATCAGGGAAACATGACCCCTGACCCAAAGAATTTAGAGACACTAAAGAAAGCCCCGAGACCACAAACCAAGAAAGACGTGAGATCCTTTGTCTCATTATGTGGTTTCTACCAAAAGTATATCAAAAACTTTAATTCCATATGTGCACCGTTAACTGATTTGACACGTAAGGGAAATCCAGATCGAATAACATGGACACCTCAATGTGAAATGGCTTACCAAGAATTGAAGGAAAAGCTCACAAGTAAACCTATTTTGAAATTACCTGACTTAAGTCAAGAATTGATAGTAAGGACGGATGCCAGTAATATTGGGTTAGGTGCGACTCTGCTACAGAAATCAGATGCATTGGATGGGGAATTAAGCCCAGTGGCATATGCTAGCAGAAAGTTGAATAAAGCTGAAACCAATTACTCATCTAGCGAAAAAGAATGTCTTGCAGTAATATGGGCGATAAAGAAATTCAATATTTATCTGTATGGGAAGGCATTTAAGTTGCAAACGGATCACAAACCTTTGTCGTTTCTAGCGCAGGATAGACATGAAAATTCTAGATTACTCCGTTGGTCATTACTGATGCAGCCATTTGAGTTTAGCATAGAGTATATAAGTGGAAAAACAAATCTGGGAGCGGATTTTTTAAGCCGCCATCCGTGTGATGAGAATCACCGTAAGCCCCAGAAATAATAATAAATTTCTCTATGTGTATATAGAATTATAGACTGACATATAACGTCTGTTTTAAGTGGGGAGAATTTGTCGTGTGAAATTCTAATCCACCTATATAAATTAAAAAGTAAATATAAAGCCTATAAATAACTTCAATAAAAGGAAAGAAGAATGGTAAAGAACAGTGCTGTCACAATGACTGTACTCGAAACCCCCCTTGTTTTCTACTTCGTCTGCAAATTGTAACGTTTCACGTTGATAGTAAAAGCCTACTGCATCGCTGCACGCTTTCTTCTTTGAAACGTGTACTGCATTTCTAAGAAAAACCTTGAGATACGCAAGCTGACCTAGATTTAAAATTCCATTCATGTCATTTTATACACTAAGTTACCATAAACGAAAGACAGATGGACTAAGGATAGAAAGAAAGGGAGGGGCTGAAAGCCGGAACGCAGGCAATACTACCACAGTCTCGCGATACACAATTAATGCCACCCCTAACACGCGTGTAAGGCCAGAAGCACTAGCTTTTTTTCAAATCGACAGTGATAAAAAACACTACCCATACGAGAGTTAGGTTTTAAAAACTTACAAAACGCTTATTAGGAAACATGACATTCTACTGTTTTATGTCTGAAATCCTGACATTAGTCTGACAGTACAGCAGGACAGGTGGAGGTTCTAAGCATAAAAAAAAAAAAACAACTACACGACTATCCTAGAAAATGCATATTTTGAACGCAGCCACTTAGCTCCTTTAAATTTGTATATTTGGGTTCCTTAGGACTTGCTGACAAAGAATATGTTAAACGTTACGCAAATAGTCTAGGAATTAACAAATTATAGCCAAAAGAAATAGTGAGGGTGTCAGACCACACCAGAATCAGAATCGCTCAGTGGCAGATTTGGACACCACCATTGTACGGGAAATGGGTCTCCATGTTAAATCCGATTTGATTGGAGCGCAATAAATGTAAGGCTAAACACGATTAGTCGGGCTATAAATATTGATTCTTTGTTGTTAGGGAAACGTGAGTAGGAGTACTTTTTTTCAAACGCTTGTGTAAACATGGCTCGATTGGTTAGACCCGCCAGTATAGGCAATTAGGAGCGTCAGGTCACCACCACATTTTCAAATAAACTTACTAAAGAACCAGTGCGTTGAGCGCCAGTGCATATTTTTCTAAATAAAAGCCTGGGACATCGGCAGATCAAAATTGTGCTATATTCATTGCCAGTCAACGTAACTGTGTATTATTCCATGAATTGTGGTAAGCTTGAAATATTTGATATCTTTTTAATGAAAATTGAATGTAAATTGATAATTTATGTCTGTATATATGTGTGGTTCAGTAGCGAACATGAGGTAAAGCCTATATAGTGCTCCAACCTGGACAGAAGGTGTCGGAGGAAAGTAAAACTACATGGAATTGCCAAACAGTACACTGACACCTATCTTACTGACTAGAAAGAAATAATGCTGGAATTGCAGAGGCGTAGTAACCATTAGGGAGGAGTATACTGGTGAAAATTGTTTCAGATGAAGATAGCAGTTGGCCTACCGCTCTGAACTCAGTGTTTGTTATGTATTGTGTTCAGTCTGGAAATTTATTATAAATTAGTTCTGAAATAGGAGGTACAACCTTCTTGTTTCAGGGACCGTGGTCCTAAAGTTATTGAGCAGCACCTGGTCTGAGCTTTGCTGAACCTAGAGGCTGACAGCATACTCCTGGGTCCAGATAGTGACCAGTGAGGTGTCTCCAGAACACAGGGAGGCTATCGAGCAGAGGAGTCTTTTCCTGCCGCCATCACGAAAGATAAGCGTCTGTGGCCAGAGGAGCTCAACATTATGCCCCCCCCTCAAAATCTGACTTTATAATAAAAAAAGTTAGTTGCTTATCCTTTACAGGACGTGGCAATCAACCCCAGCTTTTATTGGCTGTTTGTGATTTTTCTAGGCAATTTTTTTCATTCAGTAGTTTGCCATTGCTTTCTGAACGGTACGGCGCTTATACCATTGTTAAAAATCCACACAAAGCGATCTGCTACCAAACCGCCTGCAGCAGGTTTCGAACCTGGTATATCTGGATTATGAAACTGCGTTCATATCCATTAGGCCACAGAGGGAAAATACAGTGTTTAAATTGACAGGAACTGTGAACTTTTCCCCATACTATTTCCAAGATAAACAAACACTTGAAGTCATGATGACAAATAACAAAATAGCTTGAAAAAACAAAACCAGTATTACCTCATATTACTGCTACACAACTGACACACATAGGATAATATTAATAAAATATGTCACTACAAGGTTCATATTGATAAATTATGTACATATAAATTGTAATTACAATTGATTGTGATTCCTGGTTCACTTTATAGTTGAATCAGGATATAGATTAGTGAAAGTAATTAATACATATTTATATTTGAAACTTTACCAGTGCCTCATTTAAGATAGTCTTATAGAGTGTTAAATGTGTGTGAGTGTCACAGTGTTGTCAAGTGTGGTGGAATAAATTAAATTGTTTATCTGTCTGTTGTTGTTGTGACTTACACTTCATCATATACATACCCTAGACATTTAACGTAGTCATCACAATATTCCAGAATAATTCTGACTGAGGTATAATGTGGTAGCAAGTAAGGTTATCTGTAAAACACTACACCTATTAGATACAGATACCTTCACAGCTGATCTCAGTCAGTACACTAAGTCCCCTATAAATATTTATAACATCCCACTTTACCACACGGGGGCATGGCCTTTTCTCAGCTGGAAGATTAGACTCTGATCTCTTCTTTTCGGTTGTTTAACTGGATATTGAGGGTTGGCTTCCCTTGATGTTTGAAGAAAGGACGCCCTGTCTGGGAGGTAGCTCACTGGTTTAGCCATTCTTGCGTATAATTGCTTCTCATGATCTATTGGCTGGTTTGCAGTGTGGTACTTGATGGGAACTGAGGCAGTGCTGCTCCACTTTGAATAGTTTATCGTCTTTTTCATTTCCTGGGACTCCAACATGCCCAGGGATCCACTGGAGTCTAATTTCGACGTCCAGAAGCAGCAGTAGCGACCACCGGATACCTAGTACATAAAAAGAAAAAATGGATGAGAGAAGATACTTGGGATAAAATACAAGAAAGGAAAACAGCAAAACTTAAACTACTAGCGGCAAGTACACATAATGCAGTTGAATCTTGCAAACTATCTTATAACTTGTTAAATAAAGAAGTGAAGACAAAAACTCGAAGAGATAAAAGACATTTCATCAATGAACTGGCCGTAGAAGCTGAAAATGCTGCAAGAACTGGTAATAGTAGGTGCCTTTATCAAATTACAAAACAACTATGTCACCAGCCTACTGCTATGGAAACACCTGTTAAAGGTAAATTAGGGAATTCAATACCAACAGAAAAAGAACAAATGAAGAGATGGGCTGAGCACTTCATGGAGGTGCTAAACAGACCACCACCAACAGTAACACCTGATTTTAATAATGAAACACTCACAACCACCTTGCCAATAACTTGCGATGAATTCACGCTGGACGAGATCAAACAAGCCGTTAAAAGATTAAAAAATTTTAAAGCTGCTGGAGTTGACGAAATTTCAGGGGAAATGATTAAAGCAGTTAATGACAACAACCTCTTGAGAATTTTAGATATTATAAATGAAGTATGGAGAGAAGAACAACCACCACAACAATGGAAAGACAGTATTATTGTAAAGTTACCGAAGAAAGGTGATCTATCAGACTGTAATAACTGGCGTGGTATATCTCTATTATCAGTACCTGGAAAATTATTATGTTGCATGATGTTAGAAAGACTTAAATTGCATGCTGACGAAAAGATCAGAGAAGAACAAGCGGGTTTCAGGCCGAAACGATCATGTATTGATCAAATATTCACACTAAGAACAATTATAGAAGAATCAGTAGAAAGGCAATCGCCACTTATTATCACCTTCGTCGATTTTCAAAAAGCCTTTGATAGTCTACACCGCCCATCATTGTGGAAGATACTTACAATCTATGGTTTTCCAACAAAATATGTGAATATAATCAAAGCGCTATATGACAATGCAAGATGTTGTGTTAGAACAAATAAAGGGAATACAGAATGGTTTACAGTAGAAACAGGGGTTAAACAAGGCTGTATTATGTCACCACTACTTTTTGGAATAGCTATTGATTGGGTTATGAGAAACTATACCCACAATGAACAATTGGGTATAAAATGGACAAATGGAAAATTCCTGGGGGACCTGGATTTCGCAGATGATGTAGCATTCTTAAGTTCAACACCAAGACAATCCCAAGAAGCAATAAATAATTTGTGTCATCTCTCGGTTAAAATAGGTCTCCAAATAAATGCCTCTAAAACTAAAGCTATGAACTTTTCTAACGAGACCTTTGATATCATCTTGAACGGGGAAAAACTACAGAAAGTTGAAAGTTTCAATTATTTAGGCAGTAAAATGACTCAGGATGGTGACACAACAAGAGAAATCCATACTAGAATTGCTTTGGCAGCTAGCGCCTTCAATAGATTATCTAACATTTGGAAATTACGATCATTGAATATACATACCAAGCTTCGTCTGTTTAATTCAAATGTTATCTCAGTGTTAACATACGGCTGTGAGAGTTGGAAAATAACAAAATCATGGGAGAACAAGCTGAATACATTCGAGAACAAATGTCTTAGAAAACTCATGAACATCAGTTGGAAAGAATTCAAGACTAATCGACAAATAAGAGAAGACTCTAGGCAGAAAAATGTCTCCGACTATATAAGGAAAAGACGATGGTCATATATCGGTCATGTCCTACGAATGCAAAACAACAGAATACCACTACAGGCGCTCACTTGGGTTCCTGAGGGTAAGAGGAAAAAAAGGAAGACCAAAAGAAACACTCAGAAGAACAATAATAAGAGAAGGAAGAACGTTGGGCCTAAATAATGTGCAAGAGCTAAGAGGAGTGGCGTCACAACGAACAACCTGGAGAGCACTGGTTTCTGCCTTATGCGCCGTGTTTGGTGCTTAAAGAATTTATTATTATTATAAAGTGAACAGCTGGTCAATTAATCTGCAAATGTTATTAACACACGAAGACATTTTGCATTCTAGGGCTTGAAGTCCTGATTTTGATATAACGATATCCTCAGGTGGAGTGATGCCACTTTCAAAGTCTGAGATTATCCAGCACAATGCTTTTTCTAGTGCTGTTATTTCTGCATCATAACTGGAGCATATATTCTCTGCGAGTGGCAAAGATGCAAGGGTGGTCTTCTGCGTGCAGGTTGTGGTATTTTATCACTGTGCCACATCCAGCGTTGAAGGTAGCTTCAAAAGCATATCCATCTGTGTAGACATGGATGATATCTTGTGGAAATGAGTCTATAGTTTCTTAGCCGATGGTTTTCAGTAGTGGTGTTAGGGTGTTCGTATCTGCTGAGGAGTCAGAGAGTTCAGTTTGTACTGTAAAAGTAGTTGCCTGCCAACAAGGTGGTTTATTATTGATAGTTGCCATTGGCTTTCTTACTGCTGGTAGGTGGTGTTTGATGCTAGCATCTTTTGCATTTTTAAGAAAAGATGTCTTTTGTATTCTGTGCTTTGGTGCTACTGATTTATCATTTTCCTATTATCATCTGTTGTGTCCATTCTTAGATACTTTTCGTATGTTTCCACAGCTGAGCGTTCTCTTCTTAGGTTTAAAGGTTCACTATTGGTATTAATTTCCCATGCATCTGTCGGCGTTGTCTTCATGGCACCACTTATCTACCGTAGATCGTGATTTTGGACTTTGTCTAACTTTTGTAGGAGGCTTTTGCTTGCAATAGTTTGGAGGGGGAAGTAGTAGTCAATGACTGAGAGGACATGTCCAGTATAGAGTTGACGTACTGAGTGCTGGTTTGTTCCCCTCCCACAGGAGAAAAGGTACTTGATGTGGATGCTTCCTCAATCAGCTTCTCTATGTGAGGTTTCATGGTAAGTCTACGGTCAAACTCGACTCCAAGATATCTCGGAAATTCGTCTTATGCTAGTTTCTCTCCGTTCATCCAGACCTCAATGTTTTTCTCATTAACTCTCTAGTTTTGACTAAACAGGCTGTACACAGTTTTCTCTACATAATTTCAAGTTTCCAGAACTGGCAGTATGCAGAGATGGTTGTTGTAGCAAAATTGTTTACAAATTCTGTTGTACAATCGAATACGGAAATCGACAGTGTCATTAGCATATCACGCGTCACGGCAAAGCAAGCGAGAAGGTCGAAACGCATAACAAACAAAGCCAGTACAGCAGTAGTGAAATGTGCTTTATTTAACACATTAACTACCGAATTGAAAAACACAATGTAGCCGAATTAAATTTTTTTCCCATTTTCATCCTAATGGTGTTTGCACAAAGTAAGCTGTAGTTTTCGTAATTGTTTACAGATTTTTATGAATTACATGTCATTTTAAAGGTAAATGAATGTATTATTACAATAAACACCAGTTGTAACTCTAATAGAGGTTGTTGCTATTTAACGGCCCTCCGATAACCGAGGACTTGCAATATTTTCACAATTATAACTGCTTGCACCCCATCTCTATCAAAATCACAATTTCAATCAACGTGCACACCATTTTCACTCTTGTCCTCGTTGCTAGATCTATCAGTCAATTGTTGAAACACGTTTCTATCCTATTCAGCCGTTAGACGAGATGTACACGCATTTTATGTAGTCCTATCACTAGTTGCCAGGGTAAACAGTTTTACACGATTTGGTAAGTAACCCAAAACGCTGAAAAATATGAACATAATATCAATTTTTCAGTGTTCTACAACAACCATGCTTTGGGAATTTGTTTTCCGGTGGCAACTTAAAATCTCGAACCAGATCAGAGAGTGTTTCAGTACATTTTTTATTCGTTTTATTACTAAAATTAGATTGGCGCTCTGAGCGGCTTGCGGTCCAAATGTGATTATTTTGTAAGCCGCTGACAGCGGCTTGCGGTAGTTAATGTGTTAAAACTTCTGAAGGATGGTATAACCACTAGGATGGACGAATAACAGAAAGACTTGCATGTTTAGATTCTGGAAGTTTGCCTCTACGTTCACATAAATGTAATTTGGCGGGAAGTGTTTTGGATTGGAAGATTTCATAAGTTGAAGGTATGAAACTATAAGTTGATATGATTAGTACACACTTCCGAGCGATATAGGAAAATGTTAAATGGACGGACGAATAAGAAAGTTAGAGGGAATGTTAGCTGTTGATTGTCCGGTTCTAACGAGACTAAAATGGTCAGAATCGGATAGACAGAATACTAGAACGACGAAGGAAGAGGTGGAACAGTTTGTACAGAAGTCAAAATTTCATGCATCTTGCTCCCAAATTTTGCAGATCTACAAAGCCTGTGACGTCATGCTCTCCACAAGAAACGCTTTGGCCAATAAAAAGGGGGAGCACAATTTGAACAAGGGACACTGAAAATGTTTTGAAACAGACTGGACGCGGAGTTGCCACTACGCCTTTGCCATCTACGGTTATATGCGGCCTGCCAAGCCATTAATGTCCAGTGTGATTTCGGAAGTCTGAGGGTAAGCTGGATTATGAAGACTATCATGTATATATTTCTTTAATTACATATTATTACCTGATGAATATTATTTGTGTGTTAATGCTAGGAATTGCATCAGTTTATTTAAATTTGTGCATGATGAGAAGGATCAAGCATATTCAGGAAGACTATAAGGCCTGTGATTAATATTTGGAAGGAGCAAGCTATAAAGTATTTGAGGATGTACATGAGTGGATAAAACAAGATGGTTGTTAGTACATATAACTAATGGAAATTGTTATTAAGCTTGTACTGTATTACTGAAATGATGTCGTTGTTTGCTATGACTTTATAACATCGACATCTGATGACTGACTGGTCTGACATCTGGGCTAGTCACCTACAAATCTAGCCAGATACTAGCCAAGACCGATATGTTATTTCAGGTTCATTTGACAATTCGATCATATTGTCAACTATCAGAAACCTGTGTTTTCATCAGTGGCAATCCCACATACGTGGCGGGACCCACAGTGGGAACTACAGCTGGTTCTTGGTACCCCTACTGTTGGGTCTGCCAAGACTGATAATTCCAGTGACAGTTCGGTGTCAGCAATATCAAGAATCAAAGATAAGTGTTCAATAAAGGACCTGACAGAATCCATACATGAACCAACAGCTATTATATTGTTACATGAACAAGTCACATGATGACAATAATGTATTAAAGTCAAAGGACTCAAAGAACAGTACCACTAGGTTAGTAAATCAAGTATTCATTAACTTTACTAGCCACAAGAATAGTATTCCAGATCCTGAAGTGTAAAGGACAGTACTATTAATTAATTTACCAAGTGACTTGTGTTTAACACTTTTTTTTTCCAAGAGGAAAAAACATTCCTACCATTACTGTAAATAAGAGATGATATTAATTCTGTATATTATTGTGTGAATATGTTATTACTCTTTTCCAAACAGCAGACAAAATAAATCACTATAAATATTAAATGATTCATTAATTGTACCTGAGGACTTGTTTACTTTTTACCTTTGTTTTTAAAGTTTTTGTTCATTTCATTTATCCCCTAGCATCAAATTTATCATAGAATAGTTGTAGGGAGGAGGCGCCTTAAATCCTTGTACTGCTTCTTACCTTCTGGGCCAGTGATTTTCACAGTCTGACTATACCTATGATGTCTATACACCAGTGCTTATTTCTAAAACTGGGGTATTACTTTTAAGACCAGAACTCTTGACTGGCATTCTATCCTTGTATCATCTGATACACCTGGATATCATCTTATCTATTACTTATATAATCAATAACCTCTCGTCACAGTTGTCAGGTTCTTGTTCATATTTTTGGTGGTTTGGAGATGTTTTCCTTTTGTCCAGATGACTAGATCATCAACAAAGAGTGCTTTTTTACAGGTGATGACATCTGGGAGGTCATTTATATATATAAGAAATAGTGTACAACTTAATGCTGATCCCTGGGGCAGTCCTTCCTCCAGGGTCCTTTGTTTTGATGTAGATCCACTGAATGTTATTCGGATTGTTCTGTTGTGGAAAAAACCTTTCAGCCAGTTGTACATTCTCCCTGATATTCCCATTCTTCGCACGGCCTATCCTCCAGACTCGATCACAGGCTTGTCTAAGGTCAATAAATGTTGCTAACACATTTTTGTTTGTCTTGGTAGGCATCACCTATCTCTTGGATGAATCTTATCAACTGATCCATTGTCTGTTTGTTTCTTCTAAAACCTGATTGATTGGTATTTAAGATCTTAGTGCTTTCTAGCCACCAATATAGCCTTTCATTTATCATCCTTTCAGCGATCTTGCTTAAACCTATTTAAAAAAGAAGCAAATAAACATTAAATAATGAAAATAGTATTTTGGTTTTTAAATATTTTTTTTTTAAATCACTGCCTTATAAATAACTTTTGGTGATAGAAGGAGGTGAAAGAAGACTTCTGATTAAGCTGGGAGAACAGTTCATGAAGCAGGTCAACCACTTTAAATACAATGGAGCTGTCATAGACCGGAAGGGGGGCATCAAAGAAGAGTTAGCTACCCGAAGAGCAGCAGCTGAAAAACTTTTTCAAGCCATAAATCGAGGATTCCTCAGCAAAAGAGAAGTTGGTAAGAAGACGAAGATGGCTGTATACCGCTCCACCTATGTCCCAGTCTTGACGAGTCATGGGCAATGACTACAACCCACAAATGCCAGATCCAAACCTCAGAAAAGAGGTATCTGAGGAAGGTGGTTGAAGTAACAAGAAGAGACATGGTCCGCAACCAGACGATAAGTCAAGGCCTAAAACCCCAACCTTTGCAGATCCAAGTAGAACAATGATAAATGTAAAGTGGGCAGTTGGAAGGTAGACCTCAACGAGCCGCATAGGCCATCACTGATAAATAGTTGTGGTATAAGATCTCCACTGGTAATGTTATTAGTGTAATGATAAGAGACTTCTGGGCAACGCCGGGTACTTATGGTTGTGGGCAATGTTCAAGAAGAAGGTACGCTGATGAAGGCATTCAGCTATGTCGGGCTTACATAGGTGGCCGAAAGGGTGTGTGTGCGTGTGACGCTGTTAATGGATGCGAATGCGTGTGGTTCAGGATCAAAACACGAAAGTCAATAATAGTCACCCACACCAACACACATGTAGAAGTCAGGAAAGGGTGTAACTTCTTATCGTTCTACACTGTTTATTGATACACTACAGTCACAAGGACATCATTACGCACATAGTCACAGGTACAGTACACTGTCATAAGTACAGCTCACGATCACTCCTGACATCTCAGGTACACATCAAAAATCCATGCATAGTTAATAAATAGTACATAAATCCAAGGCACAATATTTTTCCACCTTCTCTTGCAAAACAATAGATAAGCCGTATCAAGGTCCTGGCTTCTAACAATATAATATTCTTCCACCTTCTCTGGCAATACAATAGATAAGCCGTATTAAGGTCCTGGCTTCTAACAATATAATATTCTTCCACCTTCTCTGGCAATACAATAGATAAACCGTATCAAGGTCCTGGCTTCTAACAATATAATATTCTTCCACCTTCTCTGGCGATACAATAGATAAGCCGTATCTTCTTCTTCTTCGTTCGTCCTGAAAAGGACGGTGCTTGCGTTGTGTCTGTTTACGCCTAAGCTGTGATATCTGCACCTTTCGGTCGACACATCCGACTTCTGCACGGCAATTTTTAGGACCGGGTTTGCCTTCCCATTGCGATCCACACTCGCTCAGCCAGACTGCACTGCTGCAGACTGTTTCCAGGACCACCACGTGGAGGTGGAGTGCGGTCTTGACCAGCTCTGGTTCGCTGGTCCTGACGCAGGCAGTCAAGCTATGAGTCGCTGACTGCGTTCACTATTGCTGCGTCTTTGGGCTTCTGGGCTTTTAACAATATAATATTCTTCTTACCTCCTCTGCTCTGGTAATACAATATCTAAACACATTGCACAATATAAATACAGGCCATCATATCCTAGGCCTTAGAAATATCACAGGGGGACTCCAACATTTTTATCTCGCCACAAATATCTCACCGAAATCACAGTTAGAAAACATGGCTGACCAGCCTGGTCAAAAGCCCAGAGCGAACTGTCACGAGATATTGCATATCAGTCCCGCTCAAAACAGTCACGCATGCGCCGATAATCGCGCAACGTGAACTCCACTCAATCTCGAAAGTTCGAGAGCATTCTGGATCAAATATTTTTAAACCAGTCAAGGGAGATAACCAACGTATGGCCTTACCTACAGTATTACAACGTGTAAACTCCCTTTGACTTCAAAATTATTAAAATCTGTCTTAACAGTCTACACCAACCCCCCGGGGGAAAAAATGATAACATCATTTTTTTTTTTGAAAATTACATCAACAACAAAAAAATGGTCGGTATAGTTCTAATATCCGATACAAGAATTCACCTATGTAAAGTTCTATGAATACATCGACAAAAAAAATAAATTCACACTAAGTGTAAAGTAACAAAAATGGAGCATACAAAGTAATCAACTAAGTATACAAATATAATAAGTTTCAAACAAAGTAAAGTATAGACAGATAATGGGACAACCACACGAAGAACGTCAACCTCAAAGAAGTATGAAGTAAGAAAGTATAAATTCGCCATGACACCATAAGTGAAAAGAGAAAAGTGAACAAAGACCATATGACATACAAGATGAAAAAAACAGAAATGAAGGAAAGTAATGCCATAAGAATAAAGAAAACAGCAATATGTCAAGTTAAACCATTACATGAAAGAGTGTATTCCAACAATGAACTACATATACATAAGTATACATCCCAAAAAACAATGCATACTTACTTACTTAGTCGTTCCCCTTCTACCGTGAGGTGTAGAGGTTTGGAAGAGAGAGGGCCAGACTATCCTATCGGCTGTCTTCCTCCTGGCCTGGTTCCATTCTAGTCCTCGATCTTTCAAAGATTGTCTAATGTTGTCCTCCCAGCGGACTCTGGGTCGTCCTCGGGGTCTGGATCCTTGGCTCTTTGTTTCCCATGCTTGTCGTGGTATCCGATCTTCTCCCATTCTGCAGACATGGCCAAACCATCTTAATTGGGACTGTTCTACTTGGGTCTGCAGGGGGTAGGATTTAAGGCCTTGACGTATCGTCTGGTTGCGTACCATGTCTCTTCTTGTTACTTCAACCACCTTCCTCAGATACCTCATTTCTGAGGTTTGGATCTGGCTTTTATGGGTTGTAGTCATTGCCCATGACTCGCATCCGTATGTCAAGACTGGGACATATGTGGAGCGGTATACAGCCATCTTCGTTTTCTTACCAACCTCTCTCTTGCATACACAAATTCAAAATAAACAAGTAGCTATCATCTAAAAAACATAGTGTGCCTGATAAACAAGTTAATAAATCCGTGGAGCACAAATGATGAGCTCAAAATGGATATCAGTAAAAAACATTACTGTTATGCATAGCTATTGCTGACGCACAATAGAGCGTCACCACCTCGGAACTAATATTATGCTACCAAGTTACCCCTAGCGCACAATGAAGCGCTGGGCACAGACAAACATTACAATTACAGAAAAAAAAAATTACATTTTCACCTGTCTTCATATTCTTGAAAACTACAGTACTGAAATATATTACAGTCCTCGACCTAGTAATATTTGGTTAACTGTGTCCAACTTTACAATGGAAGTTTCTTTACAGTGGTGGGGCCAGTTTATTTAGAATAAACCCACGGATTACGTGATAGGGAGAGGAATTTGACAGATAATGTCCTAGACACTGTGTCCAAGTTTGGGAAACAGATAAATGTGAAGTGTTTTGTGAAGTGTTTTTGAGGAGTCGTTTGCAGATTATCTCAAGTCAAAATTCACGGAGGTTGCTGTGCTGCGTTTCCTGTATGCTGTACGTGCTGATGCTGTGTTGAGCGCATTCTACACTTTTGCAAGAACCTGAAGAGAAGAAAATCTAGTTTGTGTACCTTTCTGCGCTGGAACGGTTTTATCTGCAGAACTTTGTGATATCTGGAGTGTTGGCGGAAGGGACGGAAGAATATTAAGATAAGTGATTTTGTTCTGTGTAGATTGTGCCACTTTTCTGCATTTCAGCAAGTCTGCCTATACTATCCATCACTTATTCTGTTGATAATTGTCATTGTGTTTAGATAATTATATCGATTGAAGTAAAATATGTTGATGCATAGGTACTGTATGCTATATATAGGTACTATAACAGAAGTTGGTGTACAGTAATTAAGAAATAATTGCAATTTCTTAAAAAGATAATTGGCTTGGTGAGGTGAAAGTTTAATTAATACATATATAGTTGTCTAAGTAAGTAAGTCACTATGGACTATGATACAGATCCTGAGGAAAAAAAATACCGTGAACTATTAGGATTTGGAGACCGTGAGCTGACTGAGTCTGAAATAAATAGATTGATATGTGAAAAGCTAATTCATGAAAGTAATGAGAGGTATAAGAAAAGGATGCTAGAAGAGAAGAAGCAATTGGATATAACACAGAGTACCCTAGAGCAAAGGGAAAATGTCATAGAATGTATTGCTGAAGTAAGAGAGTTACATGAAAAAGTCTCTAAACTTACAGATGATTTAGGCAAATCAAACTCAGAACTTGCTAGTACTCAAACAGCATTGAGTGTAGCATTGTGTAAAATCAAAGAGTTAGAAACTCAGATTAAGGATAACAATAGTGAAGTTAGAAATCTAACTCAGGAACTTCAAGAAAGGAGACAAATATATGACAAATTGAAAATGGAGAACAATGAACATGAGCAAACTTATATAAAAATGCTTCATGAGGTGAGGCATGATAATGAGATTCTCAGTGATCAAATTAAAGACATGAATATTGTACCCCTTAAGAAGAATGATGAGATTATGTGTAATGACAATGATGATATTAAGATTCAGTCTCTACAACTAGAATTGACTCATTTGAGATCAAATAAAGAACAGTATGAGAAAGAGACATTAGTAGAGTTGATGGTTGAGAAAGAGAAAGTCACTAAGTTTGAAAATATGCTAGCAGATGAAAGCTGTAAAGTTTTAAGAGCTGAGAGCTTAAACAAGAAATTAAGTGCAGAGATTTCACTTAGAGATAAGGAAATTGCAGATGCAAGGAGAAGAATGGACGGTCTACTTGACATTCTCTTAAAGAAAAAAAGGTGGTCTTCTGTCAGTGTTGACAGTGAAAGACATAAAGCAAAAAGTCAGTCCTATACACTTTTTGCGGACTCTACAGTTAAGAATGGTGGACAGAAATCTTTCCGAGGGAAATATAACTTTCAACGCAATGCCGATAATTCTTGCGATATTGGTTCCTGGCGGCAAGCTAGCAAAGGAAAATCTACAGTATTAGATAACCCTGTAGATAACAAAAGAAACAATAATAAATTTCAATTCAAGTTGTTAAAAACAAACCAAGTATTAATTGAGAACCCTGATGGAAAAAAAGATAGAACTCCTTATTCCAGGAAGGAAACATATTTTGTGAAAAACAATAAAGATATGGTTAAATCTTTCGGTCACACCCAGTCAAGTCAGTGTGACCCATTTCTTAAACACACTGCCACAAACAAGGATAAAAATACTTTTGATAGGAGATATAACCCTGAGGTTAAAATGTACCAAGGGATTTCTTCATATAGTAATGTTTCTTTGCCTAAAAACAAGAAACAATTTGACAGATCACAGTATCGTGATCCTGAGAGTGTTAGAAATTATAGTGGAAATAATTATGTGAAATTTTGTCAATCTGGTAATAAACTTTTTGATAAAAAGCCATTTCTATCTGGTAGATATTTTTATCCAAGAGGAAATGCTAATTGTAATTATGCTAACTGGGATGTAAAACAGTACAACTGTGTCAATAGAACAAATAACAATGTTCTTAACAGCAATTATAGAAATCGTAACCAGGTTAGATGTGCTCCACATGAGAGCAAGGTTGTTAACGAGCAAAGTAATAACACTATTGATTGTCACACTAGTGGTGTCGAAAGGTCATCTCGTTCTTGTGAACGTAGTAATTTTTTTTCAGCCTACAACACGGGTGAACTTTCGTTACGGTCAAGTGATCGCTAAGCCTTCTGTGATGTTTACATCGTTTAAGGAGGACTTGTTGAGGTGTGTGAAAAGGGGCCAAGACTCTACTCCACCTCAAGGGATAGGTAAACGTGAAAGTTGATTTTCCGTTTTTTCTTATTAAATCTAACAGTTGATTAATGGAAATTTTCATTTGTATTGTCTCGTAGCGTGCGACGTTGTGATGAGTTGGCGCACTTGTTGACATTATTCGTGAAGAATGTGGATTATCTATCAAGCAGAACCTATGAGCGTCTCGCTATACATCTGACGAGTCACTTTTTGGAGGATCAAGAATTGTTGACAGATTGTCGGGATATTTTTTTTTACAGCTGATTTATTTTTTAGAATAGTACATGTTATTGTATTATGTGGATAATATATCATATGATGTTGTATTAAAATATTTGTAATTTCTTTGAAACATTATGATGTTCATTTTTATGCATCATTTGATTGCTATAAATATATATTTTTTGTGGAACATATATGACTGTTTCGAATGTACCAGTCCAATTTTTTATGCAATTGTATACTATTCTGTTTTGATTGTGTGTAACATATGTGTTGGTAATAATTTGTGTGTAATTTTTGATACATGCAGTGAGCGGTGTCAAACCTGTGCTCATTTTTCTGTACATTTTTCGGGTGGTAGCTATAATTGTTAGGATAATTATGTGTATGTATTGTTATGTTGTGTAATATGATTTTGTAGAATTATCTTGCATGTATTAGAAATAATTGTGTATTTGAATTGTTAACATATGGTTAAACATTAATCTTGTTAGAGCATAGAACCTAGAATTTAAATAATAAGATTTTTTCAACATTTTTGCAACAAATTAATGTGATAAACAAAACCTTTGCAGGTATTTTTATAGAACTTCTTTTTCATATCCTATTGTTCCATTAAATTTTAGATTTATACTAGACTGAGTAAGATATAAATTTACAGTTAAATAACACTGGAGCTCAACGCTATTGTTAGTCAGAATTAACTTATAAATTAAATTGAACTTTTTTGTAAAATTGATAGACACATCTGATACTTTTGTTTGTTAAAAGATGGACAGATTGTTGTAACATTATGTTATGTTTCTATGTTGGGAAGTTGATATACAGATGACATTGTATTTTTCTTATGTGTTTTTTCGGTGCTGTATTTTTTGAGAAAAAAAAAACTTACATGTTTTGATTTAAGTATTTCTCTAGAGATAAGATATTTTATGCTTCTCTCATTTTGTTAAAAGTTAATTTCATTGTTAGTTTATTAGTTATGACTTAGAATTACTTAAATAATAATTTTATTTTTTGATAACTTATCGTTCTGAAATATTTTGTATGGTTATTTTGGGAAAAAAATTGTTTTTTGGCATTGTAATTTATTTTTGTGTGCCCTATGATTGAAAGGGATATTACTTTTTTGGAAACTTGTCTTATTTGATATTATGATGTATTTTATTATTTAGCGGTTGAGTTTGCGTTAGGTCAAAACTTAGTTATCGCAAATGCTATTATTTGTTTGTGTAAGGTTTATAATTTATTTTCAATTAAGTATAACTTTTGTAACTTAGTTAAATTACTTATTAGACTTTGGTTAGTTTTGAATTATTCGTTTTGTGCTGTTAGTATGGATATACTTTGACATTTTGTTTTGTGCCTTGTAATCATGTTTGTATTTAATTTTTGTAAGATATTGTCTGATCTAAACATTTATTAGTATGTATTGTTATTGACTTTCTATGCGTTCATACCTTTGCTTTCCATTCGTCTTTGTTGACTATCCTTCATTTCATTCTATCTTTTTTGTTGTCTTTCCGATATGTGTTCATATCTTGTTTATATTTCTGTATCACATCTTTGTTTCTCTTCATTCTACTTGTATACTTCTTCTTCTTTCAATAATTATACTTTCATTCGTTGTATTCTTGAGTTAATTATATAACTTAATATAATGTAACTAGTATTTTGGTAAATTTTTATTTATTTTTCATGAAATCGTTTTACTTATTGGTTATTATGTGGTATTGTTAATTGTTTCTCATTTTCCGATTTCTTACTTTCCTTTACTAGAGATCATTCTTCTGTTGTTTGATCTTGTTCTTTCACTTTCTATTGGTTGTTGCTTGTACTAAATGTACTTAGCTTAGTGTTCTATTAAGATTAATTTTGGTATGCTTGTATTATGATTGATGCTTTTGTTGTAATTTACATCGGTATCATTCATTGGGATATTTGATTGATTATGTTTGATGTTTTAGTTGTAATTTTACATTTATTGCTGAAATTGTTTATAGATGTACTATTTTAATAGGTACATTTTTTGATAGGTACATTTTTTATTAGATACATTTTTGGTAGCCATATAATATAACTTCATTTATCTCTAAATTTTTGACACTTAAATTTTCAAAAAAAAATGATAAAAATCATTTTTTTTCCCGGGCGGTGTGGCAACTGATACAGAGTAAATATTATCAAAGGGAAGTGATCTTGAAAATGTTAAGCAAATAGATTCGATTGCGTGTTACGTTGCTTGATTAAGCTTATGTTAAGTTAAAAATGTATTAGGGGAATTCCCTCGTGTGATCGAGAAGTTTCCAAGTGGCGAACACTGGTCAGTTCAAATCGCGGACATTTTTTTTTCTCTGAACTGTCTTGAGCTGGGAGTAAGCTCGTGTGACAAGGCCATGCAATTATCGAGACTGAGTTGTGTTTTTTAAATAACCGAGTCTCGTGTCTTTTTTGGCGGGTCTAGTGTGTGAACTAGGGCAGTCTGTTTTTGGGTACCGACGGGAGAGGTCGGTCCTACAGTGTGTGTTTTGAGTATGCCTGCGCAGTGCAAAAGTTAGAGGCCATTATCTGTGTAGGCCTATAATTTCTGAGTTTATTGGAGAATTGTGTTTGTGAGTATTTTTGAAGAGGTAAGGATCCAGGACTTATGTTTGACTATATAAATGTCAAGATGAGTGAAGGCGAGATTACTGCAGACTTCCAGGGAGTGCAGTCTTGCGAGAAATTGCCGCGAGTATTCACTATTGATGTTAGAAGCATCGTTTGAGGCCATTTATTATTGTCAGCACGGCGAGGATAACCGTTTGCTGGGAAAAGGATCCATTGTCTATTTATTATAATATTGATGTTAGAAGCATCGTTTGAGGCCATTTATTATTGTCAGCACGGCGAGGATAACCGTTGCTGGGAAAAGGATCCATTGTCTATTTATTATAATGCTGATGTTAGAAGCATCGTTTGAGGCCATTTATTATTGTCAGCACGGCGAGGATGACCGTTTGCTGAGAGGATCCATAGTTATATTAAAGCGGCAAGGTTGAGAGCGTCTTTGATGAAGCATATTTAAGGAGGCCATTATTTATTGGACAACCGTTTGCTGGGAAAAGGATCCATTGTCTATTTATTATAATGCTGATGTTAGAAGCATCGTTTGAGGCCATTTATTATTGTCAGCACGGCGAGGATGACCGTTGCTGAGAGGATCTAGTGTTGATGTTGTAGAGCGCTAATGATTATGAGAATTGGAGATGTGACTATAGTACTTTCTTGTTGTGAGTTATGTTTGACTGTGTATTTCATGAACGTATTGTGACAATAAATTATGTTATATGTCACCGGCAGTTCCACGACTTGTACGTGCGTATCTGTGGCGTGTGAATGTAACCACGCACACTCACTGCAACATTTAACACGGTAGGAGAACAGTAGGCGTGATGGTAGTAACGCATGACCATAAATAGCCTGGGTGGCGGAAATCTAGGTCAACAAACAGATTGAATTCACTAACAGTATCTCGTGTGTAGCAGTGGTATGTTAGTAGCACAGAATTTGATATTTTGACATTCGCGTGATATAAGCATTATGTTCTGCTCTGTGTGGGCGTATGAACAGTGTAACCATTAAGGTAACACCCATCACCATTTATTCAATCTCCAAGACCAGTCATCAGTAATAATATTTAATAACCCATCAGTAACTCTTTACGGTTACAGTGGTGATCCAGTATTTTTTACGGGTAATATTTGGTGGATTTCTTACGGTTACAGTTTGGTAATCTTCAACATCCCTAAATAAAACAGAGTTCTTTACAGTGGAAGTTTCTTTACACACTGATAGCAAAGAGTTGGTAAGAATATATAAGTTATCGGCTGTCGTTAAGTGTCGTACTGATATTCAGATGTTTGATTAGTGGTAACACTTAGTAAGTCACTGCAATAGTTTTTTTTTTTTTCACATCTTGTTTCAATTTCTCTGTCACGTGTTCTATTTTTAGCAAGAAAATATTTCTTAGATATTTGAACTCTGGAACCTGGTTATGTCTGATATTGTTGACATGTATGTTAAGTGGACCCGGCGATCTGCTAATCTTCATAGTTTCTGTCTTTAATGTGTCGATCGTCAAGTTGTATTTTCTACATGTTGAGTTAAGTGCGTTTGCATGTTTTTAGAATCTGTTTGATTAGATGATGTTTTATTGATAACACTGACTTCACAGACTTCAGCTTAAATAAACGTTATAAACTCGGCATCATCATCATTGACACATCATGTTTTAAATAAAACACTCATGTGTCTAGATAATAAACAAGAGAATGAGGGATGGAGTAAACTCTAAATATAGACTGGTACGTCTAAGGGGAGAACACTATAAATGGTATGTGCTTCATCTTTGAACACCTTAAAGTAATAACAAACTCGAGTAATGTTCCAATCTCTGTCTAATCTATTCAGAAAACTATGAACACGAAGTAACAATAATACACAGTCAGCGAAGTGCATAACCTTTATGAAAATTCCAGATGAGTGAATACACAATATCAGCACAAATAAATACGCTGTCGCCCTAGACAATTAACTCTTTCAGTCCCAAGCAAAAAGGTGGGTTTGGCCCAAACAAAAATGGCCATACCAGTATGTTTTTATTGTTTTTGTTTGGAAATAATTTTTTTTAAATGTTCATATTCATAAATAACAAAAGTCCATAATGGATGGCTGTACTTTAAGAAGATAGCGTTTTTGAGTTGTCAAAATTAGAAAACAGCCCTAGAAAGAATCAAGAGATACGAAAGCCAGTATACTGGCTCTTGGGCCAAATGGGTCTAGCGGGAAGTACAGTATACTGGCTCTTGGGGCTTAAAGAGTTAAAGGCATCCATCACAATATATTCATCCACTTTCGCCATCCCACATCGACTGCTTTCCCGTGCCTTCCCCTGTCTACCTCTTACCTCCCTCTTTCTTCTCCACCAATCAAAATAATATATAATAAAAGCCCCTTCAGTCATAACTGACTATGGGAATGCGCCCCTGAGGTGACAGCCCTCAGTTGCTTATTTTCCTGTTTCTCCTTACACCAATCAGAAACCACCCCCCCCCCCCTCTTTACATATTCATTCTTTTTTGTGCTCCTCGTATAGCATGGGATACAATGGCAGCGGTGGTTCTTGAAGCAATTTGTTTTACGTGATGAAGTTACCATCCTCATTCACGACCTCGTATTAGTCGTTTCAACGACTTGTCTGAATGTGCAGTGGTTTTATTATGTCTTTGTCTCTTCAAAGATCCCCGGGAACTTTACGACATGCTCTTTAGATTATTGCTAACAACGTATTTGTAACAAGACATGTGATTATACACAACAGAAATGGAATCCAGTGGAATCTGCCTAAACAGCTTGATGATCTGGATTGTATAGATGACTTGGCTCTTCTGTCCCATTACCATAATCAGATGCAAGAGAAAATGAAAATTCTCTATGAGAGCTCACAACAAGTGGGCCTGAACATACAAGGGAAAAGACAAAGATTATGACAATAAATGCAAGAAATGATAACAATGTTGAACTTGAAGAAACACCACTAAAAGATGTAGAAAAGTATACATATCTTGGCAGTAATATAGACAAACTGCCATCACTGGTGTCAATACCTAGTCCTCCAGATTGGGGGTTTTAGCATAGGGCTGACACCCTGTCTATGTAAAAAGAAACGAAGTTACGGAAACGGCAACAAATGAACAAACTTTGCTGCGGGACGGACATTCGGAGTCTCAGGCTAATGTGACTGTCAGTGGTGAAAGCTGAAAGGAAGGCACTGACATGAAAATGGACGTCCGGACCGCAAAATGTGAAACAAGAATAGGATTTTGGAATGTCAGGACAATGAACGAGACGGGTAATCTAAAACAGGTCACAGCAGAAATGAGAAAAACAAAAGAGAGGCCGACCGAAAACAACTTGGCGGAGGACTGTGGAGGCTGAGATGTAAAGAATGAACCAGAGTTGGGGCACTGTACGAAGGATGGCCACCGACCGAGCAAAGTTGAATCAATTTGTTCCTGCCCTACAAGACGCCACCAGGCGCAATTGCCACTGACTGCTTTGACGGTCGGCTGCTAAGGATATAAAAAAGAAGAAGAATATTGACAAAGTTGGAGGGACAGACAATGATATCAAAATAAGAATACAAACTGGAAGAGGAGCTTTCATTGCATTGGGAAACATTTGGAGAACAAGAGAAATCAAGTCCAACACTAAAATAAGAATATTCAACTCAAATGTGAAGTCAGTCCTATTGTATGGCTCTGAGACATGGAGAACAACAAAAACAACAACCAAAAAGTTACAGACTTTTATAAACGGGTGCTTGCGTAGAATAGAAGGACTGAAATGGTATGACAAAGTCACAAATGTGGAATTGATGACAAGAACCAGACAAGTGCCAGTGGAACAAGAGTTGAGAAGAAGACGCTGGCGATGGAATGGACATACATTGAGGAAACCTGTTGATAGCATTACAAGGTAGTCCTTGTTCTGGAATCCACATGGAAAGAGAGGCAGAGGTAGACCAAAAAACACATGGAGAAGAGAACTGGATACAGAGGTGAAAGTAATGAGGAAAACGTGGAAAGAACTTGAGCGGATGGCACAGGACAGGAAGACTTGGCATGTGTTTGTTGAAGGCCTATGCTCCTCGGGGAGCTAAAGGGTATTGATTGATGTTATTATACAGGGTAATTGTAAAATCACTTGTTATTTGTAATTTGTTAGTTCTTCATGTTATCCAATTACTTTATATGAAACAAACGTCACAATACAGCGACTTACTTGTTATTAGAAAGACATAAAATGATGTGTCACATGAACACAACACCGCAAGGAGAGATCACATGACATTGTGACGGACAATCATTTGTGCTCTGTCTTGTAACGTTGAGTTCATTGGTCATTTTATAATTATGTTTCTTTTATTTTGTATCTAGGAATAAAAAATACAACGTATTTGTCAAATTTAATATGGCAGTTATTACTCCTTGTTTCGACATGCATGTTATGTATATCCAGTAGGTACAAGTGCTGATAACATTTTAAAAAGAAGAAATTGACTAGTCAATCACTTTGTAGAGACAGTAAATCGTATACTGTGATCATTTGATCGGCCTTGACATTTTATGGCAGCGGTCAACCTTGGTTCATGGCTCTCAAGTGACATCCTTCTCTTAACTATATGGCCACCGTTTTGAACTGAACCTATTTTGTTTAGGGAGCATCTCTAAAATGGCTATTTCCACAGGGTGTTGTAAGAGCCTGTTTTCGCATAATCGTAGGGAGCATCTCGACTTGCTGCGATCAGCATCTCTGTCCTCCAAGAATCCTGTATTTATCTATTCTTGTCTCTCTTGCACACATCTGTCAAACATCATCTGTGGTTGCCTTTTTTTTTAATTGGGGTTGGAGAAGGGAAAAAAAGGGGGGGGGGAAAGAGAGAGAGAGAGAGAGAGAGAGGGGGGGGGGGGAACGGCGCACTCCTGTATTCAATATTAGTTTAATCTAGTTGTGAGACATTTAGCACTTTCTTACAACACATTTAGGCTGGTTTTTTTTATTATGGCAGTCACATTAATGAGTGGTAGTTGCCTCCGTTGGAGTGCTTGGCGGGTTACATATACAAACTCGGCAAGTATTGATTCCATATGCAATGGAGAACAAGAAAGGAAGTGGAGGGGGGGGGGGGGGGGGGGCAAAAGTCAGTTCCCACAAATACAACAAATACGTGAAGACACTGACTTTTAACTAACTTTCTGTATTCGCTACTCAACCAGACATTGACATTGGGAACTCTTATCAATGTTCCACTACCGCCGCATTGTTATTTCCCTCATACTTAAACGTTAAGATACATTTATGTGTTTTATCTAAGGGACGTAATTTTTATTGCAAGGGGAGTAATATTTTTGGAAAAGTTAGTTATAACTTTTAAAAATTTAAACAGTTGCTTTATAGAATTTTGATGTAACACTTTTGTCTCAAAGTAGGTAGATAATAAGTTATTTAAATTTTGAAGAAAATGTTTCTGCCCTTTGTTGCTATTATAGAAATATACAGTTATATTTTGTATAGGATAAATAAATGCCTGAAAGGCTTAATACAATTCAGTAAATATGTAAAACACGAGTTTCCATTGCTATGTATGCATATTATGATGAAGATCGAGTATTTTTGACCGGCACAAAGTGCTGCCTGAAGTAAAGTTGAGAGCTGTGTTTGACAAGTCCACTTGTTATCCCAAAAACAACCATAAGACCCTACCAACCTTCTAAACCAAACATTATAACAAGAGGTGACAAGAGGAGCTTTCATTGTATAGTGACTTGAATGGGGATTAAAATATATCGAGTCCACCTCATATATAATAGTCTCTCAAACCACACATTTAGTCTCATTGTATGGACCTGAAACATAGAGAACAAAGAAGACGTTATAATCCGCAGTGGTTGAATCACACATAACCGTACGTTTCCATTGATAAGTCGTCTTTAATGCGTCGAGTTATAGGCTAACCATAAATCCTAACGCCTTGTCCCTACACGTTATCATGGTCAAGTTTTGTGTTATGTTGTTCAAATAATATCAGATCTATAGTGCGTTTCAAAATGTTTGCCGCTGTTTAATATTCAATATCTCTGCAACTCTTGATAGTATTTGTTGCAACTTTGCATATGACCTATTGATCGCTATGTCCCGAGGGGGACATCAGTTACCGTTCTACTGATTGTGTATTTCAGTGCATAGGCGTATCTTGCGGTATTCTAGGTCTGTAATACAATGGGTATGAAAGTCAAGTTCCTTACACTGCATACAATGGCAGTGAAGATGTATAAATATTTATGCAGAGAAGCTAAGCGTAGTAAACTGCATCGGAGTCTCTCAAATCCTGAAAAGAGAACTATTCACGCTTTGGGTTTAAGTAATCGCTCATTTCATCAATTACTCAAAGCTAGTGGAATTTTCACTTCAATCAATACCAGGACGCAAGGAAGAAAGGAAGTAGTAGATAGTTTTGACAGGGATGTGATTAGAAGAGAGATTTGTAGAATGTTCACTTCCAAAGAAACTGTGACACTAAGAACACTGAAAATTCGGCTGAGAACACACAATGACGTTGATGGGTTGAAATCAACATTATGGAGAACTGTTAGAAGCATTGGCTTTACGTTTAGGAAGTACGCTAGTGGAAAAAACGTCATCTGCGAGAAGCCGCACTTAGTATCTATGATAAGTAAATATTTACGTGAAGTACGGGAAATGCGTAATCAAGATTATGATATTGTGTATGTGGATGAAACTTGGATCAATGCACACCACACAAGTGAAAAGGAATGGCAGTTATCAGATGAACGATTAAAAGATGTGTACCCAGTGGAAAAGGACAACGTCTGATAATGGCACATGCAAGCAGCAGACATAATGGGCTAGTAAAAAATGCTGAACTTATTTTCACTTCCAATTATACGGACAACCGGGACTATCATACCGAGATAAACGGTAACATTTTTAGAGAGTGGATTGAAAATACTCTTCTTCCGTCCCTAGACAGACCATCCTGTCTGATAATGGACAACGCATCATACCGCAACGCTGTGGCAGAAGGAGACAAAATCCCGACATCTTCGAGTACAAAAGATGCTATACAGATTTGGCTTAGAAAAGAAGACATTCCATTTAACGAGGGGTTTCTGAAACCTGAATTATTGTCCCTTGTTAAGAAATCAAAAAGACTAAGATGTTCTATATAGACAAGTTGATTCAACAGTATGGTCATATGTGTTTGAGACTGCCACCTTATCATTCACATTTAAACCCAATTGAACTCGTTTGGGCAAAAGTTAAAGTACAGGTGGCAGCTGAAAATAAAACTTTCAAACTATGCAATATGAAAGAACTAACATATGCCGCCCTCTCGCAGATAGACAAAGATTATTGGTGTAAATGTGAAGACCATGTCTTAAAAGAGGAAAATGACTATTGGAAAAAAAGATGGACTGTCGTTCGTTCAGCCGAGAATAGTCATCAATATGTTAGACTCGTCTGACTCAGAATAAGTGTGTAAATACCTTATATGTTTTATATGTTTTCTCCTCCATCTATGTGTATATGTAAACCAATTCATTTCCTTTTTATCTCCACGATTTCACTACTATTTTTAACATACACAGTACTTTCACCTCTTCATGCATCCATTCACGTTTTAGTATAAAAAGTAACATTTACAACGATTAGGCGTTATTATTCTCTCAAATATTTCGAAGAAATGAAAAAGGACCTCACGTAGTAATCAGTTAACAAACCCCTCTAACATTCGAATTGTATAGACGCCTATGACGAAAATATGCAACTTTCGTCTTTTACGGTAAATTATTTTCTTCCAGGTCAAAATAATTACTTCGTTAAAAAAGATCAAAGGAATTAGCCGTTGCAAAAAAAGAACACTACCTGCAACATTGAATTTTATAAAAACTTTGGGACATTGAAAATATAAGACCACATGCAAAAAATCATGTTTATCAGTGCAAGGAATATGGAGATATTTGAAGTCAATCGTCGACCGATCTTTTTGAAACGCACTATATCAATTCTCTACAGCTCTAAAAGGAGAGTTAATGACTGGAGTCCTTATAGCCTGGACGCGAGTTAACAGTGTTGCTAGGCATTCGTTTCATTTAAAAAAAAAAAAATTTGGCAACGCGTGTCCCGTTCAATCTAGTCAGTTATATTAGGGCGAATGTCCAAATATAAAAGACCGTTACGTCTGATGACGTTATACAGTAAAATAGAACCAGACCCAAACAATAGATGCAGACAAAAAAATATATAGGCAACTCCTAAAATAGACACTCACCAAAAAAATAGAGGCATAATAAAAAAAAAAACAGAGGCAGGCACTAAAATAGAAGCAGATATAAAGAAACAGGCAGGTATAAAGAAACAGAGGTAGATATAAAGAAACAGAGGCAGACACAAAAATAGAGACATATATAAAGAAACAGAGGCAGATATTAAGAAACAGAGGCAGATATTAAGAAACAGAGGCAGATATAAAAAATAGAGGCAAATTTTAATAATAGAGGCAGGTATAAAGAAGCAGAGGCAGGTATAAAGAAACAGAGGCAGATATAAAGAAACAGTGGCACATATAAAGAAACAGAGGCAAATATAAAGAAACAGAGGCAGATATAAAGAAACAGATGCAGATATAAAGAAACAGATGCAGATATACAGAAACAGATGCAGATATAAAGAAACAGAGGCAGATATAAAGAAATAGAGGCAGATATAAAGAAACAGAGGCTGATAAAAAGAAACAGAAGCAGACAAAAAATAGAGAATGACTCAAATAAACTAGAAACATTCACACAAAATAGAGGCAATCCGTAAAAAAGAAACTGACCCACAAATAGAGGCAGACTAAAAAAAATGATAGATCGAAAAAATAGATGCAGACAAAAAAAAGACAGAGGCAAACATAAAAATAGAGGCAGATATAAAAAATAGAGGCAATTATACAGAAACAGAGGCAGACACACAAAAATAGAGATACACGCAAAAAACATTTGGAAGGAGTAAACTCTAAATATAGACTCGTACGTCTAAGGTGAGAACACTATAAATGGTACGTGCTTCATTTTTGAACACCTTAATGTAATAACAAACTCGAGTAATATTTCAATCTCTGTCTAATGTATTCGGGAAACTATGAACACGAAGTTACAATAATATACAGTCAGTGAAGTGCATACTTGAAATATATGTTCAAAAAGGTGAAGAAAACGTGTTACGCGTTGTAACAGTGAGGGCATAAGTCTGTAAGACAGATAAGTGATCAGTGAAGGCGAAATTCTAACCATCATGTTTTATATTTTTGATGAGGTAACACATATACCGTCTCTCATGATATATCCCAAGTATGTTATGATCTCCAGCCTTTACCTTCTGTGATCAATCAGCTCTTGTGATCTGAAAACTGTTACACGTTTATGGCGCCTGATACAGGGTGTCCCCATCCCCCAAATCTTCTCCTATTCATCATATACTACAGACCACAACTGCAAATAAATGTAGATTAAATGTAGAATAAACGTAGAAGTAGAGTAGAAAATGAAAATATTAAAATTCATGTACAATGTCAGTTTATCCTTGAATTAAAAAGGAAACCAGTCTTGTTTATCAAAAACTATAATCAACGGTTATTGTCAAACTCGCCACATTTAGCAACATTTGCAAAAAACGTTTGAGCTTTGTCATTTTTTTTGTTTTATTATAATAATATAATGATAATAATAGCCCCTTCAGTCATAACTGACCATGGGAATGCGCTCCTTAGGTGACAGCCCTCCATTATTTTTGCCCTCGTGTCATGAAATTGGACCGTTCAATTTTTCTTCAATTTTCCTCACTCTCCCCCTCCCCCTTTTTAAAAAACATATTATTTCTCATTATTGCTGCACAGAACTCCGTACTAGAGTCTTTGTTTTGTATTTGTCACACTTCACTTCGGATGTCCAAGCAAGGATATAGCCCATCCCTGAGAGATGAATTGAATAAGTAAACGTGTTAATACCACAATGGCTCCAGGTAGATGCGAGCATGACGTGTTTGCTTAAGATTGCATAATCACTTCCGATTCGACTGTTTGGGACAGGTGATTATAGATAAACGCAATCATGGAAGACATTTGGAAGAGTGAGCAGGAAGAGTGGTATAAGTCAACTTTCACAACATTTTACGAATATCACAACTTCATAAATGGACGATGACCGTTTTGAATTGTTCAAACGCATCAGTCATGGAAAATATTACATGATGAAAAGTTATCATAACATGTACTTTGAGTGTATTGACTGGCATTTGAGGCGCGAATAAACTATCTGTTACAGCGCTATTTCGCAGTGCATTTTAAGTATTTCGTTTGGCGGAAAAGTCAACCGGGCAACTCCGAGGATAGCCGAACAGGTGAGTCAGGTGACTACCGGAAGCCGGGAAATCAGGCGCAAAATTTAGACAGTCAGAATCTAGCCATTGTCCTGGTAGAATGGATATTTCACTTTTGCCAGCAAGTTAGCTGTAAAGTTCATGTTATGGACTATTTCTTATGAGTGCTTGCCATAGTGCGGTTCTGGTAGATAATGACATATAATTCTAGAGTTGTGTAGTGTCTAGTAGGTATTTGCTACAGGCCGAAGATTTATAAGTTGACAATGATTTGAGTATTTCTTTGTCACAGTTTTGCCGCTCAAGGTGAGCGATATTCATTGCAGTGTTTTTTTTTTTTTAGTAGGTATAGCGGCTTGCGTACCCTGATTACTCCCAGAGCTATGCCAGCTGGAGTTTTTACTCTTGGAAGGTTTTACCAAACTGGACAGGTTTGCGCGGACAGGGGTCAGACTAAAGCAGACACCCTGGTCCTCCAGGTTGGGGGTTTTATCATAGGGCTGACACCCCTGTCTATGTAAAAAGAAATGAAGTTACGGAAACAACAATAAATGAACAAACTTTGCTGCGGGACGGACATCCTGACTCTGAGGCTCGTATGACTGTCAGTGGTGAAAGCCGAAAAGAAGCCACTGACATGAAAATGGACGTTCTGACCGCAAAACATAATACAAGAATAGGATTTTGGAATGTCAGGACAGTGAACGAGGCGGTTAAACTAAAACAGGTCACGGCATAAATGAGAAACTATAGGTTACACATTCTAGGAATAAGCGAATGGAGATGCACAGAGGCAGGAAAAGTTAAAACAGCAACAGGAGAAACAGTGCTTTACTCTGGAAGAGAGGATGGACAGCACAATGAAGGTGTAGCCATTATTCTACAGCAAGGAATAGAAAGGACATTACTGGAATGGAAACCCATCAACAACAGACTGATAAGATTAAGATTGAGAGGGAGATTCACCAATACTACAATAATACAATGCTACGCACCAACGAATGACAGCGATGAAGAGGTCAAGGATGAATTCTATCAACAACTGCAGAAAGAAATGGAAGACACACCAAGATATGATCTTATTATAGTAATGGGAGATCTCAGTGCAAAAGTTGGTACACACAATATATATAATGAAAGAGTAATGGGGAAATGCGGCAGCTGAACACCAAACGAAAATGGTTATACATTAATAAGTTTCTGTAGCATTAACAACTTGGTCATTGGAGGAACACTTTTCCCACATAAGGAAATTCACAAATTAACATGGGAATCACCAAATGGTCGGGACAGAAACCAGATAGACCACATCATGATTAACGGTAGATGGAGACATGCATTACAAGATGTGAGGGTAAGAAGAGATGCAGATGTGGGAATTAATCACCATTTAGTAGTAGCAAAACTGAAAGTGAAACTAAGAAGGGCTGGACCAACTGGAACTACACAGACAATGTTTGACATCAGCAAATTAAAGGACCCCCTTACCAGAAAAACTTCTGCGGCTGACATAAAGAAACGATATCAATTTGCCAAAAGTCAGGAAAAGACATTGACTGATGATATAGACCAGAAATTCAACACCATTTCAACAATATATAAGGAAAGCAGCAAATCATGCTTGGGATTCCAGGAAAGGAAAAAGCAAGACTGGATAACACCAGAAACATTAAACACCATAACGATGAGAAAGGAAATGAAAAGAAAGAAAACAGAAGCGAAGTTCCCCAGGTTTAGGCAACTATATAGCGAACAGTACAGTCAGCTGGACAAGGAAGTTAAACGCCAAACCCGAGCCAACAAAAGGAATTTCCTAGACGATCTTGCAAGACAGGCAGAAGAGGCAGCACTGAGAAATGAACTAAGCACAGTATACAAAATAACTAAATTCATCAGTGGAAAACGAGGTGCAAGCAATATTACACTAGGCAGGAAACAAGATGGGCAGAGCATTTCAGAGAAACTCTGAACAAGGAACCACCAGAGACACAATTGAATGTTCCAGAGGCTGAAAACGATCTAGATGTTAATACAGACATTCCATGAAAAGAAGAAATCATCACAGCAGTCAAAGGGTAAAAGAATAGAAAAGCTCCTGGCCATGATAACTTAAATGCAGAGCTATTTAAGACAGACCCTGAGCTAGCAGCAGAACTATTAAAACCACTATTTGCACGAGTCTGGAAAACAGGGACAACACCAACAGAGTGGAACAAAGGAATAATTGTCAAATTGCCCAAGAAGGGAGATCTTGCAGACTGCAAAAATTGGAGAGGAATCACTCTTCTCTCAGTTCCCAGCAAAATACTAGGCAGGATAATTATACAGAGAATTTCAAAAGCAGTAGACCACCAACTGAGGAAAGAACAAGCAGGATTTAGAAAGAACAGAAGATGTGTAGATCATACGAGGGACGGTCAAAAAGTAATGCCTCATAATGTTTAATTTTATTCAATAGGCAAGAAAACAGATAAAATTGACATTGAAATGTAGCCCCAAGTCTGAACTTCAAAAATTTATTTCTCAATGTAGTCTCCGTTATTTGTTACAGTTTTTGACCATCTTCTCACAAGGGCATGTATCCCCGCACTGTAAAAACTGTTGTCATTTTTCCTAAACAACTAGCGTATGGCGCGTTTAAGTGTCTCGGTGTCCTCAAAGTGATGTCCGCGAAGATCTTCTTTCAGTGGTCCAAACAGATGGAAGTCAGAAGGTGCAAGATCGGGACTGTAAGGGGGATGTAGTAATAATGTCCAACCAAATTCTGCAATCGCATCAATGGTGCTTTTTAGCGGTAAGGGGCGTGGCATTATCGTGCAACAGTGGTGCAGCTCTCTGATCTTTTAATGGGTAAAGTCGCCGAAGACGACCTCTGAGCTTCTTCAAAGTTTCATCCCAAAACACGGAGGCCATAACTTTCCCTACAGATGGTGAACTTTTGAACTTCTTTCTTGTCGGCAATGTTGTGTGATGCCATTCCATTGACTACCTCTTGGATTCTGGTTCAAAAAAATGAACCCATGTCTTATCACCTGTCACAATATTCGATAAAAACTCTTCTCCTTCAGTTTCTTAACGGTGCAGGAGGTTGATGGCTATGGTTTTCCTTCAGCATTGAGGAATTCTATGACATAACGTTGTTTTAACCGAACGTCTTTGGCAGCCATTTTTAAACTGTTACAGTGGTGCCACCTGTTACTGAAACAGGTTGGTAATGCTATGCAGTGCAGAAGAGTGTTTGTGGAATCCTGCTAAATTTACAAATTGCACACCGATGCTGTATTTACATACATAAAAAATAGGAGGCATTACTGTTTGACCTTCCCTCGTATATTTACTCTTAGGAACATTATAGAGCAGTGCTCAGAATGGCAAAGACTGCTGTACATTAATTTCGTTGATTTTGAAAAGGCTTTTGACAGTATACATAGGGACAGTTTATGGAAAATACTGAGGGCTTATGGAATTCCAAGCTGCATAGTGTCAAGCATAACAAGCCTCTATGCCAACTTTACGTGTAGTGTTGGGCAGAGCAACCTAACCTTTGAGGTGAAGACAGAAGTACGACAAGGATGCCCCTTATCAACCACTCTATTTTTAACAGTCATAGACTGGGTGATGCGCCAGACAACAGAGGACAGTCCAAGAGAAAAATTATGGACTACATTTTCTACATTGCAAGATCTGGAATATGCAGATGACATTGCACTACTAGCACATTCACATCAACACATTCAGGGAAAAACGGATAGACTTAATAAGTAGAGCCAGCAGGTGGGCTTGAACATCAATTTAAAGAAATCAAAGGCCATGACGCTCAACGTGAGCAACCCTGAGCCCATATCAGTAAGGAATCAGCAACTGGTACATACAGACACCTTCACATACCTAGGATTCATAGTAACACCAGACGGCGGGGCAAGCAAAGACATCAACAACAGAATGAACAAAGAACGAATAGCCTTTTTTAGCCTAAACAACATCTGGAAGTCCTCTGAATACAGAACAAGAACAAAATTAAGATTATATCAGAGCTGTGTGCTGTCTGTGTTTCTCTATGGTGCGGAATGCTGGAGAGTTACAGAGAAGGAAATGTCGAAATTGTCCTCTTTTCACACAATATGCCTTAGAACAATTCACCGAATCTTTTCGCCGAATACCATCACCAACCAAGATCTGCTTACTCGGAGCAAGCAAGAGGACATGCACACCACCATAGCTGGCAGACGCTGGAGTTGGGTTGGCCATGTCCTCAGAAGAGACCCCGATGCCATCACAAGAACAGCTGTGCTATGGACCCTTGAAGAAAAACGAAAGAGAGGTCGACCAAAAACAACTTGGTGGAGGACTGTGGAGGCAAAAGGGACCTTTTTGCCCAGGCTAAGCGCCAGGTTCCAGTGCTGCCCAGTGTATCAGCAGACCAAAAAATCACCGAAGGAATCAATAACAACCAAAACCCCTTTTAAAACGGTCATTAAAGATATAAAGGAAAACAATACATGTACGAGCACTAAAGTAATAACAGAAATAAAGGGTGTACAAGAGGAAGTTAAAATGATTAAAACACAGCTGGCTAAAGAAAGTAAGAACCAGGTAGATAGTAACAAAACAGTACCAAAAAAAACCAGTCGGATGGTTCAACTACATCCTTGGAAGGTACGAATGCATTGAAAAGTGCAGAATCAATGCTTCAAGAAATGAAAGCCATACAGCACCAAATTGCCCAGGATGTAATTAAAATGTCAGCACTGAAAGATGAAAAGGAAATGATACTAGTTAAATTATCTGAACTGAAAGAGGATAATGAAATTACAGTAAAAAGGATAGAAGATCAGAGACAGGAGATTAACATAGACAGAGAAGCAATAGAAAAAGAAAGTGGCAAACAAAAGCAAGAAGCCAAATGGAAAGAATGGGTAACAAAAACCATCAAGCACATAGAGAGAGTTTTGATAGAGGAAAGAACATAAAAGAATCACCACGAAGAGTAGGCCTTTTGCAAATGATAAGGCCAATAGAATTGTTCAGTGGAATAGTAGTGGTATCAAAAAGAATGGTGCACCCCTACTAACAGATGTGACCGCTTGGCCTTACACGCTAGCTTTGTCCCTCCTACTTTAACGCTAAGCGTTTATATGTGCTAGAAAGTGATACATGTAAGAATAACAGACCTTAAATGCAAATAAGACGTTTTTACACAAAACGCAGCATTCATTCAAAGTTCAGTTGCCGTTACTGCTCTGACAGGGCAAACGTAGGTCAGTCCCAGATAATAATAAATGGGTTTTATAAGCGCGAAAGTGGGAAATGAATGTTTGTGTGATCTGGCTTTTTTAATCCTATTGTTAAGTTGGAAAAGATCACACATGTGAAAATAAAGTCGAAATAACAGAATGTCGTGTGCAAAAAGGTCGAAAAGCTGAGGAGAGGAGTGCAAATGTTAATTATTGTGTCGTGTGAAAAAAGGACGGGTCGTGTGGAAAAAGGCGGGAAAAAAGAAGAAATAGTATAAATAGAATCATACTGGATGTGAAAAAAGGACTGTTCGGTGGAAATAAGGCATAAACAGTAAAGGGCGTAAGAAATAGCTAGAGCTAACAATAAGATAGAGTTGTGGGAGATAGGTAGAGATTTTTAGGATTTATGATTCCAAGGATACCATGATTTTAGACTAGAGGATTTTTACAAATAGCGTTAGGAGAACTTCGTCTTTGAGGATACCAAGACAAGTTTTTTTCTTTAGTAGACAAGTGTGTATATTATTCAGTTGGATTATAGATTGTTCATTTTGGATAAACAACCATCATTTTGTGAAGTTTACAGTGTGTGTCTAATGTCATCAATAAACTCTAATATAATTTTCTACATTTGCTGTTTGTGGAAATTTACAGTAATTTCTTTCGGATATTAGTTGTTGTGCTGACACTGTTTTGCTTATCACCAAACTCCAATGGAAGAAAATTCCTGGGTTGAAAAAAATAACAAAAGGTCAAGCATTACGATCTCTGGCGGAACGCCAGTTAGCACTTGAACCACAACGACACATGAAGGATTAACTCTTCATAAATAAAATCTATATAACTACTAGTGCCGTATAAACATACACGGCCACATATTACACAAATTGGCGCCGTGACCTGCCCTTTTTTCTTGGTGAAAGCAGACAGGCATAATCACTACAATGGATCAAAGTCAAGAACAACTGCAGCAACAACAGGCGTTGTATACACTACAGCAACAACAACATACGTTATATGCACAGCAGCTACAACAGCAACAGGAAATGCAACAACCAAACGTTCATCCTGCTAACGTACCCTTACATGTAGAGGTCGAACCCACAATGACCGCGTTGCAACGGATAACAGACATGCTATCCAATGTAGATCACTATAATAAATATAACCAAATTCGCTAGGTTATAACCCCCTTCACGGGCGATTCAAAGACATTTCGGAGATGGCTAATGAACATAGACAAGTTTAGTTCCATGGTAAATGCCACAAGTGACAAGGAAAAGATCAAAATTGCATACTTGTCATCGGAATATCTGGTGACGGATTTTCTGCGACGGCGCTCCCTCATCTACCCAGAAGAGACCTATGCATCATTAAAGAAGGAACTAATTGCACGGTATAGTGACATAATCGACAAACAGCACGCGTGGTCACTTTTGAAAAAAATCCATCAAGAAAAATCTGAACCTGTTCAATTTTTTGGAGACCGTTTACTGAATTTGGCTGAAGAAGCTTTTATGGAAGGAACGGTACCATCACAGGACATTGAAAAACACTTGGTAGGCATTTTTGTGGACGGACTTTACACAGATAACTTAAAGCTCCATCTCATAAGAAAAGACCCTAAAACTGTCACTGATGCTATACAAATGGCAGTATCGGAGGATAACGTACGAAAACGTTTCAATCAACGCACAGGTAGAGATCCTCGCTATGAAGTAAACAATGACCACGAGCCAATGGAAATTGGTCACTCAAGACAGCAGTGGCACTGTCACCAACATCGATCTACGCGCCATCAGCCTGAGCAACGTCAGTTCCAGCAAGACACCAACCGAGGCAACAGAATGTCCAAAATGTCAATACGATTGTCTGTTACACATGTGGACAAAATTGGCATGTCTCTCGTGCATGCCAATCACACCAGCAAGAATCTTTCGGAGAGGGTAGACAAGGACATAGAACGTATCAACATAATCAATCTCGTGGTTATAACCAACCACAACAAGGACAGAACAACCGCGCATACGCAACCCAACATGCTTTTTCCAGAGGTAGACCACAATATTTTCCTGCTTCGGGAAACGGACCGAGTACACATTAGATCGGACCGCTGACGTGAGCTATACAGAAGGGAACACTTATAAACCCTATAGGTCTCACACAACAAGGAAGAAGTCACACAACACAGAACATCATTCTCACCGCAATAAAAGGCAGCAAACTGTAGTAAATAACATTAACATCCACCCAGACCCGAGTTCCTGTCTCATCTCTATTCAGGGCAGGCATTATCGAGCATTGGTGGATATCGGAGCATCGGTAAGCCTAATACGAGAACAACTTTTTGAAAAATTCAGAAATATGTGAAATTTCATCCCACGAAAACTTACATGGCATCGGTGACAGGCCAGGAAATGAAATCCCTTGGTACTGCGTTTATCACATTCCAGATTGGGGAACAGAAAATAAATCATAAATTCATTATTACACGCGGTATGTCTCGGAATCTTATTATTGGACGTGATTTCCTGAACAAACACCAGGCCCGCATATACTACGATCTACACAAGATTAGACTAAACGGAGAATATATCACCCTTCAGGATTATTTACACATAGCTTCATTGGTACGCCTCGCAGCTCCAGTGACCATTCCGCAAAACTTACTAATAATAACCAAAGGTCGTGTAAAGGGATCAGACTACATTCGACCCGGACAGACAGTAGAAATTGCACCGTTGCTGGATGAAGATATAAACCATGATCCACTGATAGTCATTACTGAGGGCATTGCAGAAATTACAAGCTCCCGAGATTTCCCCATCATGATCGTAAATACCTCAGGAAAAACAACATCCATTGCGAGAGGTGCGATAATTGCAAAAGTTAATCTTTCCCCCAATAAACAAAGAGGCCAGACAAAACTGCACAAATGGAGATAAAACAGACATCAACAATAGATATAGCCAGAGAGAACCAGAGATCAACAATACATATCGCCGGAGACAACCAGTGAGCAACAATACATATTGCCGGAGACAACCAGAGATCAACAATACATATTGCCAGAGACAATCTGAGAACATTAATAGATATTGCCGTAGACAACCAGAGAGCAACAATAGATATTGCCGGAGAGAACCAGAGAGCAACAACAAATATTGCCAGAGAAAATCAGAGAGATCACTGGCCCATTTTCATGAAAGAGGAGTGAAATGTCAAACACAAAGATCAAATACAAGTATGCATAAGGACATAAAAACAAATACCGAAGACAGATAACCACAGTTGTTGGACACCTTACATACTTCGGCCCAACACCAACAACGGCTCACCGCTTTTGTGAAAAAACATAACGATGTCTTTGCTTTAAATGATTTGGAATTGGGTCGTACATCAACAGTCCAAATGGATATTAATACCACTACCGAAGAGCCTATTAGCCTAAAACCTTACCACACCCCACTCAAACACAGAGAGATAGTAGAACGATCCATTAATGAGATGCTATCAGCTGGCATTATTGAACGTTCCATATCACCATGGTCGTCACCTATCGTCATAGTTGGGAAGAAGGATGGATCGAATAGATTCTGCTGCGATTACCGTGCTTTGAACAGAATCACGAAGACAGTCTCCTACCCACTACCCAGAATTGATGACATTCTCGCGACCCTTGGCAACTCGAGATACTTTACCACCTTAGACACTAGGTCAGGGGTCTGGTGTATCCCCATGACACCGGAGGCTAAACAGAAGTCCACATTTACTACACACATGGGCAGTTACGCATGGAATGTCATGCCTTTTGTCCTCAAGGGAAGCCCGGCAACTTATATGTCATTGATGGATGAGGTGTTGAAGGAGATGCAACATTTCGCAATAGCGTATATCGATTACATATTAATTCATACAGCGGGAACCATTGAGGACCATCTTCATAAAGTGGAACTAGTATTTGACAGGCTCAGGAAACACCAAATCAAACTCAATTTTTAAGCAAATGTGACTTTCTCAAAGAAGAAACAAAATATTTGGGTTTTGTTATAAATGCTGATGGAATACGTCCAGACGAAGATAAAGTTAAGGCTATCGGGGAAAGGCCGAGCCCCTACGCCAGGTGAGAGGTTTCATTGGGTGCATTGGGTACTACAGACGCCACATAATTAACTTCTCCCGTGCGGCTACGCCCCTGATAGAACTGACAAAAAAGTATGCTCGATTTAAATGGATTCCTGAATGCCAGAAATCATTCGAATACCTGAAGGATGCATTGACTACAATCCTCTTACTTGCTCACCCAGACACATCCAAACCCATGGTATTATATACCGACGCCTCGGACAACGCCATTGGTGCATGTTTGGTCCAACCCATCCCATTAAACGAAAAACCAATTTTGCCTGAAATCTCCAATGAGAAACCTATCGCGTTTCATTCGCATGCTCTATCTAAGTCCCAAAAGAGATTGCCAACGATAGAGAAGGAAGCATACGCAATCCATTATCCAATACAGAAATTTGATTTTTATGTACGAGGAACCAGGCTCATAATCAGGACGGATCATCAACCCCTAGTCAATTGGCTCTCTAAGACACATGAACAACCTAAGAAACTGCAGACATGGTCCATTAACCTCCAATCCTACGATACCATCATAGAGTTCATCCCCGGAACAATGAACACATGTGCAGATCTGTTATCTAGGATTCCATATGAGGAGAGTAAAACGCAGAACACTACAGTGAAAGAAGAACCATCAACATCGACGGAAATTGATGATAATACAAAACAAATTAATGTTGTTACCTCCAACCAACATGACATATCTGAAAACACACAGAGGTCTGAATCACAATCAAACCCAGACAGTGATCCAGATGGCTTCCACATGGCAAGTGAGCAGAAGAAAGATCCAGACATAACAAAACTTATGAAACAAGCTCAAGAAAACCCAAACTGATTTCCAACGCTTACGATCCAAGACGAAGTATTGTACCATATTGACCCCAAACAAGACGGACAGCTACAGAAATACATACCGAAACACCTAGTTCCGTTGGTTTTGTCTCAATTTCATGATAACAATGGTCACGTTGGGAGAGGCAAGACATTAGATATCATTAGACGACGATACTATTGGACTTCACTATACAGAGATGTCATTGAATATGTTCACACATGCAGAATCTGTAAAATGCGAAATATGAAACCATCAAGAGCACCACTCCAAGCAATGCAAGAAGAACATTTCCCAATGACGACAGTCAGCATAGATATATCGGGACCATATCCCATCACACAGTCAGGGAACCGATATATCTTGCACATAGTAGACCAGTATTCAGTATGGCCGGAATGTTACCCTCTCAAAAACATCGCATCTGAAACAGTTACAGAATATTTTATTTAAGAATTCCTACCAAGACATGGCTGTCCCAGACGCATCATATCTGATAACGGTAAACAGTTCGTTAGGAATCCCTTCAAAGCAATGCTTCAGAGGTTCAACATTACCCATACTACAACGAGTTATTATCACTCTCAGTCGAGTGGCAGAAATGAACGCCTACACTCAACCATGCATGATGCTCTCGCGAAGTATATCAGTGGAAATACACAGTATTGGGATATTTACATCAACCAAGCATTGGAGGCCATTAGAGTGAATATAAACGACACTACTGGTATGTCGCCATTTTATATGTTCTATGGAAGAGAACCCTCTTTTCCCCTGGATAATATGTTACAGCCCCAACGTAAATATGTAGGTGAAGACCGCATAGAAGTGATTTTAAGAGAGAAATTCAAGGTTCACCAAATAGCACATAAGAATACTGCGAAAGCATTTGTAAAGAAACAGAAACAACACGACAAGAATGTAGAGCTTGAAAGCTTTAACGTAGGCGACAGAATGTACTACCGAAATAATGTCCGTGATAACAAATTTGATGCCCGCTGGCTGGACAGCTTCAAAATTCTAGATAAGACAACCCCGACTAATTACAAAATCTGGAACGAAGAAAGAAATATCTTTACCAAGGCCCATGTCACGCAAATAAAAAGAGATGATCACCGACCCATTATACAACCTACAGAGACCACAAATAGGCCAATAAGAAAAGCTACATTATATCATCAATCATCCAGCACTACGTCAGAGTCTAGCACAGATAACGATGTTTCAGAAGCACAACAGTACACCTCTAAAAACGACCAATTTCTCAAAGCAGTCAACAGAATGAGACAATATAGAAGCACATCCGACAGTGAAGACGACATCCCCCCCGCTGAGTTACGCGAAAGACTAGAATATCGAAATACCAGATTACAGGCAGAGCAAGTTAATCCAGAACACCCAGACACCAGGATAGATTCATGTCAGCCTATCATACAACAAACGTACTATAGAAACGAACAACCCTCAACAAGCAACTACCACTCTGATGAACAGCCGGATAGTGAAGATGAGACGCCCATGCCAGTGATTCCCAGTAGAGCAATTTACAACAACCAGTACACTGACGATAATGATACTCCACACACAGCACCGTCTAATGAAGACAACGAACACAGCGCTACATGCACACTTGAGGAAGATATTATTCTTCCACCACCTCCATTGAGACACGCATCTGACCTACATACAGCAGATCCTGAGAGTGACCACGAAAGCATGAACAGTCCAGACAACACTGAATCTCGCACAGCAACGAAGCGCCCATATTCTGGAACAACAGATGACTCACCACCGTTAACAAAGTTTGTGAGGTTACCTCAAGAGCACATACGAGTAAGAATGAAATTGCGAAGAAAACGCAGACAGCCACACAAAACGCAGCATGAGGTGCACCATTTCAACACTATTTCCTCCTTACCCTCGACAACTGCAGCCACCACCCACTCGACAGTGCGAAATACGCCATCCTCTTGTGATCAACGATTGACGAGGAAACAAGTTACATTGATGGACATCGCCAACTTCCTCATGTCAAATTCGTAAACGTCCAGTTCAACGATTATTGGTTTATTGGAGAATCAATCTTCTCTAATAAAAAAGGTACTCACCCAGCTAAAGTACCCAACGAGTACTCTCTCTACAAATAGTACTCTCCCTCGTTCCCCATCATCTAAAGTCACTAGCATCCATTATTTTTTTTTTTGGTAGGAAATTTTATTTTTTCAGAAAGATGTCAGCCTCAGTCAAGATCATGCTGATGATACTGACGATATTGACAGTTACGACGTCTACAACTCCCACACATACTAACAAGTTATTATGGAGTCACAACCTTGTGTTTTAATTTTATACAATTATTTCAGATTCTTCGTCGACATGGACTGTCATTAGGACTACATTTTTTACACCGCTATGTCAAGAAATTGAAGAACTTTTGCAAACATTCTATAACACTATGTTATCCAGGTTAAACAGAACTTTAAATTATCTAAGTTCTCTAGTTATACCCAAAAAAAAAAATTTTTTTTTCCAAGTGTTAGGTACGAAATCTTTATGATTAGAAGAGTACCCACTGTAAAAATTACACCACTTTTGCCTTTGAAAATCTTTATAACAGGACTTATGCTTTACAACATTTTTTTTTCTTCCCCTTCCTGATGAATTTAGTGACAAAAGCAAACATACTATATGCACACACATATTTTTCCTTTGTGACACATGATAATTTCTTTTTTTGAATGTGTTAAATCACCGCTTTTCTTTTGTGTTATGGAAAGACCGTTTTATAATGTTCAATCGCATCAAGAATGTATTTTGGCGATTTTTCTTAATGATGCTGTTACGACAAATACCATGTGTACAAGAAGATGAGATGTCCACAGCGGACATCGGTAAAAGATAATGAGGACATTGTTACCCCCACTGACACAGCTAATGCCCCTAAGACCCCCGAGTACATTCCCATGACTGACATTCTTTCCCCTCCCACGATGATAAACCCTACTCCGTCATTTATCCCAATATACACACCACTCCACTAAATAACTGAGACATATATATTTTCACCTAAAATTTGACTTGGTGATATACAAGTATTTTGCAAGTTGGGTAAAACTTATATTTTAATCAACACAGTTCGCGGATTGGCGAAATAGTACATTGTTACATGCACACCATGACGATTCAATGAGAAATCGCTAACATGGTAACGGATATGTTTACATGTTGATAAACCTTGAATTGAGAAATAAACATCATATATTGATGTATCTGTATTTTTCTGACCATTTGTCACGTTGTAAGCGGAACGCTACAGTATATTTTGTTGACAAATTGTTGTCCATTAAACCTTAAATTGAGAAATAAACATCACATATTGAGGTACCTGTATTTTTTCTGATCATTTGTCACGTTGTAAGCGGAACGCTACAGTATATTTTCTTGACAAATTGTTGTCCATTATTATGAACTTGCATTTGTATGCAGATTTTATATTTGATGACGAACCTATAAACAGTTTGGTACTTGGTTCAGGGTAACTGAGATAGTTCATACTCCACCACCCGATAGTTATTTGGATCGGTATAGTTGTCCTCCCTCATAGTAACAACCATTACATAAGTTGGAGATTAGAGACACTTTTTAATAAATACTTTGTAACTCCATGTAACCAGATTAATAATGCTATATTTATATTGTGCGACGAACACATAGACAGTTCACCAAACCTGTCCAGATTTTTGGTGTTTAAGACCCATTTTCATCCTGGTAAATCACTGACCGCAGTGGCAGGATTGGGGTCGCCTGTATCATATGATTGTATTATATTTACCACGTTCTATATTGACAGTTACGAGAGAGTACAGCTTCAGTTCATATTTTTTAAATAATAAATTTATAGATTAACATTGCCATGTATGTATATTCCCATGTCATAATATATATACGAGCTCGTATATTACATTTTTTTTTTTTTGCGTCCCACGGTCTGATGTTTAACCATTAGTTCTATGCTGTTAGGCTGATGTTCGTCGCAGCTACTACATTAAAGATTGTTAAATACTTAATGAATATTAGTCAATTCTGTTAAATATTGCCAAGTATTTTTTGTTTGTTTTTATTTGTGTTGTTTGCACAACCCAAGAAAATCGTATGTGATTATTTTTTTTATTTTATTTTTTTATATTTTTTTATTTAAATGTTATCATTAAGTATGTTATCATTATGGTGATGACTCTTGCACAGCGTTGTTCATATTGATATTGTTAAGAAGTAGTGTACATCAATACTGTTCAATGGCGAAGTGTATTAACAAATTTTATGTATCCCCCGTTTTACGCATTATAAATATACTGGGATCCCTCGTTTTACGAACAATTTTTTCTTTTTTTTTCTCTCTAAGAGACTCTACCAATAGGTTAGTCGTTTATAACAGTCACTAGCATGAGGTACTTAGTTGATAGTACGCAAATGTCTCCCTCTGGGATACATTTGTGTGGCCAGGGACGTATGTAACCGATTGGCCTTTCACGCTAGCTTTGTCCCTCCTACTTTAACGCTAAGCGTTTATATGTGCTAGAAGGTGATACATGTAAGAATGACATACCTTAAATGCAAATAAGATGTTTTTACACAAAACGCAGCATTCATTCAAAGTTCAGTTGCCGTTACTGCTCTGACAGGGCAAACGTAGGTCAGTCCCAGATAATAATGAATGGGTTTTATAAGCGCGAAAGTGGGAAATGAATGTTTGTGTGATCTGGGTTTTTTTTATCCTATTGTTAAGTTGGAAAAGATCACACATATAAAAATAAAGTCGAAATAACAGAATGTCGTGTGCAAAAAGGTCGAAAAGCTGAGGAGAGGAGTGCAAATGTTAATTATTGTGTCGTGTGAAAAAAGGACGGGTCGTGTGGAAAAAGGCGGGAAAAAAGAAGAAATAGTATAAATAGAAGAGTTGTGGGCGATAGGCCGAGATTTTTAGGATTTATGATTCCAAGGATACCATGATTTTACATTAGAGGATTTTTACAACAAGCGTTAGGAGAACTTCGTCTTTGAGGATACCAAGACAAGTTTTTTCTTTAGTAGACAAGTGTGTATATTATTCAGTTGGATTATGGATTGTTCATTTTGGATAAACAACCATCATTTTGTGAAATTGACAGTGTTTGTCTAATGTCATCAATAAACTCTAATATAATTTTCTACATTTGCTGTTTGTGGAAATTTACAGTAATTTCTTTCGGATATTAGTTGTTGTGCTGAAACTGTTTTGCTTATCACCAATCTCAAAGGGAAGAACATTCCTGGGTTGAAAAAAATAACAAAAGGTCAAGTATTACTATCTCTGGCGGAACGCCAGTTAGCACTTGAACCACAACAACATATAAAGGATTAACTCTGACTAAATAATAATCAATATAACTACTTGAACATTTACCTGACGCGGGCACACAGAGACAGGAGGAACTAACACTTTATATGTTCTTCAGGAGACACTTTTAAACCCAAATAGTAGATATAGTTATAAGGGCTTTAAGATACTTAGACACGATAGGAAAGAAGGTAGAGGAGGGGGTGTCGCAGTCTTAGTTAATAAAACATTTAAAATTATAGACTGGGAAGGATTTGATACAACCAAAATAGAAGGTATCCTTAGACCCCATTAGTCTTGAGTGGGCTAAAGGAACGATCATCAGCGAAGAAGTGTTGTGTGCATCAATTAAGAAGGACAGAACTGTTTTAATAGATGAGCACACTAGTACCATTTCCGTCGGCAAGTGTAGTGTGAGCAATTAACTGTTCATGAAGAAAAAGTGATTTAGCGTAGTCAGAGACAAGATTAATAGCACAGCTGATATAATTTTTCTATAATTGATTAACAGCAAAGCTGATATAATTTTTTTCCTATAATTGGAAGAAGGACTTGTTGTAATATGTATATCATCTGTAAACTTACAAATCCATTGCATTCCATCTTCCAATATCTACCCTTCAGCACAAGAGTAGATAGTGTTATACTTACTAAATAAGGATATTGTATTTAAACGACTTGTCAAGTTTATAATTGTTAATTGAAATCTGTTTCCTTGCTTTAATATTACAGTTAGTTAACCAGCGGGTCGGCATTTTATGTCGTGTATATATATATATATATATATATATATATATATATATATATATATATATATATATATATATATATATATATATATATATATATATATATATATATATATATATATATGAGTGCGTCTGTGTATGTGCAAATGTAGTACTTGTTCTCAAAACATACAGTAACACAAATAAAATGGAGGCGTGGTGGTGGGGGCGAAAAGACAAGAAGCAGCTTACAGAAAACTGCGACAATAAATCTGGCAAGGAGGAATGCGAATAGCATGTCAGGCCGAACAGCGCAAATACATACTTTCTGAGAGCAGGAAAGTCATTGTGGATTTTAAAGCTGCAACCAAGGTGGAATGTGATCATTTTTTGCACAAGACAACAGGAGGCGGAGACACTTTGGAGTCATGACCCAGGTGGGCCCGTCCCCCTTAGAGTGTAAAGGAGAGTAATGGGCCGACACACTTGATGGACGGGGGACCACTTCTGATGATCAGATTACCTCCTGTTGCATCGTTTTATATGGAGTTTCCTATCATAATCATCCACTTTTGCCAGCCCACATCACCATGCTTTCCCCTGCCTTCACCTGTCCACCTCTGACCTCCCTTTTTCTTCTCCACCAATCAGACCCCCCTCCACCCCCTCCCCCCTCCCCCTTACATTCTCTCCCGAACTGCTGAACATGCAGTTTCATGTCGGCACGTTCACAACACTCTATTGGCAAACTCTTATGAAACGACTGACATTCCGTACGTACAGAACATACAGTCCACAGCTGTTGACCATGCTGTGACTTTTGCTAACAACGTATTTATAACAAGACATGTGATTATACACAGCAGAAATGGAATCCAGTGGAATCTGCTTAAACAGCTTGATGATATGGATTTTGCAGATGACTTGGCTCTTCTGTCCTATAACCTTAATCAGGTGCAAGAGAAAATGAAAATTCTCGATGAGAAGTCACAACAAGTGGGCATGAAAATGCCCAGGGAAAAGACAAAGATTATGAGAATAAATGAAAGAAATGATAAGAATGTTAAACTTGAAGATATACCACTAAAGGATGTAGAATCGTGCACATATCTTGGCAGTAATATAGACAAAGTTGAAGGAACAGACAATGGTATCAAAATAAGAATACAAAAAGCATGAGGAGCTTTCATTACATTGGGAAACATATAAAGGTCAAGAGAAATCAGGTGCAACACGAAAAAAAGAATCTTCAACTCAAATGTGAAGTCAGTCCTATTGTATGGCTCTGAGACATGGACATCAACAAAAACAACAACCAAAAAGCTACAGACTTTTATAAACGGGTACTTTCATAGAATAGAAGGACTGAAATGGTATGAAAAAGTCACAAATGTGGAATTGATGACAAGAACCAGACAGGTGTCAGTGGAACAAGAGTTGAGAAGAAGACGCTGGCAATACATAGGACACACATTGAGGAAACCTGTTGATAGCATTACAAGGCAGTCCTTGTTCTGGAATCCACAAGGACAGAGAGGCAGAGGTAGATTTAAAAAAACATATGGAGAAGAGAACTGGATACAGAGGTGAACATAATCAGGAAAACATGGAAAGAACTTGAGCGGATGGCAGAGGACAGCGTGACCGGAAGGCCTACTACTGATACCATAGCATTATTCGTGCTAATAGTTATCAGTTAGATTAGGAAGAACAGTTACTGCGTTTTATGAAATAAAGACTCGAGTTACGCTAGTATAAGATTGAAACTGAAACTAGTCGAAACTATGTTAAGTAGGCAGCCCACCGCTTACTCTTGGCGGGAGTTGTTTAGCAACCGATGACGTAAATCGGAATAGCCGAGACCGTCTATAGGTAAGCATAACGGCACCCAATAAAATAAATAATACATTTTTTAGATTAGCCAAAGAAAAGGTGGTAAAATCTCCCACCACTCTGCGATAGCAGGATTTCATAAATCCGAAGTCAGTTGATCCAGAGAAGCCAATTTGCTCGGACGTAGGTTAGTACTCGGTACGGTGCAACCTGGCGCATCTCGTACTAACTACAAAAGTCCTTGGCCATCTAGCATCTGGTCTTGAAGTTGTCAAGATATTAACTCTGTGTTAAGCAGATAACTTTTACATTATAGTGAGTTTTGACACACGTAAATACTGCTTTGAGTGATAATATATTTTCTTAACCAAATTTTGTTAGGCCAGAAATGCTTAAATGTCGGAAGATTACATTGAAACTATAAGAAACGAAACTGAACTCTCAAACATTGAATTAACGCAAGTTATAAGAGAGGTAGAGAGTCCACCATCATTTACGCCCACAGTGGATATACTTGAGAAACGTAAAGAAAGAAACTCAGATGAAATATTTGTACCGCATTGGATAGAAGTACGTGGAGGAAAACTATATGTATATTACGACACTACCTTTTCTTGAAGATTCTTAAATGTATGCAGATGACTATGTGAAATTGTTTTCAAGCCAATAAATTGTTTTCATTGATCCCAAAAGACTTCTTGCATAAATCCTGTTGAAGATTTAGAAGTTATCATTGAATTGAAAGTATGCTATTGAATGTCACAAAACCTATATCTTCTCACTGAGATATTTCGGCATGAACCTAGTAACTAATATCGTCAAGAATATTTACCTCTGGTGGCACACCAGTAACTTAACTTGAACGACACAAAATGTTACCTATACCTCTCAAAATTAAATCCCAACATATTCCCACTCTGGGAAGGTTAATGCGGCCGGCGTGATGCTGACCCCATCACCCTTAGCGTGTCGATGGTCAAGAAAATATGGGTCTAACACCATATTCCCAATACGCCTCAATGGGCGTGTAACGTGATCCTTTACCCGTTACCTATATTCCCACTCGGTAACAACAGGAAGACTTGGCATATGTTTGTTGAAAACCTATGCTCCTCGGGAAGCTAAAGGGTATTGACTGATGTTTTTGTACAGGGTAAATGTAAAATCCCTTGTTGTTTTTCATTTGTTAGTTCTTCATGTTATCCAATCATCAAAATACATAACTGCCGCCGTAAGTACTTGGTTGGTCGGTCGGTCGGTCGGTCGGTCAGTCACACTTTGCACACCGTCATTTGCGCACTTTTTTATATTTTCGAGGGAGTGATTTGACCTTCGACCACAGCTAAGGGGGTGCAACTGTGGTTGAAAGTTAGACAATAATTTTATTGTTTCCCCTTATATGTACTCTAGCGAAAATAGAAAAGTGTGACGGTGTGCATTAAATCAACAGACAATCAAGATACTCTTCTGTCCAGTTTCACTAGGAAATAGGATTTAACTCATCATTTTTCTTAAAAATGTAGGTTTTTCGATTGTTTCTGCAAGACACAATTTTAATTTAAAGTATTGCTGACTCATTATTATGGATCAAAATGATAAGGCGGCTAAAAGGAAGAGATGATCCCGTCATTCACAGCGAGCAAGCGAGACTGTAGAAGAATCAGCAGTGTAATACGTGTAACAGAAACAACACACTATAATTAACAAGCTGCCAATTTTGGCGGTTTATTGCTAGTAACTTTATATAAAACAAACGTCACAATACAGCGACTTACCTGTTATTTTATGACATACAATGATGTGTCACAAGAACACTACAGCGCAAGGGGAGATCACGTGACATCGTTGCGGGAATTTATTTTTGCTCTGTCTTGTAAGGTTGAGGTCATAGGTCATTTTAGAATTTGTTGTTGTTGTTGGTTTGTTTTGTTGATGGGAATAAAAAATACAACGTATTTGTCAAATTTCAAATGGCAGTTATTACTCCTTGTTTCGACATGCATGTTATGTATATCCTGTAGGTACAAGTGCTGATAATAACATTTTAAAAAGAAGAAATTGACTTGTCAATCACTTTGTAGAAATAGTAAATCGTATACTGTGATCATTTGATTGACCTTGACATTTTATGGCAGCGGTCAACCTTGGGTCATGGCTCTCAAGTGACATCCTTCTCTTGGCTATTCGGCCTCCGATTTGAACTGAACCCATTTCGTTTAGGGAGCATCTCTAAAATGGCTATTTCCACAGGGTGTTGTAAGAGCCTGTTTTCGCATAATCGTAGCGAGCATCTCAACTTTCAGTATCTCCATCCTCCCAGAATCTTGTATTTATCTATTCATGTCTCTCTTGCACACATCTTTCAAACTTCATCTGTGGTTACCTTTTTTTATATTGGGGTTGGGTAGGGCGGCGGGGAAGGGGTGGGGGAGGGGGGCCACGGTACAAACTTGGGTTCAATATTAAGTTTAATCCAGTTGAGAGACATTTAGCACTTTCATGCAACACATATAGGCTATTTTTTTAATATGGCATTCACATTAATGATTGTTAGTTACCTCCCTTGGAGTGCTTCGCGAGTTACATATACAAACTCGGCAAGTATTGATTCCAAACGCATTGGATAAAAAAGACAGGAAGTGGGGGAACAAAAGTCAGTTCCCACATACACAACATGCACGTAAAGACTTTGACTTTTAACTTTCTTTCTGTATTCGCTACACAACCAGACACTGACATTGGGAACTCTTATCAATGTTCCACTACCATCGCATTGTTATTTCACTCATACTTAAACGTTAAGATACATTTATGAATTTTATCTAAGGGACGTAATATTTATTTCAAAGGGAGTAATGTGTGCAAAAAAGTTAGTCGTAATTTTAGAAAAAATTAAAAGTGATTTTATATCATTTTGTTTAGAACATTTCTGTAGCAAGGAATTAAATTACAATATATTTTAAATTCCGAAGAAAATGTTTCTGCCGTTTGTTGCTGTTACAGAAATATACAGTTGTATTTATTATGGGATAAATAAATGCACGCTAGGCTCAATAGACATCAGTAAATATGTATAATACGAGTTTCCTTTCATGTGTACCAATGGTGCGTAAATAATCTGTATTTTTGACCGGCACAAAGTACTGCCTAACTAAAGTCAAGATGATTTTTTTGACAAGTACCCTTGTGAGCCAGAAAACGACTATAAGTCCCTACCAACCTTCTCAACCAAACATTATAACACGAGCTCAGAAGAGGAGATTTCATTTCATAGTGACTTGAATGGGCATTAATATACTCGTATATATAGACTCCACCTCATATGTAATAGTCTCTCAACCCACACGTTTAGTCTCATTGTATGGCTCTGAAACATTGAGAACAACGAAGACGTTATAATCAGCAGTGGTTGAATCACACGTAACCGTCCGTTTCCATTGACAAGTCGTCTTTAGTGCGTCGCGTTATAGATTAACCATAAATCCTAACGCCTTGTTCCTACACGTTATCATGGTCAAGTTTTGTGTAATGTTGTTCAAATAATATCAGTTCCATCAATTCTCTACAGCTCTAAAAGGAGAGCTAGTGACTTGAGTCCATATAGCCTGGAAGCGAGTTAACAGCGTTTGCTAGGCATTCGTTTCATTTTAAAAAATAAAATTTGGCGAAGCGCGTCCCTTTGAACCTAGTCAGTTATATTAGGGCGCATGTTCAAATATGAAAGACCGTTAAGTCTGATGACGTCATACAGTAACATAGAACCAGACCGATACATTAGAGGCAGACAACAAAATATAGAGGCAACCCATAAAATAGGAACTGACCAAAAAATAGAGGCAGACAAAAAAAAAGAGGCAGACACTAAAATAGAGACAGATATAAAGAAACAGAGGAAGATATAACGAAATAGAGGCAGACACAAAACAGAGACGACATAAATAAACAGAGGCAGATATAAAGAAACAGAGGCAGATATAAAGAAACACGCAGATATAAAGAAACAGAAGCATATATAAAGAAACAGAGGCAGACACAAAAATAGAGACATATATATATATAAAGAAACAGAGGCAGATATTAAGAAACAGAGGCAGATATTAAGAAACGGAGGCAGATATAAAGAAACAGAGGCAGATATAAATAATAGATACAGATATTAAAAAATAGAGGCAGGTATAAAGAAACAGAGGCAGATATAACGAAACAGATACATATATAAAGACACAGAGGCAGATATAAAGAAACAGGGGCAGATATAAAGAAAAAAACTCACATATAAAAAAACAGAAACAGATATAAAGAAACAGAGGCAGATATAAAGAAACAGAGGCAGATATAAAGAAACAGAGGCAGATATAAAGAAAGAGAAGCATATATAAAGAAATAGAAGCTGATATAAAGAAACAGATGGAGACAAGAAATAGAGACTGACTGAAATAAACTAGACACAGTCACAACAAATAGAGGCAACCCCTAAAATTGAAACTGACCCAAAAATAGAGGCAGACTTAAAAAAATAGAGGCAGGCATAAAAATAGAGGCAGATATAACAAATAGAGGCAGATATACAGAAACAGAGGCAGACACACAAAAATAGAGACAGACGCAAAAACATTTGAAAGGAGCAAACACTAAAAATAGACTCGCACGCCTAAGGTGAGAACACCACAAATGGTACGTGCTTCATCTTTGGACACCTTAAAGTAATAACAAACTCGAGTAATATTCCAATCTCTGTCTAATGTATTCAGAAAACTATGAACACGAAGTTACAATAATATACAGTCAGTGAAGTGCAAACTTGAAATACAAGTATATGTACAAAAAGGTGAAGAAAACTTGATACGCGTTGTAACAGCTGGGGCATAAGGCTGTAAGGCAGAGAAGAAGATAAATGAATGTGGAATTCTAAACTTCATGTTTTATATTTTTGATGAGGTCATCATTCAAATACCGTCTCTCACATGATATATCCCAAGTGTTTTATGATCTCCAGCATTTACCTTCTGTGATCAATCAGCTCTGGTGATCTAAAAAACTGTTACACGTTTATGACACCTGATACAGGGTGTTCCCATCCCCCAAATCTTCTCCTATTCATCAAATACTACAGACCACAACTGCAAATAAATGTAAATTAAATGGAGAATAAACGTAGAAGTAGAGCAGAAAATGAAAATATTAAAATTCATGTACAATGTCAGTTTATCCTTGAACTAAAAAGGAAATCAGTCGTGTGTATAAAAAAAAAAATAATCAACGGTTATTGTCAAACTCGCCACATTTGGCAACATATGTAAATAACGTTTGAGATTTGTCAATTTTTTGTTTTATTATAATAATATAATGATAATAATAGCCCCTTCAGTCATAACTGACCATGGGAATGCGTCCCTTAGGTGACAGCCCTCGATGCTTTTTTGCCCTCGTGTCACGAAATTGGACCGTTCAATTTTTCTTCCATTTGCATCTCTTCCCCCCCCCCCCCTGATACCCCCCCCCCCCCCGCCCTTCCCTTTCTATTATTTATCATTTTCGCCGCACAGATCTCGTACTAAAGTCTTTGTTTCCATTTGTCACACTTCACTTTGTATGTCCAGGCATGGGTATTGCCCATCCCTGATAGATTAATTGAATCACTAAACGTGTTAATACCACATTGGCTCCAGGTAGATGAGAGCATGAAGTGTTTGCTTAAGATTGCACAATCACTTCCGATTCGACTGTTTGGGACAGGTGATTATAGATAAACGCAATCTTGGAAGACATTTGGAAGAGTGAGCAGTAAGTGTGATATAAGTCAACTTTCACAACATTTTACGGCTATGCAGGCCGCCCTCCTCCTTTTTCAGCCGGGCTTGGGACCGGCCTAGGCGGAGTTCGTCCTCGAGACATGAAGCATAAACACCACACTGTTGCGCGTCTTTTATATTATAAATATCACAATTGAGTAACATAATGGTTACTATGGCCAAGATCACTGCTAGGGTAGAACAAGTAGACACCGCAAACAGCCAATATCGATCTGAAACAATTGGGCCACAAAAGACGAAGTTGACGAATTACACAATGTTTATTCACGATTGACGCTGCTCCAAATGCATAATTTAAAAAAAACCAATATACCAAATGGCATAACATATGCAGTCGTCGATATAACACAAGACCGTCAGTTCATGTCTTGGACACCGTCCTTTTCAATGTACACATTTTTATTATATCTGTCACACTCGACATTAAGAATCCATTTTCCCTTTAAACGAAGATAGCTAGATACACCTCACAAAAGATCTTGATGTACTAGTGATGGAACAACATTAGGGCTGTAGAATAATTCTGTATTATTCATGAGCTCAAACACTTGCGTCCCCTCGCCATGACACACAAAGGTAGAATAACCTGCAGACGATCTATGCACTTCTGCCTTTTTAGTTTCTCGTCTGCCTAAATCACCATAGAGGCAATGACGTCACTTCCTGTATTAATAAATCACTCTGTATAAAATAAACAAACAAGGAGCCTTGTCGAGCTACCTAATGATATCGACACAATCGTTATGAATTTTAATCATAACACACACCATAGATCGTTCCGATTTCTTTAATGAGTTACTTTCTAGTATCATTATAACATACATGAAACTTTTGGATAGTGACAGTGTTAATGACATCATCTCTTACATAAATAAATAAAGCTGAAGGCCAGGGCGAAGCAAATAAAACATAAATCCGACATAATTATAAGATCGCCAGGACTTGTGATTATGTTTAGAGAGGACTTGTGATTATGTTTAGAGACGACTTGTGATTATGTTTAGAGACGATCCAGAGCAAAAGGAAAAGGGACAAGCGGCGAAAAGTCTTAAAATCAAAATGTGCAAACTGAAGGAGATGAAGAGAAATTGACAGAAGGAAAAAACAAAAATTAGCAAAACAAGAAAAGTGAAAGCAACAAGAAGAATTACGAGAAAGACGAGATTTAAGAAAACGATAAGAGGACAGCAGTACCAAGACAGTCAACATAAATACGAATAATAACAAGCAGGATAATGCGGCCATCGAGAAGAGCAATAGAAAATAGAAAATGAAAAAGATAGTGCATGCACAGAGTAATAAAAAACGCAAGAATAAAGGTGAGTCTAGCAGCAATAACGGGAAGATAAAAGGGATTCACGACAACCTATAGGTTATCTTTCGTTTCTTCTGCCTTGGACATTTTTGGAAAGTCGCTGTGATTGTGTCCGTAAATTTTGTCATTGTTTTTTATGTCCTGTCTACGTCTATCATTTGATCAATTCTTGTTTCAATGATATATCCTTGTCACAGGATTGCCTCCCCTTGCTTTGCAGTAGTGGTCCAATAATGGTCACAACGCAAGAATATCTAAAAGAGTATATATATATATATATCTGAATGATAGCGCTAATATTATTTAATATCTTACCATAACAATTTCCCTTATATTACATCATCTTGCCTTAGAAAATCTATTTGGTTAAGAAGAAAGAGTAAATAATTACAATAAAATTACATAGATGAAAACGATGAAGAATAGTTAGATGAAAACTAGATAGCATGATAGAGGCCAAAGGGCAGTTTAATAATCAATTTTAACTTTTGAAATTGGTCCATAAATGGCTGAGATATGGCAGAAATAAAAATAAATAAAATCAGACTAGCAAACGCACTGATTAACATTCAATGCTTGAGGTTTTCAAAAGAGTCAAATTTTGGACGCGTTGTTTCATAGGCTAGTGGGATTGATAACATGTAACGCATTCTAGGCTAGAACGCCATTTGAAAAATTATAATCGCAGGGCCAAGATGAGAACAGAAGGGGAGCTTTTCTGAATAAGTTTTACCTTCTGGACGACAGCAGTCTGAAATTTGTGCCATCGTTCTGCTAGTCATCTGGTTCATTGTGTGAATGATTCATTATTTGCGGTAAGAGAAATGCCTTTATTAATTTTATATGTATGTAAAGGCCACAAGGGTGTGAGCCATACATTTGTGTTGTACGACATTGCCATTGGAAAAGAATTACGACATCCTAGCAAGCACATGCCTAAGCAGACTTGGAGGCGGGGGGGGATGAATTTACATTGTGTTTGCATATTACCATCACAAATCATACGATTGTAAGTCCAGAAACTACTGGCAGTCTTCTGCAGGCCACAGTGTCCCAGTAACACTTGAAAAAAAATAAATAGGATGTCATACTAAAAGAGTTAACAGATCACTAGAAAGAGAAAAAGAAAAGTGTGTACCCCAGCTGATGATATGGAAGATAACAAAGGTTTAAAGTAACAGGGGCGTTGAAGCCATGTGGGAAGAAGAAGGTACCCACTGAGTGTGAAGAAGTGACATAAAATTAGGGACTGAAGCTATTGGTTAGTACATGCAACTGATCACAAAGAATGCTTAATGATGTTTAGTTGTTAGTTGTGGAGATATATATATATATATATATATATATATATATATATATATATATATATATATATATATATATATATATAAAGTGTACTTAGGGAGGATTTGTTCCTCTTGTTGCAGGATTGCATCACCTATTACCACTTGAGACATAACCTGGAGCTGCAAAATACGAGGCAACCTGCATACTTTGAAGTCAAACTGTAGTAGCCGCCTCCAGAAGACAATGCTGTGAAAGAGTGTGCAGTATTTCCAGCAAGCCATCCACTTTCAACTGAAAAGTAAGATAAGCCCAAATCTTGAGGGCTCATGACATCTCATTATATTTTATTCTCCACACTTTCAATAAACTTTCTTGTGACGTGATGAGAAGACCTGTCCCTCACACTAGTGACATCTCTTAAGACATTATTACTTCAGCAGGGGATACAATTATAGAAACATTTTAGTAATAACATTTATTGGACAAGATGTCCTTCATATTTATTTAAATTTGTATATAAACATATTTCGTTTGAGTTGAACATTCCTGTTTCCAAAAAAAAAAGAGAATCAGGGAAAAAAATTGTAAAATAATTTTATAACTTTAACCACTGTCTTACTTAAGTTCATTACATTGAGTTACAATTGTGTTTAAGTTATCATCATATCACCACACATACATTACCCTAGACACGTAGCCATATAACATAATAGAACCTAAAATATTATACAGAGAATCCCTCATCATCATCAACTATTAGACTCAGGGACTTACATAGCTTGACCTCACTCTGTTGACACTTACTGTTTAACATCAATAACCTATAAAACCACCACACATATAAACTGAATCAACTATTATTGTTTAGTTAAAAATAACATACAACAAATGTAATAGTCAATTAGTCTTTAACATGGGAAAATAAATATGGAAAATTGGGTGAAAATTGAAATTAAAGTTTCCTCACTGATGTTTAGAATGGGCTTTAGAATGTCTTTAGGACCTCAAGACGCAGCAATAGAGACCGCAGTCAGCGACTCATAGCTTGACTGCCTGCGTCAGGACCAGCGAACCAGAGCTGGTCAAGACCGCACTCCACCTCCACGTGGTGGTCCTGGAAACAGTCTGCAGCTGTGCAGGCTGGCTGAGCGAGTGTGGATCGAAATGGGAAGGCAAACCCGGTCCTAAAAAATGCCGTGCAGAAGTCAGATGTGTCGACCGAAAGGTGCAGATATCACAGCTACGTTGTAAACAGACACAACGCAACCACCGTCCTTTTCAGGGCGAACGAAGAAGAAGAAGAATGTCTTTGATTTTTGCTGTAGCCTGTTACACACAACTTAGCACCAGATGAGTCCTGCAGCTGTGGTTTCCGTCACTTCTTTTTGGTGATGAGTACACTTCTCTACTCAATTTCTCCACCGTAGGCGATTGATGGTGATACTCTTCTCTACATTTATCTACTCTTATCGTTCTGGAGTGCGGACATGTTTTCATAGAGCTCTACTTTCGTATTTGTGAAAGTGTGTTCCTGCTATAATTCGTGATGGATTTTAATATCATTATGTTCGGTATCGTTGTGGCTTTGTCGTGAAATCATGTTTGTGGTGTCAATATGAACATAAATGTTAGATTTTGTTCTAAAAGGATCTACTATTATAATACACTGTGCTGTTTTGCCTCTAAACTTGTATTATTGTTAAATGGGTAGCCGACAACCCACGAGTAGTTGAGCGTCCAACAATGACCGAACCACCCAGGTGTTTATAGGTCTTCAGCGCGGGGCCTTTTTGCAAAATCTATTATAAAAATGAAATCCGGCGACCCAAATCGTCACGCCAGACCAATGATTATTAGCCATGAACAAAGCTAATTACCTTCTTCCTTCGCGGTACCAGCAATAACATTCACAATGCCAAACGTAAACTCAGTCACCACCACTTGACCGAGCAGAAAGAAAGAAAAGGACTACTTCTAAGGCGGTGAAAAAGAAGACCAGGGTGCTCAATGCAGACACGCCCTCAGCACCATTAGTGACACTACAATACAAAAAACCACAACCAGCGTGTGATATTAACATTCCAAACATTGCTCGAGTACGAAGCATTGAGTAGCTTGTCCAAGGCCTACTATAAATCAATCGCCTCTGTTGAATCTCGCACTGACGCTAATGGTGCTTATGTCGAAGATGTAATTTCTACAGGACACGTTTTTCTCCATTTCTATAATACGTCGAACAAAGTTATGGTTCAAGACTCAGAGACTGCAGTTAAAGAGTGGATCCAGAAAGATTTGAATCACAAAGGAAGAAATTCTTGCAATTAATACATCACTAGGGAACAGAGGATGTAGTGTGAGGCTAGTGTGGGGTCCAGCACACATAGGTATAGCTGGTAACGAGTTGGCAGACCAGAACGCCAAGTATAAAAGGATGAGTAAAAACAATGTAAGAGCAGGAGTGGTAAGGTCGGAGATGAAGAGCCACGTGAAGCTAACTATAAACGAGGAATGGAAGACAACATGGAAGAACAGTAGAAAAGGCAGACATGCGTTCAAACTGCTGAAAGACCCAACAAGGACGTGCCAGGTCAGAGAAGAACTAAAGGTACTCTCGAACAAAAAGCTGTGGCGTCTCCGTCTCGGTGCAGCTTACTTCATGATAGAAGAACCACACTGCCAAGAATGTCAGGAAGAAAATGGCATAGACCATTACCTGATCTACTGTAGAAAATATGATCAACAGAGATTAGAATTAAAAACATGCATTATAAATAACAATATAGACATGACAGGGGATAAGGTGTTAAGTATAGATGCCACAGGGGAAGCCCAATCAATACTTAAAAGATATATACATAAAACAAAAAAAAACATAAAAGGTTAGTAACAATGGCAATATCAAACAACAATAACAACAATGATACTTCAGAAAAGACATTCAACCAACTAGAAATTAAGCAACAAAAACTAACAAATCATAAAAAAATAAAACCAGAAAATTAGCAAACTCATTAACTACTCATAGGACAAGGACAGGCAACGAGATTTAAAAAAACAAAAAACAAACACTAATACAAATTAAAACCAAGTGCAAAGGACAATAGTTATCTATATACAATACAAAACTGAAAATGAAATGACAAATACTCATTTAAATTACAACCAGCAACTGCAAAAGACAATACAGTAGTTATTTAAACTTAATACACAATTAATTAATAAAATGACACTAAATACCCCAATTATAACCAATTTTCAGGTTGAACAGGGTAGACCAAGATGGAACGAGAAGAGGCAACAATGGTCAGCTGTAAAGCGCCCGCTCTCCACCTATCACCTTTTTCAAAACAACAACAATATTTGAATCATTTATGGGAAACAGCAACGACTGCTGGAGTCAGTCGAATGGCTATAACGTCAACAGCTGTTATCAACAATGCACCAACCACTTCCGATGCCCAGAAATTAGCCATCACTTACTGTTCCTTTCCCGTTGTCTCTGATACATTCGTTCAGGAGTTTGACAAACAACTACAGATGGTACAAGACACGCCTTCCTCTAAATCAAGATCTATCATTACAGAGAAGCCTTCAGTTACATCAAGATCTACCGTTAATGAGACAGAGCATAATTCATTCATTGGATTGCTTGATAGTAGTCTAGAAAGGACAACATGCAAGCAAACTATACAATCACCACATGATGATGTTTATACGAAAATAACATCTGAGATAGAGCTACTGAAAGCTGAATTGAGCAGTCTTACAAAATCTTACGAACAGCTTCAGGCTGATCACATGTCTCTAAAAAGTCGCTACAAAAGCAGCAAAACTCATATCCAGCAGCAAACTACACAATTGCACACAAACGAATTGGGTCACAAACAAAAACGCGCGGACAGCGTCCGACCTCCACAACAAATACTACATTTAGAACTACGCCTTAATGAACGTAATTCCCTGGACACTCCGGAAAATCCTGCAGTCAGTATCTGCAGAATTCCGCTCAAAATTTCAAATCGCCACCAGCCACTTCGACCGGCAGCTGCCAGCACACACCACACGACTTCTAGCAGCCACAGCACAACTGGAACAAGGGAAGCAGCAGCTGTTATCATTGGCACCCACACAAACAGAAGAAAACATCTCAACTTTAAGGACCAAACCATGAAGGAGCTTCAACAATCAAAACTAGTAACTGGTGATACTGATTCGGTGTCTGTTCGCTTCAACAACTGGGCATCAACTCACGACCTACTGACCCTCCTTAAACGGTTTTCGCCTGATCTCTCTGTAACTAGAGTAACTGTGCACATAGGTCTGTTAGACTCAGTAAAAGATATTGAACTCTCACAGACAGACCTAAACGAGATCACATTCATATTTCGGTCCCTATTCCATTATGCCAAAATTTATTTTTCCTCTATTATCCCGCCAGTCCGTGCCTATTACCACAAATGTGTTGAAACTAACAATGCTAAACTTAAAAAACACTGCCACAGAAATGAACATGTTTTCATAGATCACAGCTCGGTCTTCCTTGCCACATCTGGAGCCCCTAGGAAGCATCTTTACAGCGGCGACATTACATTGTCCAGTCAAGGGACCAGTATGTTAGCGACAAATATAAAATATCCCGAACGCACCCTCAAAGGCACAACTCGCACATCAGCATCTATATATCCATCCAAACGCCATGTTAATATAAATAGCTACTCCTCTAATGCCAATTATGACCTTCATTTTCCATCACTACCCACAACTTTAAACACTAGCCGCCCAAAATCATCAGACAATCAGGATCATCACGTTATACCTCTTGTTTGCACCACGGATGTGCAGGAAACCAACAATGTCTGTCTTCAACAACCTTCTCCCACAGACGACCCTCCTCGACAACACCGACTTGACCCACTCAATTCTCAAAGGTCTGTAAGTGATCCAATTCAATCTGCTCAGCCTTCATCAACAGAAATGTCACCATGTCCGAATTCGTCCCAGACACTAATGAGAGTTCACCCCTCATTGCTGTCGTCACAGGTATACCCACATCAACCCACATACCCAGCCTTTCATCATTTCCTACATCAACAACGACTCTTTGACTATGCACCTTACACTTGGAGGTCGTACTTGCCGGAATACCCCACTCATTCAACAACAGTACTTCAACATCCCGCTTTCTACCAAATGCATCATCTATCACGACCAAATCCACCCCACTTCTTTTTTCAACAACCCTCTCCTCCACATTAACAGCGACTGTTGGCCTCACTAGTTGTCTCTGTAACACCAGCAACTGTCGATTGTTGTTTTATATATATATATATATATATATATATATATATATATATATATATATATATATATATATATATATATATATATATATATATTTATATTTTTTTTCCCACACTGTTTGCCTGTCTGATGTGAGCGCTTGATTTGTTACATTTTTCACCTATTTTCGACGTAATTCAATTAGCTGAATTGTTTGTAATTAGTTTTCAAAGTGCCCCACTTATTAATACCACCATTAATTCCCCTTCCTTGGTAAAACTTGTTAAATTTAATATTTATTTACCTTTTTATTTGAGCGCTAGCTTCTTTACATAACATAAATGCCAGGTACTTATGAACAGTTGCTAACCATGAATGGTTTACGACTTGGCCATCTGAACGTTAACCATCTTTTAGGTAAACTTCCAGAACTCACACAAGTTCTCAATCAAAAGTTCTATGTTCTTGGGCTTTCAGAAAGTCGTTTGAATGAGAAAATAACTGATGGTGACATTGCACGTAATGGTTTTAAAACTATTCGGCGAGATTCTAGCAGACAATTAGAGACAGGTTTAGCAGTTTATATTTCCACTTCTCTCAGTTATCGCCGCAGAAACGATCTAGAGACCATAGATATAGAATGCAACTGGTTAGAGGTAAAGCCACAAAAGCAAAGACCCATTATAATAGGATATCTTTATCGAAATCTCAGTGTAGGAACAACATGGTTTGAAGATTTCATGAACATGATGGATAAAGTTATCACTACAGTCAACGAAACTATTCTTCTTGGTGATTTCAATATTGATATGCATAAGCCAAACCAAACATGGACCAACATCATAGCATCGTATAACATGAAACAAATAGTCAGAGTAACAAAAACATCATCCACACTGATAGATCACATCTATGTAACCTGTCTAGAAAACATTATAGAATGTTTCATCAATACTATTGCTATGAGTGACCACTATCCCATATGTTGCACTTGGGCAAAAAATGGGTACAAATATCCAAAAAATAAGCACATCAGTATTGAATATAGAAGTCTAAAAAGTTACAACTAAGAATTAATTTTAAATGATTTGCGAAATGCGCCTTTCGAAGATGTTTACCAACTTCCTATCCTAATGACGCCATTGCATATTTGACACGGGCATTTTATAGTATTTTTAATAAGCTTGCGCCTACTAAAGAAATTCGCTTAAAAAGACTAAAATTTCCATTTATCACACAAGAAGTACTTGCCGCTATGAGGCAGAGGGATCGAGCACACACAAATAAGGACATCATTACATATCGGGCAGCAAGGAACAAAGTACAATATTTAATTCGCAGAGAAAAGAAAAACTACTTTAGTAATTTAGTTAAAAGCAAAAGCAACATTATAAATATACGGAAGGCAATCAATAACTTAGTGAACAAAAGAAATTCGCCAGACTCAGAAACTCCCAATACTTCTATTACTTGTACAGACTTCAGCAATCATTTTCAGGCAGACATCCACAATATAAAATCCTCCATACCTTCTTCCCCTTGTGACTTTAGCGAATTATCTACGTTCTGCGAGAACAAGTGTACTAACACCATTCCATGCGACATTCCTTTTATAACAGTTAACGAAGTTTATAACTATCTTATGGATCTTAAAGATAATAACTCAGTAATCGAATACTGCGATATGCTGCACCAGGTATTACTGATACATTAACATCAATATATAATCAATGTCTCGCAAGGAGTTACTTTCCATCTGTCTTTAAAATCGCTAAAGTATACCCTCTTGTTAAACCTGGTTCATCAGATAATAGCAACCTTGGTAACTATAGACCCATTTCTCTTATATCGTCGCTGTCCAAACCGCTGGAAAAACACATACACAAAACAGCAATAGAACACCTAGCCAATAATGACCTGCTAGTTGATAGTCAGTTGGGGTTTAGACCAAAACATTCATGCCACACAGCCTTAACAAAAATGATAGACAACTGGCAACTTAACATCAATAACGATAATGTATGTGGAGCAATCTTTGTAGACTTTAGAAAAGCATTCGATATGACAGATCACACTGTTTTAATCAAAAAATTAGAAACAATTAAAGTAAATCTTAAGCTGGTGAAGTTATTTAAATCATTCTTGACAAACAGACAACAAGTGGTGTCTTTCAATAATTCTTTGTCCAACCCAACTGTTGTCGATATCGGTGTTTCTCAGGGCTCTATTCTTGACCCTCTTCTCTTTGCCGTACACATTAATGACCTTCCTCTGCACATCAAACATTCATCCTGGGACCTGTTTGCCGAAGGCTGCACTGTTTACACTAGTGACAAACGTTGCACCTCACTAGAACTATCTTTACAAAATGATACACATAATCTTATTAAGTGGAGCAACGAGAATCGAATGCAAATAAATATTAGTAAAACGAAATGTATGTTAATATCAACCAGACAAAAGCTATAAAACTCGCAGAAAACAATACTTCAGCTCTACATTGGAACATCACTAATTCAAAAGGTAATATGAACATACAACTCTAGGTCTAACTGTTGACCAGCACCTAAGTTGGAACTCACATGTAAGTGCACTCACAAAGCTAACTGCACACAAAGTTTACCAATTAGCCAAAATCAAACACTTCTTGGTTGAGGGGACAAGGAAAATGTTCTACACATCTCATATACAAACATACCTAGACTATTGTTCCACAATCTGGGATGGTTGTTCCATATCCTACACAAAAAGGCTCCATTCACTTCAAAAACGTGCAGTGCGCCTAGTTGCTGATAATCACCAAACACATTGTAAAGATCTATATAACTATCTTAAAATATGACCCCTTAGAAAGCGCTTCCTATTCAACAAAGCTAAATTCGCTCACAAAATCTTGTCACAGAATGATCCAACGTATCTGTGGCCACTTTTCAAATTCAATGATAAACGTAGTCAGGGCTTAAACCTGTTACAGGTACCCAAGCCCAGGCTAGATTTGTACAAGACGAGCTTGGCTTACTCAGCTGCTCATCTTTGGAACAATCTTCCACATGACCTGAAAAACATGCAGTCCCTACTCATAAAATCGTAGACTGTTCAATACATTTTGAGTGCGGATTATATGCCGCCTTAAGGGATTATGTTTCGAATTATTATCTAATATACTGTATGGAGGGTCTGATGATCTAGTTTTTCATTTTAATATACCTTACTTCTTAATTGTAATCAGCTATTGTAAATGTATGCTTGTAGACTACTGATAATGTTGCATCGCCATTAAACTAATACCTTAAGTATTTTGGAGAATGTCTGGATAACTAGCAATAAAAGATGAGTAAGAGGAAGGGCAAAATGCAAGACGGGCTTATATGCACGATTCTCATCTATCAGTCAATACCCTTTACCTCCCTAAGGAGCATAGGTCATAAAGCTGGATCTCGTATAGTGGTGGCGTCAACAATTCACTCCCTGTGGCAGTATCTGCTTGGGACTCAAAGCTGCTCACCTGTGGGAACATTTTCCGCATGCGCTGACAACACATGAAGTCCCAGGTCATTCAGCAGCAGATTTCCAATATGTCACGAGTTCTTATTATATGCCACCATAATCTGATTACGTTTCAAATTATGTCTAATTTACAGTATGAATGGTTTAGATTTTGTTTGTTTGCATTTTTTAAAAATTAATTTTTAAATTAATTTTAATTAATTTTTGTTCTCTCTCTCTATCTTTTTATTTTTTTATTAATTTTTTAATTTTAACATACTTAAATTTGATTATGACTGGATGTTACAAATGTATGTTATTATTTTACCTTGATAATGTTGTATGCTTAAATAATGCTCAAAATACATGTGCGATTGAAAGGATACGATATGTAAGATGACAGAGAGAAGAAGGGCAGAATGTAAGACGGGCCTGCGTGCCCAATTCTTAACCCTTTAAAAATAAAGTTCGTTCGTTCGTTCGTTCACACTAGTGGCGTAGGAACTTCAGTACATAAGTCTGATGTCTTGTAACCATGAACTGTGACAAATAGAAAGAAACAAATGCCTTCTGCTGAGTACATTTGTTCTCCACACTCTAACAGGCCCATTTTCATGCGCTCCATCCACCAATGTTAACCTCTCAGAAGAAATAAAATTCCCGAGCACACAATGTAACTCAGGAAATATGATGAAAATTCACCAATATCCTTCTGGGAGTTAATTAGGAAATTGCGTCTGGATTGCGTGAATAATGATTTGCCTGAATTATACTTAAAAAGGTACATAATTCTCACAAGATAATATGTTACACTTTAGGCACATGTGATGTAATTATCACTCATTACTCGTCGCTACTCCCGTCGAGGTCTGGGGTCGCTCTGCTGTCGAGTTTCCCGCACGACTAGTCAGAAACAATCACAAGCACTTACAGTATTGGTTCATGCATATACTATTTTCGTTTGGTGAGGTTGCCAGCCTCAAATATAACCACATAGCAAGAAACCTGTAGAATTTACATTAGTAAATAAATAGTTTACACTTACATCAAAATTTTCTGAATAAACACTTCTGGCACAGATTTAGAATGGACACACAGCCCTTTAGTTAGATGCGGTTCGAATCACTTAGGTCTGGAAATATGAGTTAATTTCTCTGACTGCTCTAGTGTTCTACAAATTCCTGGCCTGGGAGAACTGTTGGTATAATTCCTCTTATGACTTGGTTTGGGAAATATGAGTTAATTCCTCTGACGGCTGGTGTTCTTTGAATCCTGCCTGGGAAAACTTTTGTTAAAATTCCTCTCTGGCGCCTTGTGATAAAATTCCCAAGTTTTCAGTCTTGTATTAAAATTGCGGATTTACTTGTAAATTCCAAAGTTGCCCAATACTTAATCTGGTACTTATAGTTGTGGAATGATAAGTCCTATCCTCTTTCCCCTGGCTTGTAGGAGGTGTTTAGTTGACGCTGCGATGCAGTCTGTCTGTTCTGTGTCTGATTTCTGCAGTATATCTTCCGCTTCTTAGTTTCAAATCCCAGCTGTGTTTCCGCCGAATGTTCCAATAATTCATTATAGATTCTGGCGAACCAATCAAATCTATCTAGCACTGTTTGAGTGGGGAAGTTTATCATTACTTATCCCACGCGTATTTAAAATATTAATTTTAATACCCACGCGTGACCTCTTACAACAGTGATGACAAATCGTTACATAACACTTCCGGCGCCTCTGTCTATCACAATAGTATGACCATGTGTTTTCTGACTCAATGACTTCCACCTATATATCTATCCCGACAGATTACTTAATTATCCCCTTTATCTGCGTGCATCCGCAAGACAGATGTCTGGTCAGACCGTGTTGTCTTCTTTCATACAAGCTTGTGTCAACACGATCAGTCGTTTTCCAATGGGGTAAAATGTTTGACGGACACGTTTTTACGGGTGGTCGGACGGATTCAAAGAGATAAGCAGGTGACCGGACTGACGACTGGGTATTGTTATGATAATACCACAGTTCAGCTGGCGGAACGTAAATACGTCTGAGGAGTGGTAAAGCAGATAAAGACAGTCCTATAGCAAATACTTCCGTAGCAAATACTGTCATAGGGGAGTGGCGTGTTAGAGACTTTCCTCATGCTATGTCCAGGATAAAGCACAATAGTGAAAAAAACGAATGAAAAGGCCTGATTTGTGCCAAATAAAAGCGATGAGTGAGAAAAATGAAGAAAAAGAAAGGATACTGCCGGAGGGCTGAAGGTGTAAGAGATCATACAAAAGAGCATGTTCAGACGTTTTGTCACAGTCCTGTCCACGTCTATCATCTCCTCACCTTTTGTTTCACTGCTATGTCCTGTCCACATGATAAGGGATAGGGACAAGGTGTTATGATTTATGGTTAGTCAATGGTTATGATTTATGGAAACGTATGATTACATGTGATTCAACCACTGCGGATTAAAACGTCTTCGTTGTTCTCTATGTTTCAGAGCCATACAATGAGACTAAAGGTGTCGGTTGAGAGATTATTATATATGAGGTGGACTCTATATATTTTAATGCCCATTCAAGTCATTATGCAATGAGAGCTCCTCTTGTCACCTCATGTTATAGTGTGTGTGGAGAAAGTTGGTAGGGACTTATGGTCATTTTCGTGCTCACGAGGGGAAATGTGAATCACATCGTCTCAGCTTTAGTTTAGGCAGCACTTTGTGCCGGTCAAAAATACAGTTTTATAATTCTTGATTCATTGTGTATTAATAGAAACTCGTGTTAAACATATTTACTGACGTATATTAAGCCTTGCGTTCATCTATTTATCACATATAAAATGTAACTGTATATTTCTATAATATTAATAAATAACAGAAACATTTTTATTAGAAATTTAAATTATATTGTGATTCTTTTATTTGTTATTATAATGTTAAAAACAAATTTATATAAAATGACTTTCAATTTTTTAAAGTTATGATTACGTTTTCCGCACATATTATTCCCCTTGTACAAAAAATTACGTCCCTTAGATGAAACGAATAAATGTATCTTTACGTTTAAGTATGAGGGAAATAACAATGCGATGGTAGTGAAACATTGATAAGAGTTCCCAATGTCAATGTCTGGTTGTGTAGCGAATACAGAAAGTAAGTTAAAAGGCAATGTCTTTACATGCTTGTTGTATATGTGGGAACTGACTTTGGTTCCCTCCCCCCCTCCCCCCACCGCCCCCACTTCCTTTATTTTTTCTCCAAAGCGTATGGAGTCAATACTTGCCGAGTTTGTACATGTAATAAAAAACTGCACATCGGATGGCAGGGCCCATATACTATTCTAGATAAACTGTCTAGAACCAACTGCAAAATAGACAAGAAAGGGAAGGAGAAGGTCTATCATATTAACCTACTCAAGAAGTATTATGATAGAGCTGCATCTGAAACTGCCCACCTTATGACCCTGGTCGGGAGCCACGCTGGTGTCATGGTTAAAACTTTGCACTGGCGACCACGTTTTCAAGGTTCAAGCCCGGATGTCAGCATTTGCAGAAGTGTGAACGACCGGGATTTTGACTGAATAACCTGAACGGCTCCTGAGATAAACCATCTGTGGATGGGAAGGAGCGAACCCTGACCAGGTTGGAAGGAAAGTTTACAGGCTCCCCAGCCTCGCAATGACATGTCATTGGGCCAAAGGGCTGAAACCCCAAGTGCCGCTGGTTGCATTGTGGCCAAAAACCAGAAAGATAGTATCAAGGGATGGAACTTTGTCTCGGAGCGCATTATGGTTGTAAAACTAAAATAAGGAGAAACCATAGTCAACCGTGTCATTGTGTATGGGCCAAAGGAAGATGAGAGAGCAGAGGTCAAGGAAGAATTCTACGAGCTGCTTCAAAGGACAGTGGACGACTGCCTAGATGAAATTATACTGCTCGGAGATTTAAATGCCAGAGTTGGAAATGACCATGCTAGACGTGGTGGAGTTATCGGAAGATACGAAAAATATACTCTTAATGACAATGGAAAGCGACGTCTTTGACTCTAAACTCAGCAAAATCTGATCATTAAAAACACAAAGTACCCCCATAAGCGCATACATGCATACACTAGATGTGAACCAACAAAAAATGAGAAACCAATGATCGACTATGCCATCGTTAGGAAGAGCTCATTCACGTATGTTCGGGATGCTCGAGTTTGAAGGAGGACAGAGATTGGACGTGATCACGACCTGCTAACAATTAAAAGAACAACTGAAAGTGTTGCTTGACCTAGCAATTGCCTAACATCACACAAGAAGTTAAGTAAACGAACAAGAGAAATGAACATTAAGACCTACAAGCTGAGAGAACTAGAAGGTAAAACCAGATATCAGGGACTTATTGCTACAGCAATGAGAAACACAGAAGAACAACTATATGACCTGGAAACCGTCTGGCTTACATTCAAGGACATCATAAAAGCCAGTTGCAGCAGAAGCGTGTCATGAAGTCTGACTTGGAAAGAATAGAACAAGGACTCCTTGGTGGACAGAGGAAGTTAAAGAGAAAATACGAGAGAAGAAATAGGCATGGAAATAATACTTAGGAGCTAAAAACACAGCAGGAAAAACAGAAAAATATAGAGAATTTGTGATACTCAGAACTGAGGCAAAGAACAAGGTGCTAGCAGCAAAATAGAAGTCCTGGGACGAATTTGGAGAAAAGCTAGAAAAAGATGCTCAAGAAAATCAGAAATTGTTCTACACGACCCTAAAGAACGTGAAGCAGAAAAAACAATGCCCTCTTAAATTTATTAAGGACAAGCAAGGCAAATTGCTTACTGCTCCACATGAAGTAATGGAAAGATGGAAAGAATATTTATCAGAACTCCTTGATGGTGAGCAAGGTCAATCAACAGAAATGATAACCACTAGCACAGAAGAGGAAACCAAGTGTGCTGAAGATGACATAATTATGGAAGAACTGAAGGCAGCACTGGAGAAAATCAAGATGGACAAAGCAGCAGGGCTTGATGGTATAACACCAGAAATGGTTAAGTGCATGGGAGCAGCTGGCGACCTATTACTTTTAAACGTCTTACAAGATGCTGCAACAAGATGATAACAAAGGACTGGGAGATTGCCATCATAACACCGATTTTTAAAAAGGGTGACAACCGACAATGTGGAAGCAATACAGGCATATCCCTTCTCAGTGTTCCTGGTAAAATCGACTCAGTCAGAAGAGGAGTTCAGGACCATCACTGGTGTAAGACAAGATGATATCCTGTCACCTTATATTTTCATACTCCTCATAGACGATGTCATCAAGGCATGTGGGGAGAGGACAAGAAAGTATTCGGTGGGGTACTGGAAGATGAGACAGTTCTGTATTTCAGAGCTGGCATTTGCTAATGATGTTGCATTCATTCATTCATAACCCTCCACTCCCAAAGGAGCATAGGCCTTCAACAAACACCTGCCAAGTCCTCCTTTCATGTGCCATCATCTCAAGTTCTTTCCACGTTCTCCTCATCATTTTCACCTCTGTTTCCAGCTCTCTTTTCCATGTGCTTCTTGGTCTACCTTTGCCTCTCTTGCCCTGGGTTTTCCAGAACAATGACTGCCTTGTAATGCTATCAACAGGTCTCCTCAGTGTGTGTCCTATCCATCGTCATCGTCTTCTTCTCATTTCTTGTTCCACTGGCACTTGTCTAGTTCTTGTCCTCAGTTCCACGTTGGTAACCTTGTCATGCAATTTTAATTTCTCTATTCTACGCAAGCACCCATTTATGAAAGTCTGTGGCTTTTTGGTTGTCGTCTTTGTTGTTCTCCATGTCTCAGAGCCATACAATAGGACTGACTTCACATTTGAGTTGAAGATTCTTATCTTCATGTGGGATCCGATTTCTTTTGATCTCCATATATTTCCCAATGCAATGAAAGCTCCTCTTGCTTTTTGTATTCTTATTTTAATATCACTGTCTGTCCCTCCAACTTTGTCAATATTGCTGCCAAGATATGTGTACGATTCTACATCTTGTATTGGTGTTTCTTCAAGTTCAACCCTGTTATCATTAATTGCATTTTGTGGTGAGCTTCTAAATACAATATCTAAATTAGAATATAACAGTATAGTGCATAAAGTCAAGATAGAATAGACAAAAAAATTTTCGGCGAGAATCGTAAGTTGTCGCCTACGCCTTCAGCTTATTATTTGCTAACGCATAAGCCGAACAAAACGGTACCAAATTTTTCAAATTCGTCCTTGACATAAACGAACCACTTTTCCTAGTTCTAAGAAATATTTGCCTAACTGCATTTGGGGGACAGGAGGGGCAAGGCTGGATAACACACGCAAATCACGTCTCAAATTGGTTCTAACTCTACAACCAACTTGCACGCTTTGCCTTAGGGGTTTCCCCAATACGATGAAAAAGTTAGAAATGTGGACACTACGGTCATGGAAAAACGTTTAGCTCTTATTGCGAATGACATAAGCTCTCGTAGGTAGTTTAAAAATAAACAACTAACATAGAAAAAAAGATAGAATTTTGAACCAAGCCATTTAGCCCAATAAAAATCGTATATTCGTGTACTTGAAGACTTGCTGACCAAGAATATGTTGTTAGTTATCTAAATAGTCCATTAAATAATCAAATATTGATAAACAATACATAGAGAATCAGAGATACTGTCAGGTCAAGTCATATCTGCTTAGATTGGATCACATATTTTTGGGGAAAAAATTCGGTGAAAGCTAGGCTAAGATGGTACGCTGAAGGGGATTGGGTGGAATTTGAAGTGAGAAGAAATATTATTGGCTGACCTCGTACTAAACATATATCACCCGAGTAACGTAGTAGAAAATTGAATTGTATTTTTGAATGACTTTGTTTACAAGTGAAATAAGGATAATCATTGGCCAGAGTAGTTGATATTGGGGAAAAAGCATTAGTTGGGGACGCCATTTTCTAACAAAATTTTGACACGTAGCGATGAGAGCAGGTGTAAACTTTGCTTTCCACTGTAAAGTTCTTGTCCCAACACACACACTGTAAAATGTCAGTCTGTAAAGAAGTATCAGTTGTATACTGTAAACCTTCTGTAAAGTGTGGTGTGTTCTCCTTCCTCTGTAAAGCTCCACTATCAATCACTGTAGCATGTTGTTTGTGGTGCCACTACTGTATGTGTCCATTGTAGTGTACAGAGTTATTGAGATCAGGCATGCTCCAGTCTACCCAGCTGTAAATGGGTAACTCACCCTAGTCCTAAGTTAGGGAAGGCAAAGGCAGCTGTAAACAGTAGTTTCCCTCTAAGGCTCCAGGGGAAGCAGGCCCTAAACTTGGTCACTTCAACCGACGCAGGATGGTGTATATATGGGTAGAAGTGTAGAGTGTGATTAACGCGAATGGTGTACTGTTCTTGTTCTGACCAATCTAAACACTCATTCACTTGTGTCTACAAGGCACCAATGCAGACTGCTGGAATCTTTGTTTACACAGTTTATTTAGACTCACACACTGGGACATTACGAGTAAATCATGGGTATGTTGACATATCAATTTGCAGGCATACATAGTAGATCCTATGTCATGGCACATTCATAAATAATAGGTAGTACATCAATGGCCGCATCCCCTATCTGACTAAGCGCGTCAGTGAAGGCGGATCGGTAAGTAACTAAAGTTGCTTTACGTCCATAGTTTATAGCATATTATGAAACCACGATAAGGGGTTTCTATCAAAATTGAGATCTCCTTGCCACTGTCCGAATAATAAGATACATGCCCCGTTCTTTAGACAGTGATCCAAAAATACGATGACAGGAATGTAACATGGCCGCCTCCCTGAGTTGTCGCTCACTCGCTCACAGGAGGATATATATATAAGCCAAAGTTAATTTGCAATACATATGCATAATTTCATAAAGTTCCTCCACACAGATCTACCGTAATCCAGTTACCTTACGTAGACATAATTACAGTATGGAGCCTGTCATCTCCGTCGATACAAACTTGACCCTAGCGTTGCGAAGCACAAAATTCCAGCTAGGCCTAACCGACCTGAGATCATCAAAACAGGGACTGGAATTACCTGGAGTCCGAATCATACATGGTACCGTACATTAGGAAAGTCTCTAACACAACTCTTGTAGAGACACAATCTCCTATAGAAGAAAAACCACTTCGTAAGTCATTTTTACAGAAGAATATACCAGCCCTGGAAAAATGCGTACCCGCCATTGTCACGGTACATCGGAACTCATCACGACTAGACGAGACAACTCCTACTTCCGCTAGAGCGGTGTAACAAGAATATAGTCCTGCCTACCCATCCAAAATATACAATATAGGACTGATTCTACTTGTACTAATAATATGTAATACATATGAATTCAGGCCATAAACATAATAAGCAAATTAATCTATTTTCTGGCCCTAAGAAATAGGTACGGACAAGGGTGTCATATCCATGCGCCGAATTAATATCAAGAACGGTTACTCCTATAATCAACAGGGTAAAACAATTATGGATTATCTAGCCTTCCCCATAGACAGCATTTTCATACAAAAATGAATGAATGTCTATATCTTTTCCATATTAAATAGCCATATCGATTTTTGTAATATGTGCGTCAAAATATGCACGCTACAGATTACCAAACCCCTCGGGAAAAAAAAATGGTACACTTTTTTTTTTTGAAATACATCTAGGAGCAACATACAATAGGCTCACAACGCACCAATAACAATGCGCAGATGATAAACATAAGTTTTCTGACCTTAGAGAAAGTACTTCTCTAAGTATAAATATTTCCAGAGAGGTGTCACCAACGCATACTACAATATTAGCAATGACACAATTTCTACATTAGTTTATACATAGATTTCATCTAAGAATCTTAACATCATGATCATCAAAGACGAAAAAACATTGAAAGATCAGCGGTGAATAAATATCAATGAACCGCTAAGTAGTGTTACAATCAATATATGATATTACATATGTGTACACATTTCAACATAGAAACAACTGTATCAAAGTTGTATAACAGTTATGAATCATGTGGGCATCTAGACAAAATATCTGCCATCACATTTTCTGACCCACGGATAGCTCGCACCGAAAAATGAAATGGCTGTAGAGCAATCGCGTATCGCGTTGATCTCGCGCTCTTCAGATTTTTACTCTGAATAGCTGTAAGAGCTTTCTGGTCAGTTTCCACAATGAAATGCGCGCCAAGAAGAAATCTTTGCAGTTTAAGGATTGACCAAACCATAGCCAATAATTCACGGTCTAGGACCGAGTAATTCTTCTCTGCGGCATTTAATTTCCGAGAAATATACATCACAGGATGCAGAGTTCCAGAGTACTCTTGCATTAGTGCTGCTCCAATCCCGGTGGATGAAGCGTCACTACGAAGAATAAATGTCTTATCCTTAGAAGGCAATACTAGGATAGGTGAAGTAGAAAACATAGTTTTAACCTTATCCAAAGAGGATTGACATTCTTGAGTCCAATGGACTACATTAGGAGACCCTTTCTTTAGCAAGGAAGAAAGAGGTGACATAATGGAGGACAGATTCGGGATGAATCGTCCATAAAATTGTATTAGACCTAAGAGACTTCGCACTTGCTTTTTAGTCTTAGGAATAGAAATGTTAAGTATCTTACTTGTATTATGGTCTTCTGTTTTTAGGAACCCATGACCAACACGGTGTCCTAAGAAAGATATTTCGCTAAAACCAATACATGCTTTCGATGGTTTCGCTGTCAGGTTATGCTCGCGTAAGATAGACAATAGTTCATTTATACCATTATAGTGATCGTTCCAAGTATCACTGAAAAGACAGATGTCATCAAGATACGCAATGACATCTGAGCGATGAGATAGGATTCGACGCATCATGCGTACGAATGTTGCAGGGGCGTTCATAAGACCGAAAGGCATGAAATTCCATTGGAATAGACCCCTAGGCGTCGAAAAAGCAGTAAACGGTTTGGCGTGTTCGGATAATGGAACTTGCCAATATCCCTTAGACAAATCGAGTTTAGTAAAGAAATGAGAATTCGATAGTCTCGTAAGTAGCTCTTCTAGTAAAGGCATAGGTTCAGCATCAAATTTAGTCACTTGGTTCAATTTGCGATAATCCACGCAAAGACGTATGTTATTGTCTTTTTTTCGTACAATAACCATCGGCGAAGAATATGCTGATGTGGATGGTTCAATAATTTTTAACTCTATCATCTCATCCAACTCTTTCTCTACCTGTGCTTGAAAATGTATCGGGATAGGATACGGTCTGACTCTTATAGGACTATGGTCAGTAAGAATAATGTCATGTTGAATGACATCAGTTTGACCAGGAATGTCAGTAAGGACATCCTGAAATTGTTCTAACATAGTAGAAACTTGTTTCTGCTCTCCTGGAGATAATTCTGGAGAAATTGCAACATCTTTCCATGATTCATTAGAGTGAAGAGGAATCATTGGAAAAGGTAAATTTACATCCGAGAAACTCGTTTCCTCATCCTGTATTACTGACAGAGATGAGTACTGTCCATGTTGGACTGGAAAATCGTCCGTTGCCTGGAAAACAGGTTGTAAATAATCCGGACGTTCATGGAATTCCGTGAGCATGTTGATGTGGAAGGTTTTACGCTTCCCGTCAATATCGACGATATAGTCAACATCGGAAACTTTTGATATTATATCGTACGGACCTTTCCAAGAAATAAGAAGTCTATTTTCCCTACAAGGTAGCAAGACAAATGCTTTGTCACCTGGACAAAGTTGTCGCAAACATCTCTTTTTATTGGCAAATTCCCTTGCCTTCTGTTTCGCAAATTCAGAAGAAGCAGTTGCCAATTTGCATGCTTCAATAATCTTGTGTCTAAGTGCGATGACATATTCATAAGAGGATTTTGTGTCATCGACAATATTATCAGCAGTTATAAGATCATGAAGTAAGGACATAGGACCTCGCGGTTTCGCGCCAAAGACAAGTTCAAAGGGAGAAAATCCTGTATGTTCGTTGGCGACCTCTCTATATGCAAAGAGAGCCGCGGGTAAAACCCTATCCCAATCCTGAGGATGATCTTCTGTTATCTTACCTAGTAGGTTTTTCAGAGTTCTATTCAGACGTTCCACCATCCCATTGGACATAGGATGATAAATACTACTCAGCGATCTCTCTATCTTAAGAGTCGACATTACTTGAGACATGGTATCCGATATGAGTTGGGTACCATGGTCGGATAATATTTCTGCTGGAAATCCCAGACGAGAAAATATTAACCAAAGAGCATCTGCGACATCAGCAGTAGTTATGCTCTTTAGAGGAACAGCCTCCGGCCAACGTGTGCACATATCAACACACGTCAAAATAAATTGGTGTCCTCTAGCAGACTTTATCTTAAATGGACCAATGATGTCTATCGCCATTTTTTGAAATGGTCGAATGGGAATGTCTGCAGCCTGAATAGGTGCATCATGGCGTGGACCTCTGGATTTAATCTCTTGACATACTTTACAAGATCGACAATAGATTCGTATGTCCTTATTCACAGCAGGCCAAAAGAAAGATTGAAGAACTCTAGCTTTAGTACGGGAAAAACCCATATGTCCAGCACACTGCGAATCATGAGCGTGCTGTAAGATTTTAACTCTCATATTTTTAGGCACAAGGATTTGAGAATGAATGGACTTAGCGGAGTCTTGTACCATACGTACAAGTACGCCATTCTTCATCGTAATCCAAGATTTACGATTTGTATCCTTATTCGGATCACCTTTTGTTGCCAGAGTAAAGAATTTCTTTAGAGTAGGATCATCTTCCTGCTGTTTTATAAAGGAATCATGGGAAATCTCCAAGGGATCATCTTGGATCTGCGCATCATTATCTTCAGAATGTGAAGATTGCGGCATATTAAGAGCTTGAGCCCTAGTGATTACTGCATTAGCAGATTGCATATTAACATTTTCCCAATTAGAAATTTGCTGTGGAGTGCATTCTTTCACTCCATGAATGCGACCGATGATAAGATCAGCGATCGGATTCGGCAAGAGACATGCTTGCACCTCTCCTGTAAAGAAAGGCGTAGCAATATTGATAATGGCAGTGGAGTACTTCTCCAATGTGCCACCAAATGTTACACATTTGACTATATTGCCTGTAGCTCGAGAAGGATTTACGAGTGATTGCCTCACTCCGATGGTAGTGCACCCCGAATCGAAAAGAATTGATACCGGAGTACCATCTATTAGGCCCCTATTAAAGACAAGAGCACCCCTTCCATTATGCGCGATTGACGCATGGAGCGCGGGAAGCGGGTGACCGCAGCTTAAAGTAGAAACTGTGGTTGGATCGAATAATGTTTTGCATTGCGAACACTGAGATGCTCTAGCAAAATCGAAAGCGGAATTTGCTACACTGTTGGAGTCTTTTTTATCATTATTCTGATTATCGGTGTCGTGGAACTCCTGTTGTGCAGAGTTAGCCTGGTAATACGATTTACCATGTCTTTTGTGTTGTGATCTACCTCGGTTATAATTGTCTCTATAATTATTATTGCCTCTGTTATAACCCCTATTTGGGTTTGAATCATAACATTCATGATCATAATCATCACGCTCATTATATTGAGTATCCCTGTAATATTGTTTCTTTTGTCTCCATGAAGCACTTGGGTAGTTCCTATAGCTACTCCCTTTCCGAGAATTTCTAAAATTATGGGTACCCCTCGCGTGTCGAGGACTATCAGCCCGATTCCAGTTCTTCAAAGAAGAACTCTGATTTGAGTGGTTATCTTGGTTTTGATACTTATTCCAATTAACCTTTTTATCAAATTTATTTTTAGATCCTTGGAATTTGTGTGAGTAATTCTGATTATATTCTGTTGCCGAAGCAACTGGCATACTCTCTTTAATGTTAGAGTTACTAAGAATCATGTCAGGGTGTGCCGTGGCATACTGGTCACAATATTCTTCCATTTGCTTTAATGTACTAGGTTTACGCTCATGTAAAAACTCTAGGAATGATTTATTTACAGAAGACATGACCTTGTCTCTTAGTAATAAATCCGTAAGACCATCAAATGTTTTCTCTATTTTGGATAATTCAATCCATCGTGAAAGTGTAATTCGTGCTTTTGAGATGAATTCTGAGAATTCTACACCTACCTCAGGTCTCATTGTTTTAAACAAAAGACGATAACCTTCCTCAGACAGCTGATATCTCTTTATCAAAGCTGCCCTAATAGCATCATAATTATCCTTGTCAGCCTCTTCAACGAAATATAACTTACTCAGAGACTCCCCTTTTAGATTTTCAGACAACTGATTCACATACTGTGATTTGTCAACATTATGAGCACGACAAGCACGTTCAAATCTATCAAGCCAGAATGCTATATCATCACTGGCAGAGTTGAACGCTGGTACCTTGACCTTGTACACAAAGGGTTTACCATTACCACTAGATGTCTGATTAACATTACTCATACTTGTCAATTTTAATTTCTCTAATTCAAACTCATGTTCTCTTATTGCTTTTCTCTCTTCAGCTTCTCTATCTAATTTTTTTTGTTCTGCGGCAGCGGCAGCTTCTAATTTTTTCTGTTCTGCAGCAGCTTCCAATTTTTTTTGTTCAGCTGCAGCAGCAGCAGCAGCTTCTAATTTCTTCTGTTCTGCATCAAATCTCCTTTCCTCCACTTGCATCTGTAATTTCTTTAGTTCAGCAGCAGTATCAGCTTCTTTTTCTAATCTTTTTTCTTCAGCTAGAGCTTTTCTCTCTTCAGCAGCAGCAGCAGCAGCAGCTTTTCTCTCTTCAGCAGCAGCTTCTAATTTTTTTTCTTCTATTTGAAGTTTTCTCTCCTCAGCCGCAGCTTTTTTTTCCTCAGCAGCAGCTTTTCTCTCTTCAGCAGCAGCAGCAGCTTTTTTCTCTTCTGCAGCTAATGCTTTGTCATATTGAGCAACAGCCCATTGTTCTAAGTCTTTCCCAGTCTTATCAAGGGATTTTCCTTGTGCTATAAAGTAATCTAATGTAGACATTTTGTCTTCTTAAATCAGAAACCTGAAAAAGTAAATAAATTACCTTATTTCACTTTAATGGGAGACAAGTCTATACCATAGACTTAGTCTTAGTGAAAACTTGTATGGTTTATAATAACCAATGATAACTTGAGTACCTGTGGACAACAATAACTGTCTATCTCAAATACTGTGGGAGACAAGCCTTACAAAGGTCTTGTATACCCTAATGTAATCAATGATCACTTGAGTACCTGTGGAAAATCCTCATAAAGTACTGATCTCTACTATACTATAAGTGTATACAACTATACCTCCTATGTCATATGTCAACTAAAAACATTACAAAAGACAAACAAGAAAAGACAATCTGAAAACATTTGCAGAGATCAAATTAAATTAAATAGGAGAAATGAAAAAAATGATCAATGAATCTGTGATGATAACTGCAATAAGATAACAAGACAAATAACGCCACAGTGTATAAACATAAGGGTGTAAAGAACTAAAACGAAAGGAAAGATGAGACCTACAATTATACAAACAAATCAAACAAAAATAAAGAACAGAAAAATGTTACAAATACAAATATGAAACAGTCGTCACAACTAACCAAATATTTGCAAACTATGTTGCATGCAAATTTCAATTAAGAAATTGCTCCCTATAGAACGCCAGAACAAGACCAATATCACTCGGTAATTCCTGTTCTAGTCACCTCCCATCCAGGCCCGCAAAGACATAACAATCACACATATAAACAAATAATATATAAACATAAATATATATAAATCATCAATGTGTGTATCATATCATGCAATGTGTTGTAGTTGCAATGTATTGTACTGTATGCTCAGTTTTAACAAATTAGACTACCACTTTATTGAGTAATAGATTTGCTTTCTAATTGTTACACTGTTCAATTTTTTTGAGCACATAAGAAGATCCAACGATGAAATTTGCACATTCTGTTCAACATTGCTCTTCTATTACAGCAGGCTAAACACTCACTAGTTTAGGACACTGACTGTACTGTGCCAAATGTCAACAAGTGCTGACCCAGATATTGCTACACTTGTCAGAACAGGTCAAGCTGACATTGATTGTATAGCTGTACTACTGGTGTTGATGTGGTCAAACAAATGTTCTTTCAACTGTAAAATGTGATTCTCAACATAAGACTGCGTAGGCTGGACCCAGGGATCTGGCTCACCACTGTAAACTTTGCTTTCCACTGTAAAGTTTCTTGTCCCAACACACACACTGTAAAATGTCAGTCTGTAAAGAAGTATCAGTTGTATACTGTAAACCTTCTGTAAAGTGTGGTGTGTTCTCCTTCCTCTGTAAAGCTCCACTATCAATCACTGTAGCATGTTGTTTGTGGTGCCACTACTGTATGTGTCCATTGTAGTGTACAGAGTTGTTGAGATCAGGCATGCTCCAGTCTACCCAGCTGTAAATGGGTAACTCACCCTAGTCCTAAGTTAGGGAAGGCAAAGGCAGCTGTAAACAGTAGTTTCCCTCTAAGGCTCCAGGGGAAGCAGGCCCTAAACTTGGTCACTTCAACCGACGCAGGATGGTGTATATATGGGTAGAAGTGTAGAGTGTGATTAACGCGAATGGTGTACTGTTCTTGTTCTGACCAATCTAAACACTCATTCACTTGTGTCTACAAGGCACCAATGCAGACTGCTGGAATCTTTGTTTACACAGTTTATTTAGACTCACACACTGGGACATTACGAGTAAATCATGGGTATGTTGACATATCAATTTGCAGGCATACATAGTAGATCCTATGTCATGGCACATTCATAAATAATAGGTAGTACATCAATGGCCGCATCCCCTATCTGACTAAGCGCGTCAGTGAAGGCGGATCGGTAAGTAACTAAAGTTGCTTTACGTCCATAGTTTATAGCATATTATGAAACCACGATAAGGGGTTTCTATCAAAATTGAGATCTCCTTGCCACTGTCCGAATAATAAGATACATGCCCCGTTCTTTAGACAGTGATCCAAAAATACGATGACAGGAATGTAACATGGCCGCCTCCCTGAGTTGTCGCTCACTCGCTCACAGGAGGATATATATATAAGCCAAAGTTAATTTGCAATACATATGCATAATTTCATAAAGTTCCTCCACACAGATCTACCGTAATCCAGTTACCTTACGTAGACATAATTACAGTATGGAGCCTGTCATCTCCGTCGATACAAACTTGACCCTAGCGTTGCGAAGCACAAAATTCCAGCTAGGCCTAACCGACCTGAGATCATCAAAACAGGGACTGGAATTACCTGGAGTCCGAATCATACATGGTACCGTACATTAGGAAAGTCTCTAACACAACTCTTGTAGAGACACAATCTCCTATAGAAGAAAAACCACTTCGTAAGTCATTTTTACAGAAGAATATACCAGCCCTGGAAAAATGCGTACCCGCCATTGTCACGGTACATCGGAACTCATCACGACTAGACAAGACAACTCCTACTTCCGCTAGAGCGGTGTAACAAGAATATAGTCCTGCCTACCCATCCAAAATATACAATATAGGACTGATTCTACTTGTACTAATAATATGTAATACATATGAATTCAGGCCATAAACATAATAAGCAAATTAATCTATTTTCTGGCCCTAAGAAATAGGTACGGACAAGGGTGTCATATCCATGCGCCGAATTAATATCAAGAACGGTTACTCCTATAATCAACAGGGTAAAACAATTATGGATTATCTAGCCTTCCCCATAGACAGCATTTTCATACACAAATGAATGAATGTCTATATCTTTTCCATATTAAATAGCCATATCGATTTTTGTAATATGTGCGTCAAAATATGCACGCAACAGCAGGCTTGTGCAGTGAAAACCATATTTCTCAAAAGCCTGGACAGAACGGCAGATCGAAAGTGTGCCAGTCATCGTTCACTGTGTATTTCATTGAATAAATGTGGGTCCTGGGTACTGACGTTAATGTAGTACCAAACGCCTGAGAACTGCTCGATTCAGGACTCTATCTGTATACTTCGAGCCCATGCTAGTGGCCATTGCCTATCAAAAAGGTGGAAAAGATTGTCAAGCGAGCAGAGGAAACGTTCTACCTGTATTCTCCTGCCAAGATAAGTTCTTGTTCGGCACCTGGCAGCTCAACTTAAAAGAACTTAAAAGAACTAGAAAGTGCTATTAAAGAAAACTGTACCTAGTATTAATATGTCCACAAGTGACAAACGAAAACTGACACAATTTAAAGGGAGTGATTATAACCAACATCCTATGATTTAATACCAGTATTACCTCAAAGTAGAAGAATACAACTACACACTTATATTAGAATAATATTGTATGTATGGACAGAAGATCTACTGTGTTATTGGAAAGTTGTAAATAATTCTTTTGATTTCACTTTTGATTGTCAGTCCTGGTTCAAAATAAATTAGAATCAGGAAAATAAATTGAGAAAAATTGTATTTACATAAATTTCAACAACTGTCTTAAATAAGATAGCCTTTTAAAGTGTCGTTAATATGTTATTGTTGTAGTACTGTTGGTGGTTGTGAATAATAAACTATTTGTTTGTATGTTTGTTGGTTATTGCACCTTACACCCGACCTTCATAACCCTAGACACTACACGAAGTCATAATAATAATAATAATATAGATTAATTTTGAATGAGATCAAAAGGGTGGTAGCGGAAAGGTACTCTGGAAAGTTAAAATACTATTTGTTAAATTCAGGGACCTTCATAGCTGATCTCATTTAATACAATAATAATACATAACAACAATTCATAACATCAAAACCCACCACACATTTATTCTCACTATTTTTGTTTTTTCCTTGTGTATTTTTAGACCCAATTGCTGTGGCCTCTCATCGAGTGCTTTCAATTTGTCTTGCATCTGATTACGGTTATGGGACAGAAGAGCCAAGTCATCAGCAAAATCCAGATCATCCAACCACGTAGTCAGAGTCCATTGGACTCCATTTCTGTTGTGTGTTGTCGATGTTCTCATAACCCAGTCTATTGCTAGTAAGAAAAGAAATGGAGACAAGAGGCATCCCTGTCGCACTCCTGTTCTTATCCCAAACGGTTCTGTAAGCTGTCTTTCATGAAGAACTCTGCATGTCATGTCTTCATATGTTTTCTTTATTAAATTAATGATCTTCAGAAGAACTCCATAATGCCTCATCAATTTCCAAAGTGATTCTCTGTCTACACTGTCAAATGCCTTTTCGTAGTCCACAAATCCGATGTATAGTGGTGAATTCCATTCCAGACTTTGTTCAACTATTATTCTCAAAGTGGCTATCTGGTCTGTACAGGATCTGTTTTGTCGAAAACCTGCTTGTTCATCTCTCAGTTTCTTGTCTATGGACTCTTTTAATCTCTCAAGGATAATCCTGTTTAATACATTTCCTGGCACTGATAGTAACATTCTTCCTCTATAATGTGTGCACTCTTGTAAATTTCCCTTCTTAGGCAACTTAACCAGATATCCGTTCTTCCATTCTGCTGGCATCTCTTATTTCCCCAGACTTTACCAAGTAATTTATATAACATGATGATGTTGCTCTGATTGCTAAATCAGAGGCACGTCTTCAATCCATCCTGCAAGTCTGAAATGAAGAGACGGAGAAGAGAAGGATTGTCATCAGCAGCTCCAAACAAAAACCATAGTGATATCACGAGAGGCGAGAAGGCATCAGATTAAGATAGGAGAATAGGTCACTGTTCTGCTGAGCTTAAGTTGCTGGCACAAAAGCATGTTACAAATTTGGGGAAAATCCGTCGAAATAAAATGAAATTCTCTTGAAGTTCTGCTCTTGTGAGATTACAGGCTCATAGGAAAAAGGAATTCTAAATGGCCAGTCTTCACATATTGTCTCAAAAACTGTGTTCCCCCATGAGAACAACAAATATCGACGTTAGAGTTATCTGATAATTTACTAGACACAAGTTTAGAAATTGCCGCACGTAGTTCACTGGGGTCTCTGATTGTACAGAAAGAATTGGGTTACTGCTTCCTCAAGTATATCGTATAAGCCTAATGTGAGGTTGTGAAAATGTGAAACAAATTGCCACAGATACACTGCTACAAGAACATCTGAATGCTTCAAGCAGGATTCAAGTAAGGGGATCAGCTGCCGTGGTGGCTCTATGTTCCATAAGGTGATCAGCTGCCGTGGTGGCTCTATGCTCCATAAGGTGATCAGCTGCCGTGGTGGCTCTATGCTCCATGTGGTGATCAGTTGCCGTGGTGGCTCTATGCTCCATAAGGTGATCAGCTGACGTTGTGGCTCTATGCTCCATAAGGTGATCAGCTGACGTGGTGGCTCTATGCTCCATAAGGTGATCAGCTGCCGTGGTGGCTCTATGCTCCATAAGGTGATCAGCTGACGTGGTGGCTCTATGCTCCATAAGGTGATCAGCTGTAGTGGTGGCTCTATGCTCCATAAGGTGATCAGCTGCCGTGGTGGCTCTATGCTTCATAAGGTGATCAGCTGCCGTGGTGGCACTATGCTCCATAAGGTGATCAGCTGACGTGGTGGCTCTATGCTCCATAAGGTGATCAGCTGTAGTGGTGGCTCTATGCTCCATAAGGTGATCAGCTGTAGTGGTGGCTCTATGCTCCATAAGGTGATCAGTTGCCGTGGTGGCTCTATGCTCCATAAGGTGATCAGTTGCCGTGGTGGCTCTATGCTCCATAAGGTGATCAGCTGCCGTGGTGGCTCTATGCTCCATAAGGTAATCAGCTGCCGTGGTGGCTCTATGCTCCATAAGGTGATCAGCTGCCGTGGTGGCTCTATGCTCCATAAGATGATCAGTTGCCGTGGTGGCTCTATGCTCCATAAGGTGATCAGCTGCCGTGGTGGCTCTATGCTCCATAAGATGATCAGTTGCCGTGGTGGCTCTATGCTCCATAAGGTGATCAGCTGCCGTGGTGGATCTATGCTCCATAAGGTGATCAGCTGACGTGGTGGCTCTATGCTCCATAAGGTGATCATCTGCCGTGGTGGTTCTATGCTTCATAAGGTGATAAACTGCCGTGGTGGCTCTATGCTCCATAAGATGATCAGTTGCCGTGGTGGCTCTATGCTCCATAAGGTGATCAGCTGCCGTGGTGGATCTATGCTCCATAAGGTGATCAGCTGACGTGGTGGCTCTATGCTCCATAAGGTGATCATCTGCCGTGGTGGTTCTATGCTTCATAAGGTGATCAGCTGCCGTGGTGGCTCTATGCTCCATAAGATGATCAGTTGCCGTGGTGGCTCTATGCTCCATAAGGTGATCAGCTGCCGTGGTGGATCTATGCTCCATAAGGTGATCAGCTGACGTGGTGGCTCTATGCTCCATAAGGTGATCATCTGCCGTGGTGGTTCTATGCTTCATAAGGTGATAAGCTGCCGTGGTGGCTCTATGCTCCATAAGGTGATAAGCTGTCGTGGTGGCTCTATGCTCCATAAGGTGATCAGCTGACGTGGTGGCTCTATGCTCCATAAGGTGATCAGTTGCCTTGGTGGCTCTATGCTCCATAAGGTGATCAGTTGCCGTGGTGGCTCTATGCTCCATAAGATGATCAGTTGCCGTGGTGGCTCTATGCTCCATAAGGTGATCAGCTTCCGTGGTGGCTCTATGCTCCATAAGGTAATCAGTTGCCGTGGTGGCTCTATGCTCCATAAGGAATGAAAACGAAAATGAAAATGATGATTCTGCAGATGGCGCAACAGTTTCTGGTCACACATTAGCATAATAAATATCTAGGGGAAATCTATCGAGATAAGAGCAAATGTTTACCATTCTGTTTTTACGAGCTCAAATTTGACAGGAATCTGACATAAAATTATATTCTCAGTATTATTACAATTTCCATTGTCGCCCTCTTGGGAGCACAGAGCCACAGTAGCAGCAGGTCCCCTTATAGGAAGCTGACACTAAAGCATGAATGTGCTCCAGCGGTAATAGTTTTTGTAGTACAGTATTGTGCATGATAAGGTTACAAGACCCATGTACAAACCTCGTATTACTCGTCTCTTACGACATTAACAGGAGAAGTAAACATATTCTTTCTTTGTCTCTTCGGAGATCCCGGCCTGCACGGACAATGCAAAATTGTATCAGTTTTATATTCGTCATCATTATCATCACAATGTACTCCGCTTACTAGGATAAATATTCATTTAATTGCACAACCTCCCACCGCAATGCCAGTTTTGACAAGTTTCAATACTATGAGAAAGACAACAATTTTACTGCGGACGTCTCTCTCTGGTGCTATACAACAATTCACGAGTTACAATATTATAGTAAAGGCCATAATTTTTCTCCACATTCCTATCCTTATTGATAAGCAACATTTGACAAATTACAACATAATAGTAAAGGCAATAGCAATACTCCAGAATTCCCTCCCTTGTGTTATACGAGATTTGACTTGTCACGATATTATATAGTAAAGTAAGCCATTTCACTCCAGAACTCCCATACTTAGTGTTATACAGCATTTGAAAAGTAAAAAGATTTACGGTATCGACACGCTCCAGTCTACCCAGCTGTAAATGGATACCTGACTTTTCTTTTGAGTTAGGGAAGGAAAAGGCAGCCAATGAAGGGTACTGGTCACCACCTGCATGACCTAGTATACTGAGGTCTCTAACACTTCACTCCCATACGGTAGTATCTGCTATGGGAGTCCCTTTTTACTATCCCACTAGCACACTGAGTACGTTCCACTAATTTTCCTGTCAAGAAAGAACAAGCTGCTACTGAAGCAAATGACTTTATGTATTCAGACATTACCATCCAACTTTCATAGCCAGGTACTAAACACTGCCCGACGGTCGAGCGGCTTTATGGCAGGTTTATGGCAGGTTTATGGCAGGTTTATGGCAGGTTTACGGGAGGTTTATGGCAGGTTTATGGCAGGTTTATGGCAGGTTTACGGTAGGTTTATGGCAGGTTTATGGCAGATTTACGGGAGGTTTATGGCAGGTTTATTGCAGGTTTGTGGCAGGTTTATGGCAGGTTTATGTTAAATCAGTCACCCGAGAAAATCCTTTGATGTAAACCGAGCGTGATTGCGGGTAGAAGAAATAGCTGAACAAACCGTTGTATCGGGACTACGGGTTCAAGGAGTTAAGTTTGATGTCAAGGACATCGGTCGATAGCTTGTTACTTCATTAGATGGTTTGTCCTTCTTTAGTACTGGGATGATACTGGCTTTTCTCCAGTCTGTTGGTAACTTGCCTTCTCTCCAGGTCTTGTTAATGAGGTCAAGGATGGTGGAGAGTTCATGATTTGAGAGATTTGAGATCATCTCGTTAGTGAGCCGATCAGGTCCAGCAGCTTTTCCTTTCTTGCATTTTTTTAAAGGCCATCGTGAGTTCTGAAAGAGTAAAGTTCTTTTCAAAGACCTCACAGGTAGCTGTTGGTTTTATCTCCATCATTTTGGTCAGTCATCTGATATTACTGCCAAGTCTCTTGCTTGGTTGTTTTTGTTTACGTTGGTAAAGTTCTTATTGAAGGCTTGTGCTTTCTGTGCATCCCTTATTAGCGGTTCAGTGCTTGTAATGATGGGTTCAGGGTTTTTCTTTCTTTTAATTCCTGAGAGATTTGATATGAGGTACCATGCTTTCTTTCCGTCTTTCCGCAAGTTTATCTCTGCACATTTCTTAGCCCATGTTTCTCTTTTTGTTTGTTTGCTCAGACGTTTAACTTTTGCAGTTAGACGGTTATAATTGTTGGCGGGGGTTTTCTGTTTCTCAACTTGCCATCTTCCTTGTTTCCTCTCATTAACAGCGGCCTCCAATTATGTACTCCAGTAAGGTTTAAACTTTCTCCTACATCCTCAAGGAATGGCTTCTTTTGCAGACTGCAGTAGTGCGGTTGTGATTTTACTATAGACCTAGTCTATGTCCAGCGTCATGTCGATGGCCTCGAATCATTGTCGTACTTGTCTCCTGAACAAATGCCAGTCTGCCTTTTTGTAGTTTCATGAGGGTGGTGTTATGAAATTTCTTTTTATTTCCCTGTTGTTTTTGTTTACGTTGGTAAAGTGCTTATTGAAGGCTTCTGCTTTCTGTGCATCCCTTGTTAGCGGTTCAGCGCTTGTAATGATGGGTTCAGGGTTTTTCTTTCTTTTAATTCATGAGAGATTTGATATGAGGCACCACTAACAGAATGGTAAAAATTTGCTCAAATCTCCATTTTCGCTCCCTTGGGAGGACAGAGCCACAGTAGCAGCAGGTTCCCTTATAGAAAGCTTACGCTAAAGCATGAATGTTCTCCCGCGTTGATAGTTTTTGTAGTACAGTATTGTGCATGATATGGAAATGTCGAAACTGTCCTTTTTCCACACAACATGCATAAGAAAAATTCACCGAATCGTTTGGCCGAATACCACCACCAACCAAGATCTGCTTACTCGGAGCAAGCAAGAGGACATGCTCACCATCATAGCTGGCAGACGCTGGAGCTGGGTTGGCCATGTCCTCAGAAGAGACCCCGATGCCATCACAAGAACAGCTATGCTATGGACCCCTGAAGGAAAACGAAAGAGAGGCCGACCAAAAACAACTTGGCGGAGGACTTATTGAGGCTGAGATGCAAAGAATGAACCAGAGTTGGAGCACTGTACGAAGGATGGCCGCCGACCGAGCAAAGTGGAATCAATTTGTTGTTGCCCTACAAGACGCCACCAGGCGTAATGGCCACTGACTGCTTTGACGGTCGGCGGCTAAGGATCAAAGAAGAGAAGAAGATTGTGCATGATAAAGTTGCAGGACCCCTATATAAACCTTATATTATTCGTCTCTTACGACATTAACAGGAGAAGTAAACATATTCTTTCTTTGTCTCTTCGGAGATCCCGGCCTGCATGGTCTCCTGAAGAAATGCCAGTCTGTCAGAGGGTTCTACTCATCTCTTGTTCCACTGGCACATGTCTGGTTCTTGTCATCTCTAGTTTCACTGGCACTTGTCTGGTTCTTTTCATCTCTTGTTTCACTGATACTTGTCTGGTTCTTGTCATCACTTGTTCCACTGACAATTGTCTGGTTCTTCTCATCTCTTGTTCCACTGAAACTTGTCTGGTTCTTGTCATCTCTTGTTCTACTGACACTTGTCTGGTTCTTGTCATCTCTTGTTCCATTGACACTTGCCCTATCAAGACAAGACTCAGAAGATGTTGGAAATCTATTGCCGCCGACCTTTGTTGTGGAGATGACACCTGATGATGATGAAAGGTAGTTCCGTAACGGATACTATCGCAGGGAATTAAAGTATGTCACGGGACGCGAGTAAATTCTGCATTTTAAAGTCAAAAAACTCTATCGCCGATATTTTGTCGATAAATTTCTCACGGTATGAAGAAGCATTCAATGGTGAATACCCATTGTTCACAATAGACAACGTTTTCATCAGTCGCGGGAAATCCACCAATTTTACAGGGTATGTTTACATAACAGGAGACAGCGCTCAGCGTAAGCTCTGGAAATGCAACAACATTCACCAGGAATGTTGTCACAACAAAGGGACAGTACATCAACAAACAATCGACGGACGTCGCGGTGGTGTTTACTCAAGGCCAGTAATCTACAAATATTAGCTCGGCTTGTAACAGAACATAAAGGTGGTCAGTCGGACTTCACGGGACAATATTGAAGTAACGGAGACACAAAGTCGGGGGCGAAGATCAATATGAAAAAATAAATAACAAAATGAAAGGAGTAAAGAATACAAAGACGATAACAACACTGCACATGCCCCAAAAGACGAACGCAGACAGATTGTCTCGGGTAAGCAAAATATGAGAGCGACCATAGCAAAACATTACAGAAATTTTGCACAGTAATGAGGACTGTATGTCTGACTAAAGGAAAACAAACGAAATTTCACATGACACCAGAAGCGAACCCAAAAAATCGCCAGAGGCGATTATTACTAAATAAAAACAAACGAAATTTATCACTCGGCATTGCAAGAGAAGCAGTCCGCCAACAAACTTGGGTTCTCAATTTCACGAGAAAGAATCAAGACGTGAGTCAGTGAAATTCTTGATATGGACACCAAGGTTAGTGTAATATAGTTGGTACATTATTATTATACATCTATCTTAACTTCAGTCAGATTATATATATATATATATATATATATATATATATATATATATATATATATATATATATATATATAACACTGTAGCGGGAGGTTATTTAAAATATTTATTATGTAAGAGTATGCCAGTAAAGAGTTCTGACCTTACAAGTAATACCCCAGTCTTAGAAATAAGCACTGGTGTATTGTTATCATAACAATAGTCAGACTGTGAAAACCCTGGCCCAGTTGGTAAGAAGTAGTACCAGGATTTAAGGTGTCTAGTCCCTGTGACTATCTTATAATTACTTATATTCTAGGGGATAAGTAAAATGTACATTCACTGAATCCACAAAATGGAAGAAGTGAATAAATCCTCAGGTACAGTTAAAACAGTTTAATAAGTACACTAATATTCTATTACTGCTAGTTGGAACAGAGCATGAAATATATAAATATATATAGAAAATTAAGTCACTCAATTACTATTATTGTCTGTTTAGACTTCAAGATCTTAAATAATAAAGTTAATGAAATCACTGTTATTAGTCCTTTGAATTTAAGGATAACTGTCATCAGTTGACTGAGTTTCTGTATGGGTAATTATTATTTTCAACTATTGGCTGTTTCACATGTATAGGTGGTCAGTGTCAAACAGGACACTTATCTTTCAACTTGACAATGCTGAAACTGAACTGTCATTTGCTGATATCAGACTTGGTAGGCCCAACAGTAGGGATGCCAATGACCAGTTGAAGTTCACTCTTTGGGGTCCTGCACTTTTGTGGGATTGCCTCTGATGAACGACACAGGCTTCTGATACTGGACAGTCTGGTTTGAGTTATTTCATGGAACCTGCAACATATCAGCCTTGGCTAGTATCTGGCTAGACTTGTAGCTGACTAGCACAGATGTCAGACCAGTCAGTCATCAGATGTCACCGTTTTACAATCATAGTAAGTAAGGACATCATTCCAGTGATATAGCATTAATATTAACATTTCAATTAAGTGTAACTGACTAGCACATAAGTCAGACAAGTCATCATCAGGTGTCAAAGTTATACAGTCATAGCAAGTAACATCATTTCAATGATACATAATTAATATTAACATATCCGTAATAAACATCATCTGGTTTACTCTGCTCCTATACATCCTTTTCTGATCTATAACTTGATCCTTCTAAATCATATCAAGTACAAATTCAAATACTGATGCTATCTTAGCAACTACCCAAAATTAATACATAAAATAAATAAAGTGAGTGACCACGTGATCAGGTTGCTTTCTACTGAAACTGGCTGTAGAACACTCCAGTTTACCAGCTGTAAATGGGTACACAGTTGTGCGCTCGAACTAGGGAAGGCAAAGGCAGCGAGGAAGGGGACTAGTCACCTTAACCTCGTAAACTGGGATCTTCCACGAAGAAGTTTCTAACACTTCATTTCCCTATGACCATCTCTGCCATGGGACTGCCTTTATCTTCGTAAGCGATAAAGCAATATGATAAATATCTCTTCATTAGGCTGTGGGGCTATTTGTGATTAATTTTTGTACAAGCAACAATCATCCACAATGCACATGTTTAGATCATATAAAAATACAATACATTATATCAATAACTATTATACAGGCATATTTTGTGAATTCTATATGAACCTGAAATAACAAATATTATACACGGTAGTTATCATAATTTCGCTTACCCTCAGACTTCAGATACTGGACTTAACAATGTTTCTGGCGATCCACTCACAATTCGTGGGTAGTGGCGAAACTCTGCCTCCATTCTGTCTCAAACCTCTTTCGTTGTCTCTGTCTCCAGTTTACCGATCCGCTACTTATACGCATCACGCGGTTGTATCGGAGAGCAGTGACGTCACAGCCTAAGACTATGCCTGAAAAATCTTTCCCGAACAGCGACTCCAGCCGATCTGTGCGTCGACTGAAATTTTGCCTTCCTCATTCTCAGCATATATAATATCCATATTGTTCCATCTTATCTAGTTTTATCCAGCCGATAAATCTCTATCTTCCTATCCCTGTAATTTCCCAAACTGTTATTTGTTGATTTTAATATTTAGAACAGAAGTGGGTTTACCAGCTGTTAGCGTAACTGTGGGCAGCCGAAATACGCATATATCTCCGTAAATGAGAACTTCCTACCGTTCCTTCTTATATGCAGTTATACCCTATCCTTTCCTGGACCAAAATGTAAAATCCTTTTCATACTGATTCCCTTCTGCTTTTATTTATCCTTGGCGATTTCCTCTGTCTGATACACATTTCGCTGATACGCCGCCATTTTGAAAGCGGTCAATCGATCGTTGACGGGTTTATAAATCTAACTGAACCCGTTTGCAATGACTTGAAACCATTTTGCGACAAACACTGTAAATACCATTCACGTTTATTATAATATTATATTTCATACTCATAAGTACAGGTTGCAATAAACACCATGCAGAGAATTATTATATTTATAAGATTGCACAGTTTCCACGACCTATAACGAAGTAAATACAAGACATATTTATTTTGCCTTTTACCTTACCTGTTAACCGTGCAGTAAACACCGCGTAGTCATTCATTATAGTGATAAGATTTCACATACAAGAACACACTACAGGCGTAGCATAGTTTACGGGATACTTACAAAGGTATCGTTATTTTATCCATCGCAGTGGTAGAGACAGGGACCATTTGAGATAACTCAGCCTTCGTCTACTACTTTGTTGGCGTTAATCAAGGGATAAGAGCTTTAGAGTAAGGCCGACCATAGATACTGCGACGACACGCATCTCACAGTTAATTAACGGCACCAAACCTACCCATACTCCACGGGGGTCAGAAAGGAATTTGCCAGGCGGTGAAGGAGCTTTCTATCATCGACCACCCACACAGAAAAGTAAGCAGACAATACCCAGAAGGATTGCTGCATTACTAAGAGATGTCTACGTGAATTTAATGATCAGAAGTTGAAGGAGCAAAACGGACGATCTTTACAACAAGTGCCTTTGAGAAATCTTGACCAGAAGTGGCAAGAGTAGACGGATGCTCTTGTAAACCCAGTGCCTATGAAATTTATCGATATCATACATTACCTGCAGTAATGGACAGATTCTTCCCGTAAAACTGATGCACAAACAAATTCCACTATAAACCAGATTTCACCATCATCTCCATCTGAGAAAAAAACATCTTCACTACACATGGACATCTGCATATCAGACGAAGTTTCACCCGCATACTATTGTTTCAATACCACCTATGAATAAGCCACCTCAGACGCTCGGGACAATGTCAACACTCGCATTGTGAAGGACAAAAGAACAAGCCATCGACCCCTGACGAAATTAGGTGGACCGTCCAGTGTTATTACAGGCAGACAAAGACTTGTCCAGTGTATACAAATACCCAGAGTTTTATTGACAGTCAGTCAGAGACCCGAACAAGATAATCTTTTGGTAGTAGTTAAGATAACTTAAATTCATCATCATCACATAGTGTATACTTTAGACTCAGTTGTGTATTTTGCATTAACTAATATCTTTCTTCACAGGGATAGTTAATGTCATTCCTAGTTGCATTTGTATTAGTGTAATTGAATGTTGTTATATTTCAGTAATTCAATAAATGTTGTAGTTGTGTTTACTTTACCAACACACGTTATTGCATATATAGAGAAGGAAAGAAAGTGTGCGAAAGAGACATATTGTTCTTCCTTTCTTCCTCTTCTGTTCACTCAGTGTAATAGGGGAGGTGGGGGCTCGTTAGCATTATAATATAGAGAGGGGGATAGAGTGGTAGGAGTTATAGTGTCACGAGATCCAGAATCACTGGGACTGCCTGTGGGGAATTTATTCCAGAGTCTTAAATTCGCCTTCTTCACTCCTGCTGCATATTTCCAACCGGTTGCCAGGCAAATCTGAGCCATTGACAAGGCCGGCACCACACAGATAACTCTCTTTGGTTACCCTTCGGGATAACCCTGTGACTTTACTTTACGGAAGTCCAGCTTCATGAGGTAAGGTGACAGTTCGGTTTCTCGCTAAAGTTGTCTTCCCTAACTCAAGAGCACTGCCAGGGACCCATTTACGACTGGATAGATTATAGCGTAACGCTATCTTGTTTTGAACCTGGAAGCCGGTTTATTTACTTCGAGAGGTACGAGCTTTAACTTACTTACTTAGTCGTTCCCCTTCTACCGTAAGGTGTAGAGGTTTGGAAGAGAGAGCGCCGACTATCCTATTGGCTATCTTTCTCCTAGCCTGGTCCCATTCTAGTCCTCGGTCCTTCAAAGATTGTCTAATGTTGTCCTCCCAGCGGACTCTGGGTCGTCCTGGGGGTCTGGATCCCTGGCTCTTTGTTTCCCATGCTTGTCGTGGTAGCCGATATTCTCCCTTTTCTGCAGACATGGCCAAACCATCTTAGTTGGCACTGTTCTACTTGGATCTGCAGGGGTTGGATTTTAGGCCTTGACGTATCGTCTGGTTGCGGACCATGTCTCTTCGTGTTACTTCAACCACTTTCCTCAGATACTTCATTTCTGATGGTTTCGATCTGGCTTTTGTGGGTTGTAGTCATTGCCCATGACTCGCATCCATATGTCAAGACTGGGACATAGGTGGAGCAGTATACAGCCATCTTCGTTTTCTTACCAACCTCTCTCTTGCTGAGGAATCCTCGATTTATGGCCTGAAAATTATCCCAGCTGCCGCTTTTCGAGTGGCCAACTCTTCTTTGATGCATACCTTTCGGTCTATAATAGCTCCGAGATATTTAAAGTGGTCGACCTGCTCCAGGACCTGTTCTCCCAGCGTAATCTGATGTCTTCTTTCTTCTCGTGATATCACCATGGATTTTGTTTTAGAGCTGCTTATGACCATCCCTCTCTTCTCCAGCTCTTCGTTTCAGACTTGCAGGTTGAATTGGAGATGTGCCTCTGATTTAGCAATCAGGGCAACATAATCAGCAAATGCCAGCTCTGAATTATATACCTGTCTCATCTTCCAGTACCCCACTGAATACTTTCTTGTTCTCTCCTTACATGCCTTGATAACATCGTCCATCAGCAGTATGAAAAGATAAGGTGACAGGATATCATCTTGTCTTACACCAGTGGTGGTCCTGAACTCTTCTGACTTATAATTTGCTGTCCTCAAATAATTTCTGCAAGACTTGTAGAAGCTCTGTATGGCATGAATCAGAGGTGCTGAAATGTTTTCCTTTGCTCCATCGGACTCTGTCAAACGCCTTTTCCAGATCTATGAAACAAAGATGAATCTCACTCTTATACTCAAGGGCCTTTTCACTCAGCTGTCTGAGTGTGAAGATTAGGTCTTGAGTACTTTGATTTGCTCGGAATCCGCACTGGATCTCATCCAATTGTGGCTCAGCTAGGCGTCGGATTCTCTGCTCTAGGATTCTAGAGTAGATTTTACCAAAGACACTGAGAAGGGATATGCCTCTATGGTTTCCACATTGTCGATTGTCACATTTTGTGAATAATTCGCGCTTTAACTACTCTCCAAATCAGACGCTCATCATCAGTGTACATCTAAAAAAATCACCATCATCATCATCGTCATCAATTTCTATTTTTTTCGTTCCCTTTGAAGCATGAACACCACCACTTAAATGGGCCCTCCTTGCATAAACCGAGTGCACGTGCATTGATTTTTATCTGCAGCAATTTTCTTATGATGAAGTGGCCATCCAGATGCATTACCTCTTATTAGTCGAGTTTTACGACTAGAGAAATCAAGTCCAGCACTGAAATCAGAATATTCAATTTAAATGTCAAGTTAATCTTATTGTATGGCTGCGAAACATGGAGAACAACAAAAACAACAACCAAAAAGCTACAGATTTTCAGAAATGGATGCTTGTGTAGAATAGAAGGATTGAAATGGTATGACATGGTCACAAATGTGGAACTGATGGCAAGGACCAGACAAGTGCCAGTGGAGCAAGAGATGAGAAGAAGACGCTGGTGATAAATAGGATACTTCTTCTTCTTCTTCCTCGTTCGTCCTGAAAAGGACGTTGGTTGTGTTATGTCCGTTTACAACAGAGCTGCGATAATTGCGCCTTTCGGCTGATACATCCGACTTCAGCACGGCATTTTTGGGACCGGGTTAGCCTTTCCACTTCGATCCCTACTCTCACAGTCAGACTGCAGTGTTGCAGCCTGTTTCCAGGACCACCACTTGGATGTGGAGTAGGGTCTTTGTCAGCTCTGGTTCGCTGACCCTGACGCAAGCAGTCAAGCTATGGGTCGCTTACTGCATTTATCACTGTTTGTGCGTCTTCGGTCCCGGATAGGATACCCATTGAGGAAACATATGGATATCGTTACAAAGCAGTCCATGTTCTGGAACTCTCAGGGAAAGATAATCAAAGGTCGACCAAGAAAGACACGCAGAAGAGAATTGGAGACAGAATTGAAAATGACGTGGACAATGTGGAAAAAACATGAGCTGATGTCACGTGACTGGAGGACTTGGCTGATGTTAATTGAAGGCTTATGCACCTTGGTTAGCTAAAGTGTATTGATGGATTGATTGATTACGTCAAGCGTCAGAGAGATTAAAAACACTCTTATTTTCTCTCATTAGAAACCCTTTAAGAAAACCCAAGAAGCCAAAAATAGATCGTAAATACAAAATTTTGAGTTAAGTCTTTAAACCATTGTTTTATTATTTCGCCTTTTGTCGCTCCCTCTGGAGCTTGCGAACATCATTGTAGCTGGCGCCCTTGTTGTAGCTGGCTCACCTTGTTGTAGCTGTCTCCCATGTTGTAGCTGTCTCCCTTGTTGTAGCTGTCTCCCTTGTTGTAGCTGGCGCCATTGTTGTAGCTGGCTGCTCCCTTGTTGTAGCTGGCGCCCTTGTTGTAGCTGGCTCCCTTGTTGTAGCTGGCGATCTTGTTGTAGCTGGCGCCATTATTGTAGCTGGCTGCTCCCTTGTTGTAGCTCGCGCCCTTGTTGTAGCTGGCTCCCTTGTTGTAGCTGGCGCCCTTGTTGTAGCTGTCTCCCTTGTTGTGACTGGCTCCCTTGTTGTAGCTGTCTCCCTTGTTGTAGCTGTCTCCATTGTTATAGCTGGCGCGCTTGTTGTAGTTGGCGCCCTTGTTGTAGCTGGCTCAATTGTTGTAGCTGGCGCCCTTGTTGTAGCTGGTGCCCTTGTTGTAGCTGTCTCCTTTGTTGTAGCTGTCTCCCTTGTTGTAGCTGTTTCCCTTGTTGTAGCTGGCGCCCTTGTTGTAGTTGGCGCCCTTGTTGTAGCTGGCTCCCTTGTTGTAGCTGGCTCCCTTGTTGTAGCTGGCTCCATTGTTGTAGCTGGCGCCCGTGTTGTAGTTTGCGCCCTTGTTGTAGCTGGCTCCCTTGTTGTAGCTGGCTCCCTTGTTGTAGCTGGCTCCCTTGTTGTAGCTGGCTCCCTTGTTGTAGCTGGCGCCCTTGTTGTAGCTGGCGCCCTTGTTGTAGCTGGCGCCCTTGTTGTAGCTGGCGCCCTTGTTGTAGCTGGCGCCCTTGTTGTAGCTGGCTCCCGTGTTGTAGCTGGCTCCCTTGTTGTAGCTGGCTCACTTGTTGTAGTTGGCTCACTTGTTGTAGCTGGCTCCCTTGTTGTAGCTGGCTCCCTTGTTGTAGCTGGCTCCCTTGTTGTAGCTGGCTCCCTTGTTGTAGCTGGCTCCCTTGTTGTAGATGGCTCCCTTGTTGTAGCTGACTCTCTTGTTGTAGCTGGCTCCCTTGTTGTAGCTGGCGCCCTTGTTGTAGCTGGCTCCCTTGTTGTAGCTGGCTCCCGTGTTGTAGCTGGCTCCCTTGTTGTAGTTGGCTCACTTGTTGTAGCTGGCTCCCTTGTTGTAGCTGGCTCCCGTGTTGTAGCTGGCTCCCTTGTTGTAGTTGGCTCACTTGTTGTAGCTTGCTCCCTTGTTGTAGCTGGCTCCCTTGTTGTAGCTGGCTCCCTTGTTGTAGCTGACTCTCTTGTTGTAGCTGGCTCCCTTGTTGTAGCTGGCTCCCTTGTTGTAGCTGGCTCCCTTGTTGTAGCTGGCTCACCTTGTTGTAGCTGGCGCACCATGTTGTAGCTGGCTCACCTTGTTGTAGCTGGCGCCCTTGTTGTAGCTGGCTCACTTTGTTGTAGCTGGCGCCCTTGTTGTAGCTGGCGCCCTTGTAGAAAACCTCTAGCACAAATTTCATGCTTTCTTGTTGCAGTGGTTTCTGTAGCTATACGTTTTACATTATCAGGTCGCATATAGATCTATATATAGACAATTATGTCACCTGACCTACATAACTTTTACGTTTGGACATGCGCCCTACTATGGAGACGCGGTAGCGCAGTGGTTAGTGCACTGGCTTCTTAGCTCGGTGGTCCATGGTTCGATCCCCAATTGAGGTGGAAATTTTTTAGACCGCAAACGGCTCCTGGGTCGACCCAGCCCCAATTGGGTATCAGAGAACCTCTGGGAAAGTTAAGACGACCGGGGTGATGCCGACCACATCACCCCTAGTGTGCCGATGGTCGAGAAAATATGGGCCTATCATCATGTTCCCAATATGCCTCAATGGACATGTAAAAGGGAGCCTTTACCTTTACCATGAGCCCTAATATAACCGACTGATTTGAACGGAAGACGCTTCTCCAAAACGAGGCAGAAAAAAGGCTGCATGCCTCATTCATCAACATCATATTTCTGTGGGTTCCTTACGGATCTTGGAGACGACTGCAACTGAGCCCTTGTAGGAAATCTGAAGGAAGCATCATCATGCTGTTGCTGCGGTGGTTTATATGGCAGTTGGTATTACATGACGAGGTTTTACATGATAAGGTTTTACATGATGAGGTTTTACATAATGAGATTTTACATGATAACACACATATTTAAAAAAAAAAGGGGTGATAATTGAGAATGTGGACATCAAAGAGGCACCTCTCGTCTTAGCGTCCCTGATAAAATTTACTATAGAATCCTGGAGCAGAGAATCAGACGTCTGGCTAATGCCCAACCTCATATTAGACGCCCTGTACGACATGCTTTAGGGCGCAAGTTGCCTATTCTTCTTTGTCTCTTCAGAGACCCCCTCACACTTCCGGTGTGACAAAGCCTCATTCACTGCCTGACTTTATATGCCCCAAACAATTTATTATTATTGTGATGATATACATTGATACACCGATACCATTTGTAGTAGTTATAAAGTCCAAATTAATGTAGAAATAAAAAATAGGGGAGTTGTGATGCATCGTCTTCATCCCGCCTGCAAACGTATCGGGTATTGATAGACTGTAACGTAGGGTAAAATTAAATAGAACATGTTTGAAACAAAACGAAGCGTAATTCTTTTTCCATAACATGTTTGAAGCAAAATCTCAGTGTAATTTTGGTTCCAGACGAAAAAAAAAATGCTACTATTGACACGCGAGAGCGGGTTTTAGTCCCCGCAAACTCGAGAAAGGCGGGTCATTTCTTCTCCTATATTTGAAAATACTACGCAAAGCCAATACTTGTTCGTTTGATAGTCACGCAGTTGGACATGTATAAACACTCAGACAGCGCATGGCCTGCCAAATAGTACAGTTTATGACGTAACAGACTAGTGGTTTCAGTTTAAACAACGGGAGAGAGGGGGAAAGATGGAGTATTTATAGAAAAGTAGAAATTTACGAATATTATGGAAAAAAATATGGAATTCTTTATTACAAGGGATATGGCCATAAAACTTAGTTAGTTTAATAGAATGTCTTCTCCTGAGTAATAATATGTTTTAAAATACAAATTCCTCCAGATAATGGTAGAGATATTGATATTATACTGTATAGGCTCGTACGGACAGACGAACAGACCCTCATGCTTGCATTCACTATCGGTGACAATTTTTTGCACGCGTTGTTAAAAAGAAGCAGAAGAGGTAGGGTCAAAGTCCAAGTGGGGAACTTTAGGAGTGAGAGGCAAATGTGTTAGGCCAAATAGCAGGTCTATTTTTAACTTGTGCTGCCAAGATCGGACGGACCGACAGACAGAGGTACACGATAATTGGGCTGTAATTTTGGCTTTCTTTTCAATATGAAGTCATAATTGGGAATCGTCCGATCTCATTGGCCAACACATTTAATATTACTGGAAAATTTGACGGCTCGACGCCATTTGAACTGATACTGTCCCTTAGCCAGGACGATGTACTGAAATATGAATTTTAACTAAAAGTAAAGTAAATACTTAAACAAATTTATAGTCAAGCTAGCAGCAAAGCTGAATCTGTGCCATGGTCATCGTTCCTGAGTTTATTCATTGAATTTGTGGTAAGACAGAAATTATTAATATTTTATTTTTAAAAATGTAAGTGTGAGATACTGCCATATGACAAATATTACGACTGTAAGTACTTAGACTAGGTCCCTAGCAGACTTATGCAGGGCCTAGAGGTTGATTTATCTTATAACAAACTACCAGAGATGTAGAATACACATGTTTTCTTAGGTGGTCAGGTGGAAACATATCACCCACCTTATTGTATGGAAAAGAGAGATTAATGATAATATTGCAGCTGCAGTGCAGACATTAGAGGAGAGGAATGTGAAAAAAACTGGTACGCCTTGTTATGTGGATGAGTTGTGTTGGTCAGATAAATCTGACCCAGGTCTTTTATTTTACATGTATTATAATTTGTGGAAATAGTATATTAAACAGGATGTAAACAAGGAAACATAATTTCATGTTACAGGGTTTTTGTCTGGTACTAGTCCTGTGCCAGATTTCTGAGTGAAAAATTTGAGAAGACTTTGTATTCCAGTAGTGATATGTGTACACGCTGTCTACCCTATTACTTTTGGACAAGTACAACAGTAGCCGTTGGCCGGAGTGACAACTGACAGCTACTACATATGCTAGACAAGTATATAATCTGGCACATGACCGTTCATCAACGAAAATTAGTGTTTCTTAACCGAAACAAATAAAACTATTTCCACCCCCAGAAGTTAAAATTAAAAGTTGTGAAATAGAGACATGAGTGATTACAAAATCCCGACCCACCATCCAGTGCTAGTTTAACAGTAGTATTAGAAATTTATTAACACCATTATTAGATTTGTAAAATATGTGTTTGGACAAATTGTCTCTTTTGTTTAATTGAATTATCTATATGTACATAAATTGATCACCTTTGAGTTGAAAGTCCTGACCAGAAGAATACTAGGTTCAGGACAAAAAAAAATTGTAAAAAATAGTTTAATACCAAAATATAAAGCACGGTGTTAGTTCAGTTGATCATAGTATTTAATATTTGTTTGTGTGTGTGTGTTTAAGTATTAAAGTACCATCACACCACATGTTCATATCCCTAGACATTAGACGTAGTCATCATACATACTAGTCAAGAATAAGTCTGAATGAGATCATAAGGTGGTAGCGGAACGGCTCCCTAAGTCTTCACCCTAATAATTGTTATAATCAGTGGCCTTCACAGCTGACCTCATTCAGTACAATATAAATACATAACAACAACATTTCATAACATCTAAATCCACCACATATATTGGGTCTACTGTTCCGGGATTTAAACCTATCAATTTGTATAGAACTCAAATATTGTAGCACTAGTGTCCCTAAAGAGTAAAGTTATCAATTAATCAAAATAAAAATAATTTAGGGTGGAGATTTATAGTTGATGAATTGTCACGGCCAGTAGTTAATTAAGTAATTACAGTTGGTACTTTGTTAATTAGAGTTTTTAAATTTGTCTTAGAACATTATTAGAGTTGATTGAAACAAGATGGCAGACTTGGCAAAGTTCAGATCTGCTGCTGTGCTGACACCAAAAGAGATGGGAATGGAGGGGCAAGTTATTATTGCATATGTCACAGCAGAATGTGATAAATTTATTGAAAGAGATAGGGAAGATATGAAGTTAGAGGCAGAAATAAAGTTAGAGGCTGAGGCTAAGAAGATGGAGGCTGAAAAGGAGGTGAAGAGATTACAGAGGGAGGCTGAGGAAAGAAAACAGGCTGCAGAACGGGAAGCAGAAAAGGAGGAGAAGAGATTACAAAGGGAGCACGAGTTACGACTAAGGGAGTTGGAATTACAAGGCCATGCTCCTGAAGGTGGTAACAGCCCGTCTACCTCCGATGCCACTGCTAGTCAAGGAGCCTCAAACTCAGCCATGGGGTTCCATTTGGACCCTTTTGTTAAGAGGGATGATGATATTGAATCATTTTTAAGCAGGTTTGAGGTATTAGCCACTACTTATGGGTTGGAAAAAGAGAGATGGAGTCTTAAGTTATCCCAGGGTCTTAGGGCAACATCTTATGAAGTGTTTGCAAAGATGAGTAAAGACGACCAAGACAATTATGACATGCTAAAACAGGCTTTGTTGTTAAGATATGAGAAGAATGGAGAATTTTATCGTAAGAAGTTTAGAAATGCCAAGCTTTTTTCTGGGGAGACATACCCCCAATTCTCTGCCAGATTGGAAAATCATTTGAGAAATGGACTGCTCTGGGGAGACCCAAGATCTTAAAGAAATGATCATGATAGAGCAATTAAGAGAGTCCATGGCTCCAGACCTGAGAAAGATTCTCATGGAACAAGGTGCAGAGAGGTTGGGTGAGGTACTTAATGTCGCTGAGAGGTATCAGGCGGCCCAGGCAGAGGTAGCTGGCGCAAAAAATAAACATGTAGATAAATATAGGTCCCCACAAAACTCTAATAAATTTGATAACAAAGATCAGGGTAACAAAGGTAAGCCCAACTTTGATAGGCCACGAAATGATTATCGAGATAGAAACCCACAGTTCAATGACCAAAAATATTATGAAAGAAAACCTTTTAATCAAGGAAAGAAGTGGTGTAAATGGTGTAAGAGGGACAATCATGACACCAAAGTTTGTAATAGGAAATTTTCTAACTTTGCTGCAATGAAAATGGGGATCCAGGGATTAAAGGTCAAACCTACTGGACAGCAAGAACCTTATCACCCCCCAGTGTGTGAGGACGTTGTATGCAACGGGGTCACCGTGAGGTGCCTTTATGATACAGGTCTAGATTTTGATTCTGTCGTGAGGTTAAGCCTAGTGAACCCAGGTCAGAATACCACAGAAAGAGTGGAGATACAAGAGACGACTAAGGACATACCACTCATGACACTTCTCATCGCAAGAATAACTGAAAACTCGCTATGTGGAAGGAGTAATCAGAGCAGCAGTGATAGACGAGCGCATCTAACCTTTGATATTGGGCTGTCGTTATGTCTTCTTGGGGAATCCCAAGAAACCTGTGATTATGGCAACAGTGCAGACCAGATCACAGTCCAAGAAGGAGGAGGATAATCCTATTAATACTCATCCAGAGGAGATGAGGAAGGCACAGGCAGAGGACAGATCACTGAAGCCATGTTTTAAAAAGTTGCTAAAATGTCACACACCTCCAAGTAAAGGAGATTACTATATGAAGAATAAATTGTTATATAGGAAGGCTGGAACTGGAACAAATGGTCATGGACAGCTGGTACTTCCCACTTCATATAGGGAGAAAGTGATGGAACTAGAGCATTCGATTCCCTTCAGTGGTCATATGGGGATCAGCGCAACGGGACAGCGTATAGCTTGTCATTATTTCTGGCCAGGGATAACGGAAGACATAAAGAGATATGTTAAATCCTGTCCAGAATGTCAACGGGTAGCTCCAAAGCATTGGACTGCTCCTGCAACTCTAGGGGAAATGCCAATAGTGGGAACACCTTTTGAGAGGGTTGCAGTGGATATTATGGGACCTTTCACTCGTACCAAGAGGAGGAACAGTTACATCCTTACTCTGGTGGACACTTGTTCTATGTGAGGAGAGGCGGTAGCCCTATCGTCAATCGATTCGATGAATGTCGCAGAGGCATTACTTACAATATTCACAAGATTAGGATTCCCGCATCAAATCTTGACTGATAACGGCTCTCAGTTCAAGGGGAAACTAACGGAAGAAGTTTTCAAGATCTTCCAGGCCAAGCACTTTCATTGTAGTCCGTATCACCCCCAAGGGAACGGCCAGGTGGAGAGGTTCAATGGGACCCTTATTTCTATCCTGCGAAAGCTGGCTCATGAAAAACCTCATATGTGGGACCAATTTTTGCCCGCTGCGTTGTTTGCGTATCGGGAAGTTCCACATAATTTGACTGGCATGGCACCGGCACCTTTGTTATTTGGGAGGCCAATCAAAGGTCCATTGGAAGCCTTGTTAATGATATTTACAGACGAGAAGGCAGAAGAGACTGTTACCTCATCATATCAATATGTGAATGAGCTGACCACTCGTCTTAACTGGCTGGAAACTTGCTAATGATAATCGCAAACAAGCCAGGAAAAAACATGCTGCATATTTTAATAAGAAAGCGAGGGATAAATAACTAGCTGTGGGAGAGAAGGTGCTTCTTTTATTACCCGGCAGCAGTAACAAATTGCAAATTTGATGGCAAGGTCCATATACAATTCAAGAGAAGGTGTCTAGAACCAAGTATAAAATTGACAAGAAGGGGAAAGAGAAAATCTATCATGTGAACCTTCTAAAGACGTATCTGGACAGATAAATCCAGGAAGGGACACCATTACTGACCTTGGCTATCGCAACGGAAATGAAAAAGGAACCACTCACCTCTCACGAGTACCCCCTGAAACCATGTGAAACCCCGGCACAGGTGAAAGTCAGTAAGCACCTGACTAAAAACCAGAGGGAGCGGGTTAAACAGGTTCTGATTGAACATACAGACGTGTTAACGGATAAGCCGGGGCACACCAATTTGTTGGAATACGATATGAAGTTAATAGACCCAACACCCATCTGTATGAGAGCCTATTCTATTCCTTTCGCTAAAGAGAAAGCTTTGAAAGAGGAGATAGAGTATTTGTTGAAAGAAGGGATTATTTCTCACAGTGAATCTCCTTATAGCTCTAGTGTGGTTTTGCTGAGAAAACCCTCTGGGGAACATCGTCTGTGCATAGATTACAGGAAACTGAATGCTGTCACAGAAAATCAGGTGGATCCATTACCTGACACTACTCAACTATTTGCCAGGCTGAACAAGGCAAAATATTTTTCTAAGGTGGATCTTAGCAAAGGCTATTATCAAATTCCAGTAAAGCCTGAGGTTCGACCTTATTTAGCCTTTAGCACATCGGAAGGACATTATGAGTTTAACATGTTGCCGTTTGGGTTGAAAAATGCTCCGAGTGTGTTTTCAAGGATGATGCGAAAATTGTTGGATCCACTGAATAATCCCTGCATCAATAATTGTATGGATGATATCCTCATCGCTACTGGAACGTTTGAGGAACACGTTAACTCTTTGGCTATGTTGTTTGATAGACTCAGAGAGGCTAACTTGACCGCTAGGCCAACAAATTGTTGTATTGGATGTAAAGAGTAAGAATTCCTGGGACATACCGTACATCAGGGTAGCATGAACCCTGACCCCAAGAATCTGGAGAAATTGAAAAGAGCACCGCGGCCACAGACAAAAAATGATGTGCGATCGTTTGTGTCGTTGTGTGGATTTTATCAAAAGTACATAAACATTTAAAACTCTGTATGTGCTCCTTTGACTGATTTAACCCGTAATGGACATCCTGATAAAATTGTTTGGTCCGCACAGTGTGAATTGGCTTACCAAGAGTTAAAGGAAAAGCTCTCTAGCAAGCCTATTCTAAAATTGTCTGATTTGACTCAAGAATTCGTGGTAAGAACGACGCAAGCAATGTGGGCCTGGGGGCCACTTTGTTACAAAGGTCCTCTTCACCAAATGGGGAACTGAACCCAGTCGCTTATGCTAGCCGCAAGTTGAACAAAGCGGAATAAAACTACTCAACAAGCGAAAAAGAATGTCTAGCTCTAATCTGGGCTATAAAAAAGTTCCAGATCTATCTCTGTGGTGGGACATTTGTGGTCCAAACAGATCATCAGCCGCTCGTATTCTTATCACAGGCCAAGCATGAAAATGCTCGTTTATTAAGGTGGTCGATGCTCATACAGCCTTATTCATCCACTATTGAATATATTCCCAGGTCACAGAATGTGGGTGCAGATTTCGTGAGTAGGCATCCTGTTGACGAAAATCAGAGTATTCACAGGCCTATTGAACAAATGTGATCTGTGTGTATCACTGATTATGAACTTGCATCAGTGCATGTTCTTAAGTGGGGAGATATGTGATGATATACATTGATACACCGATACCATTTGTAGTAGTTATAAAGTCCAAATTAATGTAGAAATAAAAAATGGGGGAGTTGTGATGTATCGTCTTCGTCCCGCCTGCAAACGCATCGGGTATTGATAGACTGTAACGTAGGGTAAAATTAAATAGAACATGTTTGAAACAAAACGAAGAGTAATTCTTTTTCCATAACACGTTTGAAGCAAAATCTCAGTGTAATTTTGGTTCCAGACGAAAAAAAAAATGCTACTATTGACACGCTAGAGCGGGTTTTAGTCCCCGCAAACTCGAGAAAGGCGGGTCATTTCTACTACTATATTTGAAAATACTAGGCAAAGCCAATACTTGTTCGTTTGATAGTCACGCAGTTGGACATGTATAAACACACAGACAGCGCATGGCCTGCCAAATAGTACAGTTTATAACGTAACAGACTAGTGGTTTTAGTTTGAACAACGGGAGAGAGGGGGAGAGATGGATAATTTATAGAAAAGTAGAAATTTACGAATATTATGGAAAAAATATGGAATTCTTTATTACAAGGGATATGGCCATAAAACTTAGTTAGTTTAATAGAATATCTTCTCCTGGGTAATAATATGTTTTAAAATACAAATTCCTCCAGATAATAGTAGAGATATTGACATTATACTGTATAGGCTCGTACGGACAGACGAACAGACCCTCATGTTTGCATTCACTATCGGTGACAATTTTTTGCACGCGTTGTTAAAAAGAAGCAGAAGAGGTAGGGTCAAAGTCCAAGTGGGGAACTTTAGGAGTGAGAGGCAAATGTGTTAGGCCAAATAGCAGGTCTATTTTTAACTTGTGCTGCCAAGATCAGACGGACCGACAGACAGAGGTACACGATAATTGGGCTGTAATTTTGGCTTTCTTTTCAAATTGAAGTCAGAATTGGGAATCGTCCGATCTCATTGGGCAACACATTTAATATTACTGGAAAATTTGACGGCTCGACGCCATTTGAACTGATACTGTCCCTTAGCCAGGACGATGTACTGAAATATGAATTTTAACTAAAACTAAAAGTAAATACTTAAACAAATTCATAGTCAAGCCAGCAGCAAAGCTGAATCTGTGCCTGAGTTTATTCATTGAATTTGTGGTAAGACATAAATTATTAATATTTTATTTTTTAAAATGTGAGTGTGAGATACTGCCATATGACAAATATTACGACTGTAAGTACTTAGACTAGGTCCCTAGCAGACTTATGCAGGGCCTAGAGGTTGATTTATCTTATAACAAACTACCAGAGATGTAGAATACACATGTTTTCTTAGGTGGTCAGGTGGAAACATATCACCCACCTTATTGTATGGAAAAGAGAGATTAATGATAATATTGCAGCTGCAGTGCAGACATTGGAGGAGAGGAATGTGAAGGAAAAAAAAAACTGGTACGCCTTGTTATGTGGATGAGTTGTGTTGGTCAGATAAATCTGACCCAGGTCTTTTATTTTACACGTATTATAATTTGTGGAAATAGTAGATTAAACAGGATGTAAACAAATAAACATAATTTCATGTTACAGGGTTTTTGTCTGGCACTAGTCCTGTGCCAGATTTCTGAGTGAAGAATTTGAGAAGACTTTGTATTCCAGTAGTGATAGGTGTACACGCTGTCTACCCTATTACTTTTGGACAAGTACAACAGTGGCCGTTGGCCGGAGTGACAACTGACAGCTATTACATGTGCTAGATAAGTATATAATCTGGCACATGACCGTTCATCAACGAAAATTAGTGTTTCCTAACTGAAATAAATAAAACTATTTCCACCCCCAGAAGTTAAAATTAAAAGTTGTGAAATAGAGCCATGGGATTGATTACAGAATCCCGACCCACCATCCAGTGCTAGTTTAACAGTAGTATTAGAAATTTATTAACACCATTATTAGATTTGTAAAATAGGTGTTTGGACAAATTTTCTCTTTTGTTTAATTGAATTATCTATATGTACATAAATTGATCACCTTTGAGTTGAAAGTCCTGACCAGAAGAATACTAGGTTCAGGACAAAAATAAAATTGTAAAAAATAGTTTAATACCAAAATTTAAAGCACGGTGTTAGTTCAGTTGATCATAGTATTTAATATTTGTTTGTGTGTGTGTGTTTAAGTATTAAAGTACCATCACACCACATGTTCATAACCCTAGACATTAGACGTAGTCATCATACATACTAGTCAAGAATAAGTCTGAATGAGATCATAAGGTGGTAGCAGAAAGACTCCGTGAGACTTCACCCTAAAATTGTTATACTCAGGGGCCTTCACAGCTGACCTCATTCAGTATAATATAAATACATAACAACAACATTTCATAACATCTAAATCCACCACAATTATAGACCATACGTGCCAAATTCATATCACAAACCTCTAACAGCAAATGCACTCGCATTTAAACAAAAATGCATAAAAATGGCTAAAAATATTATAATCCATTAAAATGTGTTTTTTTTATCAATTCTTCTTCTTCTTTAATCCATAGGTGCCGACTGTCAAAGCAGTCAATGACCATCACCCATGGTGGCGACTTGTAGGGCAGCATTCATTGTGCCTTCATTTTATCAATTAGTCTCTTTTTTAACATATAGCCAATTAATCGATTAATTAATCGTTAAGGATCCCAGCCCTAAAAAATTCTATGCAATAGAAAACTGACTAGACTTCAACAAGGAACAGGCAAGTATATGGTAGAGGAATCCTACTGTGTCTGGAGAAGAACTCCATAGCACATTATGTGTTAACATGCAAGAAATATGGACAGCACAGAAAACCACTCATGGAATACTTGAGAACACAAAACTCTCCATCACCATCGCTAGAAACTACTAACAATTGACCTACCCATGAAGCTACACAACAGAATTAATTTGTATATAACCAAAACAAGAATTAACTTCAAACTACCAGAACAGATGGCAGTTAGACAGGAAGATCAAACTACCAGAACAGATGGCAGTTAGACAGGAAGATCAAACTACCAGAACAGATGGCAGTTAGACAGCAAGATCAAACTACCAGAACACATGGCAGTTAGACAGGAAGATCAAACTACCAGAACAGATGGCAGTTAGACAGGAAGATCAAACTACCAGAACAGATGGCAGTTAGACAGGAAGATCAGAACAGATGGCAGTTAGACAGGAAGATCAAACTACCAGAACAGATGGCAGTTAGACAGGAAGATCAAACTACCAGAACAGATGGCAGTTAGACAGGAAGATCAAACTACCAGAACAGATGGCAGTTAGACAGGAAGATCAAACTACCAGAACAGATGGTAGTTATAAAGGGAGATCAAAGCACTAGGGAAAATATCCCCCCCCCCCCCAATTTCAGTATGAGAAGTAAAAATTGTAATGCTATCAACAGGTTTCCTCCATGTGTGTCCTATCCATCGCCAGCGTCTTCTTCTCAACTCTTGTTCCACTGGCACTTGTCTGGTTCTTGTCATCAATTCCACATTTGTGACTTTGTCATACCATTTCAGTCCTTCTATTCTACGCAAGCACCCGTTTATAAAAGTATGTAGTATTTTGGTTATTGTTTTTTTTTGCTCTCCATGTCTCAGCGCCATACAATAGGACTGACTTCACATTTGAGTTGAAGATGCTTATTTTTGTGTTGGACTTGATTTCTCTTGTTCTCCATATGTTTCCCAATGCAATGAAAGCTCCTTTTGCTTTTTGTATTCTTATTTTGATATCGCTGTCTGTCCCTCCAACTTTGGCTATATTACTTCCAAGATATATGTACGATTCTACATCTTTTAGTGGTGTTTCTTCAAGTTCAACCTTGTTATCATTTCTTGCATTTATTCTCATAATATTTTTCTTTTCCCTGTATATTTGCAGGCCCACTTGTTGTGCCCTCTCATCGAGAATTTTCATTTTCTCTTGCATCTGATTATGTTTATGGGACAGAAGATCCAAGTCATCTGCAAAATCCAGATCATCAAGCTGTTTAGTCAGATTTCACTGGATTCCATTTCTGTTGTGTGATGTCGATGTTTTTATAACCCAATCTATTGCTAGTAAAAAAGGTAATGGAGAGAAAAAACCATCCCTGTCTCACTCCCGTTCTAATCCTAAATGGTTCTGTAAGTTGTTCTTCATTAAGAACTCTGCATGTCATGTCTTCTATGGGTTTCTTTCTAGCGCCAGCTACCTCTGCCTGGGCCGCCTGATACCTCTCAGCCACATTAATTACTTCGCCCAACTTCTCTGCACCTTGTTCCATGAGAAACTTTCTCAGGTCAGGAGCCATGGACTCTCTTAATTGCTCTATCATGATAATCTCTTTCCAATCTTGGGTCTTCTCCAGAGCAGTCCATTTCTCCAGATAGGTTTCCAATCTGGCAGAGAATTGGTGGTATGTCTCCCTAGACAAAAGCTTGGCATTTCTAAACTTCTTACGATAAAATTCACCATTCTTCTCGTATCTTAACAAAAGAGCATGCTTTAACATGTCATAATTGTCTTGGTCATCCCTGCTCATTTTTGAAAAAACTTCATAAGCTGTTCCCCTAAGACCTTGGGATAACTTCAGACTCCATCTTTCTTTTTCTAACCCATACGTTGTAGCTAATACCTCATACCTGCTAAAATATGATTCAATATTATCATCTCTCTCAACAAAATAATCTAAATGGAACCCCATGGCTGAGTTTGAGGCTCCCTGACTAGCAGTGGCATCGGAGGTAGACGGGCTGTTACCACCTTCAGGAGCATGGCCTTGTAATTCCAACTCCCTTAGTCCTAACTCGTGCTCCCTTTGTAATCTCCTCTCCTCCTTTTATGCTTCCAATTTCTTTTCTTTAAATTGGAGCCGTTTAATCTCAGCCTCTCTATCGGCCTCTAAGGCCCTAGCCTCCTTGTCAGCCTCAATTTGCAACCTTTTGATTTCTTTCTCTGATTCTAATTGCATTCTTCTTTCTGCTTCTAACTTCCTATCCTCCTTATCAATAAATTTGTCACACTCTGAGGTTACCAACTGGACCAGTTCTGGCCCATCCATACCCATCTATTTGGCAGTCTGCACAGCAGCAGATCTGAACTTTGCCAAGTCAGCCATGTTATATCAAGCAACTTTAATAATATTCTAAGGTAACTTATCAACTCTGACTAAACAACAACTATAAGCACTGACAGTTCATCCACTATTTAATGTCCACAAAAGAATACTTTTAATTTTATTCTATGAGATTCCTATATATGTATTAGGAGAAGTTTAAAACCCCGGAAGCGAGCTACCCAATATATGTGGTGAATTTAGTGTTATAGATGTTATTATTTAATATTATTTGTCTACCAAGTGAGGTCAGCTGTGTAGGCCCCTGAACTTAGTAGTAGATGGTTAAGTATTTTCAGGGAACCTATCTGCTACCACCCTATGATCTCACTTGGCGCAATATTTTTACTTATTAGTTATGTGACTTCGTCTAAGTGTCTAGGGTAATGAAGATATAATGCAGTGTAAGTCAAATTGATACAAGTACACTTTAATTCTATCACATAAATAGGACTGGGTCAATACAATAACCACAAACAGACTACCAATCTAGGATATCTTCTTCTTCTTCGTTCACCCTCAGATGTCAACTTGAATAAGTTCAAAGAAAGCAGTGGTCAGTCTGAGGCTGTTGATATCTCCGTAGATTTTCTCCAGGAATGGTACTGGTGATGGCCATATGCGTTTTCTCTGTTCCTCATATGTTGGGCACCTTTGAAGCAGATGTTCGGCAGTCCTTTTATCGGTGCCACGGTCACACTCATCAGTAGTTCCTATCTTTAGTTTGTTGAATAGATGGTATCTCAATCTGTTATGACCTGTGCGAAGTCTGAAGATTACCACTTGTTCTCTTCTGCTAAAGCTGGTAATAAGGATCATTTTTGTGTGGCCTGGGTGCCCTTCTTCCCACTTGTGCCTGTATCTGCGCTTGATAAAACTATTGGACTCCTCATAGGTTATATTTGTGTCAAGTTGAGGAAGTTTTCCCCCTTCCTTTGCCAATCTGTCAGCCTCTTCATTTCCAGGGATGTTGCAGTGAGAAGGGATCCACTGTATCACAACTCTTTTGTACTGCTGAAATTGTCTGTGAAGTGTTACTCTTAGGTCATCCAGTTCAGCATTACTTTGACTTTTCAATGTTGTAATCACTGACAGCGCATCTGAGAAGATAGCTACTGGTGTAGGATATAACTTATAGAAGTCTGTGGCTGAATATTTGGTAATAGGATATATTACAATTTTATTTGCCCTGATTCACAATTTTCCGAGTTAGGACCAACAACAAAATGAAGGTGATGGTGTTATTTACATAAATTAAATACCACAATGGATCTTCTGTCCATATAAAGAAATATTACAATCTAATTATATTTATGTATTACTATAGAATAAGTTAACACTGGTAATTAATGGTGGGTTGAGGTGTGTTCATCATACCCTCTCTTTTCTTTATCTCTTGTGGAATGTTTATTCAACAGTCAAATATTTTATGTATTATTTAGTAATATAAATAGATGAACGTCTTAGTGCCGACACACTGGCACTTATCTTTCTGTTGGTAGTAGTTACGATGCTGACAATCTCCTATATTTTATGGGTTGATTCGTGGTACACAGCGTGTACCAGCAAATATTTCAACAGAATGACCAATCTGACAAAGTCCCTGGTGTAGTGTGGTAGACAGCGTGTACCAGCAAAAATTTCAATTTCTCTCACGAAGATAAATACACCAGGGTTCTGACACTAGCTTAGTGCCAGAACAAAAACTCTGAAACAAGGTTATGATTCTTTATAACACATCTACAATATCATTCCACAAGTAATACATGGTATGTTTCAATAAAATGAAAAGGGTCAGATCTCTCTGACCAACCCATTTCAACCATTCTCATCTGAGATAACAACTCATACCAGTGCTCCTATTCTTCTCCCTAATGGCTACAACGATTCTGACACTTCAACAATAATCCTTTCTCATAGGATAATGTGGGTTAGACTTCCCACTGGTAACTTTTGGAAATCATTTTAAGTTATACAACTCGTGTAAGTTCTATTGCGTGTGAGCAACACCACAGTCTGCTAGGGGACCTATGTACTTAGTCGTAAAACATTCCCAATAAAGCAGTATCTCATATACCAAATTTTTATAATAACTTACTTACTTAATTACTTAGTCTTTCCCCTTCAACCGTGAGGTGTAGAGGTTTGGAAGAGAGAGAGCGCCAGACCATTCTATCAGCTGTCTTCTTCCTGGTCTGGTTCCATTCTAGTCCTCGGTCCTTCAAAGATTGTCTAATGTTGTCCTCCCAGCGGACTCTGGGTCGTCCTGGAGGTCTGGATCCCTGGCTCTTTGTTTCCCATGCTTGTCGTGGTTGCCGATCTTCTCCCATTCTGCAGACATGGCCAAACCATCTTAGTTGGGACTGTTCTTTTTGGGTCTGCAGCGGGTGAGATTTTAGGCCTTGACGGATCGTCTGGTTGCGTACCATGTCTCTTCTTGTTACTTCAACCACTTTCCTCAGATACCTCATTTCTGAGGTTTGGATCTGGCTTTTGTGGGTTGTAGTCATTGCCCATTACTAGCATCCATGTGTCAAGACTGGGACATAGGTGGAGCGGTATACAGCCATCTTCGTTTTCTTACCAACCTCTTTCTTGCTGAGGAATCCTCGATTTATGGCCTGAAAAAGTCTCCCAGCCGCTGCTTTTCGAGTGGCCAACTTTTCTTTGATGCCTCCCTTTCGGTCTATAATAGCTGCGAGATATTTAAAGTGGTCGACTTGCTCCAGGACCTGTTCTCCTAACTTAATCTGATGTTTTCTTTCTTCTCGTGATATCACCATGGATTTTGTTTTAGATCTGCTTATGACCATTCCTCTCTTCTCCAGCTCTTCCTTCCAGACTTGCAGGTTGGATTGGAGATGTGCCTCTGATTTAGCAATCAGGGCAACATCATCAGCAAATGCCAAACTCCGAAATATAGACCTGTCTCATCTTCCAGTACCCCACTGAATACTTTCTTGTTCTCTCTTTACATGCCTTGATGACATCGTCCATAAGGAGTATGAAGAGGTAAGGTGATAGGACATCACCTTGTCTTACACAAGTGGTGGTCCTGAACTCTTCTGACTTATGGTTTGCTGTCCTCACATAATTTCTGCAAGACTTGTAGAAGCTCTGTATAGCATGAATCAGAGGTGCTGGAATATTCTTCCTTGCCAAACAGTCCCAAAGTTTGCTCCAGAAGACCCTGTCAAACGCCTTTTCCAGATCTATGAAACAAAGATGGATCTCACTCTTATACTCAAGGGCCTTTTCACTCAGCTGTCTGAGTGTGAAGATTAGGTCTTGAGTACTTCGGTTTGCTCGGAATCCGCACTGGACCTCATCAAATTGTGGCTCAGCTAGGCGTCGGAGTCTCTGCTTTAGGATTCTAGAGTAGATTTTACCAGGGACACTGAGAAGGGATATGCCTCTATGGTTTCCACACTGTCGATTGTCACCCTTTTTGAAAATTGGTGTTATGATGGCAATCTCCCAATCCTTTGGTATGGTCTTGTTGCACCATGCTGCCTGTAGGACCCTTAAGAGTAATAGGTCGCCTGATGCTCCCATGTACTTAACCATTTCTGGTGTTATACCATCATGCCCTGCTGCTTTGCCCATCTTGATTTTCTCCAGTGCTGCCTTCAGTTCTTCCATCTTTATGTCATCTTCATCACCAATTGTTTCATCTTCTGTGCTAGTGGCTATCGTTTCTGATGCTTGACCTTGCTCATCATCAAGGAGTTCTGAGAAATATTCTTTCCATCTTTCCATTACTTCCTTCGGGGCAGTAAGCAATTTGCCTTGCTTGTCCTTTATAAATTTGAGAGGGCATTGTTTTTCCTTCCTTATGTTCTTTATGGTCTTATAGAACAATTTCTGGTTTTCTTATGCATCTTTTTCTAGCTTTTCTCCAAATTCTTTCCAGGACTTCTGTTTTGCTGCTAGCACTTTGTTCTTTGCTTCTGTTCTGAGTGTCAAATATTCTCTATATTTTTCCATTTGTCCTGTTGTGTTTTTAGCTATTAAGTATTGTTTCCATGCCATTTTCTTCTCTCTTATTTTCTCTTTGACTTCCTCTGTCCACCAAGGTGTCCTCTTTCTCTGGTTCCCAAGTCGGACTTCACCGCATGCTTCTGCAGCAGCTGTCTTTATGATCTCCTTGAATTTATTCCAGAGGGTTTCCAAGTCATCAGGTCGTTCTTCTGTGTTGCTCACTGCTGTAGCAATAAGCCCCTGATATCTGGTCTTAATTTCTGGCTCTCTCAGCTTGTAGGTACTAATGATCATTTCTCCTGCTCGTTTACTTGGTTTCTTGCGTGATGTTGGGCAGTTCCTAGGCTGAGCAACTCTTTCAGTTGTTCGTTTGATTGTTAGCAGGTAGTGATCACTTCCAATCTCTGGCCCCCTCCAGACTCTTGCATCTCGGACATATCTGAATGAGCTTCTCCGAACAATGGCATAGTCGATCACTGACTTCTCATTCTTGGTTGGTTCACATCTAGTGTATGCATGTATTCGCTTATGGGGGAACTTTGTGTTTGTAATGATCAGATTCTGCTCACTGCATAATCTAAGGAGTCGCTTTCCATTGTCATTGAGAGTATCTTCTCCATATCTTCCGATAACTCCACCCCATCTAGCATGGTCATTTCCAACTCTGGCATTAAAATCTCCGAGCATGATAACTTCATCTAGGCAGTCATCCGCTGTCCTTTGAAGCAGCTCGAAGAATTCCTCATTGACCTCTGCTCTCTCATCCTCATTTGGCCCATACACTATGACCAGGTTGACTATGGTTTCTCCTTCTTTTAGTTTCACAACCATAATGCGCTTCGAGACAAAGTTCCATCCCTTGATACTATCTTTTTGATTTTGGGTCACAATGCAACCCACGCCCCCTTAGCTCTTTCAGATATGGGTACACCACTGTAGAGCAGTGTGTTGCCATCAAGATCCATGACTCCTTGTCCTTTTTTCTTCGTTTCCGTTATAGCCAGGATTTCTAGTTTTGCTTTCCTCATCTCTTCCACCAGCTCCTCTTCCTTCCCATTTATACTTCTTGTGTTCCAAGTTCCACAAGTCGTAGTCCGTAGTCCGTTCCAGTTCGTCGCCTTTAGAATCAGTCCGGTTTTCTCTCTTGTATTGCTTGTAATCGTGATTTAAAGCAAACTGGTGATTGGCCTGTTGTGCCTTTGCATGGTGGAGGGGCTGCCTCCTTACGGCCTCCATGCAGGCCGCCCTCCTCCTTTTTCATTCGGGCTTGGGACCGGCATAGGTTCGTTCTTACCACAATTCAATGAAAATATCACAAACACACGTTGACTGGCATTAGCATTAATATACAAGTTCAGCTTTGCCCCTGTCCAGGCTGCCAAGGTTTTGTTTCACTCTTAGCACTGCTGTTCTTAACGCAGCTTGCATACTAACAATTTTTGTATCAAATGGCCACAAGCCTTAGAAGCTTTTTGCCTATATCACTAGACTGGCCCAATCACAGCGATGGTCTAGCTATTCAATTCAAATTTGAAAAAAAAAACTCCAAACATACTATGAGTGAGTCTGCAAAATATATATTTTTTTGCTTTTGGGCCAACTAATAACCTCCTTCCCATACTCCTATACTAACCAATCGGATTTGAATCAATCTAATGCCTCTTTTTAAACTTGCGTCCCCAAATAACGTTATAGATAAAATGAACAAAAACAACATTCCGTCCGTCTTACCGTTCGTAGATATATAGTATTATTTCAATATCTTGGTTAATAATTGGGCTACTATGTATATAAAAACATATTATTGCTCAGGAGACTCTAAGCTATCAATATATATGATTGTTATGGTCATATTCATTTTCGTTTGGATTTGTCATATTTGTCACTGTTAATCGTCAATGTTATACTTTTCCATAAGTCGGCCATCTTTCCCCCTCCTTCTCTATCATTTTTATTCAAAATAAACAACTAGTTTGGGTTACGTCAGAAATACACTACTAGGCAGGAATTGAGAGCTGTCTGTGTGTTTATACATTCTGGCGTGTCCAACAGCATGGATATATGCATGGAACGGCGTGTCGAGCGAAGAGGGGTTTTCCAAGGCGGCCTTAAAATTTGCGTTAATTCTTGCTGCAGTTTCGTTCTACACTTCTGGAAATTGTCCGGATTGCTACTATTAGTGGCGTTAAAGTTAAAATCTTACGTTAATTCAGAACGGCAGTTTGGAGTCGCAGTTCTGGCACAATGTTAATTGTAAGTCTCAAGGACGACACTAGGAAAGCGTGTAAGATTTGACGGCGGGATCATTTTCTAAGCATTACCACTGCACACAATTCAGCGCTCTACTGGCGTAGAAGACGACGATAGGCAAACACACACGGGCGGGTATATTTATTATCATAGGAGTAAAATCTTACTGAATTTAGCGATTGTTTCACAGATTTCGCTACAATCCTCCTTTTGGCTATTCGGCCTCCGTTTTGAACTGAACCCATTTCGTTTATGGGGGCATCTCTAATATGGCTATTTCCACAGGGTGTTTTCGCATAATCGTAGGGAGCATCTCGACTTGCAGCGATCAGCATCTCTGTCCACCCAGAATCCTGTATTTATCTATTCATGTTTCCCTTGCACGTATCTTTCAAATTTCATCTGTGGTTGCCTTTTAAAAAAAATTAGGGTTGGAGAAGGAAGTAGGAAAGGGGGGGGGGGCGCACGGCGCAATCCTGGATTCAATATTAGTTTCATCTAGTTGTGAGATATTTAGCACTTTCTTGCAACACATATAGGCAATCTTTTTTATTATGGCAGTCACATTAATGAATGTTAGTTGCCTCCATTGGAGTGCTTGGCGGGTTACATATAGAAACTCGGCAAGTATTGATTCCATACGCATTGGAGAAAAAGAAAGGAATTTGGGGTGGGGGACAAAAGTCAGTTCCCACATATACAACAAACACGTACAGACACTGACTTTTAACTAACTTTCTGTATCCGCTACACAACCAGACATTGACATTGGGAACTCTTATCAATGTTCCACTAACATCGCATTGTTATTTCCCTCATACTTAAACGTTAAGATACATTTATACGTTTTATCTAAGGGACGTAATTTTTATCACCAGGGAAGTAATATGTGCGGAAAAACTAGTCATAACTTTAAAAAAGTTAAATAGTTATTTTATATAATTTTGTTTGTAGCACTTCTGTAGCAAAAAAGTTCGTCACAATACATTTCAAATTCCGAAAAAAATGTTTCTGTCCTTTGTTGCTGTAATAGAAATATGCAATTATATTTTATATGTGATAAATAAATGCACGATAGGCTCAATACACGTCAGTAAATATGTATAACACGTGTTTCTCTTAATGCACAGAGACACATATAAGAAAATGTTGCATTTTTGACCGGCACAAAAGTGCTGCCTAAACTAAAGTTGAGACGATGTGTTTGACAAGTTCCCTTGTGAGCCCGAAAATGACGAAAAGTCCCTACCAACGTTCTCCACCACACATTATAACACGAGCTCACAAGAAAAGCTTTTATTGCATAGTGACTTGAATGGGCATTAAAATATATCGAGTCCACCTCATATATAATAGTCTCTCACCCCACACATTTAGTCTCATTGTATGGCTCTGAAACATAGAGAACAATGAAGACGTTATAATCAGCAGTGGTTGAATCACACGTAACCGTACGTTTCCAATTATAAGTCGTCTTTAGTGCGTCGCGTTATAGACTAGCCATAAATCCTATCACCTTGTCCCTACACGTTATCATGGTCAAGTTTTGTGTAATGTTGTTCAAGTAATATCAGTTCTATCAATTATCTACAGCTCTAAAAAGAGAGTTAGTGACTTGAGTCCACATAATATCAGTTCTATCAATTCTCTACAGCTCTGAAAGGAGAATTAGTGACTTGAGTCCACATAGCCTGGACGCGACTTAACAGCGTTGCTAGGCATTCGTTTCATTTTTTAAAAATAAAATTTGGCGAAGTGTGTCCCGTTCAACCTAGTCAGTTATATTAGGGCGCATGTCCAAATATAAAAGACCGTTAAGTCTAAAGACGTTGTACAGTAAAATAGAACCAGACCCAAACAATAGAGGCAGATAAAAAAATATAGAGGCAACCGCTAAAATAGAAACTGACCAAAAAAACAGAGGCAGACACTCAAATAGAGGCAGATATAAAGAAACAGAGGCAGATATAACGAAATAGAAGCAGACACAAAAATAGAGACGATATAAAGAAACAGACGCAGATATAAAAAAACAGGCATATATAAAGAAACAGAGGCAGATATCAAGAAAGAGATGCCAATATAAAGAAACAGAGGCAGATTTAAAGAAACAGAGGAAGATATTAAAAACTAGAGGCAGATATTAAAAAATAGAGGCATGTATAAAAATAGAGGCAGGTATAAAGAAACAGAGGCAGATATACAGAATTAGATTCATATATAAAAAATAGAGGCAAATTAAAAAAACAAAACAGATGCAGACACAAAACAAGAGAGGAGGATTTGGCATGTGTTTGTTGAAGGCCTATGCTCCTTTGGGAGTGGAAGGTTATGATGATGATAAGGAAACAGAGGCAGATATAAAGAAACGCAGATATAAAGAAACAGAGGCAGATATAAAGAAACATAGGCAGATATAAAGAATTAGATTCATATATAACAAATAGAGGCAGATATAAAGAATTAGATTCATATATAACAAATAGAGGCAGATATAAAGAAACAGAGGCAGACACAAAAATAGAGACTGACCCAAATAAACTTCTTCTTCTTTGATCCTTAGCCGCCAACCGTCAAAGCAGTCAGTAGCCATCACGCCTAGTGGCGTCATGTAGGGCAACAACAAATTTATTCCACTTTGCTCGGTCGATGGCCATCCTTCGTACAGTGCCCCAACTCTTGTTCATTTTTTGCATCTCAGCCTCCACAGTCCTCCGCCAAGTTGTTTTTGGTCGGCCTCTCTTTCGTTTTTCTTCAGGGTTCCAAAGCATAGCTGTTCTTGTGATGGCATCGAGATCTCTTCTGAGGACATAGTCAACCCAGCTCCAGCGTCTGCCAGCTATGATGGTGTGCATGTCCTCTTGCTTGCTCCGAGTAAGCAGATCTTGTTTGGTGATGGTATTCGACCAAAATATTCGATGATTTTTTCTTAGGCATGTTGTGTGAAAAGAGGACAATTTCGAAATTTCCTTCTACGTAACTCTCCAGCTTTCCGCACTATAGAGAAGCACAGAAAGCACACAACTCTGATATAATCTTAATTGTGTGCGTGTGCTGTATTGAGAGGACTTCCAGATGTTGTTTAGGCTAAAAAAGGCTGTTCTTGCTTTGTCATTCTGTTGTTGATATCTTTGCTTGCCCCGCCGTCTGGTGTTTCTATGAATCCTAGGTATGTAAAGGTGTCTATCTGTACCAGTTGCTGATTCCTTACTAATATGGTCTCAGGATTGCTCACATTGCGAGTCATGACCTCTGACTTCTTTAAATTGATGTTCAAGCCCACCTGCTGGCTATACTTAATAAGTCTATCCGTTTCTTCCTGGATGTGTTGATGTGAATGTGTTAGTAGTGCAATGTCATCTGCATATTCCAGATCTTCTAATGTAGAAAATGTAGTCCGTCTTATTCCTGTTGGACTGCCGTCTGTTGTCTGTCGCATCACTGTTGCGTGATAAATTCTCGCAACATCGTTTTATTTCAATATCTGTTTTATAACGCAAGGGCAACAACTGCTTGAAATCTATAGTCACTTTTCTCGGTAAGCATTTGTCTTCTCGCGTTAGTATCGAATGCAGTTAACTTTTGAGCTGTGGTCATTTTTGCGCTGGACTGCGCATGACTTGTCTTGTTGTTTGGTCGATCGGTTTCCGCCCACCACTAGTGGGGGTGAGCGATTTGGAATGGCGAAAGAGATGCCTCGTTGAAGAGGGGATCTCCGCTATTTTTGTTCTGTCAGGGATGTGTAGTCCTCTTATGGATATTTCGTTTATTCGGGATAATACCTCTAGTGTATTTGCACATGCCGGGAGGCGTGATATTTCTGTATTTCTTGAAAGCAAGGTAAATTAACATTTTCATTAACTCTATTGATTTTGGGTCGTGAGCGATTTCGATTCATAGCCTGTCTGCGAAAGTCGTCGTCACGAGATGTTTTTTCCCAGCTCACATGTCGCTGCATTGTACTGCATCGGTTGATGCAGGTACCAAGGACCATTACTTGCTACTTGGTTAAATGAACGAGGTTTAGAAAACCTTTATTATCTAGAGGATATTCTTGAGGACATTATTTATACTTCGGCAGACGTGTCTGTCTTGCTGAAGTCTGTCACGTAGGGTTTATATTCATTTAATTTCCTACATTTTCTTCCTATTCGTTCACCCAAATTCTCTCTTTTATTATCTCTGTATTTCATTTTTCCTGTATATTTTTCATCCATTCGTTTTGCGAATATTATTTTCATATAATTCGCAAACTTTACCTGTTTTCCTTTCTCTTAAACTGAGAATCGCGCTAGGACGATATTACGTAGATGTCAGGGCTGCAGGGCGTCAGAAGGCGTGATAAGTCGGTTCGCTGAACATAGGACGTAGCAAATCGTCTACATTCTCACCGAGCGCGCGAGCTTCTTCTCGGCATTAGTCCCGGTGAGGTGTGATACTTTACATCTGCACCGGTCAGTATCCAGACATTTGGCTGGAAAATCCCAAACTGACACGGCGCTCACTTGGGCAATGGAGTCAGGCTGTCTGGGATTTGAAACTGACACGCGTACATCGTGGTCAGTAGGTGACAGTTACGACACGCGTTAAGCGGACGTAAATGTTGGGAGTAGGGGAGATAATTTCGCTTGGCGAAATAAGTTTGGGCCTTTTGTCTGATTTTAAGATATTGGCCAAGTTTGAAACTTTAATTTCATTCTCGCTCATAGACTCCACAGTAGATAGGTCGCTCGAAAAACAGAATAGCTGTTAGCGAAGATCTCAGTTTGTTTCGGCAATTTGTCGAACTTCTAGACTTCCAGAAATATTTTCAGCATTTTTATTCTTAAGTTGTGCGACTACCTGTAATTCTGTGGTTGAGGTAATTAATATGATAGATATATAGATTTTGTGAGTGTTAAAGTGTTAAATCGCTTAATTCATTTTAATCTATTTCTTTAGCGCAGAAGAGAAATAAAGTGGTAGGCTATTATATTTTCTAGGGAAGCATTCAGTGGAAAGCAGTAGGAAATTATAATTTCTAGCTTATAACGGCAATTGTAGCTATTTATGAATTTAATTTAACTGCTAATACTCAGTCGAGTGTATTTTTCTAAACTAACGTATAAACTCTAGAATCGAGCCTCATGAATGATGACGGGATACGCACGTGTTCCTAATTTATGAGGATTGCTGATTTTTAAATATAACTTACGTCACGGGAAGTTTAAATGATAAGCAAAGCTCTCTGCTTGCAAGTTTAAATGTAAGTTTTAACCAGTACAGATTCTGTTTATTATATTATATGTGTTATTTTTCCTCCACACAGTGAAAGTTTTGGGGTGACCCTAACTTTACCAGCACCTAGTAGTAGTTTCCATACTTGTGAAGAAATAGACAGTCCTTATTTTGAACCACGTGGGTTTTCTCAAGTAACACTGATCTGACGGTGCAAGTTAGACAGAAATACTAATATCCCTATAACGGGTTTTCAAAGACTGTAATGATAAATACTGGACCTTGGAGCCAGCACTTAATTTCTTCTAGAAACTCTATATAATTTGCTGCCTGGTGGCGTGAATATTAACAATCATTTCCCGACTAGATTATATCTTGTGGACAAATCTGTGGTGTGACTAAAGTGAATCCTATACTGAGGGAAGGCACCGACCTGACATTCATCATTTTTTTAGAAACCTACGCTATTGACACTGTGCTCTGCTAACTCCCGCGCCTGGAATAATTGTTAGGTGACTTAATCAGACATTTGAACAAATTTGCATACCCAAGTAGTCGTTCCCGGAGACTCCGAGTTAAATACGTCTTTTGGAACTGGGGACTTCTTGGCAGAAGACTGCATTTTTTGAGTCTGTGTGAAAATCTAAAATCAATGTGTTCCAAGAGGCAGCAAGCAAAGTCGTGAGTACTAGTGTGAGAAGCCATGGCGGAATGAATGAGTGTACGCTGGTTTGAGTGATATTTTCACTATTATATCTTTGACACCCTGTTGCTGTCCTAATTTTTTTTTTCAATCTGCATAATTTGTTGCTAAGGCTAGAGTTCTTGTGTTTTTTGTCTTAGGTTAAATCAGATTTTTTTCAAACTCTGTGCATATAATTACGAGATAAAACAAAGAAAAACTCTTAGACTCAAACCCTATGTATCTGTGACTCGGGCGCCATCATCTGTTCTCTTAACGGGGCCGGGCTAAACCTAGAGTTAACACTATAACGGGGCTATCATCCTTGCAACATTTCCTTGATTTTTATGACTATGTGTATATGTATTTTCCTTGATGTACTTTCTTTGATGTTGTGAGCCGATTTTTCCTGATAATAAAATCGCTCTTGAACTTAATAATCGTGTTTGGTCAGCTCGTTCTAGATAATATATATATCATTGTTATAGTTTTCCCACGTCTGTGTGTTTACCTGTCGTCACGTGTATGTGCGTGCCTGTGAGTGATAGAAATATACGTAATATGTATATTGGTGTAGTCTGTCTGACGCTGTAACAACTGTTGTAGAAGATAGGTGAGAGAGAGAAGAATTCTTTTCGCTTTCAGAGACAGCCACTATATCAAATCTATCATCTCACGTGTGTGGAAATTCTATTACCTTTCACTAACTCTCACTGAGTCTATCACCTATTCAAACCTATTCAGAAGGGACCAAACCTAGTCTTAATTCTCCTATCGGAAATCTACGACAAATGGGTTCTCGTCCGACGGATTTTTGAACTTAGAATAGGAAGACGAGTACGACAAATGAGGACTCGTTTCCGGTCTTTGAACTTAGAATAGGAAGACGAGTACGACAAACGTGGACTCGTCTATCTGGATTTTGTATTTAAGATTCTGTATTTTGATATAGAGTAAGAGTGTGACGTCTTGTGAGTTGTTATATCTTTAAAAAATAATTACCCCCTAGACTAGCGATCTGTTTACGGGCGTGCTGACCACACAAACTAATAAGTTTTTTTTTCCACAGCATCTTTGAATAATATACATTTTGGTTACAGGTTGATTTTGTCGGGATATATGTTAACTGCTGATTGTAATACTAAATGCTGGTAAAGTGGTGAGTGTATAACATTCACTGGGTACTGAGGCAGAACGGCGTTTGAACTAAGTTAAGGAGTGTGTTTCGGACTTTTTGTCCAGATTAATTCCCTCCCTTACCCGATCTGACTTCAGGGGCGAACTTATAGTGGATTTTTAAAAATTAAGGGATTATTTTTCTCTTTAATTTTTGCAATATTCTTTTGCTTTTCCACTGTAGCAACTTATTTTTCAGTTGTAATCTTAACTACCATTTATTTGGCGTAGTCGTGTTTTGCATTGAGTGCTTTATTGCCGATAATAGCAGCGATAGTTAGATTTTACTTTGGAGGAGGTATCCCAGGGTTAAGGATATCATCTTTTGAATTTTTGGTTTTTTTTTCTCGTAAGTGGTAGGAACCAGGTTATTCTTTTTCCTATTTTCTATCTCCACGTGTCTCAGTCACTGACATAATATGGCCGAGAGGGCAAAGCTTAGACAACTTCTCAGGGACGAAGCGAGAGAGGAGGGACTGGAAGGAGAGGAAGCGAAAGCTTTTGTCAGAGACGAACTTGAGAGATATGATGCGGAGAGGAAAGCAGAAGAAGCTAAGGAGGAAGAAGAAGCAGCGGAGAGGAAGGAAGCGGAAGACCGGCTATTACAGCAGAAGAAGATGGATGAAGAAATGGAAATTCGCAGGATGCAGCATGAGGAAAGAGAGAAGGAGAGACAGCATTTGGAAAGAGAAAATGAGCAACGACGACAGCATGAGTTGGCTCTTAAAACTCTAGAATTCCAAAGTCGTGGTGCTGCCTCTACCTCCAACAATGGAGAGTCTTCTCCTCATTCTTCCTTAACTGATCCTGCTAACACTCAATCTCTTCAACTAAATGCTATGTCTTTCACTCTTGAATCTTTTCCTTGTCCAAATGAGAAGATTGACACATGGTTAGAAAAATTTGAGAAAATTGCAACTCTGTACGGTTTAGAGAGGTCGCGTTGGAATATGAAACTTTCCCAGGCCCTAAAAGGTTCTGCTTATGATGTTTATTCTAAGCTGGAAAGTAGCCAACAAGACGACTACGATGTGTTGAAGAAAGCGTTACTGGAGCGCTTTGAAATGAACGCTCGCAAGTTTTTGCAACTGTTTCGCAACAGCCGGAAAGAGAATTCTGAAACTTTTCACCAGTTCTCATCTCGTCTTAAGGGATATCTAACAAAGTGCCTTGAGCTTTCGCAGCTCCCCTCTACCTATGAAGGTCTTGAGGAACTTGTTCTAACTGAACAAATAAAGAACACTTTGTCTGCTGATACCCGGAGATTTCTCGCTGAGCAGGGGGCAGAAAAACTTGAAGACATTTTGGAAAAGTCTGAGCGTTATCACAATGCGCTGGCTGAACTACCGGCCACAAAGCGGAAACCGACAGAGGAGCATTTTCGAAAACATAACCTAGAGCAATCTTCTCAGGCTTCTAACCAAAACAACCACAGAGAAACTGGACCTCAAAACCCCCCTCCTGAAAAATCCAAGTTCTACAAGAACAAGTACCCCAACCACCCCAAACAGTCTGATCAACCCGACCGCCCTACATGGCAGCGTAGCCAGAAAGGACAAGGTGGCAAAGGGAGAACCCCTGAGCACGGGACATATGATCAGACCGAGCACACCGAGCCTAAACGCATCGGATGCTTATTGACAGTCTCGCAAGGCGGAATTATTGACAGTGATTCCCAACCTGTTGGGGATAGACCCTCAACGCGAGGTACTGTTATTTTGAACGGTTCTCAAACTTCTTGCTTATTTGACACGGGGCTTTCTTACGATTGCATTGTTGCCAGAAACCTGGTTAAACCCGGTCAAGAGACAGGAGAGACCGTCAAACTTTGTGGAGTTCGTAAGAGTGATGCACCTACAGCGCTTCCCATCGCATTGGTGGAGATACACTCTGACTTTGTCAGAGGTGTGATCAAAGCGGCTGTTATGGATGATCCCATCTACCCAGTCATACTTGGCGGGAGATACGTGTGTATTGGGAAACCGGAAGAGCCGATTGTGGCAGCAGTAACTACAAGAGGGCAAACCAAGAAGGAACGGGAGCCTGCGCCAAATTTGTTACCTATGGAACTTAAAGAAGCGCAATACAAGGACCCTACTTTGGCACCCTGCTTTAGGAAACTGCCCATGGCTAAGGAACCCAAACAGCACGGGGACATTTTTTCTGAGGATGGCGTACTTTATCGGAGAACGGGCAAGCCTGACCAAGGTTACAACCAGCTCCTAGTACCGAAACAGTACAGAAGCCAAATCCTAGAAATGGGGCACTCTCTTCCCTTTAGCGGACATATGGGACAGAACGCCACAAACCAACGTATAACCACTCATTATTGGTGGCCAGGAGTAAATACTGATATTATCAGATATGTCAAATCCTGTGCCCAGTGCCAACGTGTACCACCCAAGCAACGGACACCCCCAGTCCACATGGGTGAAATGCCAATAATGGGAACACCATTCGAACGGGTTGTGATCGACATTTTAGGGCCTTTCGAAAGGACTAAAAGAAGGAACAGGTTCATCCTGACCTTAGTCGATACATGCACTTTATGGGCAGAAGCTATCCCGCTAACATGCGCAGATGCCAAGCATGTCGCAGAAGCCCTCGTGCAGATTTTCACTCGGTTGGGATTCCCTCAGCAAGTGTTGACGGATAATGGATCTCCATACCGAAACCTGTTGATGGATGAGATCGTTAAGATCTTGAGGACCCAGCACATCCACACTAAGCCATATACTCCGGCGGAAATGGGCTCGTGGAACGTGCTAATGGAAACCTCACCATGATGCTAAGTAAGCTGGCACAAGTGAAACCTGAAGATTGGGATCTCTGTATTCCTGCAGCATTATTTGGCTACAGAGAATCTCCTCATACTTCCACAGGATTTCCGCCAGCTACACTCTTATTCGGCAGACCCATTAAGGGCCCGCTTGAAGCCTTACTTCAGTCTCTGACAGACGAGAAGGCGGATGAGACAGTTGTCTCAGCAAGTAAATATGTGTCGGTTTTAAAGGAAAGGTTGAAACTAGGGTGGGACCTAGCAACGACTAACTTTAAGCGAGCTCGCACAAAGCACGCTAACCGATACAGGAAAGTCGCGGAAGAGAGAGAACTGGAAGCAGGAGAGAAAGTTTTGGTGTTACTCCCTACCGAGAACAACCAACTGAAGATCGGATGGCAAGGGCCGTTTACCGTCCTGAAAAAGATTTCTAAGGCTAACTACCAGATCTCTATTGAAGGAAAGGAGAAGGTTTTCCATTTAAATCTCTTAAAGAGATACTTGGAAAAACCAGTGCCAACCTCCGACCATCTCCTGACGATCGCCAAAACTGACGAAGATGATGATAGTGGCAGGGATATTCCACCGCTATCACAGGAAATCTTTCAAAAATGTCAGAAGCGGCGACGCTCTTTCAAGCGCGCATATGAGACATTCCAGGGGAAGGAAACTTTGAGGAGTGGACTTGAGTAGGAATTGGACAGAGATGGAGGGGGAAGATGAGAGGGAAGAAGACAGACACCCCGAAGCTACGGTTATAGGAAATTAAACTCCATAACGTAGACATGGAGTGCTTCCATATCTTAAAGGGGGGAGGCTCTGTCACGTAGGGTTTATATTCATTTAATTTCCTACATCTTTTTCCTATTCTTTCTCTCAAATTCTCTCTTTTATTATCTCTGTATTTCATTTTTCCTGTATATTTTTCATCCATTCGTTTTGCGAATATTATTTTCATATAATTCGCAAACTTTACCTGTTTTCCTTTCTCTTAAACTGAGAATCGCGCTAGGACGATATTACGTAGATGTCAGGGCTGCAGGGCGTCAGAAGGCGTGATAAGTCGGTTCGCTGAACATAGGACGTAGCAAATCGTCTACATTCTCACCGAGCGCGCGAGCTTCTTCTCGGCATTAGTCCCGGTGAGGTGTGATACTTTACATCTGCACCGGTCAGTATCCAGACATTTGTCTGGAAAATCCCAAACTGACACGGCGCTCACTTGGGCAATGGAGTCAGGCTGTCTGGGATTTGAAACTGACACGCGTACATCGTGGTCAGTAGGTGACAGTTACGACACGCGTTAAGCGGACGTAAATGTTGGGAGTAGGGGAGATAATTTCGCTTGGCGAAATAAGTTTGGGCCCTTTGTCTGATTTTAAGATATTGGCCAAGTTTGAAACTTTAATTTCATTCTCGCTCATAGACTCCACAGTAGATAGGTCGCTCGAAAACAGAATAGCTGTTAGCGAAGATCTCAGTTTGTTTCGGCAATTTGTCGAACTTCTAGACTTCCAGAAATATTTTCAGCATTTTTATTCTTAAGTTGTGCGACTACCTGTAATTCTGTGGTTGAGGTAATTAATATGATAGATATATAGATTTTGTGAGTGTTAAAGTGTTAAATCGCTTAATTCATTTTAATCTATTTCTTTAGCGCAGAAGAGAAATAAAGTGGTAGGCTATTATATTTTCTAGGGAAGCATTCAGTGGAAAGCAGAATAAAATTAAAATTTCTAGCTTATAACGGCAATTGTAGCTATTTATGAAATTAATTTAACTGCTAATACTCAGTCGAGTGTATTTTTCTAAACTAACGTATAAACTCTAGAATCGAGCCTCATGAATGGTGACGGGATACGCACGTGTTCCTAATTTATGAGGATTGCTGATTTTTAAATATAACTTACGTCACGGGAAGTTTAAATGATAAGCAAAGCTCCCTGCTTGCAAGTTTAAATGTAAGTTTTAACCAGTACAGATTCTGTTTATTATATTATATGTGTTATTTTTCCTCCACACAGTGAAAGTTTTGGGGTGACGCTAACTTTACCAGCACCTAGTAGTAGTTTCCATACTTGTGAAGAAATAGACAGTCCTTATTTTGAACCACGTGGGTTTTCTCAAGTAACACTGATCTGACGGTGCAAGTTAGACAGAAATACTAATATCCCTATAACGGGTTTTCAAAGACTGTAATGATAAATACTGGACCTTGGAGCCAGCACTTAATTTCTTCTAGAAACTCTATATAATTTGCTGCCTGGTGGCGTGAATATTAACAATCATTTCCCGACTAGATTATATCTTGTGGACAAATCTGTGGTGTGACTAAAGTGAATCCTATACTGAGGGAAGGCACCGACCTGACATTCATCATTTTTTAGAAACCTACGCTATTGACACTGTGCTCTGCTAACTCCCGCGCCTGGAATAATTGTTAGGTGACTTAATCAGACATTTGAACAAATTTGCATACCCAAGTAGTCGTTCCCGGAGACTCCAAGTTAAATACGTCTTTTGGAACTGGGGACTTCTTGGCAGAAGACTGCATTTTTTGAGTCTGTGTGAAAATCTAAAATCAATGTGTTCCAAGAGGCAGCAAGCAAAGTCGTGAGTACTAGTGTGAGAAGCCATGGCGGAATGAATGAGTGTACGCTGGTCTGAGTGATATTTTCACTATTATATCTTTGACACCCTGTTGCTGTCCTAATTTTTTTTTCCAATCTGCATAATTTGTTGCTAAGGCTAGAGTTCTTGTGTTTTTGTCTTAGGTTAAATCAGATTTTTTTCAAACTCTGTGCATATAATTACGAGATAAAACAAAGAAAAACTCTTAGACTCAAACCCTATGTATCTGTGACTCGGGCGCCATCATCTGTTCTCTTAACGGGGCCGGGCTAAACCTAGAGTTAACACTATAACGGGGCTATCATCCTTGCAACATTTCCTTGATTTTTATGACTATGTGTATATGTATTTTCCTTGATGTACTTTCTTTGATGTTGTGAGCCGATTTTTCCTGATAATAAAATCGCTCTTGAACTTAATAATCGTGTTTGGTCAGCTCGTTCTAGATAATATATATATCATTGTTATAGTTTTCCCACGTCTGTGTGTTTACCTGTCGTCACGTGTATGTGCGTGCCTGTGAGTGATAGAAATATACGTAATATGTATATTGGTGTAGTCTGTCTGACGCTGTAACAACTGTTGTAGAAGATAGGTGAGAGAGAGAAGAATTCTTTTCGCTTTCAGAGACAGCCACTATATCAAATCTATCATCTCACGTGTGTGGAAATTCTATTACCTTTCACTAACTCTCACTGAGTCTATCACCTATTCAAACCTATTCAGAAGGGACCAAACCTAGTCTTAATTCTCCTATCGGAAATCTACGACAAAGTCAAACTAAGGAGAGTGAACTGATCTCATACATCTGGTTATCTCCTGGCTGTTATAGAAAGGATGGAGTTGTTCATCTGACTACATTTACAGCACTTTGAAATATAACATGCATCTGACTCATCATTGTAATGCTGTCTACCGTTTATTGCTGTATTGAATGTTGCTGTGATAATGACTGTTTGATGTGCCTACACATTTGCGTAACCATTTTGTCACTGTGGCGTCCACAATAAATAATGAAGAAAAACGTCAACGGCTGTTTCAAGACTCATTGACTTTATACGTCGTGAGTTTACTGACGTCCTATGTGGATTGCCCTGTTATTGTTGCATGAACATTGTTTTGACTGAACACATCTACACACTACACAAAACCAGACATGCGGATGCCATCCATCATCATATGGCATCACGCATCATTTGGTGGCCATAAGCTGGTTTGATTCTGGTACCAGCAAACACGGGGTCCCTTACCCACTTCATTTTCAACAAGAATTCATCAGCATCCTTCAAGAAATTAACATTCTTCAATACAGTCAACATCTTCAAAATTTTCAAAGTACTCGGCGTTGCCCGGTAAAAGTCAAAATTTCAACTTTTTGACGGAAACAAGAATTTGACAGTACCCGGCGTTGTTACATGTTGCCGGATAACTCGGACTGCTGTTATCTTTTACGCAAGTCAAGCAAGTTGCTGCTGTCAAGGTTCCAGTGCTGTCGTTTTTTGAGAAGGTCAAGTGCCGGTTGAAACGGGTTGTTTTCTGAAGAAGGCCAAGTACCGATTTCCATCAACTTACTTTTGGATTAGAAGGTCAAGTGCCGAAACAACTCAACACACAGTATTTCAGAAGCTCTTGTACCATCGTGTTAGCAGTGGAAGCAGTTCAGATGTGCCATCATCGTTGGAGCTTCGCTCTTTAGGACGTTGATTGACATCCGTTTTTTCTGCTGTTCTACGATTGGAAGCCTATAAGTTAAGTGGCCTGTTTGTATGTAAACTGTGCCCTTATACTTCTGCTGAGTCTTCTGTGTATCATCTCATTCTATATGTTATATGTCTATATGTTATTTGTATATTTATATGTTTATATTTCAGCGGGTTCTCGGTTGGGTGGTGTCTCCGTTAGATTATGCCACGTCATAGAGGTCGTCTATTGTGAGCGTTTTCTGTAGGGTTTGCAAATTTCCGATACTGGAATTTGCTAAGCGACTTCTGTTGCTATTTATGTTAGCTGTGATGACATGTTTTAATATTGTTTTCGTTATTATTTCGCATTCTTTAGTTTTGTTTTGATTTGTTTGTATTTGTTAGCCTACTCTTGTCTATAATTTAGTTTCATACAACATTTTTGTTTATACACTGTGGTGTCATGTATTTTGTTTAATTCTATCGCAGATATCGTCACATTTTTTGTGATATTTCATTAATTTCTGCTTTATTTTTAGTTGATTTCTGCGAAAGTTTTTGTATTGTTGCTGATCTTTGTTATTGTTTACATTGTTATTGTTTACATTGTTTGTATTGTTTACATTTTCAATGTTTACATTCTGCATGTGTTTACATAGTCATTGTTTACAGTTATAGTAATTAGTTAATGGGCTATGCTAATGCACTGTTACTACTACACTGATGATAAATGAATGATGAATAGTGTCGTGCACTATTGAATGAGAAGTGCACTTATGATCAAGAATTGAGTGCTGATATTTCATATACAAGTTCTTTGATTGGAGACTTGTTTCCCACAGAGACTGGGATAATATAATGTGATGTGAATATACAAGTGCTTAATTAAGACTTGTTACACTTAGGTTTGAAATAAATTAGTTAATTATTTCAGGTTTTGGACTCATATGTTAGACAACATGTCTACATTTGAGCACTTTATTGAGCAGGGTAAATTGCTTGGGAAGACTGGTGATAAGTTAGAAGAATTTGCAACTGCTCGATATGATAAAGCAATGGAAGCTGAACAAAAGAAACTGCATATGGAAGCTGAACAAAAGAAACTGCAGATGCAGGTGGATGAAAAGAGATTCCAAATGGAAATGGAAAAACAAAAAAGGGAATCAGAAGCTGAGGAAAGAAAGCTACAGCTAGAGGCTGAGAATAAAAGACTTGAAAAAGAAGCTGAGAATAAAAGACTTGAAAAAGAAGCTGAAAATAAAAGACTTGAAAAAGAAGCTGAAAATGAAAGACTGAGGCTCAGGCTGAGGAAAGAAGATTACAGAGAGAGTCTGATGAGAGGAAAGCAAAAATGGAACATGAAGAAAAGGTCTTAGCTTTAGAGTTGGAAAAATTGAAATTGACGAGCATGAGTAATGGTAATGATTCAAACAAGGGTTCATCTTCTGGTAAGGCTAATAATGATACTTTTAAGATTAAGTTACCAACATTTAGTCCTTCCAGTGATGACATAATGTTCTATCTGGACAGATTTGAACAAGCATGTACAGCTCATAACATAGACAAAGCAAAATATGTTTATCAGTTATCAGGGATACTGACAGGTAAAGCTCTAAGTATATTAAATATGGTGGATGAACCTGACAAGAACAATTATGAGGTTGTCAGGGCCGCTTTGTTAAAGAAATATCAGCTTAACGAAGACGGCTATCGTCTACAATTTAAAAACATGTTACCTGAAAATGGAGTTGAATTCTCCGAGTTTATTGCAAGAATACGCATTACTTTCTCACGATGGGTTGAACTATCTAAGACGGAAAAAACTTATGAAGGACTTATGGACTTAATACTTAGAGACAAAGTCATGTCGTCTGTCAATGAGTCTTTCCTTGCTTTCCTTCATGAACGTAAACCTAAAACAATAAAAGAAATGGAAGATTTCTGTTGCCAATACGTAACTGCGCACCCACACATAACCATGGGTAACTCTAAGGTGAAAGAAGGTTTACCAGTTGCTTCGGCAGCTCCGTATGGTCAAAACTTTGCTCGTAGATCCCAACAAAATTTTGATAGAAAGAGTAGCGGTAATTTCTGTCAAAATCATGGAAATCAATTTCATGGTGATTCTTCTTCGAAGAATTGGAGACAACCTGATAGTACTCGTTACTATCACCCTAATAATTATAAGCATTTCAAAAGAGGATATGGTAATAGAGGTTATTCCTGCCGAAGACCTCAGAACCAAACAAATAGATGTTCGCATCAATGTGAACATGATAGTAATCGTGGAAACTGGAATTCGAACCAGGATAACAATTACAATAGAGACAATAATAACTGCAGAGATAATAATAACTCTGATAACTTCAGAGGTAATAATAGTCGGGGTAGATCTCAACACAAAAAAAAGAGATATCAGCAGGCTAATGCTGTACAACAGGAAACTGAGGGAGCCTGTAATCATGTTGTTGATAGTAAAAACTTTGACGCTGTCACTGGTTCTGCTTTTGACTTTGAGAGAGCAAACAAATGCCCCCAATGCAGTACTTTATTCGAACCGGGTACCATAACTACTTTGAGTTGTGGTCACCCACTTCCCGCTCTTCCTGCTGCTGTTGCGCATGACGGGAGGGGTTCTTTAATTCTACATAAGGGTCTTGTTAATGATACTCCGGTCTCACTACTTTTCGATTCCGGATGCACCACTATTGGTGTTAGACAATCGCTTGTAGATCCATCTTGTGCTACAGGAAGGGTTATTAAATGTGTCACATTTGGCGGCACTCTAGAAAAATATCCTACTGCTGTAATTCGCATTGCCACTCCTTTCTTTACTGGAGATGTGCATGCTTGTCTCTTACCTAATCCTATTGCGGACCTTATTATTGGTCGTATTCACGGAGTTAGGGAGTGTACCCCACAGCAGATTGCTGCTTGGGAAGATAATAACATGCAAGCTACAAATGCAGTAGTTACAAGAGCACAAGCTCTACAAACACCCGAAACTTCACTGAATAGTGATAATGAAGTTGATAGCCAAGATAGTCACTTAGTAATCACTCGTGACTCTTTCATAAAATTGCAAGAAGAAGATCCTTCTTTAAAAAAATTCTTCGTTCTTGCGAAGAAAGGTGATCCGAATCAGGATACAAATAGAAAATCTTGGATTGCAATGAGAAACGGCGTACTTGTACGTATGGTACAAGATTCGACTACGTCGGCACATTCGCAAATTCTTGTTCCCAAGAGCATGAGAGTCCAAATATTACAACATGCTCATGACTCGCAATGTGCTGGACATATGGGTTTTGCCCGTACGAAGTCGAGAGTCCTTGCGGCTTTCTTTTGGCCTTTTGTCAATAAGGACATTCGTATTTACTGCCGATCATGCAAGGTATGTCAGGAGGTCAAATCTAGAGGACCACGACATGCTGCGCCTATCCAGGCTGCTGACATTCCTATTCGGCCGTTTCAGAAAATGGCCATAGATATTATTGGCCCTTTTAAGGTCAAGTCGGCCAGAGGACATCAGTTTATCCTTACATGTGTCGATATGTGCACACGTTGGCCAGAGGCTATTCCTCTTAAGAGCATATCTACTACAGATATCGCAGATGCTCTTTGGTTGATATTTTCTCGCTTGGGGTTCCCCAGAGAAATATTGTCAGACCATGGCACTCAACTCATATCTGACACTATGTCACAGGTAATGTCTACCTTACATATTGAACGATCTCTCAGTAGTATCTACCATCCTATGTCTAATGGGTTAGTTGAGCGTCTGAATAGAACGCTCAAGACTTTGCTTGGTAAGATAACTGAAGATCATCCTCAAGATTGGGACAGGGTTTTACCCGCGGCTCTCTTTGCCTATAGAGAAGTCCCTAATGAACACACAGGATTTTCTCCCTTCGAACTTGTCTTTGGCGCGCGTCCACGCGGCCCTATGTCTTTATTACACGATCTCATCACTGCCGATGATATTAGCGATGAAACTCAATCCTCATATGAGTATGTCATTGCTCTTAGACAAAAGATCATTGAGGCATGTAAGCTAGCAACTGCTTCATCAGAAATTGCTAAAGAGAAGGCAAGGCAGTTTGCTAACAAGAATAGATGTCTACGACAACTTTGTCCAGGTGACAAAGCATTCGTCCTACTCCCCAGTAGGGAAAATAGACTTCTTATTGCATGGAAAGGTCCGTATGCAATAGTCTCTCGGATTTCCGATGTTGACTATGTGGTCGATATTGATGGAAAGCATAAAACTTTCCACATAAACATGCTTTCGGAATTTCACGAACGTCCGGACTATTTGCTGCCTATTTTCCAGGCAACGGATGATGCTCCTGCACCTCACGGTCATTATTCATCCCTGTCTGTCATTCAGGATGAGGAAGCTACCTTCTCTGATGTCAACCTTCCCCTTCCAGTGGTTCCATTACATTCCACGGAATCTTGGAAAAACGTTTCTGTTTCTCCTAATCTTTCTGGTGACGAACATCGACAAGTCTCGTCGATGTTACAAACATTTCAGGATGTTCTCACTGACATTCCTGGACACACAGATGTCATAGAACATGACATAATTCTTACCGACAATAATCCAATTAGGGTTAGGCCGTATCCTATTCCTATACACTTTCAGTCGCAAGTGGAAAAGGAATTGGATGAAATGATTCAATTAAATATAATTGAACCATCGACTTCACCATATTCTTCTTCCATGGTTATTGTCCGGAAGAAGGATAAGAACATACGAATTTGCGTTGATTATCGCAAATTGAATCAGGTCACAAAGTTCGACGCTGAACCGATGCCTTTGTTAGAAGATCTACTGATTAGACTTTCTAATTCTAGATTCTTCACTAAACTTGACTTGTCTAAAGGTTATTGGCAAGTGCCTTTAGCAGAGCATGCCAAACCTCTTACTGCTTTTTCTACACCTAGGGGTCTATTTCAATGGAATGTTATGCCTTTTGGTCTCATGAACGCCCCTGCCACTTTCGTTCGCATGATGCGTCGAATTCTGTCACATCGTTCGGATGTCATCGCATACTTAGATGACATCTGTCTCTTCAGTGATACCTGGGAAGATCACTATTTAGGGTTATATGACTTACTGTCCACTCTACGTGAGAATAATTTGACAGCAAAACCTTCTAAAGCTTTTGTTGGTTTTGGTGAAATCTCTTTCCTGGGTCATCGTGTTGGTCATGGTCTCTTGAAGACAGAAGACCACAATACTTCCAAAATACTGAACATCTCTGTTCCTAAAACGAAGAAACAAGTTAGGAGTCTCTTAGGTTTAATTCAATTTTATGGGAGATTTATTCCAAATTTATCTTCGATCATGGCACCTCTCTCAACATTGTTGAAGAAAGGTTCGCCTAATCTGGTCCGTTGGTCTGAAGAATGCCAATCTTCACTAGACCAAATCAAGAATATATTTTCTTCTCCTCCCATCTTAAGATTACCTACTCTTGATAGGACTTTTGTTCTTCGGAGTGATGCTTCATCCACTGGGATTGGAGCAGCACTGATGCAAGAATATGCAAATACTCTGCATCCTGTTATGTACATTTCTAGAAAACTAAATGCGGCAGAGAGGAACTACTCGGTTTTAGACCGTGAGTTGTTAGCGATGGTTTGGTCAATTCTAAAGCTACAAAGATTCCTCCTGGGCGCACATTTCATTCTAGAGACTGATCAGAAAGCTCTTACAGCTATTCAGACTAAGAATTTGAAGAGTTCGAGATCCACTCGATATGCTATAGCTCTTCAACCTTTTCACTTCACGGTACGAGCTATCCGTGGTGCGGATAATGTGATGGCTGACATTTTGTCTAGATGCCCACATGACTCCAACTAATACTTCTGTCCTATATTTCTATATATTACAGAGTCATAACACACCTATATTTCTACAATAGATTAGCACATCTGTACTTACTTTATATGTACACACTATCGTGCTTTGTTGTCATCTTCTTCTGTTCGTTTTTTAAGATGATAGAGGAGGACTGAGTAGTTAATATAAGGGCCGTTAGTTTACTAAACAGCCACAATTATTAATAATGTATTGTACCTTATGAAGCATATTAGTTATTAATTAGCATTATATTGCTTGTACTTTCTCAGAATGTCATTGTTGAGCTGAGGACTTACCTTACGAGTTCTAGATTGTGTACTTACCCTCGGAATACCAGAGCATATGTCCTGGATCGTCATGTAGTTTAACTTTACTATGTACTTATGTCATTACATGTCAAAGAATGTACTATTTAAATTTTCCTATCAGATTTGTACATCCATTTTTAAAGACAATATTAGAGTATGCTGTTTAATGATGATTATAGTAACTTGCATACGTATATTGTGTTTACATGCTAACGTGATGTGTGTTGGTGACACCTCCCCGATGTGAATATTTTTTGAGACATATTTATTTTTCTGTTGAGGTATATCCTCACCAGACACTCTATAATTAGCCTATTGTTTGGCAATTTAATTAATTATCAGCGCATAATTCGTGCGTTTTGAGCCGCTTATCGCTTGCTCTTTGATATTGAAAAAAAAAATATGTTCCACATTTTTTTTTATCGGGAGGAGGTGGTGATATGTTGCGTGATAAATTCTCGCAACATCGTTTTATTTCAATATCTGTTTTATAACGCAAGGGCAACAACTGCTTGAAATCTATAGTCACTTTTCTCGGTAAGCATTTGTCTTCTCGCGTTGGTATCGAATGCAGTTAAGTTTGAGCTGTGGTCATTTTTGCGCTGGACTGCGCATGACTTGTCTTGTTGTTTGGTCGATCGGTTTCCGCCCACCACTAGTGGAGTGAGCGATTTGGAATGGCGAAAGAGATGCCTCGTTGAAGAGGGGATCTCCGCTATTTTTTGTTCTGTCAGGGATGTGTAGTCCTCTTATGGATATTTCGTTTATTCGAGATAATACCTCTAGTGTTTCCCACATGTCGGGAGGCGTGATATTTCTGTGTATTTCATGAAAGCAAGGTAAATTGACTTTTTCATTAACTCTATCGATTTTGGGTCGTGAGCGATTTCGATTCATAGCCTGTCTTCGAAAGTCGTCGTCACGAGATGTTTTTCCCAGCTCACATGTCGCTGCATTGTACTGCATCGGTTGATGCAGGTACCAAGGACCATTACTTGCTACTTTGTTAAATGAACTAGGTTTAGAAAACCTTTATTATCTAGAGGATATTTTTGAGGACATTATTTATACTTCGGCAGACGTGTCTGTCTTGCTGAAGTCAAACTAAGGAGAGTGAACTGATCTCATACATCTGGTTATCTCCTGGCTGTTATAGAAAAGGATGGAGTTTTTCACCTGACTACATTTACAGCACTTTGAAATATAACATGCATCTGACTCATCATTGTAATGCTGTCTACCGTTTATTGCTGTATTGAATGTTGCTGTGATAATGACTGTTTGATGTGCCTACACATTTGCGTAACCATTTTGTCACTGTGGCGTCCACAATAAATAATGAAGAAAAACGTCAACGGCTGTTTCAAGACTCATTGACTTTATACGTCGTGAGTTTACTGACGTCCTATGTGGATTGCCCTGTTATTGTTGCACGAACATTGTTTTGACTGAACACATCTACACACTACACAAAACCAGACATGCGGATGCCATCCATCATCATATGGCATCACGCATCAATCACCCAGTCTATGACTGTTAAAAATAGAGTGGTTGATAAGAGGCATCCCTGTCGTACTCCTGTCTTCACCTCAAAGGTAAGGTAAATAAACTAGGCAGGTACAAATAATAGAGGCAACCCCTAAAAAAGAAACTGACCCAAAAATATAGGCAGACTTATAATTAAAACTGGTAGATCCAAAAAAAAATAGATGCAGAGAAAAAAAATAGGCAGACATAAAAATAGAGGCAGATATAAAAATAGAGGTAGACACACAAAAATAGAGACAGACGCAAAAAACATTTGGAAGGAGCAAACTCTAAATATGGACTCGTACGTCTAGGGTGAGAACATTATAAATGGTACATGCTTCATCTTTGAACACCTTTGTCGTAAATTTGATAGGTTTGAAATATATTTATGTTCCCGCCTGAGTAGAGTGGGTGGTGATAAAAAACGTGAGAAATAAAGGTGTGAGAAATAGATTTCACGAGTGAATAGGAGAAGATCTGTCTCTGGAATGAGTAGTTTCTCTTAGTCCAGCCTATCTATACGACTGTAATTGAGTACAAGACAATCTTTACCTCCCTATATGTAAATATAAGTTTAACCACACACACACACACACACACACACATACACAACTATGTGACAACAAGACACACAAACGAGAAAAACTATGGTTAATTGGGTATGGGTCTGACCAACACACAAAGTATTTTTTTTTCTCTTTATTATCATGTAAACTTGACACATCGAATATCTAAAGAAAGATCAAATAAAATCAGAATTACATACATATAAAATTAACCGAATAACTATGCCCTCTCCCTCTGGAGAAAAGAACCCAGAAAAATAAACAACCCAAAGGTCAAAGGTTAGCACTATGTTACAGAATTGACAGTAAGAAAAAAACAAGGTTCCTACGAAATGCTATCCAGTAAAAAAAAACAATTTTTAAGCAACTAAAAGTTCATACAATATTTGTAACAAAGAAAAATATTCACCCTCTCTGTAATACTCTCTCTCTCTCTCTCTCTCTCTCTCTCTTTGTTATACAGTGGCCACTCAATCGCACGTACCCTATTCTTGGTGATATCCCTTTGGAATTACAATGGTTCCTGAATATACAGAATGTAAGGGGTATTATCCAAGTTGGCCCAGTCCTACATCTATAACAAATAAGATTTTATGAGGGGGACTCCAAATTTGGTGGTGTATTCTTGGATGAACAAATGTCACCTCAAATAGTCAGTGTAGAAACCGCGATCTTGTGTTCACAGTAAACAGTAGAAAATACTTCCCCTTATTTTGAAACATCTGGTTGCTAAAACAGTTACTTATGATTCTAATGGTAATCCTATCGGCTGGCTCTGTGGTGAGTGCCGAATATGAAACAGCGTAACTTTCTGGAAAAGCCGCTGATACGACTGTCAAAAGTCCGATAATGTTGTTTCATACACAAATTGGAAAAAAATGTCTGGGTATTGATGTCCAGTTAAATTTACTATTTAAATGTTTATTTGTTTCTTTGGCCAATCCTGTTTACAAATGAACTTGGGGACACATAAGCCAAGAAAAGTTAACATCAACCATTCAGTAAATGAAGAAAAGGACCAAAATAGACCGCTGGTCTTCCTTGATCAGGTCTGCTAGAAATAAACAGGACATTTATGAAAAAAGCTACTATTCTATATATACACGGACGGGGACAGGACGATCTCTTTCCCACTCCGTTAGTCCTGATTAAAGTTAAAATTCACACGTTGACTATATTTACAACTATACGGTCAGTTTTTCGCCCCCGCTGCACTTTCAGGTCGGACGAAGGTATGCAACCATTCCCGCCCCTTGGCGCGCGCGCTAACGATCAGTTCACAATGTCAATTATTATTTAATTATCCATTGGGGCACTTAACAAATATCGCCTGTCGTTAATAGCTATTAGATTGTCGGCGTCTGTTTGTTTAGTCGTATTATATTAAATAATAGTCACTTATCATAAATACACAAAATGAAATAAATATGAATTCTTTTCTGTCACTTATCAGTCACATCTAGTGTATTAATTAGTCAACTAAATTGTCTCTTCTTGTGTGAGGAAACAGGTGGTAAAATTAACCTTAAACTGAAATACTGGTAAGAAAATAGCTGCGCGTTATTATTTCATTGGTCTTATTAGCTAGAACTTTAAGTGAATTATAATGATAAACTTTTACACTTTAACACGTAAGCACACATTTCTATTACCAGAAAATCAGAATGAAATCCCCACGACTCAATTAACACAACTTCCACAATGGTTCAAGACTACGTGTTTAGACTATCTGAAAAATTCTGAGCGGCAACTGATATCTGGTTTGGGAAGCCATAGTTTATATATCATCATAGTATTATGATCTCTAGAAGATGTTAATTTTCACACTATTCTGCATAGCAGAGAAATCAGAAACCTAAGTTCCTAAGATAAAAGGTTTTCACGGTCGCTCTGTCGGCGTTGCTAATCGACAACAGAGACTTGGAACCGTGTAACGGGTTTCTTCCGAGATTTTCCCCGCTTCTGAAGATCAAAGCGTTAACTCCCCTCTGTGTGTACGAACATCAAATAGTCCTCGGGAAAATATTTCTGCAAAAGCGTCTCACTTCAAAAGGTTCAGTGTTATTCACCCAAGGTCTCTCTGATATCCGATGATTGACAGATAAGCTCGCGTGAGAAACTCAGATACACAAACGTTGTTCGCTCCCTGTTATGACTGGCAGGTCACGAAAGTTGGTAAACAACTTCGTTTGTTTACGTATCAAGAAAAAAAGGCGTGGATTAAAATGAGTAAACGTAGGCTGTCAATGCATGGCTTTGCTAGCAAATCATAGAACACCAACGAGGTCACGAAAGACTGCCAGATACTGTAGGCTATATTTCCATTATAAGTCACAACCTTAAAATAAAAACAAACTCGAGTAATATTCCAATCTCTGTCTAATGTATTCAGAAAACTATGAACACGAAGTTACAATAATGTACAATCAGTGAAATGCAAACTTGAAATATATGTACAAAAAGGTGAAGAAAACTTGATACGAGTTGTAACAGCTGGGGCATAAGGCTGTAAGGCAGAGAAGAAGATAAATGAATGTGGAATTCTAAACTTCATGGTTTATATTTTTAATGAGGTCATCATTCAAATACCGTCTCTCACATGATATATCTAAAGTGTTTTATGATCTCCAGCCTTTACCTTGTGTGATCAATCAGCTCTGGTGATCTGAAAACTGTTACACGTTTATGACACCTGATACAGGGTGTCCCCTTCCCCCAAATCTTCTCCTATTCATCAAATTCTACAGACCACAACTGCAAATAAATGTCACTTAAATGTAGAATAAACGTAGAAGTAGAGCAGAAAATGAAAATATTAAAATTCATGTACAATGTCAGTTTGTCCTTGAACTAAAAAGGAAACCAGTCTTGTATATCAAAAAAAAAAATCAACGGTTATTGTCAAACTCGCCACATTTAGCAACATATGTAAATAACGTTTGTGCTTTGTAAATTTTTTGTTTTATTATAATAAAATAAATATGACATTATACAGCAGATGTTTGGGTCCGTCTGTGAGCGTTGACGTATGTGCCCAGCAAATAATAATAATAAACACAAACTACCACTATACGAAAGTCAGCAGAAACAGCAAAGAAGGAACCGAACGAGTCGTGGGTTAAAGAAAAGAGGAAAAGAATGTTCATCCAGGATTCAACACCGCTGGCGGAGATGGCCAGTACACAAGTACACTCTTAACCCTCTTGGAAGATAAACAGAAAGAGATTTTGTGACATGAGTAATATTACTATGCCGGCCATCTGCCACCTAGTTAAATAGAGAACTGTCACATAGTGCTAATTGGCACCGCACCCAGTCCTTGGTCACCTGTGACACATAACTAATTGGTGCCGAGTTCCAGTCTTGTACTTATAGGCACGGTCACACTATGCGGACGTCAACAGCACTGGAACACGTCAGGAGGGCAGGCAAGCACAAAGTCAGAGGGACCTTTTTTCATACTGGTATGAGTTTAAGAGCAGCTCAGGAACACACAGCAACACATCAGCCTAGTCAACACATCACCAAACCAGCAAAGGTTGACATCTCACAAGTTACCCGGATACAGCACACATCAGGGGACGCATGTAGGTCCGGACAACTTCACAGGGTTTGACAGCAATGACATAGTACTATTGTTAGGTCCCCTCATCACAGTGACTGACATGAATGGAAGGATACATGTCTTAACAGCAGACACAACAGTAAGGCACATCGCCACTAACAGTCTGGCAGCACTCACTCAACGGCATGTAATGAAATGTCACGTATTCACACGTGTCCTCGCAGGCAGAAGGGCGGCCCACAGCCAATGACCTAAGAAGCAGGATACGTCAGCCCACTTGTCCAACACGTGCAGCAGAGCTTCATAATGACTAGAACTGAGATTCTTCAACCACGTGACAGAATATCTAACGATCAAAAGCACTGTGAAGAGCCGATAATACACTATGAATAACATTAGCAACACCAAATAAAATCTTTGCCGACACGTACAGTCAGGCAGCACGAACGTTAGCCCTGACAAGGACTACCACAAACCTTGAACTACCAAACTTTAGCTCCGACAAACTACACATGAAGAAACCAATGTCATAATGAAAACCTGCACACAACTGTCTGAACACATCAACACTACAATTAAATCTTCTGTCCCGTTATAGGACGACTCAAATCAACCTTACTGGCAACACTGTAGCAGTAGAACGACGATGGACTTAAAACACTGATATTACATCAATCTGAAAACAAATTACCAAACTGGAAACAGTACGCTGCCAAAATAAATGTGAACACATAATTAGGCACTCAAAACTTGGCTTAAACTGTCAAACTCGTTCCGATTGACTGGGCACAACTCATTACAATCTTAGCACGAAAACTTGACCTGTAAGAATGACTCGTTAAAACAGAAACATAGCGACATCCCTGGCCAACACACAGTTCCCCTGTCCAGAAAAGAAGCGACTGCAACTAAGCTTAAATAAATACCTGACATTGACCCTTTTAACATAAATTAAAGAATCAGTAAATCCAATACCGTGTAACAAAAAAAAAAAAAAACAAAAAAAAAAACTTCACCTCCGACCTAACTTCAGGCGAGTAGCTTACCTCGTTCTGCATGACAGCTGACGACTCAGAATAATACATACCCATTAACCGAATATTTGACACTGTCCTACCAAGACAAAACTGAAAACTTTGTGGAAACTAACAAAAACTTAAACACTGGGCGACTTACAACACTTAAAAGCAGCCTCGGGATCAGAAAACTCCATTGACGAGCTCCCAAATGTCACGAGACAATAATGTGCTTACACGCACACCTTTGCCTCTGACAGCAGCGACACTATCGCTGTTACCACTCATCTCACGCATTCAGCAACAAAAACGGCAACGTAGTCTAGCGGACACATTTCCACACTGTATATAGCAATAAATAAGTGAACTTAAAGACTGTGTCAATCTCGACATAATATAATAACAGCTAGTATATGCCATATTATTGAGGTACTCAAAAAGCACAAGAAATTACAAATCTATCTCGACAACCTACCAGTATTCTAATAATACTAATATCACTTCTGGGACTACGACAACTTCCAAGATCATATATAACATCGATCCTAGCAACAACTAAAACCACACAACAAACACCAGCTCTTCTACACAAGAGCAACAACGGGACACGTCCGTTCCCTACTACAACGTCTGTCAACTCCCCTTGGACAACCTTGTAACCTTATAACCTTCCATATCTCAGGCTAACTCTAGCCAATAATAAATTACTTCTTTAGTCACATGTAATAACAATCAAAGTTAAGCTGCTCGTGCAAACATCACATGCAACTCACAAACGTTTAACTCGACTTACATTACAACCACGTTTGACACAACAATGTATCTAATAAACCTTGCTCACCCAGGAGCATACAACCATAGCAACTTCTCAAAATTGCATCTTGGCAATTACAGAAAACTTAATGCGGTTACCGAGTCCCTAGAAGTTCCATGCCTGATACGAATCAGCTGTTTGCAAGGGTAAATAAGGCAAAATATTTCTCAAAAGTGGATCTGAGTAAAGGATACTATCAGATTCCTGTCAAGCCTGAAATAAGATCATTACTGGCCTTTAGCACTTCGGTGGGGCATTATGAAATAATTGTTTTGTCTTTTAGGCTGAGAAACGCTCTGAGTGTGTTTTCCAGGATGATGAGGAAGTTACTAGATCCTTTACACAACTCAGCTATCACTATCTTTATGGATGATATCCTCATAGCAACAGAGACATTTGAGGAACAAATATCATCTTTTGACATGTTGTTGGACAGACTCAGAGAGGCAAGATTGACCGCTCGTCCCACTAAATGTTGTATTGGCTGCCAGGAATTGGAATTCGTGGGTCAAACAGTGTATCAGGTAAAAATGACAGCTCACCCGAAGAATTTGGAAAAGATACAACGCGCACCAAGACCTCGAACAAAGAAGGATGTGGGATCCTTTGTTTCTTTGTGCGGGTTTTACCAAAAGTATATACGTGATTTTAACACGCTGAGTGCTCCATTGACAGACTTAATTAAGAAAAGCAAACCAGACAGAGTTGAGTGGAAAGCAGATTGTGAGAAAGCGTATGCAGAACTTAAACAGAAACTCACAAGTATGCCTATTCTGAAAGTGCCAGTCATCAATCAAGAATTTGCGGTTAGGACTGATGCGAGCAATATTGGAATATGTGCAACTTCATTGTAAGGGTCTCAGGCACAGCCAGGAGAGCTATTCACAATTGCTTATGCCAGCCCCAAGTTAAATAAGGCTGAGAGGAACTACTCAACTGTTGAGAGAGAATGTTTGGCGTTGGTGTGGTCATAAATAAGTTCCAAACGTATCTTTATGGTAGATATTTCATGGTGCAGTGTGACCACCAGCAACTCGTTTTTCTTGCATGACCTCGTCATTGTAACGCAAAATTGTTGATGTGGTCCCTCTTAATCCAGCCATATTCCTTCTTAATTGATTATATCCCTGGAAGCAAGAATGCGGGTGCAGATTTCCGTAGTATATATGTTTTTCTGGTACTGATGAGATGGGTGCCTATTAAGAAAACTTTTTAGAATTGCTTCCATCTCTGCGGTAAAAATCGAAGCCCCTTCAGTTACGCTGTAGCTCTTTTTTATTCCCCACTGTGGTATTATTACTCCCGCACCCAGTTGCCCACTATCACCCTTGGATCCATCAGTGTAGACGGCCAGACTTTGTTTTGTTAGTTGATCTAGGAACTTTCTACTTATCATTTTGGCTTCCTTATCTTCTATGTTTTGTTTGATCTTTTCAGTAAGTGGGTAGTCTATGATTGGTGTTTTTAGTTCCCAGGGTGGTATTTTGCTTCTATCTTTATTATTATTTTTAATTGTGTTTGTCAGTTCTTTGAACTGCGTTAGATCTTCTAAAGTTTTCCACCATGTTGGATATCTATCGTTATTTAAGGGGACGTCCCATACACTTGGTTGGTTTTTGACAAATGCTTTATTTGCTGGGTGGGTCACTTCTTGTGCCAATTTACTCCAACAATTTAATCTTAGTTCTTTCCGTCTTAGGCCAAGGGGGGGGGGGGGGGGGTATGCCAAGAGCTAATTCTAGCGCTTCTACTGGTGTTGCTATAAATGCCCCTGCAATGGTTCTCATGGCTGCATTTTGAATTCTGTCTAGTTTTGCTTTGTTAGAAGCTGCAGCTGAGTCATAGTCTATGCTGGCATAATCCAGTTTCCCCCTGATGAAAGACTTGACGAACATAAGCATTATTTTTTTTCTGCCCCCCCCCCCCCCCCGCATCCATTATCTTTTACTATCCTTAGTTTATTTAGGGGTCCCCTACAGCTTTCTACTAAATTGTCTATATGTTTATTATAATTTAGTTGTTTATCTAAAGTTATGCCCAAAAATCTTGTCGTTGAGGATGTACATATTTTCTGTCGTTTAATGGTTATATTGATTTTGTTATTTTTTAAAAATTTCCTTTGCTGAATATCATACCTACTGTTTTGTTTACATTAATTTGGAAGCCCTAACTTTTCATCCGCTCTAAAACTTTGTCTATTTATTTTTGAGGTTTTTAGTAAACATGTCCAAGTTTTTTACAGATCGCCAAATGGCACAGTCATCTGCAAATTGTGATATTGCATTCTTAATGTCGTTAAATTCATCTGCTAAATCATTTACAGCTATAGTGAAAATTGAAGGTGAAATCACTGATCCCTAAGAAATCCCATTTTGTTGTCCATATAATTCTGACTTATCATTGTTCACATGTACAGCAAAATACCTGTCCTGTAAAAAGTTTTCTAGATACCTATAGGTTTTACCAGTAATGCAAATCTTTTTTTTTCATTTTGTAAATAGCTCCATCTCTCCAGCATTCATCATTTGTTCTAGCGACATCCAAAAAGACCGCCACTGTTTTCTCTTTCCTCTTGAACCTTAGCTTTACATCGTGTTCTAATCTTACAAGCTGGTCTACTGTACTTCTGTCTGCTCTAAACCCTGATTAGTTTGGGCTAATTAACTGATTTTTTTCCAGGTAGAATTTAACTCTTTTGTTAAAACCAGTTTTCAGTATTTTTCCTCGTTGTGATATTAAGGAGATAGGCTTTTATGAACCTACAACATGGGCTTCCTTATTGGATTTTAGGATGGGTACTATCATAGCTACTTTCCATGCTTTTTGTATCTTTCCTAAGCTCCACATTTTGTTATAAAGGGAAGTTATTATGTTTATAGTTTTGTTGGGTACTTTCTTAAGGACTTCATAACTAAGTATATCATGCCCTGATGCAGTATTAGATTTCTCTTTTATTGCATTAGTTACTTCTTCCTCTGTTATATCAACATCTAAATAGTCTGGTCTGGTAGTTCCTTTGAAAACTGTATCCTAAGTCTTTCTCTTCTGTCATTTTCTTCCTGTCCAAGACTACTTTTTACACTGACTTTATAGAAATACTCAGCAAGGGCATTAGCTTTTTCTTTATCTGTTTCTGCTCTCTTTGGTAGTTTGATTGTTGGCATTATTGTTTTCTTATTGTTCCCTTTGATTGCCTTAAGCTTTTTCCATACTTGTTTAATTTGAGTGCTAGGGTTAAGTGACTGACAAAACTCCTTCGAGTTAGTTTCTTTGGCTTTAAATATTATTCTGTTAGATTCGTTCCTAATACGTTTATACTCATCATAGTTTTCTTCTGTTCTGTTATTTCTATATTTTTGTAAGGCCCTTTCTCTTCTCTCGTGAATTTCTGCACAGCTTTTATTCCACCAGGCTACTGGTTCTTTATTCCACTGAGTTTTTCTTTTCTTATTAATGTTATTTATTGGTTTTAGGTGCTGTGGAATATTTTTATTTGGTATATATTTTATTAAGAATTTCATAGGTCAGTGTTTCTGCCCACAAGATAGTATCATCTGATTCCGTATCTTTATATTCCATCACCTCCAGCTCTGATTGGAAGGCTTCCCAGTTTGCTTTTTTATAGTTGAAAGTCGGTTTCTCTGGTTCTGGGTTTGGAATGACGTTTTCATGCATGGTTATTACAATGGAGGAGCCGCGATAGCATAGTGGTTAGTGGACTGGCTTCCTAGCGCAGTGGTCTATGGTTCGATCCCCAGATGAGGTGGGATTTTTTTAGGCCACAAACGGCTCCTGGGTCGACCCAGCCCCAAATGGGTACCAGAGCAACTCTGGGAAGGATAAGGCGGCCGGCGTGATGCCGATCACATCACCCCTAGTATGCCAACGGTCAGGATAATATTGGCCTAACACCATATTCCCAATATGCCGCAATGGGCGTGTAACGGGTTCCTTTACCTTTTTATTACAATGGCAATCTGAGTTTGTATCTTGTAACACTTCCCAATTTACATTCGCTAGGTTGTTAGTTGCTATACTTATGTCTATTGCTGAGTCTGCCCTGTTAGCTTGTGGAATAATTCTAGTTGCAGTTCCATCATTTAGTATTAGCAGTTCATTATTTTCTATAAAGTCAAGTAGGCGCTTTCATGCCTTGTCTGCATGTAGTCCACCCCAAGCACAATGATGGGAACTAAAATCGCCTACTATGACTGTTTTGGGGCCTAGTGTGGTGCTTATTGCTAATATTTCTTCATCTTTAATTGTGCCATTTTTAGCGTATACATTTAAGATTGTTAGATTGTTTGGTTCTGCTGTATAGTTACCTGGATACCTTCTGTGTTGGTTGTATCAAATACTTCCCAGTCTATAATTTTAAATGTTTCGTTATCTAAGACTGCGACACCCTCTTCTCTACCTTCTTTCCTATCGTGCCTAAGTATCTTCAAGCCCTTACAACTATATCTACTATTTGGATTTAAATGTGTCTCTTGAAGAGCATATATAGTATTAGTTCCTCCTTTCTCTGCTAGTAGGGGTGAAAAATTCTCTTTTATAACCCTACAATTCCACTGAACAATTCTACATCCTTTCTTATCCATTGTTTATATTAACTAGTATCCCTTTTGTTTTGTGTTAGCACTATTAGTTTGCTCTTAGTTTGTATTGGCCCTATCAGTTGCTTAAGGCATAAGGCCTACTCTTTGTGGTTATTCTTTTATGTAATTAAAGACTTTTTTCAATAACTTTGATTATGCTGATTCTTCTGTTCTTTCCTCTATCAAAACTCTCTCTATGTGCTTGATGGTTTTTATTACCCATTCTTTCTATTTGGCTTCTTGCTTTTGTTTGCCACTTTCCTTTTTTTTGCTTCTCTGTCTATGTTAATCTCCTGTCTCTGATTTTCTATCCTTTTTAGTGTAATTTCATTATCCTCTTTCAGTTCAGATAATTTAACTAGTATCTTTTCAGTTTATTCTTTTAGTGCTAACAATTTAACTACATCCTGGGCAATTTGGTGCTGTATGGCTTTTATTTCTTGAAGCATTGCCTCTGAACTTTTCAGTGCATTCGTACCTTCCAAGGATGTAGTTGAACCATCCGACTGGTTTTTTGGTACTGGTTCTTACTTTCTTTAGCCAACTGTGTTTTAATCATTTTAACTTCCTCTTGTACACTCTTGATTTATGTTATTATTTTAGTGCTCGTATATGTATTGTTTTCCTTTATATCTTTAATGGCCGTTTTGAAAAGGGGTTTTGGTTGTTATTGATTCCTTCAGTGCTTTTTTGGTCTGCTGATACACTGGGCAGACCTGGAACCTGGCGCCGTGGTTCCCTTTGCAATTAATGCATTTTCTGTTTTCATTACCCTTTTTAAAGTCAATATATGACTTAGCCTTTTCGCACTGCGTAAAAGGGTGCGCCCCGGCACAAAACCTAGAATATATCTTCCCCCTGCAACTGTGTCAGCCATGGCCAAATTTTAAGCAACTGGAGCACTGCAAAACTGGGGGAATGAAGGCTTCTGTGTTCTTTTTTGCTTTCCCAAATTGTACTGTCTTGGGGGTTCCCTCCTGTTGCGTGATAAATTCTCGCAACATCGTTTTATTTCAATATCTATTTTATAACGCAAGGGCAACAACTGCTTGAAATTTATAGTCACTTTTCTCGGTAAGCATTTGTCTTCTCGCGTTGGTATCGAATGCAGTTAAGTTTTGAGCTGTGGTCATTTTGCGCTGGACTGCGCATGACTTGTCTTGCTTCTTGGTCGATCGGTTTCCGCCCACCACTAGTGGAGTGAGCGATTTGGAATGGCGAAAGAGATGCCTCGTTGAAGAGGGGATCTCCGCTATTTTTTTTGTTCTGTCAGGGATGTGTAGTCCTCTTATGGATATTTCGTTTATTCGGGATAATACCTCTAGTGTATTTGCACATGCCGGGAGGCGTGATATTTCTGTATTTCTTGAAAGCAAGGTAAATTAACATTTTCATTAACTCTATCGATTTTTGGTCGTGAACGATTTCTGGTTCATAGCCTGTCTTCGAAAGTCGTCGTCACGAGATGTTTTCCTAGCTCACATGTCGCTGTATTGTGCTGCATCGGTTGATGCAGGTACCAAGGACCATTACTTGCTACTTTGTTAAATGAACTAGGTTTGGAAAACCTTTATTATCTAGAGGATATTTTTGAGGACATTATTTATACTTCGGCAGACGTGTCTGTCTTGCTGAAGTCAAACTAAGGAGAGTGAACTGATCTCATACATCTGGTTATCTCCTGGCTGTTATAGAAAGGGATGGAGTTTTTCACCTGACTACATTTACAGCACTTTGAAATATAACATGCATCTGACTCATCATTGTAATGCTGTCTACCGTCTATTGCTGTATTGAATGTTGCTGTGATAATGACTGTTTGATGTGTCTACATATTCGCGTAACCATTTTGTCACTGTGGCGTCCACAATAAATAATGAAGAAAAACGTCAACGGCTGTTTCAAGAATCATTGGCTTTATACGTCGTGAGTTTACTGACGTCCTATGTGGATTGCCCTGTTATTTTTGTATGAACATTGTTTTGACTGAACACATCTGCACACTACACAAAACCAGACATGCGGATACCATCCATCATCATATGGCATCACGCATCACCTCCCTTCTGTCGTTATTACTACCACTGGGGTTACTATACTCCCTTTCACATGTACCAGCTTTAAATCTGGGTTCTGCTTGGCCAGGTTGTTTAAAACTTCCTTACCTGACAGGGTTGGGTTTATACCTTTTACAACACATCTTCTGGTTTCTTTAGAAATTTATGCTCTATTTCATTTAGTATTAGCATTATTCCACAGTTTTGTTTTTGCATTTTGGCATGGGCTTTTATATCAATTACTTTTTCCAGGATGACCAGGATTTTGACGTCCGGGAGAGATCGGAGCGGCGCTTCTGTTCCAGCTATTTTGTGTAATTGTAACTTCTTTTGGGAATTTCCTTTCTTTTGGAGTCTTCTTTGTTTTCTCCTCTGGTTTCATGACTTCTTTCTGGTTGTGTTTTTCTGGTTGTTCTGATTGTCATCTTCCCTGGGTCCTATCTTTTTGTTAGTTGTCCTGGTTCTTGAGTTTTTGCTTTTATTGTTTATGCTTTTTGTTGTTTTTACTTCTGAGCCTCCTTCCAGTCTTTCTTTAATTGTCTCTACCCTGTCCTTTATTTCTGTGTCTCTGACTTCAGGGTTCGTGACGCTGCTTTTTTCAGTCAGGTTTGGTGTTTTGTCCTTTTCAGGTGTCTTGGCTTACGCTTTTCCTTCGCCAGACTGTGCCCTGGTTATCGGTGGCATTGTCCCTGTCTTTTAATTTGCTACTACTCTTTTTATTATGTGCTTGGTTTTGTACGAACTTTAATGTTTATCACTAGTCTCACTGCTTTAATCTTAAGTTGTGTATATCCTTGCTTTCTCCTTTCTTTTGTTAAAATGTTATAATATTATTATTTTAAGAACCAATTTTTAACCTGTCTAGTAGATCTTGTTGAAAAGTTAAATCTAGTTCGAATTTTGCCGGGTAAATTTAATATATTTGTTTTACATAAATTTTATATTTTGATGGTTGAATATTATTATTAGTAATCTATGGTTTTTGGCTTATGTTATTTTATGTTTTTCCTCACTACAATTCCTAAATTATACAAATATTTATAGCAATAGCTCCCTTATACTCAATATTAACTGCAATAATCTAATACTTACTTCAAGCTATAAAGGAAATCACCACTTAAAATATGTCTATCAAGATGGCTGCCAGATCTCACACAAGCATGTGCCACATGGCGCTTGGATCTATTTAATTTCTATAAATTCCTGAGTTATATTAATAATACAAGCGATACTTAACTAGTCACCTAATACTTGATTTTAAATGTAATAAGCTAACACTTAAATCAAACTAAAAAGAAATCGCAACTTATATTTAATATTTCTATCAAGCGTATTTAATAGAATTACTAAGTTATAATACTACTTCTAGCTATCAATAACCTAGTCACCTAAACCTAACAGCAATAAGCTACTACTAAAGATAGATAAAAAATTTAACAACTTATCTGAAAACTAGAGTAGTTTGATGAATTTCTCCACTGTGTCTCGTCCTTAAAAGGACGAATCAGCCTTGTATATTTTGAGTTTAGCAAAAATACGTCTGTTCGCTTCAGAAGTCGAATTATTTGAATAAAAAGGCACTCATATATATATATATATATATATATATATATATATATATATATATATATATATATATACACACACACACAGAAACACAAATAAAATATAAAATAGAGGCGTGGGGGGGGGGGGGGCGAAAAGACAAGAAGAAGCTTACAGGAGACTGCGACAATAGATCTGGCAAGGATGAAGGCGAATAGAAAAGTCAGGCCGAACAGCGCAAATACATACTTTCTGAGAGCAGGAAAGTCAGCACACCCCAAACCGAGTAAATCAGGTAGCAGTTTACCATCTGTTCTTGACCGTGCAAATGACTGGGAGATGGCGTTAAACCAACCTGGACAAGGGGCATATCCACAGAGTATCAGAAAATTTCGAAGATGGCCGGATATAGTGCTGCATTCTTCATGTTCGCACCAGGTTATATTGATTAAGCTGACCATGCCATTTGAATCCAGATTAGAAGAGCAACATTTGTTAAAAGCGGCCAAGTATAGTGATCTAGCCGCGGATCTGAGACACGATGGGTTCACTGCAAGGGTCATGGCTGTTAAGGTGGGTGCAAGAGAGCTCGTGGCTGCATCGGTGTATGATTTATTGAAATTGTTGGGGCTGAGGGGACAGTAGAGAACATGGGCACTGAAGAGGTTTAGTGAAACTGCTGAAAAGGTATCATGCTGGCTGTGGAACAACCGCATTGGGCTGAGGAACTCAGGATAGTAAACTCTAGCCCTACCTGTGGTACAGGAAACACCAGAAAAATTTAAAGTCCGCAATAGCCTGGGTTGTTCGTTGTTTTGGTGAAAGGACTATGTCTTACAGGTAACACGCGGTGTATAATACGAGATGTCCGGCGCAGGTAGATTTCAGTTGCTAGCGCGCAGTGGCTTGACGCCTTGTTGGCTTTGCGCAGGTGTATCAGGGTCTGTTCTTAGTCGTGGTGTGCTACGGAACGACCGCAATAATTTGTCTTCATTATATGGCTGACGGAAATGTGGATTTTAAAGGTGCAACCAAGGTGGAATGGATTCATTTACTGCACAAGACAACAGGAGATGGAGACACTTGGGAGTCATGACCTAGGTGGTCCCGCCCCCCTTAGAGTGTAAAGGAGAGTAATGGGCCGAAACACTTGATGGACGCGGGGACCACTTCTGATGATCAGATTGCCCCCTGTTGTATCGCTCTGTATGGAATTTCCTATCATAAGCATCCACTTTTGCCAGCCCACGTCGCCATGCTTTCCCCTGCCTTTACCTGTCCACCTCTGACCTCCTTTTTTCTTCTCCACTAATCTTCTTCTTCTTCCTCGTTCGCCTTCAGATCTCCACATTTATGACTCTAAAAAACCCAATAGTCAACTTAAGGTTCCCGACATCTCCAGACAGTTTTTCGTTGACAGAAGTGGGTTGTTGCCATATGCTACTCCGTTCATTTCTGTAGGTTGGGCAGTATTGCAGGAGGTGTTCGACTGTCATCGGGCTGGAACCGCAGGTGCAGAGATCTGTTGCATCAATCTTGTATTTGTGGTATAGATGGTATCTCAATCTGTTGTGTTCAGTGCGTAGCCGAAAAAATGATGACGTGTTCTTTCCTGGATAGTTGATGATATGCATCATTTTTACAATGGCCCGGGTGCTCTCTTTCCCATTTGGACTTGAATTTAGCCTTTATAGTAGTCTTTGCCGTTGCGTAAGTTGTCTCTATATCATTTTGTTGTAAGGCACCTCCCTCCTTAGCAAGTTTGTCTGCTTCCTCATGTCCTGGTATGTTGCAATGGGCTAGTATCCACTGGATAGTGCACTTGTTGAAGCATTAGGCCAGTCTTCCAAGGGAAATTATCAGATCTTTTAATCCTTTAGCTTGATGGCTCTTCAGCGCTGATATTACTGAGAGGGAATCTGTAAAGATTACTATCTGTTTTTCCACTTGTGCTTTGCATTCAATAAGAGTTTCCGCTGCCTGTTTCAGGGCTTCTGCTTCAGCACTGAAGTTATTGCAGTATTTACCAGTGGCAATTGCCATAGAGTGGATTCCATTCTTTAATTTTATGAGGATGCCGGCACCCCCATTTTCAAGTGCATTTTTTGATGAACCATCAGTATATGCATATGTCCAAAGCTTTGCTGGGATTTTTTGGTCAATATACTTGGTTGCTATACACTTTCTTTGTGTTTCTGTCTGTGTTCCGGTTGTACCTCCTACTTCAGAACTACTTTATAATCTATTTCCACACTGAAGCACAATACATAACAAACACCGAGTTCAGCTCGGTATGCCAACTGTTAGCTTCTCATGTAACACATTCACCAGTATTCCTCTCCCTAATGGTTACAACGCCTCTGCAATTTCAGCATTATTTCCTTATAGTCAATAAGATAGGTGTCATAGTACTTTTTGGCAATCCCATATAGGCCTATGCAGTTATACTCCTCTCCGACAAGTTTTGTTCCTGGTGGAGCAATATCTAGGCTTTTCTTCATGTTTGCTACTGAACTACACACAGACAGACATAATTTATCAATTCACATTCAATTTTTCATCTAAAAGATATCAAATATGTCAAGCTTACCACAATTCATGAAATATTAAACAAATACGTTGACTGGCGATAAGTTATGGCACAATTCCGATCTGCCTCTGTCCCAGGCTTTCATAAGAAAAATATGAGCTGGATCTCAACGCACTTGCTTCTCAGTAAGTTTATTTTCAAAATGTGGCACTGAACAGACGCTCCTAATTGACTATATCAACTGGTCTAGCCAATAAGACCATGTTTACAAAAGCATTTGAAAAAAAGTACCCTTCCTACCGTTTCCCGTAACAACCAAAAATAGTATTTGCAATCGACTAATCATGTTTAGGCTTACATATTCTTCTAGCCAATCAAATCGGATTTAACTTGTTGGCCTATTTCCCGTAAAATAGTGGTTTTAAAACATGCCACTGAGCAGATATGATTTGGTGCTGTCAGACAACCTCACTATTTTATTTGGGCTATAATTTGTTAATTCCTAGACTATTTGCGTAACACTTAACATATTCTTTGTCAGCAAGTCCTAAGGAACCCAAATATATAAATTTAATGGAGCTAAGTGGCTGCGTTCAAAATATGTATTCTAGGATAGTCGTGTATTTGTTTTTTTATTTTTTATTGTTTTAGAACCGCCACCTGTCCTGCCTTTTCGACTGTTCTGTCAGTATAAAGTCAGGATTTCAGACGTAAAACAGTAGAATGTCATGTTTCCTAATAAGAATTTAGCATGTTTTCAAAACCTAACCGTGTATTGGTAGTGTTTTTTATCACTGTTTATTTGAAAAAAGTTAGTGCTTCATGCCTTACGCGTGGGATTGGCGTTACTATTAATCGCGAGACGGTGTGGTAGTATTTCCTGCGTTCCTCCGTCTCTCTCTCTCTAAGGCCTTCTGTCTTTTAGTTACGCAGTGTATAAAATGAAATTAATGGAATATTATCTAGGTCATTACGCAGTGTCTCTATCTCAAGGTTTTCTAAGAAATACAGTACACGTTTTATTTTTTTTTCTGAAACGCGTGTATGCTGCTGTAGGCTTTACTAGCAAACGTGAAAGCGTTACAATTTTGCAGACGAAGTAGAAAAAGGGGGATTTCGGGTTCAGTCATTATGGCGTTCTAACGCTATTGGGAAAAGCACTGGTCTTTTACCATTCTTCTTTCCTTCTATTGAATTAATTTGTTAGGCTTTACATTTACTTTTTAATTTAGATATGTGGATTTAGAATGTTTCACGACAATGTATGATGTCAAAAGTCTTTTCAAAATCAACGAAATTAATGTACAGCTGTCTCTGCCATTCTGAGCACTGCTCTATGATGTCCCTGAGGGTATAAATGTGATTAGAACATCTTCTGTTCTTTCTAAATCCTGCTTGTTCTTTCCTCAGTTTGTAGTCTACTGCTTGTGAAATTGTCTGTATAATTATCTTGCCTAGTATTTTGCTGGGAACTGAGAGAAGAGTGATTCCTCTCCTATTATTGCAGTCTGCAAGACCTCCCTTCTTGGGCAATTTGACAATTATTCCTTTTTTCCACTCCGTTGGTGTTGACCCTGTTTTCCAGACTTGTGCAAGTAGTTGTTCTAATAGTTCAGCTGCTAGTTCAGGGTCTGTCTTAAATAGCTCTGCATTTAAGTTATCATGGCCAGGAGCTTTTCCATTCTTTAACCCTTTGATTGCTTTGATGATTTCTTCTTTTCGTGAAATGTTTGTATTAACATTTAGATCGTTTTCAGCCTCAGGAACATTCAACTGTGTTTGTGGTGGTTCTTTGTTCAGAGTTTCTCTGAAATGCTCTGCCCATCTTGTTTCCTGTTCCTCTGCTGTCGTGATGAGATTTCCTTGCTTATCTCTTACTAATGTAACATTGTTTGCACCTCGTTTTCCGCTGATGATTTTAGTTATTTTGTATACTGTGCGTTGTTCATTTCTAAGTGCTGCCTCTTCTGCCTGTCTTGCAAGATCGTCTTGGAAATGCATTTTGTTTTCTCGGGTTTGGCGTTTTACTTCCTTGTCCAGCTGACTGTACTGTTCGCTATATAGGTGCTTTAACCTGATGGACTTCGCTTCTGTTTTCGTTCTTTTTATTACCCTTCTCTTAGTTATGGTGTTTAATGTTTCTGGTGTTATCCAGTCTTGCTTCTTCCTTTCCTGGAATGCCAAGCATCATTTGTTGCTTTCCTTATATATTGTTGAAATGGTGTTGATTGTGTATAACTCATTAATTAATGAGGACATATCAATGGTGACTAATGGTTGTAGAGCTGGAGGAAGGACAAATGTAGTCTCTGGATGCAGGAAGGCAAGAAGAGACTTCCAGACCATGGAAGAAGAGTGATTGAAGGCTATCGATGCATTCTCTGAAGGTTATTCCATACGTAAGACTAAAGAGGCCTGGAAAGGCGCATCGAGTATAAAAGAATTATCGGTGACGGAACAAGTGGGAAGGAGGCTGAGTAAATGAAAGGGAGGTTTGAGCTGGACTGAAGAGTAAATAGAAGTATTATTTTGGAGACAACTTTTGGAGAGGGTGATAAGTTTGAAAAGCGTAAAAAGCCATGAGTGGTTACTCATTCGATAAATGATGGGGGATATGTGTGTGAAAATAACAGTTCTTGTGCATGACATTTGTGTTTTCTCAACATCATTTTCAAACAATGCAATTATACATGAATGGTGTGTACGTGTATCATAAAATGGGCGCTCTATTGCACAAAATGAAAGTGGCATATCAATACACCTCTCACAGTTGTCTTTCGACACAATAGCAAAATATGTTCGTGCCTTGTTGATAGCGAGTGCATGGGTTTGAGAATCGTATGTTGCTAAAGGGTGCTTCTCAGCATCAGACGTATAAGATAGATGTGAAGGAAAAGGCGTGGGGATAGAGTCAACGCGATATAAGTCGTACACGTCATCAACAATGATTATGGGAATACGAACTAATATAACTGGACATGGCTGTCTCTCACCGTGTGGTACTATCCCTCTCTCGTTATCCCACATCACAATTTCCCATAAACCTGCCATAAACCTGCCGTAAAGTGTCTCGACCGTCGGGCAGTGTTTAGTACCTCACTGAGGAAGTAGGATGGTAATGTCTGAGTACATAAAGTCATTTGCTTCAGTAGCAGCTTGTTCTTTCTTGACAGGAAAATTTGTGGAACGTACTCAGTGTGCTAGTGGGATAGTAAAATGGTAGTCCCATAGCAGATACTATCGTATGGGAGTGAAGTGTTAGAGACCTAACTCTGTGTGCTAGTGGGTTAGTAAAATGGTAGACCCATAGCATATACTACCGTATGGGAGTGAAGTGTTAGAGACCTCACTCTGTGTGCTAGTGGGATAGTAAAATGGTAGTCCCATAGCATATACTACCGTAAGGGAGTGAAATGTTAGAGACCTTACTCAGTGTGCTAGTGGGATAGTAAAATGGTAGTCCCATCGCAGATACTACCGTATGGGAGTGAATTGTTAGAGACCTCACTCTGTGTGCTAGTGAGATAGTAAAATGGTAGTCCCATAGCATATACTACCGTATGGGAGTGAAGTGTTAGAGACCTCACTCTGTGTGCTAGTGGGATAGTAAAATGGTAGTCCCATCGCAGATACTACCGTATGGGAGTGAATTGTTAGAGACCTCACTCTGTGTGCTAGTGGGATAGTAAAAAGGGAATCCCATAGCAGATATTACCATATGGGATTGAAGTGAAGTATACCTCAGCATTCTGGGTGGTGACCAGTACCATTCCTGGCTGCTTGTCCTTTCCTAAATCAACAGAAAAGTCAGGTATCCATGTACAGCTGGGTTGACTGGAGCGTGTCGATACCGTGAATCTTTTTACTTTTCAAATGCTGTATTACACTAAGTATGGGAGATCTGAAGTGAAATGGCTGACTTTACTATATAATATCGTAACATGTCAAATCTCGTAAAACACTAGGGAGGGAAGTCTGGAGTAATGCTATTGCTTTTAGTATAATGTTGTAATTTGTCAAATGGCGCTTATCAATAAGGATGGGAATGGGGAGTAAAATTACGGCCTTTACTGTAATGTTCTATCTTGTGAATTGTTGTAAAGCATCAGAGAGAGACGTCCGCAGTACAATTGTTGTCTTTCTCATAATATTGAAACTTGTCAAAATTGGCATTGCGGAGGGAGGTTGTGCAAATAAATGAATATTTGTCCCAGTAAGCGGAGTACATGGTGATGATAATGTGGACGAATATAAAACTGATACAATTTTGTATTGTCCGTGTAGGCCGGGATCTCCGAAGAGACAAAGAATGAATATGTTTACTTCTCCTGTTAATGTCGTAAGAGACGAGTAATACGAGGTTTATACATGGGTCTTGTAACCTTATCATGCACAGTACTGTACTTAAAAAAACTATCAACGCGGGAGCACATTCATGCTTTAGTGTCAGCTTCCTATAAGGGGACTTGCTGCTACTGTGGCTCTGTGCTCCTAAGGGAGCGAAAATGGAAATTGTAATAATACTGAGAATATAATTTTATGTCAGATTCCTGTCAAATTTGAGCTCGTAAAAACAGAATGGTAAAATTTGCTCTTATCTCGATAGATTTCCCCTAGATATATATCATGGTAATGTGTGACCAGAAACTGTGGCGCCACTAACAGAATGGTAAAAATTTGCTCTTATCTCGATAGATTTCCCCTAGATATGTATCATGCTAATGTGTGACCAAAAACGGTGGCGACACTAACAGAATGGTAAAAATTTGCTCTTATCTCGATAGATTTCCCCTAGATATTTATCATGCTAATGTGAGACCAGAAACGGTGGCGCCACTAACAGAATGGTAAAAATTCCCTCTTTGACTTGACTTGACTTTGATCCACAGTCAGTGAGCGTCAACTCTTGGTGAACTTGATGCCCTTATATGGTACTGCGCAGTTCGTATAAGCTGTTCTGAGCTGCCATACAGTGTATTGTCTATGGGTGGGTTGTGAGGTAGCAGTTGTTGTCTCAGTCCCTGAAGTGCAGGGCACTGTAGTAGGTGGTGTTCTACTGTCTCCAACGGGTTAGGGCAGTGTCTACATTTTGCTATGTTTTGTGTACATAGTCTGTTTCTGTGGCCATTTAGTGTAGAGTGACCTGTTCTCAATCTGAAAATTTTGGTTTGGTATCGTCGTTCGATATGGTTCATAGTATCTTTCTTATTTGGTGCTGTTTGGTGAATGAAGAGTCTTCTTCCTGTATTAGCTTGTGCCCACGTGTTCAGCCAAACTTCTTTACAGTTGTTTTTGACTATTTGTTTAAATGTTAACATATTCAATGGTTGATCAATCTGTAGCATTTTTGCTCCCTTCTTTGCCAGTCTATCAGCAACTTCGTTCAATGGGATGTTTATGCGGCCAGGTAACCATTGCATGTATATTTCAGTTCCATACAAGTTCATAATTTTGTGACATGTTTCTTGGACCTTCTGGATAGTATTGATTGAGTTGGTTTTCCAGTTTCCTATTATCAAGAGGGCAGCCTGCGAGTCTGAGAATACTACAACATCATTTGGTTCCATTTCGTCTGATTCAAAGAGTTCAAAAATTCTAGTTAGGGTTTTCTGGATGGCGACTACTTCGGCTTCGTAGTTGGGGTAAGTTTAGATGTTAAGAAGAATGGTGTGCATATAGTTGTACTTGAGTGAGATCAACTGTGAAGGTCTCTGAGGTAAACAATGAACAACTGTGTTACAGAGTACCTTTCTTGTTACCACCCTACGATCTCACTCTAAGTTATATTCTTTATTGACTAGCGTGACTGAAAGCTACATAAAGTGTCTAGGGTATTGTAAGAGTGTTGTAAAAGAATCTCAATACAAAACATATACAAACATATACTAATTACTATGATAAACTCAACTAACTCCAGCTGTTAAATTTTATATTTAAAATTTCTTTTTGTTAAACTTTATTGGTCCTGAGCCTAAAGTTGTTTTGGTCAGGACTTCAGTTCAATGAGAATCAATTTAGATGGATAGATATATTTACAAATATATATAAAGATATTTACATACAACAGACAAAATGTCCATAGTACATTGTTACAAATTTTCAAGTTGATGATAATTACTCTATTTAACTACTGGTACTGAGATGCAGGTTGGGGATTTACATCATCCCAATGTTCTTTTGTTTCACTAGAATTGTTTATGTTAGTCTTTTGGAGGAACGTTTTTGTCTATACAGGTGATTTTTCTTTAGTCGTGATAAGTTGTCCCAGGCCAGATATTTCACTTATCTGAGTCCTGGAATCACAGCAGTTGGAGTTGGTTTGGCCAAACACTTCAGTCTCCTCTGGACTTGAACTTCTTTAATACAAGCAGGTGCCAGAGACTCTTTGAAATCGTGTAGACTTCTTCAATGAGCGAGTACTAGCACCAGACAAGTGCCAGTAGGAACCCCTGTCGATGCAAGTTATGGTTCTGTCTTAATATCAAGCTAATTCCTCCTAATTTACATATAAACATACATTCAATAAAAAAGAACATGGTCAGCTCTCTCTGACAACCGTGCTTCTCCACTTTAGTTTGATGGAACAAATTGTACCAGTTTTCTTTTCTCTTCCCTAATGGATGCTACGCCTCTGTCATTCCTGTAGTAATCTTTTCTATGCAATAAGATAGGTGTAATGTTCCTGTATGACCATCTTATATATAGTCCTGTAGTTTTAAACATTCGTAGATAGTCCCTTATATGATGGATCAACATCTAGGCCATGCCTAAGCCTGCCATGGAACCATTTAATTACCATCTTTTACATGGCCTTTTCTTTGTTCACACTACCCTTTTTAATTAAAAAGTCAATAAAATCAATCTTACCACATATCAAGGAAATATAAACAAGTAACGATGAATTAGCCAATATAATATGGCACACTTTCATCACTGCCTCTGTTCAGACTGCTTTCAGATGGTAGTATTATTAATAAAAAGCACAAGTCTGCTCATGGCTTCTTGCTCCTCTGAATATTTTGGAAAAATGGCAGCGAGTAACCTACTATTTCGATAAAGTAAAAGGCTTTGGCCAATGAGACCAAGCATATCTTTTTTTGAATGAATTCTTAAAAAAAATATCTCAAACCTCTATGTGTTACCACTACCAACTAGGTTTGTATATTTAGGTTAGCCAATAATATTTCGGCTTCCTTCAATTTTCATCCAATCCCCTTCATCGTACTATCTTAGCCTTTCTTTCACCTAATTTTTTCCCAAAAAATATGCTATCCAATCTAAGCAGACATGACTTGACCTGACAGTATCTCCGATTCTCTATGTATTATCCCCAATAATTAATTATCTAATGGACTATTTAGGTAATTAACAACATATTCTTGGTTAGCAAGTCTTCAGGTACACGAATATATGATTTTAATGGGGCTAAGTGGCTTGGTTCAAAATTCTATCTTTTTTTATGTTAGTTGTTTATTTTTAAACTACCTCCTGTTCGATTCTTTTTCCATGTACTTTCAAGCTAAATACGAGAGTCTCTCGTAATACACGAGAATTTACGTCATTCACAATAAGAGCTAAGCGTGTTTTCATAACTGTAGTGTCCACATTTTCTAACGTTTACATCGTAATTTGAAAATCGCCTAAGGCAAAGCCAACGAGTTAGTTTTATTTTTAGAAACAATGTGAAACGTGTTTTGCGTTGGTTATCTATCCGTGCCCCTCCCTTCCACAATGTATTCTAGGCAAATACTTCATTTGAACGGGAAAGTGGTACGTTTGTCTTAAGGACGAATTTGAAGAATAGGGTACCCTTTTTGGTTCGGCTAAAGCGTTATCAAATAATACACTGAAGGCGTAGGCGACAACTACCATTCTCGCCGAAATGTTTAGTACTATCCTATCTTTTACTTTATGCACTATACTGTTATATTCTAATTTAGATATTGTATTTAGAAGTTCACCACAGTAGTTTGTGCACCAGGTACCACAGGGACCTGCAATTTTGATGGGTTCTTCTGTACTGGGTGGGATGATTATGGCCCCATATCCAGCATTTATGACTGCTTTGAAAGCTGATCCGTCTGTGTAGGCATGGATAATGTCTTCATCATACTGACAGATGGTTTCCATGGCAAGTGTTTTCAGCAGTGTAGGTATGAGGCTTTTATTTGCGGGTTGCAGAAGGTTTGTACGTATTATTGGTCTTTTTAGTTCTACGTGAGGTGGTAGGTCAGGTACAGCTTGAGTAGGCAGTCTAGTCTCTGATATGTAGTGCTTCCCCGAAAGCTCTTTGAACCTTATAGTGAAAGAGGTCTTTTTAATTCGGTACTTGGAGTTGTGGTCACCGATAACATTTTTGCAGGGGTCATCCTTGTCAGTTCGCAAGAACCTTTCTGCCGTGATGATGACTGATTTCTCTCTCCTTAGTTCTAGGGGTTCCACATTGGCTGAATTCTCGCATGCGCTAGTCGGAGTAGTTTGCAAGCCTCCACAGATGAATCTGAGTGTTTGGTTTTGTATGCGATCTAGTTTCAGTCTAAGTGTTGGACTAGCAGTAGCTTGCAGGGGTAGAGAGTAATCCATAACTGAGCGCACGTATCCCAAGTACAGTTGTCGTAGGGTGCTCTGATTGGCTCCCCAATCAGTGCTTGCCAAACGCTTTATGAGGTTTAGCCTTCTAGAGGCCTTTGCAGTTAGGGACTCTACATGTGTTTTGTATGGGAGTCTGGTATCTAGCTGTATCCCTAGATAAGTCGGATTGTTCTCTTTAGCTAGCTTTGTATCATCAAGTTTTAAATCCAGTTCTTTCTTTACTGTTTTTTTGCTGAGTATGAATATAGTGTAGACTGTTTTACTCGTGTTGATCACCAGTTTCCAGAAGCGGCAGTAGGTTGTTAGAGCAGCCAGTGCACGGTTTACTTTCTTTTGCAGTTGCAAATGGAACTTCCCTTCTGCCCAAATTACTAGGTCATCAGCAAACAAGGCGCTGGGTAATTCAAGGTAGTCTGCCAGATCGTTTATGTATATGAGGAAGAGGGTGCAGCTTAGGGCCGAGCCTTGTGGGAGGCCTTCTTGGATGGTTCTTTTCCCTGATGTTGTTCCGTTGATAGTTGTGAAAATGGTTATATTTGTGAGGAAATCTTTTATCCAACGAAACATTCTTCCTTCTATGCCCATCTTCTGTATCTTGAAATATAGACCATCTCTCCATACTCTGTCGTATGCCTTCTTGAGGTCTACGAAAACTGCGCCACATGATTTTTATCCTGGAAAGCATCGGCAATCTGTTGTACCAATCGGATTACCTGGTCAACAGTCTGTCTTCCTCTTCTAAATCCTGCTTAGTTATGATGGAGGGCTTTCCCTTTCTCTAACCACCAGTAAAGGCGTGCATTTATCATACGTTCTGCCATTTTCCCAACGCACGAAGTCAGGGAGAATGGCCGGTAGCTACTGACTTCGCTTGGTGGTTTATCTTTTTTGAAAATTGGGATAATGTTAGCCGTTTTCCATCCTGTAGGTACAGTGCTACTTCTCCACGTCTTGTTTATGAATTCCAGGATCGTCAGCAAGTCTTTTCCCCCAAGTTTGACTATCGTGTCGTTGGTAACCTGGTCTGGCCCTGGTGCTTTTTTGAGTTTTGTCTTTAGGAGACTGGATTGCAGTTCGGCTAGCGTAAATTCCTGATCAAAGATACTGTCCACAGCCTTGTGTGCTTTCAGCATGCGTTTTGTAAGTGTCTTGATGGCTTTATCTAGATTGGCTCTTTTATATGTTTTATTGACTTCAGCAAAGAATCGATTTAGGACTCGTGCTTTTTCTCTGTTGGAGGTAGCTGTGTTACTGTTTGGAAGTTGTATAGGGATTGGGTTTCTCTTCTGGGATGTCCCTGCTATGTTGTCAATGAGTTTCCATACTTTCTTCCCTTCTTTATTTAGGTCTAGGTTTTCGCATTTTTCTTTCCAGGTTTCCATTTTGGCTTTTCTACTAGCTAGCTTAACCTGTGCAGTGAGTCTGTTGTATGTGGTTTTATTTTCACGGCTAGGATTTTTCTAAACGGTTTTCCGTGCCTTGCGTCTTAGTTGTACTATGTGTTCTAATTCCTCATTCAAGAAGATGCTGTATTTGATACGACTACCTTTGGGAATTGCCTTTGTGCTGCCTGCAGTATGGCTGTAGAGATCTGTTCGTTCAAGGTATTAATGTCTTGGTTCATGTCTATTTCAGTGAGGAGCTGGTCTGATATGAGTTTGTAGTGCTCCCAGTTTGCTCGAGCATAGGTCATGTCTATTTCAGTGAGGAACTGGTCTGATATGAGTTTGTAGTGATCCCAGTTTGCTCGAGCATAGTTCCATTTTGGCTGTCTTTTGGTTTTGGTTTTTGTTTTACCCTGCGAGATGGTGGTGAGGATGGGAAGGTGGTCGCTTCCTATGTCCTCCAATACCCTCCATTTATACCGGTTGGTGAGGTCTGCAGACACTAGTGTTAAGTCTGGTCGGCTACTAGTTCCGCTAGCTTTATTGCAGAGGGTTGGTGGGGATCTTTCGTTTTGGAGGACTATAAGGTTGGTGTCGTGAAAAATTCTAATCCACATATATAAATTATAACAATAAAAGTAAAGCCGAACGAAATAATACGATAGAAAGAAGAATGGTGAAAGACCAGTGCTTTCCCAATAGCGCTTCCGTTTTATAACGCCATAATGACGGAACACGAAAACCCCTTTTTCTGCTCCGTCTGCATAAAATACACGCGGTTCTAAAAATAAAACTGGTACTGTGTTTCTTAGAAAACCTTGAGATACGCACACTGCTTAATGACCTAGATATAATACTGCATTAATGTCATTATATACACTGCGTTAGCCTAAAGGACAGACGGGCTTAGAAGAGAGAGAGAGAGAGAGATGCACGGAGGAACGCAGGCAATACTACCACGTCGTCTCGCGATTAATAGTGGACGCCAATCCCACGCGAAAGGCATGAAGCACCAATTTTTTTCAAATAAACAGTAATAAAAAACACTAACGATACGAGGTAAGGTTTTAAAAAAACATGTTTAATGCTTATTAGGAAACATGACATTCTACTGTTTTACGTCTGAAATCCTGACTTTATACTGACAGAACAGTCGAAAAGGCAGAACAGGTGGCGGTTCTAAAACCATAAAAAAGCAAAACAAATACATGACTATCCTAGAATAATACATATTTGGAACGAAGCCACTTGGCCCCATTAAATTTATATATTTGGGTGCCTTAGGACTTGCTGACAAAGAATATGTTAGGTGTTACGCAAATAGTCTGGTAATTAAAAAATTATAGCCAAAATACTATAGTGAGGTTGTCTGACAGCACAAGATCATATTTGCTCATAATGGCATGTTTGAAACACTGCTTTAGGGGAAAGGAGGCCAACTAGTTAGATACGATTTGATTGGCGGTAGTAATATGTAAGGCGAAACCTTATTAGTCGAACTGCAAATATTATTATTGTGGTTAATGGCAACGTGTAGGATGGATAAATTTTTTTTCAAAGGCTCTTGTAAACATGGTCCCATTGGTTAGAGCATTCGATATAGTCAAATAGAAGCGTCAGTTCAGGGCCATTTTTGAAAATACATTTTGTAAGAAGCAAGTGCGTTGAGAGCCAGCTAATATTTTTCTAAATAAAAGCCTGGGACAGAGGCAGATCAAAATTGTGCCATAATTCATCGCCAGTCAACGTTACTTGTTTAATATTTCCTTGAATTGTGGACCATGGTACTGAAGTATTAGAGCAGCACCTGGTCTGAGTTTTGCTGGACCCAGAGGGCTGGTAGCAGACTCCTTGTCCAAGATATCGACCAGTGGTGCATCTCAAGATAGCTGAGAAGCAAGCGAGCAGAGGAGACAGTTTTCCTGCCGCCACACCTAAGTTAAGTTTGCGTCAGCCAGAGCAGCTCACCCTTATATACCCCACCTTAAAAGTGACTATAATATTAAATCAAGAGGGACAGTTATTGTGTTACAATTAAAAGGAACTGTGATCCCTTCAAGATTATTTCCACCATTACCAAACACATGAAGTCGTGATGACAAACAACAACATAGCTTCAAAAGCCAGTATTACCTCTTAATACTAGAGTACAACACTACACACATATTGTAATAATATTCTATGTCAGGACAAAGATCCTTTGTATAAATTGTGTACATAAACATTGTGTTTACATTTGATTGTGATTCCTGATTCACTTTGTAGTTGGATCAGGATATCTATTATTGAAAGAAACTAATACATAATTTAAAAGTTAACACTTGACATACTTAAGCTAGTCTTCTAGAGTGTTATATGTATGTGCTTGTCATAGTGTTTTAAGTGTTGTGATTCTTAAATAAAAGTGTTTATCTGTCTGTTGTTGTTGTGACTTACACTTCATCAATATCATAACCCTAGACATTCAACGTAGTCATCACAATATTCCAGAATAAGTCTGATTGAGGTCTAAATGTGGTAGCAAAGTAAGGTCATCTGTAACACACCACACTTTTTAGATACAGATACCTTCACAGCTGATCTCAGTCAGTACACTAAGTCCCCTATAAATATTTATATATATTCCCAACTTACCACATATATTGGGGTCCTGTCCGGGATTTTGAACCCTCTCCTAACACTTATATTGGGAGTAGTTCATTTCTGGAAATTATAAAAATTAAAAAGGTATTCTTGGGTGGAAAATAAATAAGGTTGAGCTCTCAGTGCTTGTGGTGTCCTTAGTTTAATTAGTCATAGATTGAAGTGTTTAGTTAAATATTGTATAAATTTCACTGTTAGAAAATGGCAGACCTGGCAAAATTTCGATCTGCTGCTATGCAGGCTGCTAAAGATTTGGGAATGGAGGGGCAAATTATGATTGCTTATGTCACAACTGAATGTGACAAATTTATTGAACGCGAAGAAAAAAGATTTGAAAAAGAAGCTGAAAGGAGGATTGAGACTGACAAAGATGCTAAGGCATTGGAGGTAGATAGAGAGATTAAAAGGCTCCAGTATGAAGAGAAGAAATTGGAGGCAGAAAGAGAAGAAAAGAGACAGGCTGCAGAAAGGGAAGCCGAGGAAAGAAGGCAAGCTGCAGAAAGAGAAGAAAAGAGACAAGCTACAGAAAGAGAGGAAAGAAGGCAGGCTGCAGAGAGGGAAGCAGAAAAGAAGGAGAAGAGATTACAAAGGGAGCATGAGTTACGACTAAGGGAGTAGGAATTTCAAGGCCATGCTCCTGAAAATGGTGCCAGTCCCTTTGCCTCTGATGCCATTGCTAGTCAGGGAGCCTCAACCTCAGCTATGAGTTTTCATTTAGATCATTTTGTTGAGAAAGATGATGATATTGAGAGCTATCGAAATAGATATGAACTATTAGCTACCACGTATGGGTTAGAGAGAGAAAGGTGGAGCTTAAAGTTATCTCAAGGGCTTCGTGGTACAGCTTATAATGTTTTTGCCAAAATGAGCAGAGATGATCAAGAAAATTATGACATGCTAAAGCAGGCTCTGTTGTTAAGATATGAAAAGAACGGGGAATTTTATAGAAAAAAATTCAGGAATGCTAAACTACTGTCAGGTGAGACATATCACCAGTTCTCTGCACGGTTAGAGACATACTTGGAGAAATGGACGGCTCTGCGGAAAACCCAAGATCTAAAGGAAATGATCCATATTGAGCAATTAAGAGAGTCCATGGCTCCAGACCTGAGAAAGTTTCTCATGAAACAAGGTGCAGAGAGGCTGGGGGAGTTACTAAATGTTGCTGAAAGATATCAAGCAGCTAAGGCAGAGGTAACAGGTAATAAAAAGAAACAGGTAGACTATTTTAAGGCACCACAATATTTTAATCAATTTGATCATAGAGATCATAACAAAGGTAAGCACCAGTTTGATAGGCCACAGTATGAAAATAAAAATAAAACCACACAATTCGATGAAAGGAAATTTGATGAAAGAAAATCTTTCAACCAAGGAAGGAGGTGGTGTAAGAATTGTCGGATGGACAATCATGATACTGACCGTTGTAGAAGGAATCCTATAGTAATGGCCACCCTTCAGGTCAGGACGACCTCAAGAAAGGAGGAGGATAGTATGATAAATACCACTCCAGAAGAGATGAGGAAGACGCAGGCTGGGGATAAAACACTCAAGCCTTGTTTTAAGAAGTTGTCCAATTGTCACACACCTCCAGGAAAAAGAGACTTCTATGTGAAGAACAAACTAATATACCGGAAGACTGGAACTAGATCCAACGGTCAGGGACAGCTGGTACTTCCTAAAAGGTATAGGGCAGGCTTAATAAGGAGCTTACATGTGAAAAAGGATGGGGACCATCAAAAAATAGGTACCATCATCCAAAAGGTAGCTCAAAATTATTATTGGCCCGAGGCAAGGTGGGACATTGAGAATTTTGTAGAAAGGTGTAGCATAGCACATGAGGGAACACCCACAAGTGGGAACATTGATCAGGACCTGGACACGCCACTGGGCAAACGTAGGCCTGACAATAGAAAGAAAATAAAGTGGACCAAGTGGAATAGGAAGCCCGTTTTCACGGACAATCTTCAATTGACTGTTTTACAATGGCCACTATGCAGCGAGTGCAAAAAGATGTCTTACCCCAGGATAAGCCAAAAATCCATCAATCGGACTTATGTAAACTGGAGGAAGAAGATGTAGAGAGGAAATCTCTCATCAAGAATTCTAAGTGCGGAGAAAACCCCAAGAAAAAAATTGGTAGCTGTCGTTTAGTGCATGATGATTCTGGGAAGAAAAGTCATCACAACAGTGCTTCAAGAGGAAGAGACCTGACATGTGCCAGGAAAAATAAGTTTGTGAATTTAAAAGTCCATATGTAAACTGTTAAGAATGAGGACTGATGAAAAGGCAGAGGAAAATATTACATCCGCATACCAATATGTGAATGAGCTGACCACTCGTTTAAAAACTGGCTGGAAACTTGCCAATGAAAATTTGAGACAAGCCAGGAAAAAACATGCTGCCTATTACAACAAGAAAGCTAAAGACAGAGATTTGGCTGTGGGAGAGAAGGTACTGCTTCTTCTACCCGGTAGTCAGAATAAGTTGCAAATTGGATGGCAAGGTCCATATACAGTTCTAGAGAAGGTATCTAGAACAAATTATAAGATAGATAAGAAGGGGAAAGAAAAAAATCTATCATGTGAATCTCCTGAAGAAATATTTGGAAAGAGAAAATCAGGAAGAGACACATTTGTTGACCTTGTCTATTGCAATGGGGATGAAAAAGGAACCACTTTCATCATTTGAATATCCATTACACCCCTGTGAGACAGCTGCACAGGTGAAAATCAGTACACATTTAACGAAAAATCAGAAGGAGAGAGTGCAACAGGTTCTAGATGATCATACAGAGTTGTTAACGGACCGACTGGGGCATACAAACTTATTGGAATATGATATGAAACGTATAGACCCCACACCTGTATGTATGAAGGCATATTCGATTCCTTTCGCTAAGGAGAAAGCCTTAAAGGAAGAGATAGACTATTTGTTGAAGGAAGGAATCATTTCACACAGTGAATCTTCGTATAGTTTTAGTGTGGTGCTCTTAAGAAAACCCTCTGGAGAACATAGACTCTGTATAGATTACAGGAGACTGAATGCTATCACAGAAGGTCAGGTGGATCCATTGCCGGATACAAATCAGTTGTTTGCCAGGCTAAATAAAGCTAAATATTTCTCAAAAGTGGATCTGAGCAAAGGATACTATCAGATTCCAGTAAAGCCTGAGGTTAGACCTTATCTAGCTTTTAGTACATCAGAGGGACACTATGAATTTAACAGATTGCCATTTGGATTGAAAAATGCGCCCAGTGTCTTCTCTAGGATGATGAGAAAATTATTGGATCCACTACACAATTCAGATATCACCATATAGATCAACTCCTCATAACGTACAATTTGAGGAACATCTAATATTCTCGGGACATGTCGTTGAGCAGACTCAGAGAAGAAAAATGGTGAATATTGATTGCTAAGCAGCATTAAGACAAGCAGTAACACTTGCCGCTGTTCAGTAACATAACTGAAATGGATTCTTGGATTGCAGAGGTCTGAGGAAACATTCATCAGTAGTGCTTACTTTGAATTGACCCACCTGCATTAATCCATGATAAAAATAAAATCAGCAAAACGTTGGTGCTGAATTTATAAGCCGCCATCCGTGTGATGCGTATACCAATAATCACCAGGCATAGATAGAAATTTATCTATGTGTATATATAATTTGAGACTGACATATGATGTCTGTTTTAAGTGGGGAGAATTTGTCGTGAAAAATTCTAATCCACATATATAAATTATAACAATAAAAGTAAAGCCGAACGAAATAATACGATAGAAAGAAGAATGGTGAAAGACCAGTGCTTTCCCAATAGCGCTTCCGTTTTATAACGCCATAATGACGGAACACGAAAACCCCTTTTTCTGCTCCGTCTGCATAAAATACACGCGGTTCTAAAAATAAAACTGGTACTGTGTTTCTTTGAAAACCTTGAGATACGCACACTGCTTAATGACCTAGATATAATACTGCATTAATGTCATTATATACACTGCGTTAGCCTAAAGGACAGACGGGCTTAGAAGAGAGAGAGAGAGAGAGATGCACGGAGGAACGCAGGCGATACTACCACGTCGTCTCGCGATTAATAGTGGACGCCAATCCCACGCGAAAGGCATGAAGCACTAATTTTTTTCAAATAAACAGTAATAAAAAACACTAACGATACGAGGTAAGGTTTTAAAAAAAACATGTTTAATGCTTATTAGGAAACATGACATTCTACTGTTTTACGTCTGAAATCCTGACTTTATACTGACAGAACAGTCGAAAAGGCAGGACAGGTGGCGGTTCTAAAACCATTAAAAAAAACAAATACACGACTATCCTAGAATAATACATATTTGGAACGAAGCCACTTGACCCCATTAAATTTATATATTTGGGTGCCTTAGGACTTGCTGACAAAGAATATGTTAGGTGTTACGCAAATAGTCTGGTAATTAAAAAATTATAGCCAAAATACTATAGTGAGGTTGTCTGACAGCACAAGATCATATTTGCTCATAATGGCATGTTTGAAACACTGCTTTAGGGGAAAGGAGGCCAACTAGTTAGATACGATTTGATTGGCGGTAGTAATATGTAAGGCGAAACCTTATTAGTCGAACTGCAAATATTATTATTGTGGTTAATGGCAACGTGTAAGATGGGTAAATTTTTTTCAAAGGCTCTTGTAAACATGGTCCCATTGGTTAGAGCATTCGATAGTCAAATAGAAGCGTCAGTTCAGGGCCATTTTTGAAAATACATTTTGTAAGAAGCAAGTGCGTTGAGAGCCAGCTAATATTTTTCTACATAAAAGCCTGGGACAGAGGCAGATCGAAATTGTGCCATAATTCATCGCCAGTCAACGTTACTTGTTTAATATTTCCTTGAATTGTGGGACCGTGGTACTGAAGTACTAGAGCAGCACCTGGTCTGAGTTTTGCTGGATCCAGAGGGCTGGTAGCAGACTCCTTGTCCAAGATATCGACCAGTGGTGCATCTCAAGATAGCTTAGAAGCAAGCGAGCAGAGGAGACAGTTTTCCTGCCGCCACACCTAAGTTAAGATTGCGTCAGCCAGAGCTACTCACCCTTATATACCCCACCTTAAAAGTGACTATAATATTAAATCAAGAGGGACAGTTATTGTGTTACAATTAAAAGGAACTGTGATCCCTTCAAGATTATTTCCACCATTACCAAACACATGAAGTCGTGATGACAAACAACAACATAGCTTCAAAAGCCAGTATTACCTCTTAATACTAGAGTACAACACTACACACATATTGTAATAATATTCTATGTCAGGACAAAGATCCTTTGTATAAATTGTGTACATAAACATTGTGTTTACATTTGATTGTGATTCCTGATTCACTTTGTAGTTGGATCAGGATATCTATTATTGAAAGAAACTAATACATAATTTAAAAGTTAACACTTGACTTACTTAAGCTAGTCTTCTAGAGTGTTATATGTATGTGCTTGTCATAGTGTTGAAAGTGTTGTGATTCTTAAATAAAAGTGTTTATCTGTCTGTTGTTGTTGTGACTTACACTTCATCAATATCATAACCCTAGACATTCAACGTAGTCATCACAATATTCCAGAATAAGTCTGATTGAGGTCTAAATGTGGTAGCAAAGTAAGGTCATCTGTAACACACCACACTTATTAGATACAGATACCTTTACAGCTGATCTCAGTCAGTACACTAAGTCCCCTATAAATATTTATATATATTCCCAACTTACCACAGTTGGAAGTGTTACATAGCTCTTCTACTGCCTGGCCTGAGGTGTTGGTGTCCTGGTATCCCCAGAGTGGGGAGTGGGCGTTGAAATCCCCTGCTATGATTGTTCTCTTGTATTCGATATCATCAAAGTAGATTTCATTAATTTATCTGGGGGGTCTGTAGACATTAAAGATTTGGAAATGTCCGTCACTTCCCCAGACTGTCACTCGTTGTATGTCAGTTTCATCATCGGTTCGAAGACTATCGACCTCTGCCTATACACATTCCTTACCAAGGTAAGGATTCCTCGACAACTATTATGGCAATGACATTTGTACATTGTCTAGCCCGGGAAATTGATGGATTTGTACTTAAGTACGGTTTCTTGAATCAGTGCAATGTGAACTTTTTGATCAGAGTAATACGAGGTTTATACATGGGTCTTGTAACCTTATCATGCACAATAATGTACTACAAAAACTATCACCGCGGGAGCACATTCATGCTTTAGTGTCAGCTTCCTATAAGGGGACCTGCTGCTACTGTGGCTCTGTGCTCCCAAGGGAGCGAAAATTGAAATTGTAATAATGCTGAGAATATAATTTTATGTCAGATTCCTGTCAAATTTGAGCTCGTAAAAACAGAATGGTAAAATTTGCTCTTATCTCAATAGATTTCCCCTAGATATTTATAATGCTAATGTGTGACTAGAAACTGTTGCACCACTAACAGAATGGTGAAATTTCCTGTTATCTCGATAGATGTCCACTAGATATTTATCATGCTAATGTGTGACCAGAAACTGTTGCGCCACCATCAGAATGGTAAAAATTTGCTCTTATCTCGATAGATGTCCCCTAGATATTATTCATGCTAATGTGTGACCAAAAACTGTGGCGCCACTAACAGAATGGTACAAATAATTTACTCTTATCTCGTTAGATTTCCCCTAGATATTTATCATGCTAATGTGAGACTAGAAACTGTTGCGCCACTAACAGAATGGTAAAACTTTGCTCTTATCTCGATAGAAATCAATCCCCTAGATATTTATCATGCTAATGTGCGACCAGAAACTGTTGCGCCACTAACAGAATGGTAAAACTTTGCTCTTATCTCGATAGATTTCCCCTGGATATTTATCATGCTAACGTGTGACGATAAACTGTTACGCCACTAACAGAATGGTAAAAATTTGCTCTTATCTCGATAGATATCCCCTAGATATTTATCATGCTAATGTGTGACTAGAAGCTGTTGCACCACTAACAGAAAGGTAAAATGTTGCTATTATCTCGATAGATTTCCGCTAGATATTTGTCATGCTAATGTGTGACCAGAAACTGTACGCCACTAACAGAATGGTAAAAATTCTCTCTTATCTCGATAGATTTCCCCTAGATTTTTATTATGCTAATGTGTGACCAGAAACTGTTGCGCCACTAACAGAATGGTACAAATTTGCTCTTATCTCGATAGATTTCCCCTAGATATTTATTATGCTAATGTGTGACCAGAAACTGTTGCGCCACTAACAGAATTATACAAATTTGCTCTTATCTTGATAGATTTATCCTAGATATTTATTATGCTAATGTGTGACCAGAAACTGTGGCGCCACTAACAGAATGGTAAAACTTTGCTCTTATCTCGAAACATGTCCCCTATATTTTTATCATGCTAATGTGTGACCAGAAACTGTTGCGCCACTAGCAGAATGGTAAAAATTTGATCTTATCTCGATAGATGTCCCCTAGATATTTATCATGCTAATGTGTGACCAGAAACTGTTGCACCTCTAACAGAATGGTAACAATTTGCTCTTGTCTCGATAGATTTCCCCTATATATTTATTATGCTAATGTGACCAGAAACTGTTGCTCCACTAACAGAATGGTAAAAATTTCCTCTTATCTCGATAGATTTCCCCTAGTTATTTATCATGCTAATGTGTGACCAAAAACTGTTGCGCCACTAACAGAATGGTAAAGAGTTGCTCTTATCTCGATAGATTTCCCCTAGATATTTATTATGCTAATGTGTGACCAGAAACTGTTGCTCCACTAACAGAATGGTAAAAATTTGCTCTTATCTCGATAGATTTCCCCTAGATATTTATTATGCTAATGTGTGACCAGAAAGTGTTGCTCGACTAACATAATGGTAAATCTTTTCTCTTATCTCGATAGATTTCCCCTAGATATTCATTATGCTAATGTATGACCAGAATGGTCCGCAACCAGACGATCCGTCAAGGCCTAAAATCCCACCCGCTGCAGACCCAAATAGAACAGTCCCAACTAAGATGGTTTGGCCATGTCTGCAGAATGGGAGAAGATCGGCTACCACGACAAGCATGGAAAACAAAGAGCCAGGGATCCAGACCTCCAGGACGACCCAGAGTCCGCTGGGAGGACAACATTAGGCAATCTATGAAGGACCGAGGACTAGAATGGAACCAGGCCAGGAAAAAGACAGCTGATAGAATGGTCTAGCGCTCTCTCTTCCAAACCTCTACACCTCACGGTAGGAGGGGAACGACTAAGTAAGTAAGTATGACCAGAAACTGTTGTTCCACTAACATAATGGTAAATCTTTCCTCTTATCTCGATAGATTTCCCCTGGATATTTATTGTGCTAATGTGTGACAAGAAACTGTTTCTCCACTAACATAATAGCAAATCTTTCCTCTTATCTCGATAGATTTCCCCTAGATATTTATTATGCTAATGTATGACCAGAAACTGTTGCTCCACTAACACAATGGTAAATCTTTCCTCTTTTCTCGATAGATTTCCTCTAGATATTTATTATGCTAATGTATGACCAGAAACTGTTGCTCCACTAACATAATGGTAAATCTTTCCTCTTATCTCGATAGATTTCCCCTAGATATTTATTATGATAATGTGTGACCAGAAACTGTTGCTCCACTAACATAATGGTAAATCTTTCCTCTTATCTCGAAAGATTTCCCCTAGATATTTATTATGCTAATGTATGACCAAAAACTGTTGCGCCACTAACAAAAGGGTAAATCTTTTCTCTTATCTCGATAGATTTCCCCTAGATATTTATTATGCTAATGTGTGACCAGAAACAAGCGCCATCTGCAGAATCATCATTTTCATTTTCGTTTTCATTCCTTATGGGGCATAGAGCCACCACGGCAGCTGATCACCTTATGGAGCATAGAGCCACCACGGCAGCTAATCACCTTATGGAGCATAGAGCCACCACGGCAGCTGATCACCTTATGGAGCATAGAGCCACCACGACAGCTGATCACCTTATGGAGCCTAGAGCCAACATGGCAGCTGATCACCTTATGGAGCATATAGCCACCACGGTAGCTGATCACCTTATTGAGCATAGAGCCACCACGGCAGCTGATCACCTTATGGAGCATAGAGCCACCACGGCAGCTGATAACCTTATGGAGCAAAGAGCCACCACGGCAGCTGATAACCTTATGGAGCATAGAGTCACCACAGCAGCTGATCACCTTATGGAGCATAGAGCCACCACTGCAGCTGATCACCTAATGGAGCATAGAGCCATCACGGCAGCTGATCACCTTATAGAGCATAGAGCCAAGACGACAGCTGATCACCTTATGGAGCATAGAACTACCACGGCAGCTGATCACCTTATGGAGCATAGAGCTACCACGAAAGCTGATCACCTTTTGGGCGCACAGAGCCACCACTACAGCTGAACACCTTATGGAGCATAGAGCCGCCACGGCAGATAATCACCTTATAGAGCATAGAGCCACCACGGCAGCTGATAACCTTATGGAGCAAAGAGCCACCACGGCAGCTGATAACCTTATGGAGCATAGAGCCACCACTACAGCTGAACTCCTTATGGAGCATAGAGCCACCACGGCAGATAATCACCTTATAGAGCATAGAGCCACCACTACAGCTGATCACCTTATGGAGCATAGAGCCACCACGGCAGATAATCACCTTATAGAGCATAGAGCCACCACGGCAGCTGATAACCTTATGGAGCAAAGAGCCACCACGGCAGCTGATAACCTTATGGAGCATAGAGCCACCACTACAGCTGAACACCTTATGGAGCATAGAGCCACCACGGCAGATAATCACCTTATAGAGCATAGAGCCACCACTACAGCTGAACACCTTATGGAGCATAGAGCCACCACGGCAGATAATCACCTTATGGAGCATAGAGCCACCACGGCAGCTGATAACCTTATGGAGCAAAGAGCCACCACGGCAGCTGATAACCTTATGGAGCATAAAGCCACCACGGCAGCTGATCACCTTATGGAGCATAGAGCCACCACGGCAACTGATCACCTTATGGAGCATAGAGCCACCACTGCAACTGATCACCTTATGGAGCATAGAGCCACCACGGCAGCTGATCACCTTATGTAGCATAGAGCAACCACGACAGCTGATCACCTTTTGCGGGCACAGAGCCAGCACTACAGCTGATCACCTTATGGAGCATAGAACCACCACGGCAACTGATCACCTTATAGAACATAGAGCAACCACGTCAGCTGATCACCTTATGGAGCATAGAACCACCATGGCAACTGATCACCTTATGGAGCATAGAGCCACCACGGAATCTGATCACCTTATGGAGCATAGAGCCACTACGGCAACTGATCACCTTTTGGAGCATAGAACCACCACGACAGCTGATCACCTTTTGGAGCATAAAACCACCACGGCAACTGATCACCTTATGGAACATAGAGCCACCACGACAGCTGATCACCTTATGGAACCTAGAACCACAACGACAGCTGAACACCTTATGGAGCATAGATCCACCACGGCAACTGATAACCTTATGGAGCATAGAGCCACCACGGCAACTGATCACCTTATGGAGCATAGAGCCACCAAGACAGCTGATCACCTTATGCAACATATAGCCACCACGGCAGCTGATCACTTTATGGAACATAGAACCACCACGGCAGCTGATCACCTTATGGAGCATAGAACCACCACGGCAACTGATCACCTTATGGAGCATAGAGCCACCACGACAGCTGATCACCTTATGGAACATAGAGCCACCACGGCAGCTGATCACCTTATGGAACATAGAACCACCACGACAGCTGATCACCTTATGGAACATAGAACCACCACGACAGCTGATCACCTAATGGAACATAGAGCCACCACGGCAGCTGATTACCTTATGGAACATAGAACCACCACGGCAGCTGATCACCTTATGGAACATAGAGCCACCACGGCAGCTGATCACCTTATAAAACATAGAACCACCACGACAGCTGATCACCTTATGGAGCATAGAACCACCACGGCAGCTGATCACCTTATGGAACATAGAACCACCACGAGAGCTGATCACCTTATAGAGCATAGAACCACCACGGCAACTGATCACCTTATGGAACACAGAGCCACCACGGCAGCTGATCACCTTATGGAGCATAGAGCCAACACGACAGCTGATCACCTTATGGAACGTAGAACCACCACGGCAGCTGACCACCTTATGGAGCATAGAACCACCACGGCAACTGATCACCTTATGGAGCATAGAGCCACCACGGCAGCTGATCACCTTATGGAACATAAAACCACCAAGGCAACTGATCACCTTATGGAGCATAGAACCACCACGACAGCTGATCACCTTATGGAGCATAAAACCACCACGGCAACTGATCACCTTATGGAGCATAGAGCCACCACGGCAGCTGATCACCTTATGGAACATAAAACCACCAAGGCAACTGATCACCTTATGGAGCATAGAACCACCACGACAGCTGATCACCTTATGGAGCATAGAGCCACCACGGCAACTGATCACATTATGGAGCATAGAACAATGACGGCAACTGATCACCTTATGGAACATAGAACCACCACGAGAGCTGATCACCTTATGGAGCATAAAACCACCACGGCAGCTGATCACCTTTTGGAGCATAGAACCACCACGGCAACTGATCACCTTATGGATCATAGAGCCACCACGGCAGCTGATCACCTTATGGAACATAGAATCACAACGACAGCTGATCACCTTATGGAGCATTGAGCCACCACGGCAGCTGATCACCTTATGGAGCATAGAACCACCACGGCAACTGATCACCTAATGGAGCATAGAGCCACCACGACAGCTGATCACCTTATGGAACATAGAGCCACCACGGCAGCTGATCACCTTATGGAACATAGAACCACCACGACAGCTGATCACCTTATGGAACATAGAACCACCACGACAGCTGATCACCTTATAGAGCATAGAACCACCACGGCAACTGATCACCTTATGGAACACAGAGCCACCACGGCAGCTGATCACCTTATGGAGCATAGACCCACCACGACAGCTGATCACCTTATGGAACGTAGAACCACCACGGCAGCTGATCACCTTATGGAGCATAGAACCACCACGGCAACTGATTACCTTATGGAGCATAGAGCCACCACGGCAGCTGATCACCTTATGGAGCATAAAACCACCACGGCAACTGATCACCTTATGGAGCATAGAACCACCACGGCAACTGATCACCTTATGGAGCATAGAGCCACCACGGCAACTGATCACCTTATGGAGCATAGAGCCACCACGGCAGCTGATCACCTTATGGAACATAGAATCACAACGACAGCTGATCACCTTATGGAGCATTGAGCCACCACGGCAGCTGATCACCTTATGGAGCATAGAACCACCACGGCAACTGATCACCTAATGGAGCATAGAGCCACCACGACAGCTGATCACCTTATGGAACATAGAGCCACCACGGCAGCTGATCACCTTATGGAACATAGAACCACCACGACAGCTGATCACCTTATGGAACATAGAACCACCACGACAGCTGATCACCTTATGGAGCATAGAGCCACCACGGCAACTGATCACCTTATGGAGCATAGAACCGCCACGGCAACTGATCACCTTATGGAGCATAGAGCCACCACGGCAACTGATCACCTTATGGAGCATAGAGCCACCACGACAGCTGATCACCTTATGGAGCATAGAGCCACCACCGCAGCTGATCACTGTTGCGCACATATTTTTTTTAACGCACGGATTACGCATACCACGTAAAATGTTTTAATTGTCTGATGAAGATATATTCATCTTTGAATGCATGTTTTGGTCTTGAGGGACGAAACTCAGATTCGGCAATAAGTAGTCATTCTGTGAGTTATCGCTCTTTGTAGCGTTCTTAAAAATAGAACTCGGCGGAGGAATTTAGACTTACTTCAATCTATTCTGTGTTTGGTTAGGAATAGATTGTTCTTGCTTCAGAATGTCTATGGCCCGAATCTATGTGTAGTGCTTGTCTATGTAGGACGAGTATGTCTTATATCTTGATATCTTATTATGTTTACGTGGAACTATTTGTTCTTGTACTGAAGGGGGTCAGGTGTTTTCGGCGAATGAAGATAGGTTGGAGGGTTCTTCGGTTGTCTAGGCCTAGGGCGGGAAGTCATGTCGGAGAGGTGCCCAAGAGTTTGTGATCTCTTTAAGTTATTCTGGGGACGAAGATAGTTTCTTCCAGGATCGTTTAGTCCATGAGTTCCCCAGTTGTGATTCTATAACGCCGGGAGAGCGTTTTTGTTCTTGCTAGTGTATTTCTTATGTCCAGGTAAAAAAACGTACTTTTGCTGACTTCGTTCATTCCTAGGCTTAAGATGGGCAGACGTTTACATGTATTTACCTATGAATATGTCGGGACGACATATTATCCAGCAGCACTAAATATGTTTGTATGCAGCAACTATGAGGACAGAATATGCTGATCCTTGTAGAATCATTTATTGTTGATGAACAAAGCTTCGATTGAAGATCTGGCTATACACCCGTATAGTGAGTGATGCTCAACCGGGAACCAGCAGCCATTGTGGAATTCGATTGATTTTGGAATTCTACTTATTGTAAATCATTAGCAGAGAACGGGAAAACTTCCTTATTATCAGGTGATGATTGAGAGATCACTATTATAAAGAAATTAACATTATCTTCACAGAGATTTGCTGTAATTTACCTAAAGGAATCCTCGCTAGAAAGAGATCCTGTTTAGGAGTCAAGTTTGAACAGTATTGCTTAATTGACATGCTCGGTCAGTAAGGTCTACTGACTGTATTTATAAACTATGGAAATCTTGGTGTTTACAGATGTTCCATTGCAAGATTATTCTTCATGAATGCTAATTTAGGACGGTAGTCCATTGATCAATATTATGCTGTCTATGTCGACTCATGTTCCTGTGACTGTACCCAATCTGTCAAGTGTGTGCGTCCAATTAAACTATTGAAACGACTACAGTGGTCTGCATTGGTGACATAACGTAATGAGTGAATGAGTGCCTTATACGGGTCAACACACGAACAGTCCACCATTCGCCTAACTCACACTTCACACTCACACTCCATATTGGCATAGACCTGCGTAGGTTGAGTTGACCTTTGCTCCCCCTGGAGCCTCCATCATATTCACCACTGGTTTGCGTGAGGAGAATGAAAGCAGTACTTTACAGCATGCCTGGTATACACAGTTACCCTCAAGAAGGAAAAAGAGAGTTATCAACGTGGTAGGCCAGTTTCCTGGGTCCAGCCTTCGCAGTCTACAAAGTGGAAGTCACCTAGTGTTTCAAGAACATTTATTTTGGCAAAATGTGACACACATCAACACCTATAGGACAACTATCCAGTCGATGTCAGCTTGACCTGTTATGACAAGTGTAACTGTATCTAGGTCACCGCTGTTGACATTTTGCTCGGTACATGCATTATTTCATATAACAGACAGCGTAGCACGGCAAGTTGTTTACAAGTGGACATCACAGCATTACACAGAACATTGGCAAGCGAATTAACTGTGTTAGCAGAAATAAAATGAACTTAGAAGCCTATTTTCATCGATGGACCTTCTTATGTTCTGCTATTGTGTTGAACTTTAGTATTTAAGGCCAGAAATTGTAGTTCAATAAAGTGGCAGTTATTTATTTTGATTAAAATATATGTGCCATTTCTATAAAACAGCCTTCTACACAACACATTCCAACCACAACACATTTAATTAATGATATATGCATTTATGCTATTGATGTTTACATGTTATTTGTATATATGTATTTATGTTTAATGTTTGCATATTATTCGTGTGTCTAATATAAGATTTCCCAAGTAACATAGGGCTTATATTAGCGTTCTATAGGGAGCAATTTTCTTTATTGGAAATTTGCTGGCAACATCTGGTGCTATTTTTGTTAGTTGTGATGAGGTGTTCTTTTCTTCGTTGTTTTTGTTAATAATTTTGTGTTCCTTAGTTTTGTTTGATTTGTTTGTATTTGTAGGTCTAACCTTTACTATCTTTCAGTTTTATACACAATTTATGTTTATACACTGTGGTGTTATTTGTCTTGTTCATTCTATTGCAGATATCATCACAGATTCTGTGATCATTTTTCTTTGATTTTTTCTATTTGATTTATGTGATTTCTGCAAATGTTTCCTGTTCTCTTGTATAATTGTTTTGTTGTGTTCTTGATCGACATACACTATTTAAAATATATTTGATCATATGAATTTATAAGAAAAAGTCAACTGATGATTTTTAGTAATTGGTGGGTACACAGTTGATTATACAAGACCTTACTAAAGGCTTGTTTCCCCACATAGTTTGGGATAAGGAGCTGATTGATCAAATTATTAAGAGCTTGTGTTTACATTACTTTGAAATATAGATTACATTTTTGTGTCAACTGATTGCTATCATTATTAGACATCATGTCTACATTGGAACACTTTATTGAGTTAGGGAAATCTCTAGGCAAGACTGGAGATAAGTTGGAGGAGTATGCTACCAGTCAATATGATAAAGCACTTAAAGCTGAGGAAATGAAACAAAAAAGTGAGGAAATGAAACAAAAAAGTGAGGATAGAAAAATGGAAATAGAATTTGAACAAAAGAAACTGCAGATGCAGGTTGAGGAAAAGAGATTCCAAATGGAACTGGAAAAACAAAACAAAGAAGCTGAACAAAAGAGATTAGACAGAGAAGCTGAACAAAAGAGATTAGACAAAGAAGCTGATGCTGAACAGAGAAGATTAGACAGAGAAGCTGAACAAAAGAGATTAGACAAAGAAGCTGAACAAAAGAGATTAGACAAAGAAGCTGAACAAAGAGATTAGACAAAGAAGCTGAACAAAAGAGATTAGACAGAGAAGCTGAACAAAAGAGATTAGACAAAGAAGCTGAACAAAAGAGATTAGACAAAGAAGCTGAAGCTGAGGAGAAAAGAGCAATAAGAGAACATGAACATCAAAAAGAACTTTTAGCATTTGAGTTAGAAAAGTTAAAATTGACAAACATGAGTAATGTCAATCAGTCATCTAGTGGTAAACCCTTTTATTACAAGGTCAAGGTACCAGCGTTCAATTCTGCCAGTGATGATATAACATTCTGGCTTGATAGATTTGAACGTGCTTGTCGAGCTCATAATGTGGAGAAATCAGAATATGCTAATCAGTTGTCTGAGAATTTAAAAGGTGATTCTCTGACGAGTTTAAGTTTGGTTGAAGAAACTGACAAGGATAATTATGAGGTTATTAGGGCAGCCTTGATAAAGAAATACCAGTTATCTGAGGAAGGTTACCGTATTTTGTTTAAAAGAATGGTACCTGAATCAGGGGTAGAATTCTCAGAATTCATTGCAAGGACACGTCTTACATTTAATCGTTGGATTGAACTGTCCAAAACAGAAAAGACTTATGAAGCACTTATGGATTTATTGCTCAGGGACAAGATTATGTCAAGCATTAGTAAACCATTCCTTGAATTCCTACATGAGCGGAAACCTAAAACACTAAAAGAAATGGAAGAATATTGTACCCAATACGTCACTGCACACCCAGATGTAGCTATTAGCAATACTAAGGTTAAGGAAGGTATGCCAGTTGCATCAGCAACACCATACAACCCTAATTACTCACACAAATTCCAAGGACCTCAAAACAGGTTTAATAAAAAGGGTAACCATAACAGTTATCAGAACCAAGGTAACCAATCATTTCAGGGTTCTTCTTCGAATATCTGGAGACGAGCCGACAGCCCTCGATTTAGGGGTGGTCATAATTATAGGAACTTCCGCAAAGGAAGTCATTATAGAAACTATCCTAGTTTTCCATCATGGAGACAACAAGATCATAATTACAGAGATACTCATTATAATGAATATGATAATAGTAACCAGGGGAATTATGACTCAAACCCAAGTAGGGGTTACAATAGAGGAAACAATGATAATTATAGGGATAATAATAACAGAGGTAGACCCCAACATAAAAAACAAAAATCTCATTTAATGCAAACTATGCACAGCAAGAGTCCCATGATGCCTATAAACAAAATAAAGATAATGATGACTCTAACAATATGGCATGTGCCGCTTTCGATTTTGGGAGAGCATCTCAGTGCCCCCAATGCAAAACATTATTCGAACAAACTACGGTGTCCACTTTAATTTGTGGCCATCCTCTTCCCGCTCTTCCCGCGTCAATCGCGCATGATGGAAGAGGTTCTCTTGTCTTACACAAAGGTTTAGTAAATGACAATCCAGTTTCATTGCTTTTTGATTCTGGATGCACCACAATTGGTGTTAGGCAGTCACTCATAGATCCTTCTCGTGCTACAGGCAAAGTAGTCAAATGTGTAACATTTGGCGGCACCATAGAGAAATACTCTACTGCTATCATTAGGATCGCTACTCCTTTCTTTACAGGAGATGTACACGCATGTCTTCTGCCGAATCCGATCGCTGATCTTATCATCGGTCGTATTCACGGAGTCAAAGAATGCACTCCACAACAAATTTCCGTTTGGGAAAAACAAAATATGCAAACTGCTAATGCTGTAGTCACTATAGCTCAAGCTCTCAATATGCCCGACACTTCATCTATTGAAGATAATGAAGTGCATAACCAAGATGATCCCTTGGTAATTTCGCGTGACTCATTTATAAAGCAGCAAGAAGAGGATCCGACTCTAAAGAAATTCTTCACTCTTGCAACAAAAGGTGATCCGAATAAAGATTCAAAGAGTAAATCTTGGATTACAATGAAGAATGGCGTACTTGTACGTATGGTGCAAGACTCCAACAAGTCAAGTCATTCTCAGATTCTTGTACCCAAGGATTTGAGAGTTAAAATATTACGACACGCACACGACTCTCAGTGTGCTGGACATATGGGTTTTTCCCGTACGAAGTCAAGAGTTCTTGCGGTTTTCTTTTGGCCTTTTGTGAACAAGGACATACGGATCTATTGTCGATCTTGTAAAATATGTCAAGAAGTCAAATCCAAAGTTCCACGCCATGCTGCACCTATTCAGGCTGCAGACATTCCTATTAGACCATTTCAGAAAATGGCGATAGACATCATTGGTCCATTTAAGATCAAATATGCTAGAGGACATCAGTTTATCTTAACGTGTGTGGACATGTGCACACGTTGGCCAGAGGCTATCCCTCTGAAGAGCATTACTACTGCTGACATTGCAGATGCTCTTTGGCTTATATTTTCTCGTCTGGGATTTCCCGGAGAAATATTATCAGATCATGGCACCCAACTAATATCGGATACCATGTCTCAAGTAATGTCTACTCTCCAGATAGAGAGATCTTTGAGCAGTATCTATCACCCAATGTCGAATGGGATGGTAGAACGCCTCAATAGAACACTCAAAAACTTACTAGGGAAGATAACTGAGGATCATCCTCAAGATTGGGATAGGGTTTTACCCGCGGCCCTGTTCGCTTACAGAGAGGTTCCCAATGAACATACAGGATTTTCTCCCTTTGAACTTGTCTTTGGCGCGCGACCGCGCGGCCCTATGTCTTTGCTTCATGATCTCATAACCGCTTATAATATTACCGATGACACAAAATCTTCTTACGAATATGTCATCGCGCTAAGACAAAAGATTATCGAAGCATGCAAATTGGCAACTTCTTCTTCTGAGTTTGCTAAGGAGAAAGCAAGACAATGTGCCAATAAGAAAAGAACCTTACAACAACTTTGTCCTGGTGACAAAGCATTTGTTTTGCTACCTTGTAGGGAAAACAGACTACTTATTTCTTGGAAAGGTCCGTACGATATAATCTCGAAAATTTCCGATGTTGACTACATTGTCGATATTGATGGGAAGCGTAAAACCTTCCACATCAATATGCTTACGGAATTCCATGAACGTCCGGATTATTTACAGCCTATTTTCCAGGCAACGGACGATTCACCTGTCCAACATGGTCATTACTCATCACTGTCTGTAATACAGGATGAGGAAACAAGTTTTTCGGATGTTAATCTTCCGCTTCCGATGATTCCACTTCATTCTAGTGAATCATGGGAAAATATTACTGTTTCTCCCGATTTATCTCTAGGAGAACAGCGACAAGTTTCGTCTATGTTACAAACATTTCAGGATGTCCTTACTGACATTCCTGGACAAACTCATGTCATTGAACATGACATTATTCTAACTGACCATAATCCTATTAGAGTCAGACCTTATCCTATTCCTATACATTTTCAAGCACAGGTTGAAAAGGAGTTGGATGAGATGATAGATTTAAAAATAATTGAACCATCCACTTCTGCGTATTCTTCGCCGATGGTTATTGTCCGTAAAAAAGACAATAACATAGGTCTTTGCGTTGACTATCGCAAATTGAATCAAGTCACGAAGTTTGATGCTGAACCTATGCCTTTACTAGAAGAGCTACTTACTAAGCTTTCTAAATCGCATTTTTTCACTAAACTAGATTTGTCTAAAGGATATTGGCAAGTTCCTCTATCTGAACGCGCTAAACCTTTTACTGCTTTTTCTACACCTAGAGGCCTTTTTCAATGGAATTTTATGCCTTTCGGCCTTATGAACGCACCAGCTACATTCGTACGCATGATGCGTAGAATTCTATCCTATCGGTCAGATGTCATTGCGTACATAGATGACATCTGTCTTTTCAGCGATACTTGGGAAGATCACTATTCAGGGTTAGTTGAATTGCTATCTACTCTACGCGAGTATAACCTGACAGCGAAACCATCTAAAGCCTGCATTGGTTTTAGTGAAATTTCTTTTTTAGGTCACCGGGTCGGCCATGGTTTCCTAAAAACAGAGGACCATAATACAAGTAAAATACTTAACATTTCTTTTCCTAAGACTAAAAAGCAATTGCGAAGTCTCTTAGGTCTTTTACAATTCTATGGACGATTCATTCCGAATCTGTCTTCAATCATGGCACCTCTTTCTACCTTGCTAAAGAAAGGGTCTCCTAATATAGTCCATTGGACTCAAGAATGTTAATCCTCTTTGGATAAGATTAAAACTATGTTTTCTACTGCACCTATTTTAGTGTTGCCTACTAAAGATAAGACATTTGTTCTTCGTAGTGACGCTTCATCCACTGGGATTGGAGCGGCACTAATGCAAGATTACTCTGGAACTCTGCATCCTGTAATGTATATTTCCAGAAAGCTTAATGCTGCAGAAAGGAATTATTCGGTTTTAGACCGTGAACTGTTGGCTATGGTATGGTCAATTCTCAAATTACAAAGATTCCTTCTAGGCGCACATTTTATAGTAGAAACCGATCAGAAAGCTCTTACAGCTATCCAGAGTAAAAATTTGAAGAGTTCGAGGTCTACTCGATATGCAATTGCTCTTCAACCTTTTCATTTTTCGGTACGAGCTATCCGTGGATCAGATAATGTGATGGCAGACATTCTGTCTAGATGCCCACATGATTCCACTTAGCTGTTGAGTATTGGACGTCTTAACACTTCCAACTCGACAACAGATTTTTCTTTTCTATATCAAAATAGATACACATTGTAATTCGTAATGACACTACGGTCATTGATATATAAACACCATTACTCGTTGATAATTTTTTCTTTTTGTCAATCATGTACTTGGAATGCTCAAACTTAAATTGTTATATGTATTGTATCATTGTATAGTTGTATGCGTTGGTGACACCTCCCTGGAAACACTTATGCTTAAGAGAAATGCTTTCTCTGAGGGATTGAGATTTTGCATTAATCTGGCTTAAATAATTCCAGATATTTCTCATCTGCGCAGTATGTATGCGTTGGGAGCCTATTGTATGTTGCTCTCAGATGAAAAAAAAATGATTTTCATTTTTTGGCGCACGGATTACGCATACCATGTAAAATGTTTTAATTGTCTGATGAAGATATATTCATCTTTGAATGCATGTTTTGGTCTTGAGGGACGAAACTCAGATTCGGCAATAAGTAGTCATTCTGTGAGTTATCGCTCTTTGTAGCGTTCTTAAAAATAGAACTCGGCGGAGGAATTTAGACTTACTTGAATCTATTCTGTGTTTGGTTAGGAATAGATTGTTCTTGCTTCAGAATGTCTATGGCCCGAATCTATGTGTAGTGCTTGTCTATGTAGGACGAGTATGTCTTATATCTTGATATCTTAGTATGTTTAAGTGGAACTATTTGTTCTTGTACTGTACTGAAGGGGGTCAGGTGTTTTCGGCGGATGAAGATAGGTTGGAGGGTTCTTCGGTTGTCTAGGCCTAGGGCGGGAAGTCATGTCGGAGAGATGCCCAAGAGTTTGTGATCTCTTTAAGTTATTCTGGGGACGAAGATAGTTTCTTCCAGGATCGTTTAGTCCATGAGTTCCCCAGTTGTGATTCTATAACGCCGGGACAGCGTTTTTGTTCTTGCTAGTGTATTTCTTATGTCCAGGTAAAAAAACGTACTTTTGCTGACTTCGTTCATTCCTAGGCTTAAGATGGGCAGACGTTTACATGTATTTACCTATGAATATGTCGGGACGACATATTATCCAGCAGCACTAAATATGTTTGTATGCAGCAACTATGAGGACAGAATATGCTGATCCTTGTAGAATCATTTATTGTTGATGAACAAAGCTTCGATTGAAGATCTGGCTATACACCCGTATAGTGAGTGATGCTCAACCGGGAACCAGCAACCATTGTGGAATTCGATTGATTTTGGAATTCTACTTATTGTAAATCATTAGCAGAGAACGGGAAAACTTCCTTATTATCAGGTGATGATTGAGAGATCACTATTATAAAGAAATTAACATTATCTTCACAGAGATTTGCTGTAATTTACCTAAAGGAATCCTCGCTAGAAAGAGATCCTGTTTAGGAGTCAAGTTTGAACAGTATTGCTTAATTGACATGCTCGGTCAGTAAGGTCTACTGACTGTATTTATAAACTATGGAAATCTTGGTGTTTACAGATGTTCCATTGCAAGATTATTCTTCATGAATGCTAATTTAGGACGGTAGTCCATTGATCAATATTATGCTGTCTATGTCGACTCATGTTCCTGTGACTGTACCCAATCTGTCAAGTGTGTGCGTCCAATTAAACTATTGAAACGACTACAGTGGTCTGCATTGGTGACATAACGTAATGAGTGAATGAGTGCCTTATACGGGTCAACACACGAACAGTCCACCATTCGCCTAACTCACACTTCACACTCACACTCCATATTGGCATAACCCTGCGTCGGTTGAGTTGACCTTTGCTCCACCTGGAGCCTCCATCATATCCACCACTGGTTTGCGTGAGGAGAATGAAAGCAGTACTTTACAGCATGCCTGGTATACACAGTTACCCTCAAGAAGGAAAAAGAGAGTTATCAATCACCTTACTTGAATCCTGCATGAAGCATTCAGATGTTCTTGTAGCGGTTATCTGTGGCAATTTTTTCACATTTTCCCAACCACACATTAGTCTTATACGACATACTTGAGGAAGCAGTAATCCAATTCTTTCTGTCAAATCAGATACCCCAGTGAACTACGTGCGGCAATTTGTAAACTTGTGTCTAGTAAATTTTCAGATAACTGTAACGTCGATATTTGTTGTTCTCATGGGGAACACAGTTTTTGAGACAAATATGTGAAGACTGGCCATTCAGAATTCCTCTTTCCTATGAGCCTGTAATCTCACAAAAGCAGAACTTCAAAAGAATTTCATTTTATTTCGACGGATTTCCCCCAAATTTGTATCATGCTTTTGTGCCAGCAACTTAAGCTCAGTTAGCAGAACAGTGACTAGTAAATATTCCACCGTTGCGCACCATGTCTCTTCTTGTTACTTTAATCACCTTAATCAGATATCTCATTTCTGTGGTTTGGATCTGGATTATGTGTGTTGTAGTCATTGCCCATGACTCGCATCCATACGTCAAGACTGGGACATAGGTGGTGCGGTATACAGCCATCTTCGTGTTCTTGTTAACTTCTCTTTTGCTGAGGAATCCTCGTTTTAGGGCTTGAAAAAGTCTCTTTGATCCCTCCCTTCCCGTCTGTGACAGCTTCGGGGGATTTAAAGTGGTTGACCTGCTCCAGGACCTGTTCTCCCATCTTAATCTGATGCCTTCTCGCTTCTCGTGATATCACCATGGTTTTTGTTTTGGAGCTGCTGATGACAATCCCCCTCTTCTCCAGCTCTTCATTCCAGACTTGCAGGTTGGATTGAAGATGTGCCTCTGATTTAGCAATCAGGGCAACATCATTAGCAAATGCCAGCTCTGAAATACAGACCTGTCTTATCTTCCAGTACCCCACCTAATACTTTCTTGTCCTCTCCCCACATGCCTTGATGACATCGTCTAGGAGGAGAATAAAAAGATAAGGTGACAGGATATCACCTTGTCTTACACCAGTGATGGTTCTGAACTCTTCTGAGTCTATTTTACCAAGGACACTGAGAAGGGATATGCCTATATTGTTTCCACATTGTCGGTTGTCACCCTTTTTAAAAATCGGTGTTATAATAGCAATCTCCCAGTCCTTTGTTATGGTCTTGTTGCACCAAGCTGCCTGTAGGACCTTTAAAACTAATAGGTCGCCAGCTGCTCCTATGCACTTAACCATTTCTGGTGTTATACCATCGTGCCTTGCTGCTTTGCCCATCTTGATTTTCTCTGAAGCTGCCTTCAGTTCTTCCCTATTTATGTCATCTTCAGCACCCTTGGTTTCCTCTTCTGTGCTAGTGGTTATCATTTCTGTTGCTTGACCTTGCTCACCATCAAGGAGTTCTGATAAATATTCTTTCCTTTTTTCCATTACTTCATGTGGAGCAGTAAGCAATTTGCCTTGCTTGTCCTTAATAAATTTAAGAGGGCACTGTTTTTTTCTGCTTCATGTTCTTTAGGGTCTTGTGGAACAATTTCTGATTTTATTGAGCATCCTTTTCTATCTTTTTCTCCAAATTCTTCTCAAGGACTTATGTTTTGCTGCTAGTACCTTGTTCTTTGCCTCAGTTCTGCGAATTACAAATTCTCTATATTTCTCTGTTTTTCCTGCTGTTTTTTAGCTCCTAAGTATTATTTCCACGCCCTTTTCTTCTCTCGTATTTTCTCTTTAACTTCCTCTGTCCACCAAGGTGTCCTTGTTCTACTCTTTCTAAGTCGGACTTCACCACGCGCTTCTGTTGCAACTGCCTTTTATGATATCCTTGAATTTAAGCCAGAAGGTTTCCAGGTCATTAGATTATTCTTCTGTGTTTCTCATTGCTATAGCAATAAGTCCCTGATATCTGGTTTTACCTTCTGGTTCTCTCAGCATGTAGGTCTTAATGTTCATTTATTCTGTTCGTTTACTTAACTTCTTGCGTGATGTTAGGCAATTGCTAGGTGTAGCGGGAGGTTATTTAAATTTATTTATTTTGTAAGAGTATGCCAGTAAAGAGTTCTGACCTTACAAATAATACCACAGTCTTAGAAATAAGCACTGGTGTATTGTTATCATAACAATAGTCAGACTGTGAAAACCCTGGCCCAGTTGGTAAGAAGTAGTACCAGGATTTAAGGTGTCTCCTCCCTGTGACTATCTTATGATTACTTATATGCTAGGGGATAAGTAAAATGTACATTCACTGAACCCACAAAATGGAAGAAGTGAATAAATCCTCAGGTACAGTTAAAATAGTTTAATAATTGCACTATTATTCTATTTCTACTAGTTGGAAAAGAGTATACACATATATATATATATAAATATTCACACAATTACTATTATTGTCTGTTTAGACTTCAAGATCTTAAATAATAAAGTTACTGAAATCACTGTTATTAGTCCTTTGAATTTAAGGATAACTGTCATCAGTTGACCGAGTTTATGTATGGTTACTTATTGGTTTCAACTATTGGCTGTTTCACATGTATAGGTGGTCAGTGTCAAACAGGACACTTATCTTTCCAACTTGATACTGCTGAAACTGACCTTTGCTGATATCAGACTTGGTAGGCCCAACAGTAGGGATGCCAATGACCAGTTGAAGTTCACTCTTTGGGGTCCTGCACTTTTGTGGGATTGTCTCGGATGAACTGCACCGGCTTCTGATACTGGACAGTCTGGTTTGAGTTATTTCATGGAACCTGCAACATATCAGCCTTGGCTAGTATCTGGCTAGACTTGTAGCTGACTAGCACAGATGTCAGACCAGTCAGTCATCAGATGTCACCGTTATACAATCATAGTAAGTAAGGACATCATTTCAGTGATATAGCATTAATATTAACATGTCAATTAAGTGTAACTGACTAGCACATAAGTCAGACAAGTCAGTCATCAGGTGTCAAAGTTATACAGTCATAGCAAGTAACATCATTTCAATGATACAGAATTAATATTAACATATCAGTAATAAACATCATCTGGTTTACTCTGCTCCTATACATCCTTTTCTAATCTATAACTTGATCCTTCTAAATCATATCAAGTACAAATTCAAATACTGATGCTATCTTAGCAACTACCCTAAATTAATACATAAAATAAATAAAGTGATTGACCACGTGATCAGGTTGCTTTCTACTGAAACTGGCTGTAGAACACTCCAGTTTACCAGCTGTAAATGGGTACAAAGTTGTGCGCTCGAACTAGGGAAGGCAAAGGCAGCGAGGAAGGGGACTAGTCACCTTAACCTCGTAAACTGGGATCTTCCATGAAGAAGTTTCTAACACTTCATTTCCCTATGACAATCTCTGCCATGGGACTGCCTTTATCTTCGTAAGCGATAAAGCAATATGATAAATATATCTTCATTAGGCTGTGGGGCTATTTGTGATTAATTTTTGTACAAGCAACAATCATCTCATCCACAATGCACATGTTTAGATCATATTAAAAATACAATACATTATATCAATGATTATTATACAGGCATATTTTGTGAATTCTATATGAACCTGAAATAACAAATATTATACACGGTAGTTATCATAATTTCGCTTACCCTCAGACTTCAGATACTGGACTTAAAAATGTTTCTGGCGATCCGCTCACAATTCATGGGTAGTGGCGAAACTCTGCCTCCAGTCTGTCTGAACCCTCTTCGTTGTATATCCCTCCAGTTTTACCGATACGCTTTAAATACGTATAGCGCGGACGTATCGGAGAGTACCGACGTCACAGCTTAAACCTAAGCCTGAAAAATCCTTCCCGAACAGTGATTTCGGCCGAACTGTGCGTCGACTGAAATTTTGCCTTTATCATTCTCGGCATATATAATATCCATATAGTTCCATCTTATCTAGTTTTATACAGCTGATAAAACTCTATCTTCCTATCCATGTAATTTCCCAAACTGTTATTTGTTGATTTTAATATTTAGAACAGAAGTGGGTTTACATGCTTTTAGCGTAACTGTGGGCAGCCGAAATACGCATATATCTCCGTAAATGAGAACTTCCTACCGTTCCATCTTATATGCAGTTATACACCATCCTTCCCTGTACTGAAATGTAAAATCCTTTTCATACGGATTCCCTTCTGTTTTTATTTATCGTTGGCGATTTCCTCTGTCCGATACACATTTCGCTGATACGCCGCCATTTTGAAAGCGGTCACTCGATCGTAGATGGGTTTATAAATCTAACTGAAAACGTTTGCAATGACTTGAAACCAATTTTGCGACATAGCTCCCCCATATTTTAAGCTGGATGATATCTAGCTTAACTATTGGGTACAAGACAATTGCAAATCGACCATTCCGAGGTTAGTTTTCCTTCCTTCTATCCTCCTCAAGCTCTGTGGGATGACGACTAAGAAAATCTGCGCCCACATTCTGTTTTCCAAGAATATATTCATCCTTTACTATCTCTCTCCTTCCTGTTCGGCTTTTCATCCAGGCTCTTACTGCTGGTGAAACCGGGTCGGTAGGTTTCCCATGAAGTTTACCGCCCTCTTTTCGTTGATAGTTGGATGTGGTTTTCCCTCGCAAATCCGTAGGTGTTTGATTTTCGCTACGTGATTTGTTCCTTTTTTCCAGCGCATGGGGTTCAGACTGCAATTGAACCTGTGTGGGATGTTTCCTTTCCCCTCCCGTGCAAATCTCGGGAGTACCCCTGATTGCTGGTTTGCTTGTAGATTTTTGATGAAGACTCTTCCGTCGACTTTCTGAATCTACATAGGTGCACTCTGGACAGGAATTTACATACTGATTTATGTCTTCCGTAATACCTGGCCAGTAGAACTGGGTGGCTATTCTTTGTTTTGTGGCACCATTACCCAGGTGTTCACTCAAAGTTGATATGTGTCCCCAGCCTATAACCTTATTCCTATAGGTGGATGGTACAACGATTTGACCATGACTTTTCGTCCCTCTTCCAGCTTTCCTGTACAAGAGTCCATGTTCCATATAGAAATGTCCTTTCCTTGGAGCTTTATGTGTTTTTGATAATTTGCCAAAACAAGGCTTCAACGTGCTGTCTGCTTCTTGAGCCCGTTTCATTTCAGTCGAATGAAATGTTAATTTGGTGTCCCTCTCTATGTTCCTGGAGTCAGACCTGGTCTGGATTCCTGCCATAACCATAGGTTTTACAGGGTCTCCTAAGAAAACATATTTACGCCCCAACATTAGGGGGTAAAAGGGATCATCTATCACAGCTGCATTTATCTCCCCTTCCACATAGCGACAACTGACATGAATCTTTGCTATGGGTAATGTAAGGGGTGATGTTCCTTTTAGTGGCCCTTGAATCTCTACTGTTTCTGTGGTGATTTGTTCAGGGCACACCAGAGATGCACACACGACTGCGTCATAGGACAAACCTGTGTCATACATTCCTGTGACTTGTTTGCCATTCACAGTCACTATCTCCTGGGTAGGTGGGTGATGGAGGCTATTCTGACTCACAGTCAGTTCCTTCCTAACAGAAGTCCTCACCTGTAGACATGCAGCATGATGAAGGGGTTTTTTCCTCCCACATTCATCAGTGTTGTGGTTGCTCATCTTACAAAATTTGCACCACTTACCTCCCTGTTTGTAGGGTTTATTTTCCTGAGTCTGAGGGTTCTTGTCCTTATTATCAAATCTATGTTTGTTTCTGTATGGATGATCCTTCTGGTCAAACTGGGTATTCTGCGGTGGTGGCTTATATCCTTCTACCTGCTTCCTTTTTGTTCCTACCAATTCAGCTTGAGCTGCTTGGTATCTCTCTGCACATTTCAAAATGTCTTCCAGCCTCTCTGCTCCTTGTTCCATAAGGAATTTCCTCATTTCTTGAGACATGGAATCTTTCACTTGCTCTAACATAACCATTTCTTTCAGATCCTCGTAGGTTTTCTGATACTTACCTAAACTACTCCATTTCAACAAATACGTTTCTAGCCTAGCTGAGAACTGGTTATATGTTTCTCCAGGTAGAGGTTTAGAAGTTCTAAATTTCTTCCTATATGCCTCAGAGTTCTTTTCATACCGGATCAGTAAGGCTTGCTTTAGTATTTCATAATTTTCCTGATCTTCTTTGGGGAGTTTCAGAAACACATCATATGCAATACCTCTCAATCCCTGGGATAACTTTAGACTCCATTTTTCCTTTTCCAGTCCATATGTAGAGGCTAGCCTTTCATACCTATCCAGGTACGACTCAATTGCGTCCTCCTTTTCAACAAATGGATCTAGGTGGAAGTTCATGGCCCCATTTGCTGTGTTCTGAAAAGAGCTATTCGCAGAATGAGGTGAGCTATTACCATGGGTGATAGTCCCAGCCTGAAGTTCAAGATCAAGCTGTCTCATTTTCAGCTCATGGTCTCTCTCTGCTTGTAACCTCCTTTCTTCTCTCTCAGCTTCTAATTTCTTGGCTTCTCTCTCTGCTTCTAATTCTAATTTCTTGGCTTCTCTCTCTGCTTCTAATTCTAATTTCTTGGCTTCTCTCTCTGCTTCTAATTTCTTGGCTTCTCTCTCCGCTTCTAATTTCTTTGTTTCTCTCTCTGCTTCTAATTGCTTTGCTTCTCTCTCGGTGTACTTTTCACATTCCGTCGTGACATACCGGATCAGAGCGTCACCATCCATGCCAAGCTCTTTTCCCACCTGCAGAGTAGCCGACCTAAATTTGACCAAGTCAGCCATGATGTATCTGTAGTCTAGTAGGGCAAGCAATCTTACTCAAACTAATTTACTACAATATAATTAACTTATTTAAAATTAAAGTTAATTAAACTGACTTCACCATATATGAAACAGCTTTCTTTATCTGTACTCAATGGTACTCCTAAAAATATAATTTTTTTATATATTCTTCCTACTATGTTTACTCTTTCCAAAAATTTTTTTTACAAAAAAGAAAATTTCCTACACAGCAGCAATAGAAAGATGGCTCAGGAATAACAAAGATATATCCCGCAGACGAGCCCCCACTGTAGCGGGAGGTTATTTAAATTTATTTATTATGTAAGAGTATGCCAGTAAAGAGTTCTGACCTTACAAGTAATACCACAGTCTTAGAAATAAGCACTGGTGTATTGTTATCATAAAAATAGTCAGACTGTGAAAACCCTGGCCCAGTTGGTAAGAAGTAGTACCAGGATTTAAGGTGTCTCCTCCCTGTGACTATCTTATGATTACTTATATTCTAGGGGATAAGTAAAATGTACATTCACTGAACCCACAAAATGGAAGAAGTGAATAAATCCTCAGGTACAGTTAAAATAGTTTAATAATTACACTAATATTCTATTTCTACTAGTTGGAAAAGAGTATACACATATATATAAAAATATTCACACAATTACTATTATTGTCTGTTTAGACTTCAAGATCTTAAATAATAAAGTTACTGAAATCACTGTTATTAGTCCTTTGAATTTAAGGATAACTGTCATCAGTTGACTGAGTTTATGTATGGTTACTTATTGTTTTCAACTATTGGCTGTTTCACATGTATAGGTGGTCAGTGTCAAACAGGACACTTATCTTTCCAACTTGATACTGCTGAAACTGTCCTTTGCTGATATCAGACTTGGTAGGCCCAACAGTAGGGATGCCAATGACCAGTTGAAGTTCACTCTTTGGGGTCCTGCACTTTTGTGGGATTGCCTCGGATGAACTGCACCGGCTTCTGATACTGGACAGTCTGGTTTGAGTTATTTCATGGAACCTGCAACATATCAGCCTTGGCTAGTATCTGGCTAGACTTGTAGCTGACTAGCACAGATGTCAGACCAGTCAGTCATCAGATGTCACCGTTATACAATCATAGTAAGTAAGGACATCATTTCAGTGATATAGCATTAATATTAACATTTCAATTAAGTGTAACTGACTAGCACATAAGTCAGACAAGTCAGTCATCAGGTGTCAAAGTTATACAGTCATAGCAAGTAACATCATTTCAATGATACAGAATTAATATTAACATATCAGTAATAAACATCATCTGGTTTATTCCGCTCCTATACATCCTTTTCTAATCTATAACTTGATCCTTCTAAATCATATCAAGTACAAATTCAAATACTGGTGCTATCTTAGCAACTACCCAAAATTAATACATAAAATAAATAAAGTGAGTGACCACGTGATCAGGTTGCTTTCTACTGAAACTGGCTGTAGAACACTCCAGTTTACCAGCTGTAAATGGGTACAAAGTTGTGCGCTCGAACTAGGGAAGGCAAAGGCAGCGAGGAAGGGGACTAGTCACCTTAACCTCGTAAACTGGGATCTTCCATGATGAAGTTTCTAACACTTCATTTCCCTATGACAATCTCTGCCATGGGACTGCCTTTATCTTCGTAAGCGATAAAGCAATATGATAAATATATCTTCATTAGGCTGTGGGGCTATTTGTGATTAATTTTTGTACAAGCAACAATCATCTCATCCACAATGCACATGTTTAGATCATATTAAAAATACAATACATTATATCAATGACTATTATACAGGCATATTTTGTGAATTCTATATGAACCTGAAATAACAAATATTATACACGGTAGTTATCATAATTTCGCTTACCCTCAGACTTCAGATACTGGACTTAAAAATGTTTCTGGCGATCCGCTCACAATTCATGGGTAGTGGCGAAACTCTGCCTCCAGTCTGTCTCAAGCCTCTTTCGTTGTGTATCTCTCCAGTTTTACCGATACGCTTTAAATAAGTATAGCGCGGACGTATCGGAGAGTACCGACGTCACAGCTTAAACCTAAGCCTGAAAAATCCTTCCCGAACAGTGATTTCGGCCGATCTGTGCGTCGACTGAAATTTTGCCTTTATCATTCTCGGCATATATAATATCCATATTGTTCCATCTTATCTAGTTTTATACAGCTGATAAAACTCTATCTTCCTATCCATGTAATTTCCCAAACTGTTATTTGTTGATTTTAATATTTAGAACAGAAGTGGGTTTACATGCTTTTAGCGTAACTGTGGGCAGCCGAAATACGCATATATCTCCGTAAATGAGAACTTCCTACCGTTCCATCTTATATGCAGTTATACACCATCCTTCCCTGTACTGAAATGTAAAATCCTTTTCATACGGATTCCCTTCTGTTTTTATTTATCGTTGGCGATTTCCTCTGTCCGATACACATTTCGCTGATACGCCGCCATTTTGAAAGCGGTCACTCGATCGTAGATGGGTTTATAAATCTAACTGAACCCGTTTGCAATGACTTGAAACCAATTTTGCGACATAGCTCCCCCATATTTTAAGCTGGATGATATCTAGCTTAACTATTGGGTACAAGACAATTGCAAATCGACCATTCCGAGGTTAGTTTTCCTTCCTTCTATCCTCCTCAAGCTCTGTGGGATGACGACTAAGAAAATCTGCGCCCACATTCTGTTTTCCAAGAATATATTCATCCTTTACTATCTCTCTCCTTCCTGTTCGGCTTTTCATCCAGGCTCTTACTGCTGGTGAAACGGGGTCGGTAGGTTTCCCATGAAGTTTACCGCCCTCTTTTCGTTGATAGTTGGATGTGGTTTTCCCTCGCAAATCCGTAGGTGTTTGATTTTCGCTACGTGATTTGTTCCTTTTTTCCAGCGCATGGGGTTCAGACTGCAATTGAACCTGTGTGGGATGTTTCCTTTCCCCTCCCGTGCAAATCTCGGGAGTACCCCTGATTGCTGGTTTGCTTGTAGATTTTTGATGAAGACTCTTCCGTCGACTTTCTGAATCTACATAGGTGCACTCTGGACAGGAATTTACATACTGATTTATGTCTTCCGTAATACCTGGCCAGTAGAACTGGGTGGCTATTCTTTGTTTTGTGGCACCATTACCCAGGTGTTCACTCAAAGTTGATATGTGTCCCCAGCCTATAACCTTATTCCTATAGGTGGATGGTACAACAATTTGACCATGACTTTTCGTCCCTCTGCCAGCTTTCCTGTACAAGAGTCCATGTTCCATATAGAAATGTCCTTTCCTTGGAGCTTTATGTGTTTTTGATAATTTGCCAAAACAAGGCTTCAACGTGCTGTCTGCTTCTTGAGCCCGTTTCATTTCAGTCGAATGAAATTTTAAGTTGGTGTCCCTCTCTATGTTCCTGGAGTCAGACCTGGTCTGGATTCCTGCCATAACCATAGGTTTTACAGGGTCTCCTAAGAAAACATATTTACGCCCCAACATTAGGGGGTAAAAGGGATCATCTATCACAGCTGCATTTATCTCCCCTTCCACATAGCGACAACTGACATGAATCTTTGCTATGGGTAAAGTAAGGGGTGATGTTCCTTTTAGTGGCCCTTGAATCTCTACTGTTTCTGTGGTGATTTGTTCAGGGCACACCAGAGATGCACACACGACTGCGTCATAGGACAAACCTGTGTCATACATTCCTGTGACTTGTTTGCCATTCACAGTCACTATCTCCTGGGTAGGTGGGTGATGGAGGCTATTCTGACTCACAGTCAGTTCCTTCCTAACAGAAGTCCTCACCTGTAGACATGCAGCATGATGAAGGGGTTTTTTCCTCCCACATTCATCAGTGTTGTGGTTGCTCATCTTACAAAATTTGCACCACTTATCTCCCTGTTTGTAGGGTTTATTTTCCTGAGTCTGAGGGTTCTTGTCCTTATTATCAAATCTTTGCTTGTTTCTGTATGGTTGATCCATCTGGTCAAACTGGGTATTCTGCGGTGGTGGCTTATATCCTTCTACCTGCTTCCTTTTTGTTCCTACCAATTCAGCTTGAGCTGCTTGGTATCTCTCTGCACATTTCAAAATGTCTTCCAGCCTCTCTGCTCCTTGTTCCATAAGGAATTTCCTCATTTCTTGAGACATGGAATCTTTCACTTGCTCTAACATAACCATTTCTTTCAGATCCTCGTAGGTTTTCTGATACTTACCTAAACTACTCCATTTCAACAAATACGTTTCTAGCCTAGCTGAGAACTGGTTATATGTTTCTCCAGGTAGAGGTTTAGAAGTTCTAAATTTCTTCCTATATGCCTCAGAGTTCTTTTCATACCGGATCAGTAAGGCTTGCTTTAGTATTTCATAATTTTCCTGATCTTCTTTGGGGAGTTTCAGAAACACATCATATGCAATACCTCTCAATCCCTGGGATAACTTTAGACTCCATTTTTCCTTTTCCAGTCCATATGTAGAGGCTAGCCTTTCATACCTATCCAGGTACGACTCAATTGCGTCCTCCTTTTCAACAAATGGATCTAGGTGGAAGTTCATGGCCCCATTTGCTGTGTTCTGAAAAGAGCTATTCGCAGAATGAGGTGAGCTATTACCATGGGTGATAGTCCCAGCCTGAAGTTCAAGATCAAGCTGTCTCATTTTCAGCTCATGGTCTCTCTCTGCTTGTAACCTCCTTTCTTCTCTCTCAGCTTCTAATTTCTTGGCTTCTCTCTCTGCTTCTAATTCTAATTTCTTGGCTTCTCTCTCTGCTTCTAATTCTAATTTCTTGGCTTCTCTCTCTGCTTCTAATTTCTTGGCTTCTCTCTCTGCTTCTAATTTCTTGGCTTCTCTCTCTGCTTCTAATTGCTTTGCTTCTCTCTCGGTGTACTTTTCACATTCCGTCGTGACATACCGGATCAGAGCGTCACCATCCATGCCAAGCTCTTTTCCCACCTGCAGTGTAGCAGACCTAAATTTGACCAAGTCAGCCATGATGTATCTGTAGTCTAGTAGGGCAAGCGATCTTACTCAAACTAATTTACTACAATATAATTAACTTATTTAAAATTAAAGTTAATTAAACTGACTTCACCATATATGAAACAGCTTTCTTTATCTGTACTCAATGTTATTCCTAAAAATATAATTTTTTCCTATTATGTTACTCTTTCCAAAAAATTTTTTACAAAAAAAAAGTTTCTACACAGCAGAAATAGAAAGTTGGCTCAGGAATATCAAAGATATATCCCGCAGACGAGCCCCCACTGTAGCGGGAGGTTATTTAAAATTATTTATTATGTAAGAGTATGCCAGTAAAGAGTTCTGACCTTACAAGTAATACCCCAGTCTTAGAAATAAGCACTGGTGTATTGTTATCATAAAAATAGTCAGACTGTGAAAACCCTGGCCCAGTTGGTAAGAAGTAGTACCAGGATTTAAGGTGTCTCCTCCCTGTGACTATCTTATGATTACTTATATTCTAGGGGATAAGTAAAATGTACATTCACTGAACCCACAAATGGAAGAAGTGAATAAATCCTCAGGTACAGTTAAAATAGTTTAATAATTACACTAATATTCTATTTCTACTAGTTGGAAAAGAGTATACACATATATATATAAAAATATTCACACAATTACTATTATTGTCTGTTTAGACTTCAAGATCTTAAATAATAAAGTTACTGAAATCACTGTTATTAGTCCTTTGAATTTAAGGATAACTGTCATCAGTTGACTGAGTTTATGTATGGTTACTTATTGTTTTCAACTATTGGCTGTTTCACATGTATAGGTGGTCAGTGTCAAACAGGACACTTATCTTTCCAACTTGATACTGCTGAAACTGTCCTTTGCTGATATCAGACTTGGTAGGCCCAACAGTAGGGATGCCAATGACCAGTTGAAGTTCACTCTTTGGGGTCCTGCACTTTTGTGGGATTGCCTCGGATGAACTGCACCGGCTTCTGATACTGGACAGTCTGGTTTGAGTTATTTCATGGAACCTGCAACATATCAGCCTTGGCTAGTATCTGGCTAGACTTGTAGCTGACTAGCACAGATGTCAGACCAGTCAGTCATCAGATGTCACCGTTATACAATCATAGTAAGTAAGGACATCATTTCAGTGATATAGCATTAATATTAACATTTCAATTAAGTGTAACTGACTAGCACATAAGTCAGACAAGTCAGTCATCAGGTGTCAAAGTTATACAGTCATAGCAAGTAACATCATTTCAATGATACAGAATTAATATTAACATATCAGTAATAAACATCATCTGGTTTATTCCGCTCCTATACATCCCTTCATATTCTATAACTTGATCCTTCCAAATCATATCAAGTACAAATTCAAATCTGATGCTATCTTAGCAACTACCCAAAATTAATACATAAAATAAATAAAGTGAGTGACCACGTGATCAGGTTGCTTTCTACTGAAACTGGCTGTAGAACACTCCAGTTTACCAGCTGTAAATGGGTACAAAGTTGTGCGCTCGAACTAGGGAAGGCAAAGGCAGCGAGGAAGGGGACTAGTCACCTTAACCTCGTAAACTGGGATCTTCCATGATGAAGTTTCTAACACTTCATTTCCCTATGACAATCTCTGCCATGGGACTGCCTTTATCTTCGTAAGCGATAAAGCAATATGATAAATATATCTTCATTAGGCTGTGGGGCTATTTGTGATTAATTTTTGTACAAGCAACAATCATCCACAATGCACATGGTTAGATCATATTAAAAATACAATACATTATATCAATGAATATTATACAGGCATATTTTGTGAATTCTATATGAACCTGAAATAACAAATATTATACACGGTAGTTATCATAATTTCGCTTACCCTCAGACTTCAGATACTGGACTTAAAAATGTTTCTGGCGATCCGCTCACAATTCATGGGTAGTGGCGAAACTCTGCCTCCAGTCTGTCTGAACCCTCGTCGTTGTGTATCCCTCCAGTTTTACCGATACGCTTTAAATACGTATAGCGCGGACGTATCGGAGAGTACCGACGTCACAGCTTAAACCTAAGCCTGAAAAATCCTTCCCGAACAGTGATTTCGGCCGATCTGTGCGTCGACTGAAATTTTGCCTTTATCATTCTCGGCATATATAATATCCATATTGTTCCATCTTATCTAGTTTTATACAGCTGATAAAACTCTATCTTCCTATCCATGTAATTTCCCAAACTGTTATTTGTTGATTTTAATATTTAGAACAGAAGTGGGTTTACATGCTTTTAGCGTAACTGTGGGCAGCCGAAATACGCATATATCTCCGTAAATGAGAACTTCCTACCGTTCCATCTTATATGCAGTTATACACCATCCTTCCCTGTACTGAAATGTAAAATCCTTTTCATACGGATTCCCTTCTGTTTTTATTTATCGTTGGCGATTTCCTCTGTCCGATACACATTTCGCTGATACGCCGCCATTTTGAAAGCGGTCACTCGATCGTAGATGGGTTTATAAATCTAACTGAAAACGTTTGCAATGACTTGAAACCAATTTTGCGACATAGCTCCCCCATATTTTAAGCTGGATGATATCTAGCTTAACTATTGGGTACAAGACAATTGCAAATCGACCATTCCGAGGTTAGTTTTCCTTCCTTCTATCCTCCTCAAGCTCTGTGGGATGACGACTAAGAAAATCTGCGCCCACATTCTGTTTTCCAAGAATATATTCATCCTTTACTATCTCTCTCCTTCCTGTTCGGCTTTTCATCCAGGCTCTTACTGCTGGTGAAACCGGGTCGGTAGGTTTCCCATGAAGTTTACCGCCCTCTTTTCGTTGATAGTTGGATGTGGTTTTCCCTCGCAAATCCGTAGGTGTTTGATTTTCGCTACGTGATTTGTTCCTTTTTTCCAGCGCATGGGGTTCAGACTGCAATTGAACCTGTTTGGGATGTTTCCTTTCCCCTCCCGTGCAAATCTCGGGAGTACCCCTGATTGCTGGTTTGCTTGTAGATTTTTGATGAAGACTCTTCCGTCGACTTTCTGAATCTACATAGGTGCACTCTGGACAGGAATTTACATACTGATTTATGTCTTCCGTAATACCTGGCCAGTAGAACTGGGTGGCTATTCTTTGTTTTGTGGCACCATTACCCAGGTGTTCACTCAAAGTTGATATGTGTCCCCAGCCTATAACCTTATTCCTATAGGTGGATGGTACAACGATTTGACCATGACTTTTCGTCCCTCTTCCAGCTTTCCTGTACAAGAGTCCATGTTCCATATAGAAATGTCCGTTCCTTGGAGCTTTATGTGTTTTAGATAATTTGCCAAAACAAGGCTTCAACGTGCTGTCCGCTTCTTGAGCCCGTTTCATTTCAGTCGACTGAAATGTTAATTTGGTGTCCCTCTCTATGTTCCTGGAGTCAGACCTGGTCTGGATTCCTGCCATAACCATAGGTTTTACAGGGTCTCCTAAGAAAACATATTTACGCCCCAACATTAGGGGGTAAAAGGGATCCTCTATCACAGCTGCATTTATCTCCCCTTCCACATAGCGACAACTGACATGAATCTTTGCTATGGGTAATGTAAGGGGTGATGTTCCTTTTAGTGGCCCTTGAATCTCTACTGTTTCTGTGGTGATTTGTTCAGGGCACACCAGAGATGCACACACGACTGCGTCATAGGACAAACCTGTGTCATACATTCCTGTGACTTGTTTGCCATTCACAGTCACTATCTCCTGGGTAGGTGGGTGATGGAGGCTATTCTGACTCACAGTCAGTTCCTTCCTAACAGAAGTCCTCACCTGTAGACATGCAGCATGATGAAGGGGTTTTTTCCTCCCACATTCATCAGTGTTGTGGTTGCTCATCTTACAAAATTTGCACCACTTACCTCCCTGTTTGTAGGGTTTATTTTCCTGAGTCTGAGGGTTCTTGTCCTTATTATCAAATCTATGTTTGTTTCTGTATGGATGATCCTTTTGGTCAAACTGGGTATTCTGCGGTGGTGGCTTATATCCTTCTACCTGCTTCCTTTTTGTTCCTACCAATTCAGCTTGAGCTGCTTGGTATCTCTCTGCACATTTCAAAATGTCTTCCAGCCTCTCTGCTCCTTGTTCCATAAGGAATTTCCTCATTTCTTGAGACATGGAATCTTTCACTTGTTCTAACATAACCATTTCTTTCAGATCCTCGTAGGTTTTCTGATACTTACCTAAACTACTCCATTTCAACAAATACGTTTCTAGCCTAGCTGAGAACTGGTTATATGTTTCTCCAGGTAGAGGTTTAGAAGTTCTAAATTTCTTCCTATATGCCTCAGAGTTCTTTTCATACCGGATCAGTAAGGCTTGCTTTAGTATTTCATAATTTTCCTGATCTTCTTTGGGGAGTTTCAGAAACACATCATATGCAATACCTCTCAATCCCTGAGATAACTTTAAACTCCATTTTTCCTTTTCCAGTCCATATGTAGAGGCTAGCCTTTCATACCTATCCAGGTACGACTCAATTGCGTCCTCCTTTTCAACAAATGGATCTAGGTGGAAGTTCATGGCCCCATTTGCTGTGTTCTGAAAAGAGCTATTCGCAGAATGAGGTGAGCTATTACCATGGGTGATAGTCCCAGCCTGAAGTTCAAGATCAAGCTGTCTCATTTTCAGCTCATGGTCTCTCTCTGCTTGTAACCTCCTTTCTTCTCTCTCAGCTTCTAATTTCTTGGCTTCTCTCTCTGCTTCTAATTCTAATTTCTTGGCTTCTCTCTCTGCTTCTAATTCTAATTTCTTGGCTTCTCTCTCTGCTTCTAATTTCTTGGCTTCTCTCTCCGCTTCCAATTTCTTTGTTTCTCTCTCTGCTTCTAATTGCTTTGCTTCTCTCTCGGTGTACTTTTCACATTCCGTCGTGACATACCGTCACCATCCATGCCAAGCTCTTTTCCCACCTGCAGTGTAGCCGACCTAAATTTGACCAAGTCAACCATGATGTATCTGTAGTCTAGTAGGGCAAGCAATCTTACTCAAACTAATTTACTACAATATAATTAACTTATTTAAAATTAAAGTTAATTAAACTGACTTCACCATATATGAAACAGCTTTCTTTATCTGTACTCAATGGTACTCCTAAAAATATAATTTTTTTATATATTCTTCCTACTATGTTTACTCTTTCCAAAACTTTTTTTTACAAAAAAGAAAATTTCCTACACAGCAGCAATAGAAAGATGGCTCAGGAATATCAAAGATATATCCCGCAGACGAGCCCCCACTGTAGCGGGAGGTTATTTAAATTTATTTATTATGTAAGAGTATGCCAGTAAAGAGTTCTGACCTTACAAGTAATACCACAGTCTTAGAAATAAGCACTGGTGTATTGTTATCATAACAATAGTCAGACTGTGAAAACCCTGGCCCAGTTGGTAAGAAGTAGTACCAGGATTTAAGGTGTCTCCTCCCTGTGACTATCTTATGATTACTTATATGCTAGGGGATAAGTAAAATGTACATTCACTGAACCCACAAAATGGAAGAAGTGAATAAATCCTCAGGTACAGTTAAAATAGTTTAATAATTGCACTATTATTCTATTTCTACTAGTTTGAAAAGAGTATACACATATATATATAAATATTCACACAATTACTATTATTGTCTGTTTAGACTTCAAGATCTTAAATAATAAAGTTACTGAAATCACTGTTATTAGTCCTTTGAATTTAAGGATAACTGTCATCAGTTGACTGAGTTTATGTATGGTTACTTATTGGTTTCAACTATTGGCTGTTTCACATGTATAGGTGGTCAGTGTCAAACAGGACACTTATCTTTCCAACTTGATACTGCTGAAACTGTCCTTTGCTGATATCAGACTTGGTAGGCCCAACAGTAGGGATGCCAATGACCAGTTGAAGTTCACTCTTTGGGGTCCTGCACTTTTGTGGGATTGTCTCGGATGAACTGCACCGGCTTCTGATACTGGACAGTCTGGTTTGAGTTATTTCATGGAACCTGCAACATATCAGCCTTGGCTAGTATCTGGCTAGACTTGTAGCTGACTAGCACAGATGTCAGACCAGTCAGTCATCAGATGTCACCGTTATACAATCATAGTAAGTAAGGACATCATTTCAGTGATATAGCATTAATATTAACATGTCAATTAAGTGTAACTGACTAGCACATAAGTCAGACAAGTCAGTCATCAGGTGTCAAAGTTATACAGTCATAGCAAGTAACATCATTTCAATGATACAGAATTAATATTAACATATCAGTAATAAACATCATCTGGTTTACTCTGCTCCTATACATCCTTTTCTAATCTATAACTTGATCCTTCTAAATCATATCAAGTACAAATTCCAATACTGGTGCTATCTTAGCAACTACCCAAAATTAATACATAAAAAAAATAAAGTGATTGACCACGTGATCAGGTTGCTTTCTACTGAAACTGGCTGTAGAACATTCCAGTTTACCAGCTGTAAATGGGTACAAAGTTGTGCGCTCGAACTAGGGAAGGCAAAGGCAGCGAGGAAGGGGACTAGTCACCTTAACCTCGTAAACTGGGATCTTCCACGAAGAAGTTTCTAACACTTCATTTCCCTATGACAATCTCTGCCATGGGACTGCCTTTATCTTCGTAAGCGATAAAGCAATATGATAAATATATCTTCATTAGGCTGTGGGGCTATTTGTGATTAATTTTTGTACAAGCAACAATCATCTCATCCACAATGCACATGTTTAGATCATATTAAAAATACAATACATTATATCAATGATTATTATACAGGCATATTTTGTGAATTCTATATGAACCTGAAATAACAAATATTATACACGGTAGTTATCATAATTTCGCTTACCCTCAGACTTCAGATACTGGACTTAAAAATGTTTCTGGCGATCCGCTCACAATTCATGGGTAGTGGCGAAACTCTGCCTCCAGTCTGTCTGAACCCTCTTCGTTGTATATCCCTCCAGTTTTACCGATACGCTTTAAATACGTATAGCGCGGACGTATCGGAGAGTACCGACGTCACAGCTTAAACCTAAGCCTGAAAAATCCTTCCCGAACAGTGATTTCGGCCGAACTGTGCGTCGACTGAAATTTTGCCTTTATCATTCTCGGCATATATAATATCCATATAGTTCCATCTTATCTAGTTTTATACAGCTGATAAAACTCTATCTTCCTATCCATGTAATTTCCCAAACTGTTATTTGTTGATTTTAATATTTAGAACAGAAGTGGGTTTACATGCTTTTAGCGTAACTGTGGGCAGCCGAAATACGCATATATCTCCGTAAATGAGAACTTCCTACCGTTCCATCTTATATGCAGTTATACACCATCCTTCCCTGTACTGAAATGTAAAATCCTTTTCATACGGATTCCCTTCTGTTTTTATTTATCGTTGGCGATTTCCTCTGTCCGATACACATTTCGCTGATACGCCGCCATTTTGAAAGCGGTCACTCGATCGTAGATGGGTTTATAAATCTAACTGAAAACGTTTGCAATGACTTGAAACCAATTTTGCGACACTAGGTCCAGCAACTCTTTCAGTTGCTCTTTAAATTGTTAGCAGGTCGTGATCACGTCCAATCACTCGCCCCTCCAAACTCTAGCATCCCGAACATACGTGAATGAGCTCTTCTTAACGATGGCATAGTCCATCACTGGTTTTCTTATTATTTTTTGGTTCACATCTAGTGTATGCATGTATGCGCTTATGGGGGAACTTGTTGTTTGTAATGATCAGATTTTGCTGAGTTTAGAATCAAAGACGTTGCTTTCCATTGTCATTAAGAGTATCTTTTCCGTATCTTCCGATAACTCCACCACGTCTAGCATGGTCATTTCCAACTCTGACATTTAAATCTCCGAGCAGTATTTCATCTACGCAGTCGTTCACTGTCCTTTGAAACAGCTCGTAGAATTCTTCCTTGACCTCTGCTCTCTCATCTTCCTTTAGACCATACACAAAGACACGGTTGACTATGGTTTCTCCTTATTTTAGTATTACAACCATAATGCGCTCCGAGACAACGTTCCATCCCTTAATACTATCTTTTTTGTTTTTGGCCACAATGCAACCAGCGGCACTTGGGCTTTCAGCCCTTTGGCCCAATGGCATGTCATTGTGAGGCTAGGGAGCCTGTGGACTTTCCGTCAAACCTGGTCAGGGTTCGCTCCTTCCCATCCACAGAGGGTTTATCTCAGGAGCCGTTCAGGTTATTCTGTCAAAATCTAGGTCGTTGACACTTCTTCAAATGCTGACGCCTGGGCTTGAACCTTGAAAACCTGGTCGCCAGCCAACGTTGTAACCATTACACCAGCGCGTCTCCCGACCAGCGTCATAAGGTGGGCACTTTCAGATGCAGCTCTATCATAATACTTCTTAAGTAGGTTAATGTGGTAGACCTTCTCCTTCCCTTTCGTGTCTATTTTGCAGTTGGTTCTAGACAGTTTTCCTAGAACAGTATATGGGCCCTACCATCCGATTTGCAGTTTGTTATTACTGCTGGGTAAAAGAAGAAGCACCTTTTCTCCAACAGCAATTTCTCTATCCCTAGTTCTCTTGTTGAAATATTACCATGTTTCCTTCTGGTTTTTTCTTCTTGGTTTTATTCTTATGGTTCTTTCGTTTAAGGTAGGGTTCCCATTCGTCCCGTTTTTCCCGGGACAGTCCCGTTTTTTGATAAAATGTCCCGGTGTCCCGAATTTATTCCAAATGTCCCGCTTTTTAAGGGTCCTTCTTGGAAAAAAAATCTTTGGGTAACGGATTTTATTCCGTGTTTTAGTAGTGTTACTTTATCAATTTCTGGTTACAGTGGACCCTCGGTTTAAATCTCGAACAAAAATTCGAAAGTCGACCAAAACAGTGTTCAGTGAGCATCTACCGAATGATTTAATGCGTATTAGCATTATTATACAGTATTTTTTTTATCGTTTTTCATTCGCATAATGCCGAAACGTAAGTGCAGTATAAATGATAACAATACAAGAGAATTTCCCTTCATTAAAGGTGTAGATGAAAATGTGGAATGTACTTTATGCAGCTCTAAATTTTGCATTTCACATGGTGGTCGGTCAGACGTAGTCAACCACGTGAAAACGAAAAAAACATAAAGGTGCTGTTGAAAGTAAGGCTTCCAACAGCAGTATAAGTAATTTCTTAAATGCGAACACCCAGAGTGAAAAGGAAATGGAAAAACAGTTATCATTGGCAGCACAGGAAGCAACCTTCGCTTATCACACGGCGGTGCATAACTACAGGAAGGCAGAAAAGTTTCTTACCACTACTGGGAGAAATCAGTTGCAAGAATTAGAAAAAGAAGGACACATAACAGTTGAAAAGTTTCAAAGCTATGCAGTAGATTTCTATGACACCTGCATTGAATATATTAAGGAGTGGTGTACACCATTTCTTACGCCTCTTCAGTCTATGGATTGGATCAATTTGAAGGGAAAGGAGTCTGTGACTTGGAAGAACATCCAAGAAAGCTACATATTCATGAAGACAGTGTCATCAAATTTTGCTGGGAATGAAGAGGACTTATTTGATGAGTTTGCATGTGTGAAAAATTATTGTGAAAGCAAATTTGATGTGTGGAGTGAACTGAAGGATCAAAGTGTTAGTGAAAAATGGTGTGAGATGTTCGCTCATTTTACAAAGCAGGATATAAATGCTGAGAACCTGAAATGCCTAGTTAGTTTTTGTTGGGCACTGCCAGGATCCAATGCAGCTGTTGAACGCGTTTTTTCATTAATAAATGCGCTTTGGACAGACGAAACAAACAGACTTAAAATTGAGACAGTGAAAGCTTTAACCATTACAAAGACCCATTTTAAGGATTTCTCTTGTGCTGAGTTCTATGTCCAAATATTAGAAGAAAAAAAAAACTTCTTGAACGTGCCCATAAATCTAATAAATATTCTAGTGAATCCGAAATATAAACTTGACTATTGTGTATTTTTTAAAGGTGCAATTTTTCTAATTAAGTATGTTTGTAATTTAGAATTCTTTTTTAAAGTGGAAGTTGTGTTAGTTGTCGTAGATTTTGGATAGGAGAATTAAGACTTGGGTTTGGTCCCTTCTGAATAGGTTTGAATAGGTGATTGGCACCGTGAGAATTAGTAAAAAACAATAGAATTTCCACACAGATGAGATGATAGACTGTGGTATAGAGGCTGTCGCTGAAAGCGAAAAGAATTCTTCTCTCTCTCACCTATCCTCTACGACGGCTTTTACAGAGTCCGACAGTCTAAACCACATATATATTCCATATAATTCTATCTACTCACGGGCACGCACATACACGTGACGACAGTTAAACACACAGACTTGGAAAATCTATAACAATGATTATACAGATAATTGGGATCGAGCTGACCAACGCACTGATTTTTTTGTTCAAGAGAGATATTTTAATTATCATATCAAAATTTCTCACAACACCAAAAAATACATAAAGGAAAAACATATACAAATAGTCATAGAATTCAAGAAAAATGCTACAAGGATGATAGCCCGTTAGAATCTTACTCTAGGTTTAGCCCACAGCCCCGTTAAGAGAACAGATGATGGCCCAAAGAGTTATAGATACATAAGGTTGAGTCTAAGAGGTTTCTTTCTTTCTCGTAAATGTATGAACAGAGTTGGATAATCTGATTTAGCCTAAGAAAAAAAGAAACTCTAGCATTTGTAACAAATTCTGCAGATTTAAAAAACAGTTAAGACAGCAAATGTGTGACAATAATACACCCGTAAAATAACACTCAGACCTGTGTACTCTCATTCATTCAGCCATGGCCTTGCTCACACATATATACTCACAACTTTGCTCGCTGCCTCTGGGAACATAATAATTCTAGGACCTTCGCACAGACCCGAAAAATGCAGTCAGCGACCAAGAAACCCCCAGTTCCAAAAGACGTACTGAACTCTCTGTCTCAGGGAACCGATTCCTTGGGTGTTCTAATTTTTTTCCGAATGTCTGATTAAGTCACATAAAATTTGTCCAGGCACGAAAGTTAGCAGAGCACACTGTCATTAGCTTTGGATTCTAGGATTTAAGGAATGTCAGATCGGTGTCTACTTCCAGGAAGGTACTATATTCGGTCCCCACAATACTAGTCAAAACCTCTGTCGGAATGTTAATGTTATTCTTGTAATATTCTCTCGCCAGGCAGCATGTACATTTAAATTTGTGGAGCAATATGAACTGGCTCACAAGCCCAATATATATTTCTAGTCTTTAGAAACCGTTAGTGGGATTGCTATTACTGTCTCTCTCTGATGGCATATGCACTGTCAGATCCAGTGTTACTTGAAACAAACAAAAAAACCCACGTGATTAAAGATAGGAACTGTCTATGCTTCACACAAATATGTCTCTTTACTAAACGCTGGCAAGTTGGGTACCACCGTTTCACTATATAAAATGGAAAGAACACATATAAATCATTTACACATTATGTACTCAATATAACTTACATTTAAAACAGCAAGCCTACAGCTTGACTTATTATTTAAACTTCCGGTGAAATAAGTTATATAAAATCGATCATCAGGAATTAGGAATATGGTGCGTATTCCGTCACTACTCACTGATGTCGCGTCTAGCATTTATAAGTTTGTTAAGCAAATATACTCGACTGAGTAGTTAGCAGTTACATTAAATTGTTTTAATAGCCGAATGGGTTTAGCTAGACATTTATAATTTATCTTGCTCTCCACTGTAACTCGTCGACTAAAGAAAATAACAAACTATTAAAATAATCACTCTGTTCAAAAGAAACTAGTTAAAAATGAAATGAGCGATTTAGCGCTTTAAACACTACACACAATACTAGATATATAATATTAATATACCTCGACACAGAATTTCTAAGAACTTAAACCACTTCGACCAAACTAAAGGCCATCTCTATTAACAGAGATTATTTAGAAATCGAACGAAGGCTAGTTCTGTCTTTACTGCGAAGTTACTGAGTGAGAATGAAAATAAAGTTTCAAACTCGGGCCAATATCTTAAAATCAGACAAAAGGCCCCAATTTATTTCGCCAAGCGAAATTATCTCCCCTACTCCCAACGTTTACGTCAGCTTAACGCGTGTCGTAACTGCCACCTACTGACCGAGATGTACGCGTGTCAGCTTCAAATCCCAGACAGCCTGTCTGCGGTGCGAAACGATTTTTCACGCTACGCCAGGTTTTTCTAACGAAAACCCTCATGCGTTTCTGCAAACTGTAGACAGCTGTCTGGTTCCTGCACTGTGAGGATGCCGGGTTTGACACCTACGCTAGTGTCAGGTGAAAAATGGTAGACCAAAAGTCTGCTCTTAGTCTGGGTATGAAACATAATCACACCTTTCGTCTACTGACATCTATGTAATAGAATCACTATCCCAGTATGAGAAAAAAATGCAAGGTAAAGTTTGAGAATACTGAGAAAATATTTTTCGCAACCGAGTGATGCGAAAAATACAGGAAAAACAAGTACGGAAAGATAATAAAATAAAAGGATTCAGGTGAGAGAATAGGAAGAAGATGTAGGCAATTTAATGATATAAAGACCTACGTGACAGGACGTCCCCCCTTAAGATATGGAAGCACTCCATGTCTACGTTATGGAATTAAATTTCCTATAACCGTAGCTTCGGGGTGTCTTCTTCTTCCCTCTTATCTTCCCCCTCCATTTCTCTCCAATTCCTACTCAAGTCTACTCCCTAAAGTTTTCTTCCTCTGGAATGTTTCCCATGCGCGCTTAAAAGAGCGTCGCCGCTTCTGACATTTTTGAAAGATTTCCTGTGATAGCGGTGGAATATCCCTGCCACTATCATCATCTTCGTCAGTTTTGGTGATCGTCAGGAGATGGTTGGAGGTTGGCACTGGTCTTTCCAAGTATCTCTTTAACAGATTTAAATGGAAAATCTTCTCCTTTCCTTGAATAGAGATCTGGTAGTTAGCCTTAGAAATCTTTTTCAGGACGGTAAACGTCCCTTGCCATCCGATCTTCAGTTGGTTGTTTCCGGTAGGGAGTAACACCAAAACTTTCTCTCCTGCTTCCAGTTCTCTTTCTTTCGCGACTTTCCTGTATCGGTTAGCGTGCTTTGTGCGTGCTCGCTTAAAGTTAGTCGTTGCTAGGTCCCACCCTAGTTTCAACCTTTCCTTTAAAACCGACACATATTTATTTGATGAGACCACTGTCTCATCCGCCTTCTCGTCTGTCAGAGACTGAAGTAAGGCTTCAAGCGGGCCCTTAATGGGTCTGCCGAATAAGAGTGTAGCTGGCGGAAATCCTGTGGAAGTATGAGGAGAATCTCTGTAGCCAAATAAAGCTCCAGGAATACAAAGATCCCAATCTTCAGGTTTCACTTGTGCCAGTTTACTTAGCATCATGTTGAGGTTTCCATTAGCACGTTTCACGAGCCCATTTCCGGCCGGAGTATATGGCTTAGTGTGGATGTGTTGGGTCCTCAAGATCTTCACGATCTCATCCATCAACAGATTTCGGTATGGGGATCCGTTATCCGTCAACACTTGCTGAGGGAATCCCAACCGAGTGAAAATCTGCACGAGGGCTTCTGCGACATGCTTGGCATCTGCGCATGTTAGCGGTATAGCTTCTGCCCATAAAGTGCATGTATCGACTAAAGTCAGGATGAACCTGTTCCTTCTTTTAGTCCTTTCGAAAGGCCCTAAAATGTCGATCATAACCGGTTCGAATGGTGTTCCAACTATTGGCATTTCACTCAAAGAGACTGGGGGTGCTCGTTGCTTGTGTGGCACACGTTGGCACTGGGCACAGGATTTGACATATCTGATAATATCAGTATTTACTCCTGGCCACCAATAATGAGTGGTTATCCTTTGGTTTGTGGCGTTCTGTCCCATATGTCCGCTGAAGGGAAGAGAGTGCCCCATTTCTAGGATTTGGCTTCTGTACTGTTTCGGTACTAGGAGCTGGTTGTAACCTTGGTCAGGCTTGCCCGTTCTCCGATAAAGTACGCCATCCTCAGAAAAAATGTCCCCGTGCTGTTTGGGTTCCTTAGCCATGGGCAGTTTCCTAAAGCAGGGTGCCAAAGTAGGGTCCTTGTATTGCGCTTCTTTAAGTTCCATGGGTAACAAATTAGGCGCAGGCTCCCGTTCCTTCTTGGTTTGCCCTCTTGTAGTTACTGCTACCACAATCGGCTCTTCCGGTTTCCCAATACACACGTATCTCCCGCCAAGTATGACTGGGTAGATGGGATCATCCATAACAGCTGCTTTGATCACACCTCTGACGAAATCAGAGTGGATCTCCACCAATGCGATGGGAAGCGCTGTAGGTGCATCACTCTTACGAACTCCACAAAATTGGACGGTCTCTGCTGTCTCTTGACCGGGTTTGACCAGGTTTCTGGCAACAATGCAATCATAAGAAAGCCCCGTGTCAAATAAGCAAGAAGTTTGAGAACCGTTCAAAGTAACAGTACCTCGCGTTGAGGGTCTATCCCCAACAGGTTGGGAATCACTGTCAATAATTCCGCCTTGCGAGACTGTTAATAAGCATCCGATGCGTTTAGGCTCGGTGTGCTTGGTCTGATCATATGTCCCGTGCTCAGGGGTTCTCCCTTTGCCACCTTGACCTTTCTGGCTACGCTACCATGTAGGGCGGTCGGGTTGATCAGACTGTTTGGGGTGGTTGGGGTACTTGTTCTTGTAGAACTTGGATTTTTCAGGAGAGGGGTTTTGAGGTCCAGTTTCTCTGTGGTTATTTTGGTTAGAAGCCTGAGAAGATTGCTCTAGGTTATGTTTTCGAAAATGCTCCTCTGTCGGTTTCCGCTTTGTTGCCGGTAGTTCAGCCAGCGCATTGTGATAATGCTCAGACTTTTCCAAAATGTCTTCAAGTTTTTCTGCCCCCTGCTCAGTGAGAAATCTCCGGGTATCAGCAGACAAAGTGTTCTTTATTTGTTCTGTTAAAACAAATTCCTCAAGACCTTCATAGGTAGAGGGGAGCTGCGAGAGCTCAAGGCACTTTGTCAAATATCCCTTTAGACGGGAAGAGAACTGGTGAAAAGATTCAGAATTCTCCTTTCTGCTGTTGCGAAACAGTTGCAAAAATTTGCGAGCGTTCATTTCAAAGCGCTCCAGTAACGCTTTCTTCAACAGATTATAGTTGTCTTGTTGGCTGCTTTCCAGTTTGGCGTAAACATCATACGCAGAACTTTTCAAAGCCTGGGAAAGCTTCATGTTCCAACGCGACCTCTCTAAACCGTACAGAGTTGCAATTCTCTCAAATTTTTCTAGCCAAGTGTCAATCTTCTCATTTGGACAAGGGAAAGATTCTAGCGGAAAAGACATAGCAGTGAGGTGAAGAGATTGACTGCCAGAAGGATCAGTTAAGGAAGAATGAGGAGAAGACTCTCCATTGCTGGAGGTAGAGGCAGCACCACGACGTTGAAGTTCTAGAGCTTTAAGAGCCAACTCATGTTGTCTCTCCTTCTCTCTTTCCTCTCTCTCCTCCCTCTCCTTCTCATGCTGTCTCTCCTTCTCTCTTTCCTCTCTCTCCTCCCTCTCCTTCTCATGCTGTCTCTCCTTCTCTTTCTCTCTTTCCTCATGCTGCATCCTGCGAATTTCCATTTCCTCCTCAACCTTCTTCTGCTGTAATAGCCGGTCTTCCACTTCTTTCCTCCTAGCTTCTTCTGCTTTCCTCTCCGCATCATATCTCTCAAGTTCGTCCCTGACAAAAGCTTTCGCTTCCTCACCTTCCAGTCCCTTCTCTCTCGCTTCGTCCCTGAGGAGTTGTCTACGCTTTGCCCTCTCGTCCATATTATGTCAGTGACTGAGACTAGTGGAGAAAGAAAATAGGAAAAAGGATACCCTGGTTCCTACCACTTACGAGAAAATAAAATACAAAAAAATCAAAAGATGATATATTTAACCCTGGGATACCTCCTCCAAAAATAAAAATCTAACTATCGCTGCTATTAATCGGCAATAAAGCACCTAATGCAAAACACGACTACGCCAACTAAATGGTAGCTAAGATTTCTTCTGAAAAATAAGTTGCTACAGTGGAAACAAAATAATTATTGTAAAATTAAAGAGAAAAAGAATCCCTTAATTTAATCCACTATAAAGTTTACCCCTGAAGACAGTTAGGGTGAGGGAGGCAATTAATCTGGACAAATAGTCCGAAACACACTCCTTAACTTTAGTTCAAACACCTTCCTGCTTCAGAACACTTGTGAATGTTATACACTCACAAAACTTTACCAGCGTTAAGTATTACAAAATCATTAATTAACATGTATTCCGACAAAATCAACCTGTATCTCAAATGTATATTATTCAAAATGCTGTGGAAAAAAACTTATCAGTTTGTGTGGTCAGCACGCCCGTAAACAGATCGTTAGTCTAGGGGATACATTATTTAAAGATATAACAACTCACAAGACCTCACACTCTTACTCTATTTCAGAATAAAGAATCTTAAGTTCAAAATCCAGATAGACGAGTCCACATTTGTCGTACTCGTCTTCCTATTCTAAGTTCAAAAATCCGTCGGGCGAGACCACATTTGTCGTGTCGTCTTAGGATTTTGGGTTCAATTCCAGGTAACGAGCGACCATTTGTCGTAGATTTTGGATAGGAGAATTAAGACTTGGGTTTGGTCCCTTCTGAATAGGTTTGAATAGGTGATTGGCACCGTGAGAATTAGTAAAAAACAATAGAATTTCCACACAGATGAGATTATAGACTGTGGTATAGAGGCTGTCGCTGAAAGCGCAAAGAATTCTTCTCTCTCTCACCTATCCTCTACGACGGCTTTCACAGAGTCCGACAGTCTAAATCACATATATATTCCATATAATTCTATCTACTCACGGGCACGCACATACACGTGACGACAGTTAAACACACAGACTTGGAAAATCTATAACAATGATTATACAGATAATTGGGATCGAGCTGACCAACGCACTGATTTTTTTGTTCAAGAGAGATATTTTAATTATCATATCAAAATTTCTCACAACACCAAAAAATACATAAAGGAAAAACATATACAAATAGTCATAGAATTCAAGAAAAATGCTACAAGGATGATAGCCCGTTAGAATCTTACTCTAGGTTTAGCCCACAGCCCCGTTAAGAGAACAGATGATGGCTCAAAGAGTTATAGATACATAGGGTTGAGTCTAAGAGGTTTCTTTCTTTCTCGTAAATGTATGAACAGAGTTGGATAATCTGATTTAGCCTAAGAAAAAAAGAAACTCTAGCATTTGTAACAAATTCTGCAGATTTAAAAAACAGTTAAGACAGCAAATGTGTGACAATAATACACCCGTAAAATAACACTCAGACCTGTGTACTCTCATTCATTCAGCCATGGCCTTGCTCACACATATATACTCACAACTTTGCTCGCTGCCTCTGGGAACATAATAATTCTAGGACCTTCGCACAGACCCGAAAAATGCAGTCAGCGACCAAGAAACCCCCAGTTCCAAAAGACGTACTGAACTCTCTGTCTCAGGGAACCGATTCCTTGGGTGTTCTAATTTTTTTCCGAATGTCTGATTAAGTCACATAAAATTTGTCTCGGCACGAAAGTTAGCAGAGCACACTGTCATTAGCTTTGGATTCTAGGATTTAAGGAATGTCAGATCGGTGTCTACTTCCAGGAAGGTACTATATTCGGTCACCACAATACTAGTCAAAACCTCTGTCGGAATGTTAATGTTATTCTTGTAATATTCTCTCGCCAGGCAGCATGTACATTTAAATTTGTGGAGCAATATGAACTGGCTCACAAGCCCAATATATATTTCTAGTCTTTAGAAACCGTTAGTGGGATTGCTATTACTGTCTCTCTCTGATGGCATATGCACTGTCAGATCCAGTGTTACTTGAAACAAAACAAAAAACCCACGTGGTTAAAGATAGGAACTGTCTATGCTTCACACAAATATGTCTCTTTACTAAACGCTGGCAAGTTGGGTACCACCGTTTCACTATATAAAATGGAAAGAACACATATAAATCATTTACACATTATGTACTCAATATAACTTACATTTAAAACAGCAAGCCTACAGCTTGACTTATTATTTAAACTTCCGGTGAAATAAGTTATATAAAATCGATCATCAGGAATTAGGAATATGGTGCGTATTCCGTCACTACTCACTGATGTCGCGTCTAGCATTTATAAGTTTGTTTAGCAAATATACTCGACTGAGTAGTTAGCAGTTACATTAAATTGTTTTAATAGCCGAATGGGTTTAGCTAGACATTTATAATTTATCTTGCTCTCCACTGTAACTCGTCGACTAAAGAAAATAACAAACTATTAAAATAATCACCCTGTTCAAATAAACTAGTTAAAAATGAAATGAGCGATTTAGCGCTTTAAACACTACACACAATACTAGATATATAATATTAATATACCTCGACACAGAATTTCTAAGAACTTAAACCACTTCGACCAAACTAAAGGCCATCTCTATTAACAGAGATTATTTAGAAATCAAACGAAGGCTAGTTCTGTCTTTACTGCGAAGTTACTGAGTGAGAATGAAAATAAAGTTTCAAACTCGGGCCAATATCTTAAAATCAGACAAAAGGCCCCAACTTATTTCGCCAAGCGAAATTATCTCCCCTACTCCCAACGTTTACGTCAGCTTAACGCGTGTCGTAACTGCCACCTACTGACCGAGATGTACGCGTGTCAGCTTCAAATCCCAGACAGCCTGTCTGCGGTGCGGAACGATTTTTCACGCTACGCCAGGTTTTTCTAACGAAAACCCTCATGCGTTTCTGCAAACTGTAGACAGCTGTCTGGTTCCTGCACTGTGAGGATGCCGGGTTTGACACCTACGCTAGTGTCAGGTGAAAAATGGTAGACCAAAAGTCTGCTCTTTTAGTCTGGGTATGAAACATAATCACACCTTTCGTCTACTGACATCTATGTAATAGAATCACTATCCCAGTATGAGAAAAAAATGCAAGGTAAAGTTTGAGAATACTGAGAAAATATTTTTCGCAACCGAGTGATGCGAAAAATACAGGAAAAACAAGTACGGAAAGATAATAAAATAAAAGGATTCGGGTGAGAGAATAGGAAGAAGATGTAGGCAATTTAATGATATAAAGACCTACGTGACATTAGTTAATGTGTGTATTTTATACCAGTATCTTATTTTAAGTGCAACATATATTATATAATAGATTTATTTGTGCTTTACCGTAATTTTTAACATGTCCCGCTTTTTTTCGAAATGTCCCGGGTTTTTTCGGTAAAAATTTAGAAATGTCCCGGTTTTTAAACAAAACATTATGGGAACCCTAGTTTAAGGGGCATCTCTAACATGGCTATTTCCACAGGGTGTTGTAAGAGGCTCTTTTCGCATAATCGTAGGGCGCATCTCGACTTGCTGCGGTCAGCATCTCCGCGTTGTTTGTTTGTTTGGTTTGGTTTTTGCCTTCTTGTGGCGAGGCGCGTTCCTGTCAACCTATTTGGTTATATCAGAGCGCATTTGTCATTTAAAAATAAGAGAACTCTGTTAACTGAAGCGATGTGTTTATAAATTCTAAGCCCTGAAAAGGACTACTAGCTCGCTCAGCGTCGATAGATACTAAGTACTGAAAAGGACTAACATTATCCGTCTGCTAGCCTGAAGCCCTGAAAAGGTAAAAAAAAGGACCCCGTTACACGCCCTATTGATGCATATTGGGAATACACTAGGGGTGATGTGGTAAGCATCACACCGGCGGCGTTAACCTTCCCAGAAGTTGCTCTGGTACCCATTTGGGGCTGGGTCGACACAGGAGCCGTTTGCGTCCTAAAAAAATCCCACCTCATCTGGGGATCGAACTATAGACCACTGAGCTAGGAAGCCAGTGCACTAACCACTATGCTACCGCGGCTCCCTGACAAGGATTCTCCCTAAAAAGGACTCAGTGTCCGAATAAGAGCCTCTTTTCGCATATTCGGAGCATCTCCGTCCTCCCAGAATCCGGGATTTATCTATTCATGTCTTTCTTTCACACATCTTTCAAACTTCATCTGTGGTTGCCTATTGTTTTGTTTTTATATTGGGGTGGGAAAGGGGTTGGGGAAGGGGGGGGGGGCGGATCACGGCGCAAGCTTGAGTTTAATATTAAGTTTAATCCAGTTGAGAGACATTTAGCACTTTCGTGCAACACATATAGGATTTTTTTATTATGGCAGTCACAAACTCGGCAAGTATTGATTCCATAAGCATTGGAGAAAAAGAAAGGAAGTGGGAGGGGTGGGGAAAAGTCATTCCAAAATATACAACGTAAAGACACCGACTTTTAACTATTTTTCTGTATTCGCTACACAACCAAACATTGACATTGAGAACTCTTATCAATGTTCCACTACCATCGCATTGTTATTTCCCACATACTTAAACGTTAAGAAACATTTATGCGTAATATCTAAGGGACGTAATTTTTAACACAAGGGGGATAATATGTGCTGAAAAGCAAGTCATAACTTTAAAAAAATTAAACAGTTACTTTATACAATTTTGTTTGCAACACTTTTGTGGCAAAGAAGGAAACTAAAATATATTTTAAATTCCGAAAAAAATGTTTCTGTCGTTTGTTGCTATTATAGAAATATGCAGTTACATTTTATATTCGATAAATAAATGTTTGCTAGGCTCAATACACGTCAGTAAATATGTATAACACGAGTGTCTCTGTATGCAGTATAGAAATAATATATTGCTACTGTATTTTTAACCGGCACAAAGTGCTGCCTAAACTAAAGTCGAGACGATGTGTTTGACAAGTCCCCTCGTGACCCCCAAGATGACCATAAGTCCCTACCAACTTTCTCCACCACACACTATAACATGAGGTGACAAGAGGAGCTTTTATTGCAAAGTGACTTGAATGGGCATTAAAAGATATCGAGTCCACCTCATATTTAATAGTCTCTCAACCCACACGTTTAGTCTCATTGTATGGCTCTGAAACATAGAAAACAACGAATACGTTATAATCCGCAGTGGTTGAATCACATGTAATCATACATTTCCATAAATCATAACCATTGACTAACCATAAATCATAACGCCTTGTCCCTATCCCTTATCATGTGGACAGGACATAGCAGTGAAACAAAAGGTGAGAAGATAATAGACGTGGACAGGACTGTGACAAAACGTCTGAACATGTTCTTTTGTGTGATCTCTCACACCTTCAGCCCTCCGGCAGTATCCTTTATTTTTCTTCATTTTTCTCACTCATCGCTTTTATTTGGCATAAATCATGCCTTTTCATTCGTTATTTTCACTTTTTTGCTTTATGCTGGACATAGCATGGGGAAAGTCTCTAACACGCCACCCGCCTATGACAGTATTTGCTACGGAAATATTTGCTATAGGACTGTCTTTGTCTGGTTTACCACTCTTCATACGTATTTACGTTCCGCCAGCTGAACTGGGCTATTATCATAACAATACCCAGTCGTCAGTCCGGGCACCCGCTTATCTCTTTGAATCCGTCCGACCACCTGTGGAAAGGTGTCCGTCAAACATTTGACCCCATTGGGAAGCGGCTAATCGTCTTGACACAAGCTTGCATGAAAGAAGACTACACGGTCTGACCAGACATCTGTCTGGCGAAGGCACGCAGAAAAAGGGGATAATTAAATAATCTGTCGGGATAGATATCTGGGAGAAAGGCATTACGCCAGAAAACACATGATCACAATATTGTGATAGACAGAGGAGCTCCGGAAGTCTTATGTAACTATTTGACATCACTGTTGTAAGAGGTCACGCTGGATATTAAAATTAAAACTTTAAATACAAGTAATGATAAACTTCCCCACCCAAACAGTGCTAGATAGAGTTGATTGATTCGCCAGAATCTATAATGAATTGATTGGAACATTCGGCGGAAACACAGCTGGGATTTGCAACTAAAGAGTGTTAGATATACTGCATAAATCAGACCCAGAACAGACAGACTGCATCGCAGCGTCAACTAAACAACTCCTACAAGCCAGGAGAAAGAGGATAGGACTTATAATTCCACAACTATAAGTACCAGATCAAGTATTGGGCAACATTGGAATTTACAAGTAAACCCGCAATTTTAATACAAGACTGGAAACTTGGAAATTTTATCACAGAAAAACGACCTGATGACTTGGAAACCCTCTGGATTAAATTCAAGGATATCATAAAGACAGCTGCTGCAGAAGCATGCGGTGAAGTCCGACTTGGGAACCAGAGACAGAGGACACCTTGGTGGACAGAGGAAGTCAAAGAGAAAATAAGAGAGAAGTAAATGGCATGGAAACAATACTTAGGAGCTAAAAACACAACAGGACAAATGGAAAAATATAGAAAATATGTGACACTCAGAACAGAAGCAAAGAACAAAGTGCTAGCAGCAAAACAGAAGTCCTCGGTAGAATTTGGAGAAAAGCTAGAAAAAGATGCACAAGAAAACCAGAAATTGTTCTATAAGACCCCAAAGAACATGAGGAAGGAAAAACAATGCCCTCTCAAATTTATAAAGGACAAGCAGGGCAAATTGCTTACTGCCCCGAAGGAAGTAATGGAACGATGGAAAGAATATTTCTCAGAACTCCTTGATGGTGAGCAAGGTCAAGCATCAGAAACGATAACCACTAGCACAGAAGATGAAACAAATGGTGATGAAGATGACATAAAGATGGAAGAACTAAAGGCAGCACTGGAGAAAATCAAGATGGGCAAAGCAGCAGGGCATGATGGTATAACACCAGAAATGGTTAAGTACATGGGAGCATCAGGCGATCTATTACTCTTAAGGGTCCTACAGGAAGCATGGTGCAACAAGACCATACCAAAGGATTGGGAGATTGCCATCATAACACCAATTTTCCATAAGGGTGACAATCGACCATAGAGGCATATCCCTTCTCAGTGTCCCTGGTAAAATCTACTCTAGAATCCTAGAGCAGAGACTCCGACGAATAGCTGAGCCACAATTTGATGAGGTCCAGTGCGGATTCCGAACAAACCGAAGTACTCAAGACCTAATCTTCACACTCAGACAGCTGAGTGAAAAGGCCCTTGAGTATAAGAGTGAGATCCATCTTTGTTTCATAGATCTGGAAAAGGCGTTTGACAGGGTCCCCTGGAGCAAACTTTGGGACTGTTTGGCAAGGAAGAATATTCCAGCACCTCTGATTCATGCTATACAGAGCTTCTACAAGTCTTGCAGAAATTATGTGAGGACAGCAAACCATAAGTCAGAAGAGTTCAGGACCACCAGTGGTGTAAGACAAGGTGATATCCTATCACCCTACCTCTTCATACTCCTTATGGACGATGTCCTCAAGGCATGTAAGGAGAGAACAAGAAAGTATTCAGTGGGGTACTGGAAGATGAGACAGGTCTATATTTCGGAGCTGGCATTTGCTAATGATGTTGCCCTGATTACTAAATCAGAGGCACATCTCCAATCCAACCTGCAAGTCTGGAAGGAAGAGCTGGAGAAGAGAGGGATGGTCATAAGCAGCTCTAAAACAAAATCCATGGTAATATCACGAGAAGAAAGAAGACATCAGATTAAGCTGGGAGAACAGGTCCTGGAGCAGGTCGACCACTTTAAATACCTCGGAGCTATTATAGACCGAAAGGGAGGCATCAAAGAAGAGTTGGCCACTTGAAAAGCCGCAGCTGGGAGACTTTTTCAGGCCATAATTCGAGGATTCCTCAGCAAGAGAGAGGTTGGTAAGAAAACGAAGATGGCTGTATACCGCTCCACCTATGTCCCAGTCTTGACATATGGATGCGAGTCATGGGCAATGACTACAACCCATAAAAGCCAGATCCAAACCTCAGAAATGAGTTATCTGAGGAAGGTAGTTGAAGTAACAAGAAGAGACATGGTACGCAACCAGACGATACGTCAAGGCCTTAAATCCTACCCCTTGCAGACACAAGTAGAACAGTCCCAATTAAGATGGTTTGGCCATGTCTGCAGAATGGGAGAAGATCGGATACCACGACAAGCATGGGAAACAAAGAGCCAAGGATCCAGACCCCAAGGACGACCCAGAGTCCGCTGGGAGGACAACATTAGACAATCTTTGAAGGACCGAGGACTAGAATGGAACCAGGCCAGGAGGAAGACAGCCGATAGGATAGTCTGGCGCTCTCTCTTCCAAACCTCTACACCTCACGGTAGAAGGGGGACGACTAAGTAAGTAAGTAGACTGGAAACTTGGGAATTTTATCACAAGGGCGTCAGAGAGGAATTTTAACAAAAGTTTTCCCAGGCAGGATTCATAGAACACCAGCCGTCAGAGGAATTAACTCATATTTCCCAGACCAAGTCATAGGAGGAATTATACAATCAGTTTACCCAGGCCAGAAATTTGCAGAACACAAGCCGTCAGAGGAATTAACTCATATTTCCAGACCTAAGTGATTCGATCAGCATCTAACTAAAGGGCTGTGTGTCCATTCTAAATCTGTGCCAGGAGAAGTGTGTATTTCCAAAATTTTGGGGTAAGTGTAAACAATTTATTTTCTAATGTAAATTCTACAGGTTTTTTGCTAAGTGGTTATATCTGAGGCTAGCAACCTCACCATACGAAAATAGTATATGCATGAACCACGACTGCAAGAGCTGGTGATTGTTTCTGACTAGTCGTGCGGGGAACCCGACAGCAGAGTGACCCCTGACCTCGACGGGAGTAGCGACGAGTAATGAGTAATGAGTGATAATTACATCATATGCGCCTAAAGTGTAACATATTATCTTGTGAGAATTATGTACCTTTTTAAGTGTAATTCAGGCAAATCATTATTCATGCACTCCAGACGCAATTTCCTAGTTGACACCCAGAAGGATATTGGTGAATTTTTATCATATTTCCCGAGTTAAATTGTGTGCTCGGGAATTTAACTCTTCTGAGAGGTTAACATTGGTGGATGGAGCGCATGAAAATGGGCCTGTTAGAGTGCGGAGAACAAATGTACTCAGCAGAAGTCATTTGTTTCTTTTTATTTGTCACAGTTCGTGGTTACAAGACATTAGACTTAAGTACTCAAGTTCCTACGCCACTAGTGTGAGAGAAGAGTGTCACCACCAACCGCCTACAGTGGACAAATTGAGTAGAGAAGTGTACTCATCACCAAGAAGAAGTGACGGAAACCACAGCTGCAGGACTCCTCTGGAGCTAAGTTTTGTGTAACAGGCTACAGAAAAAATCAAAGACATTCTAAAGCCCATTCTAAACATCAGTGAGGAAACTTTAATTTCAATTTTCACCCAATTTTCCATATTTATTTTCCCATGTTAAAGACTAATTGACTATTAAATTTGTTGTGTTATTTTAAACTAAATAATAATAGTTGATTCAGTTTATATGTACGAAAGCAAACGTATGAGCCAGTTTTTCTTGATAAGTACATATATATATAAATATAGAGCCATTACTTATAACAGGGCATTCGTTGGATTACTCCAACTGGGGGATTGACGGGCCAGAATCATTGCATAACCCCTTCACAAAAGTCGACGGATCAGATAATAAGTTAACAAATTTGCTCAGCCCTTAAGCAGCATTTGTTCTTAACTTCTGGGAATATCTTGTGAAGGCTCCCCTTCTACAGAATGTCCGAACGAGAGCAGGTAGATTTGAATTGCCCGCCATTTCTGTGGATTTTGTTTCTGTCACTTCATATTTGGCAGACGTCAAATAGAGACGTGGCAAATTCATTACGGAGAGGTACACGTATGAACAACGCGTTTCAATAGTTAAAACTTATTATCAAAATCAGTGTTCAATTGCGGTGACTCTGCGTAAATTACGTGAAATTTTGAGTCGTAATCATGTGCCTGCAGTATGCACAATTCAGCGTTTAGTGGCGTTATTTGAAGAAACTGGTTTAGTGGTGAGTCGCTCAAGGCCTCCAGCACCTCGGAGCGCTCGTTCATTGAAAAACATTGCTGCTGTGCGTGAAAGTGTAGCTGAAATGCCGGGCACCTCCATCAGACACCGTTCACAAGAACTTGGCTTATCTCGGTCATCTTTACACACAATTTTGCGTAAAGATCTACACCTACACCCATATAAGATCCAGCTGACGCAAGCTCTTCAACCTGCAGACCACGAACGGCGTCGTAATTACAGTAATTGGATGTTAGAAGCCATTGAAAATGACCCTGAATTTTGGAAGAAAATCATCATGAGTGATGAGGCTCACTTCCACCTCAGTGGCTTCGTAAACAATCAAAATAGCCGTATTTGGGGACGCGAAAATCCACGAGAGATACACGAGAAGCCTCTACATCCTCGGCGAATGACAGTCTGGTGCACTATGTGGGCTGGAGGTGTGATTGGTCCATACTTTTTTGAGAACGCTCATGGCAATGCTGTTACGGTCAATGGCGAACGCTATCGGGACATGATTAACAACTTTGTCGGTCCGCAATTGGAGGATGTGGACCTACGTGACATGTGGTTTCAACAAGATGGCGCCACGTCGCACATAGCACGCGACACAAGAGAAATTTTGAATAGGATGTTTCAGGACAAATTATTTTCGAAATTTGGCGACATCGACTGGCCTCCAAGATCGCCAGATTTAACTACATTAGACTTTTTTATGGATTTTTTTGAAAGGGCAGGTCTATACCAACAAGCCGCAGACTATTGAGCAACTCATAGTCAATATTTGAGAGGATATCGCCGCTAGACAAGTTGAAACATGCGAAAATGTCATGCAAAATGTGCTCCAAAGGGCGCGCATCTGTATGGCTAGCAGAGGCGGCCATTTAAATGATATAGTGTTCCACACATAACTGCCAGGTCTAAATAAAATATACGTAACATAAAATTGACAATTGTTTCACTTTTAGACTAGTTATTCAAAAACAAAATCTACCTGTTCTCGTTCGGACACCCTATATCTACATCTTTGCCAAGAGTAATCGTGCGCGAAGATAGATACCTCGGACGACCTACTTTTAGACACACTTGCGTTGTGACCATTAGCGTACCACTACTGCAAAGCCAGGGGAGGCAATCCCGTGACACGGACATACCAGTGAAACAAGAGGTGAAGAAATGATAGAAGTGGACAGGGCATAAAAAAACTATGACAAAATTTACAGACACGATCACAGCGACTTTCCAAAAATGTCCAAGGCAGAAGAAACGAAAGATAACCTATAGGTGGTCGTGAAATCCCTTTTATCTTCCCGTTATTGCTGCTAGACTCACCTTTATTCTTGCGTTTTTTATTACTCTGAGCATGCACTATCTTTTTCATTTTCTATTTTCTATTGCTCTTCTCGATGGCCGCATTATCTTGCTTGTTATTATTCGTATTTATGTTGACTGTCTTGGTACTGCTGTCCTCTTATCGTTTTCTTAAATCTCGTATTTCTCGTAATTCTTCTTGTTGCTTTCACCTTTCTTGTTTTGCTAATTCGTGTTTATTGACTTAATCCCTGCGACCAAAGCCGTCTCTCCCATGAAAAATTAGTTGATTACTGTGACGCATAAAGTAATAAGTACTTTGTTACTTTCTCAAAACACTCTAATTTCATTGGCTACAGGCTTTCGACAGTTTTTTTCATAATTTGCAAGATTTTATTTTATTTTATTTTATTTACTTTTTTAATTCGTATTCTCTCGGTGTTGCTTAATTACTGTGTTAGAATTTTAGTGTTGTGGTGTGAAAACGTGCGTGCCTACTGTTGTGTGACTATTTTAATATACTACTGACAATTTCAGTTAATTGTAATTTTTTAGCAATACTTGTACCAAGTGTTCGTACGTTAAGTACTAACATTTGTATTTTTAATTACTTGGTGACGTTAATTAGTTTAAATTTTGGTGGGTGTCGTATTTAAAATTGCTTTTGTTATTTTCCTTTTTAAACCACTCGCCAAAATAAAATGCATACCTATCAGACACAATGGCTAATTAAGGATGGTCTACGGCTGGGCCACCTGAACATTTACCATTTATTAGGCAAACTTTCTTTGCTTACGCAAATTCTGAATAAAAATTTTCATGTTTTTGGACTTTCCGAAAGTCGTTTAAACGACAAAATATCAGATGATTAAATTGCACTAAATGGCTTTAAAACAGTTCGGCAATACTGAAGTAGAAAGCTAGAAACAGGTATAGTAGTATATATTTCCACTTCTATTAGTTATCACCACAGAAGCGATTTAGAGACAGCAGAGACCGAGTGCATATGGTTAAAAATAAAACTACCGACTCAAGGACAATTTCTAATTGGGTATCTTTATAGAAACCCCAGTGCAGGAGCCATCTGGTATGAAGATTTCACCACTATGATGGATAAAGTATTTACCACCGCCAAAGAAATTATTCTTCTAGGCGATTTCAACATCGACATGCATAACACAAACCAAACGTGGGAAAACATCATACTATCTTACAACCTAAAACAAATAGTCAACCAGCCTACCAGGGTAACAAATGCATCATCCACAACAATTGACCACATCTACGTCACCTGTGCAGAAAACATTATAGAATGCTTTGTTCCTACTGTCGCGATGAGTGGCCACTATCCTATATGTTGCACGTGGTCAAAGAATAAATATAAAGCTCCAATAAATAAACATATCAGTATTTAAATTTAGAAGTTTTAAAAATTTCAACCGTGACTATACTACTCGTCAAAATTCAAGAGCCACTTAGGAAAACCTTGGTTGAAACCATAAAACAAATCTGATATAAACGTAATTGGTATCAGTCAAAACGGCATTTATTGAATACCAAATTGACATGTCACGTAAAGAAATAGAAACATACATTAAAACGCAATGAAGCTGTGAATTGTGTCACCCACCTTTTCAAAAGTCACACAATAGATATTGGACAAATAGACATTTTAAAATCGGGTATGACCACCGTTTGCAGCAAGGCATTCAAGACAGCGTAGACGCATCGAGTCCACAAGGGTCCGAAGAGTATCCCGAGGAACAGCTTGCCATTCCTAAAGCAGAAATGCAGTCAGCTGTGCAACATCCATTGGCAGGGGGTGATTTGTTGACAATCTTTGACCAAGGACATCCCAATGGTGCTCAATCGGAGGAAGGTCAGGTGAATGAGCTGGCCACGCCATCCGGATGATCCCATGTTGCTGAATAAACTCATTCACCACACGAGCTCGATGGGGTCGAGCGTTATCATCTTGGAGGATTGCATTACTCCCTATGGCCTCCAGAGCAGGCTGAACAATTGGTCTCAAGATTTCGTTCTGGTATCTTGGGCCGGTCAAGTTGCCTTGGATGATGTAGAGTGGGGTCCTGCCGTGTCTGTAGAAGCCTCCCCAGCCCATGACAGAACCCCTACCATAACGATCCACCTCTTGAATTGTGTCATCAGTAAATCGCTCTCCTGGTCGTATCCAAACTCGAATCCTGCCATCATTGAATGACACAGTGAAGCGAGATTCATCAGTGAAGAGAACTTGACTCCATTGTTGCCTTGTCCTTCGGATGTGCTCGTGACACCAAGCAACACGGACTCTGCGATGAGAAGGAGTAAGAGGGATTCTGACTGTAGGACGTCGAGCAGCAAGTCCAAACTCATGTAAAATGGTGCTTTGACTGACATAAACGTTTAAATTTTGTCTCAGCTGACATCTTAGAGTGGAACAAGTCACTGTTCGATGGCGCAGGGCTGACAACAAGAGGTACCGGTTGTAGTGAAATACATTGATACAACGATAAATTCCTCCATTTATAAAGATAAAAGTTAAAAGAAAATGCAGGGATAAAATATAGATAAGATAAGCTGCTACTTCTTCGCCCACGCCGCAAGCACGTTGATGTTGGCAGACCGTACCATCGTTTTCTAGTGTCATTGAAACAAACTAGTTATAACATGGAGACACGAAAGTCCTATTCGTTCAGACGGGGTAAGAAAAGGAGGGAAGAAAAAATGATGCCGTCTGCACGCGTTAGAACCTAAAACTGCATACGCGCGAACTTGTAGCTAGTGGTTTGAAATACGATGTAAAAAGTAAGAACATGTAGTCAATTGGTCACGAAAACAGGTTTAGCTCTTGTTTAGAATGACGTAATTCTAAACGTAATACGGGAGAATCACGTATTTAGTTTGAAAATAACGGTAAAAGAAGTGAACTAGTAGTAGTTTATAGATTTCAAGACTAACATGGGAAACAAAATGGAATTTCTTATTAATAGGTTTAGGATCACAAAAGTTAGCTAGTTTAAGAGCTTATCTTTTCCTGACAAATAATGTGCTTTCAAATAAAAGGACGAACAGATAAATCAGAAGTTATTGACAAAAGACTGATTTGTTCGATGCAGACTCGCCAACACATGTTAGTTTGCAGCCACTATAGGCTACATTTTAACGCGTCCTTGAGACGAAAGCATAGAAAAAAATTACATGTAAACAAGGGGGAGACAAGGCGGATAGAATCTAAAAAATATCTTCGCAGTAGAAAATCTAATAAATTTGAATAATTTGAATAATTTTGTAGTTGGGCTCAAAAACCAAGTCCAATTTTGGGAAAAACCAAGTCCATTTTTGGGAAATAACAAGTTCGGACGGACAGACCGACCGAAGTACACTACACATTTGACCAAAATTTGGACATTTATGTTTGCAATTTTAAATTGTAGAGGGGAAGTACTCTCATTGGACGAACTAGTTAATGTTATTGAAAAATGTGCCAGCAAGTTGACATTTTGTTGAAGACTGTCCATACAAGCAGTTCGTTGAGGCTAAGCAGTTTGTCGTCCATTGAATATATACTAATAATAGTGATACGCCCTAGTCTAGCCAGCAGCTCAGCTGAGTTTGTGCTATTTCAACGTAACTGTGTGTTTTCATTTGAATTGTGAGTTTCTTTGTCTGGCACTGTGCTAGTGCCAGATGGTCTGGAGAAGTCCAACTGTGTATGAAATGAGATTCCTACCATACTACCTCAGAGCATGTGAGGAGTGGGCCTAAGGAACAACTTTCTTCCATCGTTACAGGCCAGTTAAGTATTAAAGACCTGGCCTGCTGAGATTCATCAACAAAATATAAGAAAATTTAAACCTACATTGTGAAAATAAGAAACTTGTCCAAAATTAATCCTGTGTAAAGAGCAAATAAACATTGTTAACAAAAGACTGGGTATGATGAAAATACCCCGACCCTACATCCAGCATTAGTTTCCTAAAGACTTTTAGTTTTAGTACCAATAGTAGCAACTTTAACTTATATATATATATAAGCTTCTCATGTAATTATTCAATTATATGCACTTCTATTGACATTAATTCATATTGATTTAAAAGTCCTGACCAGAAGAAAAACTTGGTTCAGGACAAAATAAATTTGAAAAAATTGTAATTTCTAAATTTTAAACACAGTGTTAATTGACTTGATCATAGAGCTTAATATTAGACCTAGTGTTTGTGTGTGTGTGATTGTGTATTTAATTACCAGCACACCCCATTTCATTACCCTAGATATTAGACGTAGCTATCAGACATACTAGTCAAGAATAAGTCTGATTGAGGTCATAGGTGGTAGCAGAAAGGTACTCTGTAAACTCACATAAACTGTTATCTTCAGGGACCTTCACAGCTGACCTCATTCAGTACACTAGGTAACATAGCAACCACACTTAATAACATCAAATCCCACCACACCGGTCATCATGTCTTTTGGTGCATCTAGGGTGACCTGGCCGGTGGCGATACTCCACACTTTCTGGAGCCTGAAATCTCTCAAAAATCGCCACTGCACGTGGAACGTCAATAGCACCATTACTTCACCTGTTTGGTTGTACGGAAGCTTGAAAAAAAAAAACAGATTAAAAATGTGAATTTATGGTCAGCAAACCAAATTGCACGTGATCACCATGGTTGTCGGTCAGTTTTTTTTATGCTTAACGTGCATAGAGGAGTGTCACAGAAAGATATTGCACCAAATTTTACTAAAAACTTCCATCATTTAATCATGTTATGCGCTTATATAAAAGTGAATTGAAAATAATAGGGTGGCCCTTTTGACGAGTAGTATATTTTTACATGATTTGCGAACTGCACCTCTTGCCAGTGTTTACCAGATTTCTGATCCCGATGACGCCATTGCCCATTAGACACGTATCTTTCTTTGTGTGTTTTTTCTTCTTCCTCCTTCTTCGTTCGCCCTGAAAAGGACGTTGGTTGCGTTGTGTCTGTTTGCGCCTAAGCTGTGATATCTGCACCTTTCGGTCGACACATCCGACTTCTGCATGGCATGTTTTAGGGACCGGGTTTGCCTTCCCATTTCGATCCGTACTCGCTCAGCCAGACTGCACTGCTGCAGACTGTTTCCAGGACCACCACGTGGAGGTGGAGTACGGTCTTGATCAGCTCTGGTTCGCTGATCCTGATGCAAGCAGTCAAGCTATGGGTCGCTGACTGCATTCAATATTGCTGCATCTTGCTAAAGAAATTCGTGTGAAACGACAGGTCAAATATCCTTGGATCACACAAGCAGTGCTAGACGCCATGAGGCAGAGAGATCAAGCTCACAAAAAAAAGGACTTTAACATATACATAGCACAGAAGAACAACGTGCAATATTTAATTCGTAGAGAAAAACAAAATTACTTTAAAAATTTAGTTCAGAGCAAAACAAACAGTAAAGATATATGGAAAGCAATCAACACCTTAGCGAACAATCGAAATCTTCCAGTCTCGTCAAGCCCTAATACTTCATTTACTTGCACAGACTTCAGCAATTACCTTCAGGCAGAAATAAACAGTCTTAAATCTACAATACCAAATTCACTTTGTGACTTAGGCAGGCTGTCAGTATTTTGTAAGAACAAATGTACCAACACAATCCCATCCAACATTCCGTTTATGACAGTTAATGAAGTGTACAACTATCTTCTAGGACTTAAAGATAATAACTCATCAGGACTTGACGAAGTCAGTAATCGAATACTGCGTTATGCGGCTCCAGCTATTAGTGATTCGCTTACATACATATACAATCAATGTATCGCACGGAGTATCTTTCCGTGGCACTTTAAATTTGCTAAGGTCTATCCTGTCTAAAAACCTGGCTCTTCCAAGTCTTCTTTTCTTCTTCGATCCTTAACCACCGACCGTCAAAGCAGTCAGTGGCTATCACGCCTAGTGGCGTCTTGTAGGGCAACAACAAATTGATTCCACTTTGCACGGTCGGTGGCCATCCTTCGTACAGTGCCCCAACTCTGGTTCATTCTTTGCATCTCAGCCTCCACAGTCCTCCGCCAAGTTGTTTTTGGTCGGCCTCTCTTTCGCTTTCCTTCAGGGGTCCAAAACATAGCTGTTCTTGTGATGGCATCGGGGTCTCTTCTGAGGACATGACCAACCCATTTCCAGCGTCTGCCAGCTATGATGGTGTGCATGTCCTCTTGCTTGCTACGAGTAAGCAGATCTTGGTGTAGTGTTGGTGAATCTCCCTCTCAATCTCAATCGTATCAGTCTGTTGTTGATAGGTTTCCTTTCCAGTAATGTCCTTTCTATCCCTTTCTGTAGAATAATGGCTACGCCTTCACTGTGCTGTCCATCCTCTCTTCCAGAGTAAAGTACTGTTTCTCCTGTTGCTGTTTTAACTTTTCCTGCCCCTGTCCATCTGCTCTCACTTATCCCCAGGATGTGTAACCTATAGTTTCTCATTTCTGCCGTGACCTGTCTTAGTTTACCTGTCTCGTACATTGTCCTGACATTCCAAAATCCTATTCTTGTATCCTGTTTTGCGGTCAGGACATCCGTTTTCATGTCAGTGGCTTCCTTTCGGCTTTCACCACTGACAGTCATACGAGCCACAGACTCCGAATGTCCATCCCGCAGCAAAGTTTGTTCATTTGATGTTGTTTCCGTAACTTCATTATTTTTTTTACATAGACAGGGGTGTCAGCCCTATGCTAAAACCCCCAACCTGGAGGACCAGGGTACCAGCTTTTGTCTGACCCCTACCCACACAGACCAGTCCAGCTTGGTTGAACCTACCAGGAGTAAAACTCCCACTGACATAGCTCTGGGGATTGTCAGGGTACGCAAGCTGCCATACCGCTACAAGGTATAGGTACCATTGAGTGTTTCCCCGAAAATAAGACCGGGTCTTATATTAATTTTTTTTATTCAAAAAATGCACTAGGGCTTATTTTCGGGGTAGGGCTTATATTAAAAGATACAAAAATCTACATTTATTCATGTACAAAATTCTACATTTATTCAAATACAGTCATGTCATCTTCTGGAACATCGTCATAACTCTCCAAATCCCGAATTTCGGCCTGAATTTCTTGCGACTCCATTTCCTGTAGAACCATTGGCCCCATTCTCTCATGTCCAGTAAAGATTTCCTTAAATGAGCATTTCTTGTCTATGTAGCCTGCTCGTAGTGCATTGGTAACACAGCTGTCAGTGATTTTATCCAATGAATTCTTCACCCAAGTCACGAACTCCTGCTAACTAGGCTTCACAAAGTTTCCACGCTGATTTTTCTCCATTCTATTTTCAATGTAGTCGTTGATTTCTATACGCAAATGGTCCTTGAATGGCTTGTTTATTGCAATATCAATAGTCTGGAGATAAGTAGTCATTCCTGCGGGAATCATTATTTAATCTGTTCTTCTCTCTGCAAGGACGTTCTTCATGTCTTTAGCTCGGTGAGGGCTGGCTGAATCCCAGACTAGCAGACCTCGTTGACCACCTCGCAAAACAAGAGACAGCATTAAATCGACCCACTTCCTTATACGTACTGCTTGTGTGCACCAGGCTTTTTCGGTTTCAAGAACATAAATGCCTGAAACACATTCAATGTTATCTTTCTTACCCTTAGTGATGATTAGAGGTGTGGCTTTCCTTCCATCCAGATAAACTGCCAAAATACAGGTAACACGTGCACTTTCGTAACCAGTGGCCGAAATGTAGATTGACGAGGCACCCGTCTGATCAATTGTCTTTTGAGATCCTAGGCCCATAAATACTGCAGTTTCATCCATGGCAATCATGTTGGAGAGTTGGTATTTAGAAAAGTCGATTCCATCAACAAAGTACTTAAATGCAAGTGCACGTTTAATAACTTCAGTATCTTCCAGCTTGAACAGTGTTGTCGATTTTCTTAGAGACAGTTTATATCGCTGAAGAAAAACATCCAGCTAGTGTTGTGATGCTTTGAATTCTTCTGGGGATATTTCTAAATGTGGTTCCATTGCAAGGGCAAATGCTTGAATATCAGCCCTGCGCACAACCAAAGTCTTTGCTCTCCTGTCAGCAATCCATTCACAGATGATGTCTTCCAGTTCAGAAAATAATGGTTGCCGACCTGATCCACACTTGCGCTTCTTAGCATTTCCTTCTTCCACCTGTTGACTGAGGTTATCGTACTCTGCTCGCCATTTTCGGACTATTCGGAGATCAAGTTTCTTCTCTTTGCAGAAAGCCGTAAGATTCTTGCCCCGGGAGTCTTCGACGATTCCTTTCTTGTAATCGACGGAATAGCTCTTTCTTTTTGCACTTATCTTGTCTGGGTGACAAAATATTATTCCCTTAAGTCTACCATTAAATCAAGTGTTAATTGAAGACTTACGAGAGGTGTGGCAACAAAAATTATGAGACTTAAGAACGATGGCACACACAAAAGCGACAAGAAATTGCTGGCGCCAAAATTCTGCTTCTTTATTTCACACGAGTGACGTATTGAATTATGAACCACATCCGTTCATTATCAAGTGCGCACTAGTGGCGTCTGTACTCCGACTGGCCATTCGGCAACAAGTCTCTCATTCTAGCTGACGAAATGCACTAGGGCTTATTTTCGGGGAAATGCACTAGGGCTTATTTTCGGAGTAGGGCACTAGGGCTTATTTTAGGGGTAGGGCTTATATTGAAAGTATCCTGAAAAATCGTGATAGGGCTTATTTTCGGGGTAGGTCTTATTTTCGGGGAAACACGATAATAACCTTGGTAACTATAGGCCAATCTCCTTAATATCATCGCTATCCAAACCACTAGAAAAACACAAACATAAAATAACACTACAACACCTAGTTAACAACGGCTTGCTAATTGATAGTCAGTCGGGGTTTAGACCTACACATTTATGTCACACAGCTCTAACTAAGATGATCGACAACTGGCACTTAAATATTAATAACGATAACATATATGGGGCAGTTTTTGTAGACTTTAAAAAAGCATTTGATATGATAGATAACGTTATTTTAATTAGAAAGCTAGAAACATAGAAACATCAAAGGTAAACCTTCAACTAGTGACGATAATTAAATCATTTCTGTCAGACAGAAAACAAACATGTAGTTTCTTACAATAACTCTTGCTCAAACCCAACCGTAAAAAATACCGGCGTTCCTCAGGGCTCTATTCTTGGGCCTCTAATTTTTGCCATATACATTAATGACCTTCCACTACACGCCGAGCACGCATCCTGTGACCTATTTGCTGATGACTGTACTGTCTACACGAGTGATACAAGTTGCAACACACTCGAACTATCGTTACAAAAAGATACAGACAATCTGATTAAGTGGAGCATCGAAAATCGCATGCTAATTAATATAATTAAAACAAAGTGCATGTTAATATCAAATAGACAAAAATTACAAAATTCAGAGAAAACAACACTTCAGATCTATATTGGTACCTCATCAATTGAAAACGTTAATGAACATAAAACCCTAGGAATAGTCGTTGACTAGCGTCTAAATTGGAAGTCACATGTTCATGCACTGACCAAGCAAACGGCACAGAAAGTTTACCAGTTAGCAAAAAATCAAACATTTCCTAGATGAAGATGCACGAAAATTGTTCTATATATCTCACATACAACAAACATTGACTATTGCTCCACAATCTGGCATGGTTGTTCTATGTCCAACACAAAAAAAACTCCATTCACTACAAAAGTGTACAGTGCGTCTAGTTTCTGACAACTGCCAAACACAGTGTGAAGATCTATATTAAAGATCTCAAAATACTGGTTGAATGAGCAAATACCATCTAATAAACGGGCATTTCCATGTTTTGCCTGAGCCAAAAATACCAATGGCTGATGGTCCGACTGCACCTTGAATGTTCTACAATATAGATAGATCTGGAACTTCTTGACCGCCCAGACTAAAGCCAAACATTCTTTTTCAATAGTTGAGTACTTTTGTTCCGCTCTGTTTAATTTGCGACTGGCATAAGCAACTGGGTTTAATTCCCCATCTGGTGAAGAGGACCTTTGTAACAAAGTGACTTCCAAACCCACATTACTAGCGTCCGTTCTTACCACGAATTCCTGACTCAAATCAGGTAATTTCACTATAGGCTTGCTGGTGAGTTTTTCCTTTAACTCATTATATGCCAATTCACATTCTGCGGACCATTCAATTTTATACGGTTTTCCCTTGCGAGTTAAATCAGTCAGAGGAGCACACACAGAGTTAAAATTTTTAATGTACTTTTGGTAAAAGCCACAAAGTGACACAAAGGATCGCACATCCTTTTTTGTCTGTGGTCTGGGTGCTCTCTGCAATTTCTCCAGGTTCTTGGGGTCAGGGATCATGCTACCCTGATGTACAGTATGTCCCAAGAATTCTAATTCCTTGCATCCAATACAACATTTTTTTGGTCTAGCAGTTAAGTTTGCCTCTCTGAGTCTATCAAATAGCATATTCAAAAAGTTAACGTGTTCTTCAAAGGTTTCCGTAGCGATGAGGATATCATCCATGAAATTTGTTATACATGGGTTTTTCAGTGGATCCAACAGTTTTCGCATCATTCTGGAAAACACACTCGGCGCATTTTTCAATCCAAATGGTAACATGTTATACTCATAGTGCCCTTTCGAGGTGCTAAACGCTAAATAAGGTCGAATCTCAGGCTTCACTGGAATTTGGTAATATCCCTTGCTGAGATCTACCTTGGAAAAATATTTTGCCGTATTCAACTGGGCAAATAGTTGGTTAGTATCAGGTAATGGATCCACCTGACTTTCTGTGACAGCATTCAGTTTCCTGTAATCTATGCACAGTCTATGTTCCCCAGAGGGTTTCCTCAACAATACCACACTGGAGCTATACGGAGATTCACTGTGAGAAATAATCCCTTCTTGTAACAGATAATCTATCTCCTCTTTCAAAGCTTTCTCTTTTGCGAATGGGATAGCATAGGCTCTCGTACAGATGGGTGTTGGGTCTAGTAGTTTCATGTCATATTCCAACAAGTTGGTGTGCCCCGGTTTATCCGTTAACACGTCTGTATGATTTTCCAGAACCTTTTGAATTTTCTCCCTCTGCCCTGTTGTCAAATGTTTACTGATTTTTTTACCTGTGCAGGCGTTTCACAGGGTTTCAGTGGGTATTCATAAGAGATGTGAGGTTCATTCTTCATCTCAGTGCCTATGGCTAAGGTCATTAAGTGTGTTCCTTCTACATGGTTTATATCGTTGTATTTCTTTAGAATGTTCACGTGATAGACTGTTTCCTTTCCTTTCTTGTCTATCTTGTAGTTAGTTCTGGATACCTTTTCCAAAACTGTGTATGGACCTTGCCATCCAATTTGAAGTTTGTTGCTGCTGCTGGGTAATAGAAGAAGCACCTTCTCCACCACAGCTAGCTCCATATCCTTCGCTTTCTTATTGAAATGTGCAGCATGTTTCTTCCTTGCTTGTCTTAGGTTATCATTTGCGAGTTTCCAGTCAGTTTTTAAACGAGTGGTCATTTCGTTCACATACTGATATGATGAGGGTACATTCTCTTCTGCCTTCTCATCTGTCCATGTCCTCAATAAGGCTTCCAATGGACCGTTTATTGGTCTGCCAAATAGCACTGTTGCTGGCGCCATTTCAGTCGAATTATGTGGGACTTCCCGATAAGCAAACAAGGCAGCGGGTAAGTATTGATCCCACGTGTCAGCTTTCTCATGTGCCAACTTTCTCAGGATGGAGATAAGTGTCCCGTTGAATTTTTCCACCTGGCCGTTTCCTTAGGGGTGATACGGACTACAATGAAAGTGCCTGGCATGGAAGATCCTTAAAACTTCCTCAGTTAGTCTCCCCTTGAACTGTGATCCATTATCAGTCAAGATTTGGTGGGGAAAACCTAACCTCGTGAATATTGTGAGTAGTGCCTCTGCCACATGTTTCGAGTCGATTGATGACAGGGCTACCGCCTCTCCCCACATAGATCAAGTGTCCACCAGAGTAAGGATGTAACTGTTCCTCCTCTTGGTACGCGTGTGAGTTCCCACAATATCCACTGCAACTCTTTCAAAAGGGGTTCCCACGATTGGCATCTCCCGTAAAGTTGCAGGTGCAGTCTAATGCTTTGGAGCTTCCCTTTGGCATTCTGGGCAGGATTTGACATATCTCTTTATATCTTCCGTAATCCCTGGCCAGACGTAATGACAAGCTGTACGCTGTCCTGTGGCGCTGATCCCCATATGACTACTGAAGGGGACAGTATGTCCTAACTCCATCACCTTTTCCCTATATGAAGTGGAAAGTACCAGCTGTCTATGACCATTTGAACCAGTTCCAGCCTTCCTATACATTAGTTTATTCTTCATATAAAAATATCCTTTGTTTGGAGGGGTATGGCATTTTGGGAGTTTCTTGAAACACGGCCTTAGTGACTTATCCTCAGCCTGTGCTTTCCTCATCTCCTCTGGATGAGTATTTATTGGGTTTCCTCCTCCTTCTTTGACTGTGACCTGGTCTGTACTGCTGCCATGATCACTGGTCTTTTGGGATTTCAAAAGAACACATATTTACACCCAAGTATCAGAGGGTAAATTGGTTCGTTTATCACTGCTGCCTTAATTACTTCTTCCAAATAGCGAGTTTTTACACTTATTCTGGCAATGGGAAGTGTCATGGTTGCTACCTCCTTGGTTGCGCCTTGTATTTCCACTGTTTCTGGGGTATATTGATCTGGGTGCACCAGGTGAGAACTCCCAACTGAGTCAAAATCCAGTCCAGTATCATAAAGGCACCTTATGGTGGCCCCAATGCATGCTACTTCTTCACAAACAGGGGGATGATAAGGTTCCTGCTGTCCAGTAGGTTTTTCCATTTTTCCATGGTTTCCTGTTTTCATACATGCAGCGTGATTAGGAGGTTTCTTCTTACAGTCCCTGGTGTTATGATTGTCCCTCTTGCAAAAACTACACCATCTTCCTTCGGGTCTGTAAGGTTTTCTATCATTGAATTGCGGGTTTCTATTTCTTGGGTCAAACCTTGGCCTATCATAATTATGTTTACCTCTATTACCTTGCTCTCTACTGTCAAATTTATTCGGGTTTTGGGGGGCTTTATTATTATCTACCTGTTTCCTTTTTGTTCCTGCTATTTCTGCCTGGGCTGCCTGATACCTCTCAGCCACATTGAGCACCTTTCCCAACCTCTCTGCACCTTGTTCCATGAGAAATTTTCTCATGTCTGGAGCCATGGACTCTCTCAGCTGCTCAATGAGGATCATTTCTTTTAAATCTTGGGTTTTCCCCAGAGCAGTCCATTTCTCCAAGTAGGTTTCCAACCTTGCAGAGAATTGGTGTTAGGTCTCCCCAGACAAGAGCTTTGCATTTCTAAATCTCTTTCTATAAAACTCACCAATCTTCTCGTACCTAACTAGAAGAGCCTCCTTTAAAATGTCATAGTCTTCCTGATCGTCCGTGCTCAATTTTGAAAACACATCATAAGATGTTCCCCTAAGCCCTTGGGATACTTTCAAACTCCATTTTTCCCTTTCCAAATCATAAGTTGTAGCCAGTCTTTCAAACCTAGAGAGGAAGGACTCAATGTCATCCTCTTTTTCTACAAAGGGGTCTAAATGAAACCCCATGACTGAGTTGGAGGCTCCCTGACTTGCAGTAGTATCAGAGGTTGATGGGCTGTTACCAATTGTTTTAGCATGGCCTTGCAATTCTAACTCTTTTAGTCGTAGCTCATGTTCTTTTTGTAATCTCCTCCTTTTCAGCCTCTAATCTCTTTGTCTCAGCCTCCAATTTCTTTTCTTCTAATTGTTTTTTTTATTTCAGCCTCCCTCTCAGCCTCTAATTTCATAACCTCTCTAGCATCTTCTAATTGTAACTGTAATTTCCTCTCTTCCGCTAACCTCCTATCTTCCCTCTCATTGAATATATCACATTCTGATGTTACATACTGCACCAGAATTCGCCCATCCATTCCCATTTCCTTTGCAGTCTGCACAGCAGCAGATCTAACCTTTGCCAAGTCCACCATCTTTTCTGACATATAACTTTATAAATATTACTATGTTAATTAACAATAGACTAACTACAATAGGCACTGACACTTCACTCAAGTTTCCACCAAAATTTACTTTATTTATTTTTGCAATGGGGATTCCCTGGGTTCAATGTTACTTTAAATTAAATCCCGGACAGGACCCCAATATATGTGGCAATGTAATGCCGGGGAGATTATAGATGGTATTTATGAAAGAAATAGATAGGTGTATGTGTCAACAGTGTGAGGTCAAGCTATGTAGAACACTGAGTCTACTAGTTGATGATAATGATGTGAGTTCTCAGGGGACCTATCGCTACCTCCCTAAGATCTCACACTGTGCTATATTTTGAAGTTTAAATGTATTTATATGGCTACGTGTCTAGGGTAATGCACATGTAGTGATATGGTGCTCAAAAGACACACACACACACAAGTATAACTGTAACTCAATGAAAAGGACTTAAATAAGGCTGTTGTTAAAGTTTGAATTAATATTTTACAATTTTTAATTTCCTGTCCCTCAAAATATTTTACGACAGGAATGGTTAAAATGAAAGGAAATGTATTTACATATAATTATAAATAGGACTCTTTGTCCATAAATGATACTAAGTGTCACTGTATGTGTATAACACAGATTACTGGAAGATTGTTCAAACTTGAGTGTCAATAGTACGAGGAGCTAGTTTCTTCATCACTCCTCAAATTATGAACGTTCAATGGTGGAAACGTATATTGAATGAAATGTACAGGTGTCCGTTTACATGGACGTATCTCGTTGTACGATTCTGGTAGAGCACAGCAATTTTCAGCACAAGGTTTCTTCTTTGACCGTTTATATGCTGGCTTATAACACTTTCCACCACTAACTACAACCATTATCATTCTGGGGTCAGCTCGTTTCAAAACCTTTGCACTAGCCCATATCTTATTTGAGATCACTCAGTATTGTGTGTACATTCTGCTTCCAAAAGGCTGCTACGCCCCTGTCACTTTAACATTGCTTGTCTTCCCTACAAACAGATAGGTATCCAGTTGTTTTCTGGTAACCTGTAAATATTTTTTTTTCAAAGCATTCTAAGTAGGTGTTCCTGTGTCATTATAACACTGTGACAATGTAAAGGACTATCATTGGCCTTTTTACTTACAGTCGTAATGGTTTCATTATGATAATATACAGATACAATTACATCTCTCTATAAAACTGCTTTAGGCATGCACTGCTATCATGTCGCAAGTGTTCTTCAATGGCAATGTCGCGCACCACAAAGGTTTTTGGCGCCCTTCTCTGGGGGTTAGCCTCTTCATTATATAACAAAAGATATCAATAAACATTTCTCTTACCGCAATCAATGAAATAAATTACACAGTTCACAAGCTTGACTGGCGGCTAATGGGCATAGTTCAGACCGCCGTTGTCCAAGAGGCAAAGGCATTCAACAGCAATGCTTTGCTTTCTGCTCTCAAGCTGGCAGTGTAACATAAATTTTCAAGTGGCGTCCTACCTCTGTCTTTCTCTGCTAATATCAAGTGCATTAACCAATGAAATCACGAGTCCAAAATTTACTCTTTTTGAAAATCCCAAATATTTGTGTACGTTTATCAATAAGTTCACCAGTCTGATTTTAATATTACTGTGTAAAACTATTTGTCGCTTAGGCTGGCAAATCTTTAAAGTTACCTCTCTCTCTCTCCTCACTAGCAGCACCCAATCCAAATGAGGCAAGCCAAATTGGCTTTTTTCAAACAATGCGTCTAGAAATGTAACTTTTAAATTGAGCGGGGATCTCAGTGTGTCCGTCCAACTGTCCAAATAAGTTCATACTTCTTTGTTATTAATTGGGCAATTTTAATTATGAACAGTAATTATTAAACCGTCAACTGTCCCTTATCTTTCTAGATAAGTTTTATCTACTTCTTTATCGTGGTTTCCATTTTTGTACTTTTTCCTTTAATTTATGGTTTTCTTCTACTGAACCACAATATTAATAAAATATGTCTTCTAAGGTTCATTTAAGTTATTATAAGGGACTATGAAGGCTATCATATTAACAATATTAGCTCTATCACTCAAGGCATCAATTGTAGTTTATAAAGAAAGCCATTTTCTAAATTTCTCCTTTTCCTCCTCCAGCCCTGCACAATAGTGGTTGTTAGTTTCAGTTTCCAAGTTACAAGTTAGGCTTGGTTTTGTCACTTTAAACAACCGCCGTCCCTCTCTCGCTTGTTCAAGACGGTGCAAAAAGTCGGTTGCCGCCAACTGTCTAGCGTCGTTTAAAAAAAAATTAGTAAGAATAGATCAAAAAGCGTGTGTGTGTTAGAACAGGGGTTTTTTGCCCGCTTGCTAACAAAAGATTCAAATCTTCATCACGCGCTGGCGTTTGAATAAGCGATGCCTAGACAAAATTTCACATGTTTTACTAATAATAGATTCTTAGAATGCGTTAGTTAGTTTTTTATTTTTGTACTTGATTTGTAGAATGGGGGAAAAATATGGGAGCGGGTAGTGACACGGAGAATTTTATCACAGCCAGTCATTAGGTAAATGGTGAGAAACTGAATGTTGTAAACAGATTCACATACCTTGGTAGCACACTATCCCAGAACATCGTCATTGGTGATGAGGTGAACACCAGGATCTCCAAAACCAGCAGCACATTTGACAGACTATACACCAACGTTTGGCATCGAAGTGGCATTAGTCTACAGACAAAGCTGAAGGTGTACAGAGCTGCGGTGCTTCCAGTGCTGCTTTATGGATGTGAAACATGGACTGTATACAGGCGCCACGTAAAGAAGCTAAACCACTTCCATACAGTCTGTCTCAGGAAGGTAATGAACATCAAGTGGCAAGACAAGATCCCGGATACCGCCGTTCTTGACAGAGCTAGTATCCGTAGCATCGATACTATTCTGATGTAGTCACAAATTTGCTGGGCAGGTCATGTAGTCCGCATGCCAGACCATCGACTGCCAAAGATACTCTTTTATGGTGAGATGCAGAAGGGTAAACGCTCTCATGGTGGCCAAGAGAAGCGCTTAAAAGACACGTTAAAGACTTCATTGAAAACCTTTGGCATAAACCCTGACACATGGGAAGTTGCTGCGCAAAACCGAACTGCTTGACGCACATCTCTTCGTAAAGGTGCAGCGGCATGCGAATCATACAGAAGAGCAGCAGCGGAACAGCGGAAAAAAAGCTAGAAAATACCGTGTAACAAAACCTTCACATGAACAAACATCCCCTGTCCACACTGTCCGAAAACTTTCCAGGCCCGCATCGGGCTCATCAGTCACCTTCGTACCCATAGATTAACCTAACATATTCTTAAAAATTGGATGAACAGAGTGGTCTTCATCACCCATGATGGACGAACAACAACATTATTGTAACGTCGTGTTCATAGTTTTCTGAATACATTAGACAAAGATTGGAATATTACTCGAGTTTGTTATTACTTTAAGGTGTTCAAAGATGAAGCACGTACCATTTATAGTGTTCTCACCTTAGACGTATGAGTCTATATTTAGTTTGCTCCTTCCAATTGTTTTTTGCGTCTGTCCCTATTTTTGTGTGTCTGCCTCTGTTTCTGTATATCTGCCTCTATTTTTATGTCTCTCTTTTTTCTGCCTCTATTTTTTGGATCTATCAGTTTTTTTAATCTGCCTCTATTTTTGGGTCAGTTTCTATTTTAGTGGTTGCCTCTATGTTTTGTTACTGTCTCTAGTTTATTTGAGTTAGTCTCTATGTTTTGGCTGCTTCTGTTTCTTTATAACTGCCCCTGTTTCTTTATGTCTGCCTCTATTTCTTTATATCTGCCTCTACTTTTTTATCTGCCCCTGTTTCTTTATATCTGCCTCTATTTCTTTATATCTGCCTTTTTTCTTTATATCTGCCTCTGTTTCTTTATATCTGCCTCTATATTTTAATATCTGACTCTATTTTTTATATCTGCCTCTGTTTTTTATGTATGCCTCTGTTTCTTTATATCTGCCTCAGTTTCTTTATATCTGCCTCTGTTTCTTAATATCTGCCTCTGTTTCTTTATAAATGTTTCTTTTTTGTGTCTGCCTCTATTTCTTTAAATCTGCTTCTGTTTCTTTATATCTGCATCTGTTTTTTTTATATCTGCCTGTTTCTTTATATCTGCCTCTATTTTAGTGTTTGTCTCTGTTTTTTTATTCTGCCTCTATTTTTTGGTCAGTTTCTATTTTATATGTTGCCTCTATTTTTTTTGTCTGCCTCTATTGTTTGGGTCTGGTTCTATTTTACTGTATTACGTCATCAGACTTAACGGTCTTTTATATTTGGGCATGCGCCCTAATATAACTGACTATGTTGAACGGGACACGCTTCGCTAAATTTTTTTTTTTAAATGACACGAATGTCTAGCAACTCTGTTAACTCGCTTCCATTCTATATTGAGTCAATATCTCTCCTTTTAGAGCTGTAGAGATTTGATAGAACTGATATTATTTGAACAACATTACACAAAACTTGACCATGATAACGTGTAGGGACAAGGCGTTAGGATTTATTGTTAGTCTATAACGCGACGCACTAAAGACGACTTATCAATGGAAACGTACGGTTACGTGTGATTCAACCACTGCTGATTATAACGTCTTCGTTGTTCTCTATGTTTCAGAGCCATACAATGAGAGTAAATGTTTTGGTTTGGAGACTATTATATATTAGGTAGACTCGATATATTTTAATGTCCATTCAAGTCACTATGCAATGAAAGCTCCTCTTGTGAGCTCGTGTTATAATGTTTAGTTGAGAAGGTTGGTAGGGACTTATGGTAGTTTTCGGGCTCACATGGGAACTTGTCAAACACATCGTCTCAACCTATCACTTCTGTTGTTTTTTTGTTGTCTGGTCAGCTACTTCTTTATTTCTCACTGCCTGATAAAATACCTGTGTGTGTTGTTTGTTTATTTATTTGCTGTTTACAGGCCTCAGGTTTCCACTCCTTATATGTTTATACGTTTATTAAATACGAATAAACCTACATTCTGCTCTTTACTTATTCTCATTCTTCTATCATTTACTAGACACAGTATTAAGGTCTTTGTCTTGTGTAATCAGGCCTATGCTGTTTAATAGTGAAACTGCAGAAGTGATTGCGTCTATATGATAATTAGTCTGGGTCGTCCCACGGTACATATTCGGGTCACGTGGGGTGTCGTGCTAGACCTCTGTCGGTGAAGCATTATTTTTGTAATGCTTAGCTGGCACAGTGGATAGTGGCGATTCGCTCTCTTTGCTATGCCATGGGCTCCGTTCGGAAGGTCCTGGTTCGAATCCCGGTAAGCCTATCACTTCTGTTGTTTTTCCGTTGCCTAGTCTTCTACTTCTTTATTTCTCACTGAGTGCCTGATAAAATACCTATGTGTGTTGTTTGTTTATTTATTGTAACCGCGCTAGAGCGAACTGGTTACGGCATCAAGTAGTAAAGTGTGACCGTGCAGCTATTTGTGCGCAGGTCGCGACATTAATGAAAAGAATGTGTGTGTGTCCGTCAGCTGACCGGGTCAGTTCCGTTAATGGTTGACCGCAGGTGAATATTTTGAAGAGCGCTAACTCTTGTACGTTTCTTAGTTCAAGTCGTTACAGGTCTGACCGCCTGAGATGGAAATACTTGACCTTATTTTATTCTTCCTTAACCCAGGGTTCTTTCATACCTTTTTTATGGTTAGTGAAAAGCAATGTCTTGTATAGTGGTTTAATCAAATAATCCAACCGTAATGTTTCAAGGAAAACGCAGCAATGTAGAAAAATAGAATATATTTTATTAACGTGATTGGAACAGCAAAATGTCATTGGCACAATAATGAAGCACGTATTTCTTTCTTACCCAAAGTAGTGAATATCCAAAACAAAATGAAATTTATATCCACAGGAATAATATATCTGACAGGGTAAAATACAAACTGTCTACTTTAACATACTAGGCTCACTTGAAAAAACTTGTCAAGTTAAAAAACAACTTGTCTTGATAATCTCAAAGACGAAGTTCTGTAAAAATTCTCTCGCCTAACGACTCCTAAAATCTGTACAAGTCCTGGGTTCCTGTCAATCGCCCAAGTCCCCTCTTTATATACTGCCCACTCTTTTCTCCCGCCAATTTTCACACGATGCTTTATTTATCACTCGGCACCAAACATCTACATTTTGCACTCCGCTCCTCAGTTTTTCGACTTTTATGCACACGACTCTCTGTTATTTCGACTTTAGCAACGGAAAAACCCATGACTTGCAACTTCTCTCAAATTTTTCCACTCAATAAACAGGCACTTATTACTTTGTTGTTCTGGGACAACTTTTCCCGAAGCCGTGAACTTTGAGTGATACTGTATTTTGTGCACAAATGTCTTAACTGCTTTTAACGTTGTTATTTCTCATTTTACTTGGTTTTTAACACGTATTAATTTGAGTGTATGCCAAGCGGTCACACAAGTCCCGGGGCCACAAAAATGTATCCCATGTGGAGACATTTTCGTCCTATCAACTAAAAAAAAAAATCAAGTCCCTAACATACGTACTGGGATAAAATATGAAATGGGGGCATATATTTATGAAGCAATTGGCAATGGACAATTGTTGAGAAAAAATTTATGTTACTGGTATAAGTCATTGACTGGGGACATATATTTATGAGCCAAAATGAGAAAAAAAACTACAAGGTCTCAGTATACATGTGAGCCAAAAAATTAAAAAAAATTTTTTTTCAAGATGTCAGTATACATGTGAGCCAAAACAAATTAAAAAAAAAAATTTTCAAGATGTCAGTATACATGTGAGCCCAAAAATTTTTTTTTTTCAAGATCTATGATGATAGGAAACTCTTTACAGAGCGATACAACAGGAGGCAATCTGATCATCAGAAGAAGTCCCCCCATCAGACAAGTGTTTCGGCCCAGTATACTTCTTTACACTCTAAGGGGTGCGGGCCCACTTGGGTCATGACTCCCAAGCGTCTCAGCCTCCTGTTGTCTTGTATCGAAAATGAACCCATTTCACTTATGGTAGCAACTTTAATCCACAACTCCGCCAGCCGTGGAGGCAATTGTGAAAGTAACAAAGAGAAGACAAATTATTCCGTTCCTTCCGTCGCACACACTGAGACACCATCGCAAAGCCGCCGCGCCTAGCCACTGAAATTCTGACACTGACACCTCCTATAATATACATCGCCTGTTGCCCCTCAGTCACAGCCCGCTCACTAGTACACCACAAAACTCAGCGTTTTGTGGACTTAGAAAAATTCCTGGTGTTTTCTGTACCGCAGCGTTTATTGTCACGATTTCCATTGCCCATTGCGGTTGTTCCACAGCCAGCCTGATGCCTTTTCGGCAGTTTCACTAAGCCTCTTCAGTGCCCTTGTTCTCGCCTGTCCCTTCAACCCCAACAGTTTCAATAGATCATACATTGATGCAGCCACAAGCCCTCTTGCGCCCACTTCAACAGCCATGACCCTTGTAGTGAACCTCTCGTGTCTCAGATCCGCGGCCAGATCACTATATTTGGCCGCTTTGAACGAATGTTGCTCGTCTAATCTGGATTCAAATGGCACGGTCAGTTCAATCAGTATGACCTGAAGCGTTGAAGAAGAATGAAGCACTATATCCGACCGTCTCCGCGATTTCCTGATACTCTCTGGATATGCCCCTCGTCCAGGTAGGTCTACCGCCATCTCCCAGTCGTTTGCACAATCAAGAAGAGATGGTAAACTGCTACCTGGTTTACTCGGTTTGGGGTGTGCTGACTTTCCTGCCCTCAGAAAGTATGTATTTGCGGTGCTCGGCCTGGGTTTGCTGTTCGCCTTCATCCTTGCTAGATCTATTGTCGCAGCAAGCTCATTTAGCACTTTGTTATGGCGCCAGGTGTATCGCCCTTGCCCTAATGACACCTTACACGCTGAGAGCACGTGTTCGAGTGTCTGCCTCCCCTGGCACAGGGGGCACTGCTCATCATCCGACTTTCCCCATTTCACAAGGTTGGTGGCCGACGGCAGCAGGTCATACATTGATCTAACCACGAAGCTGAGCCTAAGAGGTGCCATATGCCATATATCATTCCATGTCAAGGACCTCTGCAGGGCTCCTTCCCATGTAGTCCATTGGCCTTGTTGGACCTGCTGCACTGCTTTTTGCAACCTCTTATCATTCTCAGCCTCTCGTATCTCATGAACAACCATGTCTCTGCGCTCCCTGCTTGATGCCTTGGACCACCAGCGGATGTCTCCATGACCAAATCCCCGTCTATTCGTCTGTGTGTATCCGATTACCTCCCTCAGTTTAAGTGACTCTTGGGCAGCATCAACAGCTTTTTCCACTCTCCACTTCCTTCCCGTTTTCAGTGTAGGCTGAATGGACTTAACCACGTCATCAGCTGACTCGCGTAGCATCATTGCAAGCCTTGCCTTTCCAACTTTGTACTCTTCAACAACTGACTTGAAAGGAAGCAGAAGTTTTGACTTTTTGCAGTACAGTGCTACATCTGACAGACCTGGTGGTACCCCTAGCCACTTTCTTATGAACTTGTTGACCTTTTGCTCTATAGCTTCGACTGTACTTGTGCTTATTTCATATATAAGCAGTGGCCACAGCAATTTCGGTATCAACATGAACTGGAGGCACCACAGTTTGAACTTTCCCAAGAGTCTGCTTTGGTCTATGATCTGTAGCCCTCTGTCTGCCATTTCTATTGTCTGTTGCACTGCCTTCGAGTCTTTTAATGAGGCATCGTACACCCTGCCAAGACTTTTAACAGGTTCCTCAATGACAGTAGGGATTCTTTGGTTGGAAACCACGAATATGTCTTCTGCTATCTTCCCTTTCTTGACTGATAGGCTTCTCGACTTCTTGGGTTTGAAGCTCATTCTGCACCAGCTGACTAGTTCATCCAGGCGTTCTAACATCCTCCGGGCCTGATGTTCATCTGATGTCAGAATTGTTGTGTCATCCATGAATGCTTTGAGCGGTGGCATGTGACACATTCCCCCAAGCTTTGGACCTATAGCCATTCCTTCGGCCGCATTGAGGATTACCTGCATAGCCATCACGAATAGTATCGGAGAGATGGTACACCCCATTGCAATTCCAACTTCAAGGCCAATCCACTTCGTTGTGTACTCTCTGGTTGAAAATCTGACAGCAAACCCTGCGAAATACAGCTTCAGCATTGCTGCAATCTCTTGTGGAACATGATACATTTCTAGGGCCTGCCACAACATCTGGTGTGGAACGGATCCATAAGCATTCGCTAGATCCAACCAGATTACATGGAGGTTTGTTCTGTCAGACTTTGCCTTTTGGATTGCTTCCCAGATCATTGTGGCATGCTCTAGACATCCTGGTGTACCTGGGATACCTCCTTTCTGAATGGTAGTGTCAATGTACCCATTTGCCAGGAGGTATGTAGTGAGTCTTTTCGCCATCACTGAGAAGAATATCTTCCCTTCCACATTGAGTAGTGAGATTGGCCTGAACTGACTGATGTCTGTGGAATTTTGCTCCTTCGGGATGTAGACTCCGTTCGCCTTTCTCCATTCCTTGCTTACAAGCTGGGCTTTCCACGCATTCTTTAGTAAACGGAGCAGTCGTTTGAGCACTTCAGGGCATCTCTTATACACAAAAAAATTTTTTTTTCAAGATGTCAGTATACATCTGAGCCAAAAAAAAAAAAAAAAATTTTTTTTTTTTTTTTTTTCAAGATCTCAGTATACCTGTAAGCTAACTTAAAAAAGTATTACAAGATCTCAGTATACATGTGAGCCGAAAAAAAGGAAAAAAAATTATTATTTTTAAAAGGAGTGATCTAGTAGTTTCATATTGCCGAAAACGGGGGAGACATACAAGTTGTTTATACACTATGTCATTAAACAGTAAGGGATATGGATAGCAATGTGCAATACGCAATGTAAATTGTTAATCTATTAATACAATACTTATATAATCTTTACTTAACACGCTAATAATAATACATAAAACATGGAGTTATGATATGAAATATACATACTTAATGTTAAGCTTATTGAACTTTTTATTTAAAGTCAACACATATAAGGTTTGGTCATGCCAAACAAAACTCGAGTGTTAATCAACACTCAGGACAATAAGGGAATCCTATCTTAATATTTACATCGAAATGGTAACTAACCATAGCTGTTTACCTGTGATCATGACTTTCGCTAATGTGAACGGGAGCGGTGAAAGGTCACACTGGATATTTGAACTCTCATTGACGGCACAGTGTGGCGTCAACTGAAGGAGAGGCGGGGGTGGTGGTGGTGGGGGGGGTGGTGGTGGGGGTTTATAGTACAATGAAATAGCTGGGGGGAGTAGAGAAAGTAGTTCCTGTGTTGGATGGATGAATGAACGCGAGGCGTGGGAGAAAGGTAAAGAAAAAATAGAAGAAGAACTCGCATGGGGAAATCGACACGGGGGGAAGATAAAGGTGGTGAAAACGAAGATTGGATTTGACATAGCGAAAAACAGCGAGGTGGTGTTAAGGTCACGTGTGGACAGCTTGCTCTTAAGAAAAAGGGAGTAGAGGTGTGGGTCAACATTTTATATATACGCATTAGATGTTAAATAATGTGTACTGGACGAGTACAACATCTGTGTGTCTCAACACAGTAATTTGTTAAAAAGGCATGATATATGGTACATAGTTATTTATGCGATATAAATGAAATTCCAACAATGCACAATAAGTAATCACAAATCGATCCATAGCATATGTCTGTTAGACAAGTAAAAAATATGTTAATTGAGAAAAGATGCTCTGAGTATCGTTCATCATTTGTGATGCTCCAGCTAATCACATGTGTAATAATGTTTTGGTTTTCCGCCAAAGTCTTAATATTATGATATAAACTGTCATAGTTGTCGTGGGGTGCAGTGCCAACAAAACTGTAGCGCATTGCCTACAAACGGCAAAATCGCCCGTTTTGGTTGATGTGCGTGTCTTACGATCAAACAATGTCTTCTTTAACCCTTGAGATTCTTCCTTAGTGGCAAATAGTACATGCATGTGTTTGGTTAAGTACTGGTATAATGTACAACAATACATATATTTCCAAGTGCAAACAAAATGTAATTTAAATCTTCTAATACAAAATATAACGGTTTAAATCCTGTAACTGTGTAAATGTTGAATAGAGTTGCGCCTCTGCAGATTTTTCCCTTCACTGGCGGTTATGACCGCCGCTGATAGCATCAATTGGAAGACATAGGAGGTGGCTGGCATCATCATCAGAAAATTTTTTTAGAGCAGCCAGCAGAGCAAGCCGGCCGACTCTAAAATATCATGTCTCGTCTAGACAATTCTATCGTACTCGGACAAGGAAAATGGAACCATTTAAGGTAACCCAGCCAGAGCAAAACTGGATTAACTCTAAATATAGCATTGTCTCTCCTGGACAAATCTGCTATCGTACACGGACAAGGAAAATGAAACCATTTAGGGTAACCCAGCGAGAGCAAAACTGGATTAACTCTAAATATAGCATTGTCTCTCCTGGACAAATCTGCTATCGTACACGGACAAGGAAAATGAACCCATTTAGGGTAACCCAGCGAGAGCAAAACTGGATTAACTCTAAATATAGCATTGTCTCTCCTGGACAGTGCTATCGCACTCGGACAAAAAGGAACCCATTGAGAGTAGCCAAGCTAGAGCAACTTGGCCATCTCTAAGGCCATCTCTAATATAGCTTCTCTCCTAGACTTCTTCTCAGTGTCTGCAGCAGTGACGGTTGATGTAATGTTACAGGTAGGGTGTTGCGAAGTTGATGCACTGTGCTGTGCGATGTTCTGTCGCTTAGTTGAACGTTTCCTGTACAGAGCGTCTGTCGTAGACAATCTTCTATCGTGTTTCTTCTCAGTGTCTTCAGCAGTGATGGTTGATGTAGTGTAACAGGTGGGGTGTTGCGAAGTTGATGCACTGTGCTGTGCGATGTTCTTTGATTTTGTTCGCCGTTTCGTGTACAGCTTTGCACGAACATGTTCCTGCGGAAGGCGTATAAACTTTGTCTGTGGTACCGAATTGTCTGATGAAGTTGAGTAAGGTCGTTTCGAGGCGAACCGAATGGATGTATCCATATTATCGTCGGGATGCTCGTTATCATCATCGTTATTACTTTGGTGTTCTTCAGTATCAAGGTCTGAATCATCTCGTTGTGTGGAAGTAGGAACGGGAGCATTTCGTTCCGTTGATGAGGCAGGTGATAACTCTGTATCGGAAGGTTGTGGTGTATCTATATGGGTGTCGGCATCTTGTAGAGTCTGTTGTTGTTGTTGTTTTTCTTCATTTAAAGATGTGTTGCTATCTCTGGACAACGATTGGTAATTATCTGCTTGAACTCGAAGATTTCGTGCTTGAATTCTCTCACGTAGCTCCTGTGGAGGGATGTCATCTTCACTCGTAGAAGCGTCGCGACATCTACGTAGTCTGTCGATAGCATCGTGCGGGGGGTGAAGAGAGGGGTTTGAGTGTTCATCGTCGCAATGTGACACATCAGATGTAGAGGATGATGTGGGGGGACAAAGGAGTGTGGTTTTGCGAATCGGTCTGGTGTTAGTGAGGATAGGCTGGGAAACAGGACGATGATTATCTTTCTTGATTTGTGAAATGTGGGCTTTCGTCCTGATCTGTCTTTCTTCGTGCCACAGGATAAAATTTGTTGGTGTAGTCTGTTCTAAGATTTTGAAACCATCGATCCAATTGTCGTCTAATTTAGAATGTCGAACGTGTTTTTTGTAGTAAACTAGATCTCCGATGTGAAACTGTTCCAGTTTTGTGTTTTTATCGTGTGTACGCTGTTTCTTCCGGAAAGCTTTTTCTGCATTTTTTTTCGCAATTTGATGTTCTGCATGTTTTTGTTGTAGGATGACAGCTATCGGGTCCTCTCCCATATATCTGCGTTGTGGTTGGAGAAGGTTGTCCATCGGAAATACCGGCTCCCTACCGTAAAGCAGGTAAAATGGCGAGAAACCAGTGGTGTCGTTAATGTTTACTCGTATTGCTTCTAAGGCCTGGTTGATGTATAGATCCCAATATTGATCGTTGCCTTCGATGTGTTTCGATAGAATGTCATGAAGGGTTGAATGCATTCTTTCGTTTCTTCCGTTACTCTGGGGCCGATAGAAACTAGTTGTGGTGTGTTTGATGTTTAACTTTTGTAATGTTGATTTAAAAGGATTGCCAACGAACTGTTTTCCATTGTCCGTGATGACTCTTCTAGGACAACTATGTCTAGGTAGAAATTCTTGCAAAAAGAAATCGGTGACAGTTGTAGACGTGACATCTTTCATAGGGAAACTCTCCGGCCAAACTGAGTACTGGTCTACAATGTGCAACAAGTACCTGTTTCCTGACAGTGTTAGGGGGTACGGTCCAGAGATGTCTAAACTGACAGTTTCCATGGGATAGTTGGAAGATTGCATTTTTTGTAATGGGGACTTGTTCACCGTCATATTTCTCCTTTTGCAGATCTTACAAGTGGCTACGTAATCAATTATATCTGTATACATGTTTTGCCAGTAATACCGTTTCTTAATGACGTCTATCGTTTTATCTCGTCCTAGGTGTCCATTTTCATCGTGGAACTGGATGAGGATGTTAGGTATTAAATGATGTGGAATATATTTCTGTAATCTTCCATCTTGTTTGGAGTCAATATGATAGAGTGCTTGGTCATGAGGAAAAATAGTAAAATCCTTGACTTTTGCTGGTGTTTCTTTAATTTGTTTCATTAGTTTAACGACTTCCGGGTCTTTCTTTTGTTCCTGTAGGATGTCAAAGTTGTCTGTTTGATCCTCTTCTGACAATCGGTCAGTGTCTGTGTGAGTGTCCGATTGATCGGCAATTCGGTTTGAATTTATGACATTTATTTGTCTAGTATTGTCATTTATGTCTGTTTCAGCTGCTTCATTTTCTTCACTCTGTGTCGGGTTGTCAGGATATGGAATTCTAGAAAGCAAGTCAGCACATGTATTGAGTTTTCCGGCAATGTGCTCTATGGTAGTGTCATAGTTCTGCAAATTCATCGCCCAAGTTTGAAGCTTCTTTGGTTGTTCGGATCTCTTCGTCAACCAACTAACAAGGGGTTGGTGATCTGTTCTAATGATAACTTTTGTTCCGCGGATGTAAAAATCCAGTTTCTGCATAGCATAATGAATGGCAAATGCTTTCTTTTCTGTTGCAGTCCAACGCTTTTGGGACTTACTTAATGCGTAAGACAGGAAAGCAATTGGCTTTTCGTTGGGTACATTTGGGATAATAGGGGTTTCATCAGAAGGGTTTGGTTGGACAAGGCAAGCTCCTACAGCGTTATTAGAAGCGTCAGTGTATAGGATCATTGGTTTGGTGGTATCAGGGTGTGCCAACATTGGAATGGTTGTGAGTGCATTTTTTAGATAATCGAATGCTTGTTGACATTGATCCGTCCATCTGAACCTGGCATATTTCTTAGTTAGGGTTATTAATGGCTCCGCCGCCTTGGAGAAATTTACGATGTGGCGTCTGTAATAACTACAACATCCAATAAAACCTCTTACGTGACTCACAGTTGTAGGGCGTGGCATCTCTCTGATCGCTCGTACTTTCTCGTCATCAGAGCGAACACCACTGCCATTAATAATGAAGCCTAGGTATTTTGTTTCCTGTTTTAGGAATTTACATTTCGAGAGTTTCAGCTTTATGTGATGATATTTTAGACGCTCGAAGACTTGTTCAACCTTTTTCAGGTGTTCTTGTATTGTACCTGGCGTATGGACTAAGATATCATCCATGTATGCCAAGGCAAAGGGCTGGAATCCTTTCAAGACCTCATCCATAATAGACATATAAGTGGCGGGGCTTGATTTAAGTCCGAATGGCATCACATTCCATGAAAAGGATCCGACATGCGTAGTAAATGTAGATTTTTCCTTTGCCGCTGGTGACATTGGGATGCACCAGAAACCGGATCGTGCATCCAATGTTGTAAACCATTTGGAATTTCCAAGCGTTGCCAGTATATCATCCATCCTGGGAAGTGGGTATGATATCGTCTTCGTTATCTTGTTAAGTGCACGATAATCGCAGCAGAAACGGTGGCTGCCGTCTTTCTTTGTGACGATGACAATGGGGGATGACCATTGAGATCTTGATCTTTATATACTGAAGCACATTAAAAACGCACCACCTGTATAATCCAGGAACAGAGTGTGAAATGTAAATATAAGTGTGTACAAGTTTACATATTTGGAATCTTTATTCATTTTCCTATGAATCCATGCTGGTCATTAATTTGTACATTTGATTGTTATGAAATTCATTGCATTCTGTGCAGGCAAGGGAGAAAACCAAAAATACAAAAAATTGCACATGCGTTATCCTGCTGGAGAAGCTGCAAGTCTGGATAAATTGTGAACGCAGGAGCAACCAGTGCATCCAGAACCTCATCTCGATATGTCACAGCATTAACATTTCCTCGGAAGACGTGAAGAGGCAAGCAATGGTGAAAACTGAATCCTCCCCAAATGTGAATACTGCCACCTCGAAATCGGTTGACACAGCAATCTGCAAAGCGCTCTTCACACCGTCGCTAAATCCGCATACGTCCATCTGCAAAGGATATGTTGAATCTGTTCTCGTCTGTGAATAGGACAGCATTCAACTGCAGTCTAGTCCATCTGATATGTTGCTCTGCCCATTGCAGGCGCTGCTGACGATGTCTGTGTGTCAAGTTTGGCCCAACATAAGGTCGTCTTGCAGTAAGACCTGTATCTCTGAGTCGTCCTATGACTGTCATTCGAGAGACTTGCCCATGTCTACCCACTATTGCTCTTGCTGTTTGACTTGCCGGGAGAGTCAATTCCTTAGGTGACACAGCACAATATGACGATCTTGCGCAGGGGTAGTAACTCGTGGTTGGCCACTCCGAAGTCTATCCCGGGCACTGCCAGTGGTTCCGTAACGTTCATTGAGACGTACAATAGTGCTGTGGTGGCAATTCATCCTTCTGGCAATGGCACGCGAGCTCATTCCGGTCTCCAACATACCAATGGCTCGTTGGCGGTCGTTTTCAGATAGTCGTGGCATTTCAAGCACATGTACTGGGTGTTTTGTCTCAACGGCCTTTTTATACCGAGTATACTGCCACAACGCGTACACATTTTCAGGGTCATAGCTGTTGAGAATCGTGTTGCACGTGTAACTTTCATCGTTTTCATGTAGTCTGTACACACACCCATGGGTTGAATCTTGCACTTTCCATTCCAGCGGCCATTCGCTCTCTACCGCATGGCAAACACGGGGAAAATCCATTCCCACACTTTTTTTTGCCAGCTTCTCGGCATCAGTATATATAATAGTGGTGCGTTTTTAATGTGCTTCAGTATATAATGCCAGCTTCAAGCATCTCAGTTATAGATTTTTCCACCAACTCACGGTTCTTAAGGGGAGTGTGGTAAGGTTTGAGGTGTACTGGAACATCAGTTGTGGTCTTTATATCCATTTGGACTGTAGATGTGCGCTCCAGTTCCATGTCATTGATGGCAAACATGTGTTGGTGTTTGGTGACAAACTGTTGAAGCCTACTGACATGAGGTTCTTCTGCATGCAAGGTTTCAAGTAATTTTGTCAGCCTGTCTTCACTATTCTTTTGCACATCAGTTGTACTGGATGTTCCTTGAGAACTGTTTTCTTGCTGTGGTTCGGTGGTGAAGCGTTGACTGTAAGTTTCGCTCTCTCTACCACTACGGCAGTACTGTGGATTTAACTGTCGTTGATTTTTTGAAGGATTGTTTCCCTGCGTGTTTGTCTGGGTATGCACCAGTTGGTTACGTGGCTGGTTTTTCATATTAATTAAGCGATGGTATCTGGGGGTAACGTGTGTCACAAGATTAATCTCATGAAAACTTCTGCATGTCCTGTGATTTAAGCTGTCATTATCAAATTCTGGATAATATCTCTCAGTGCCAAATCCGTTCCTGTGATAAGCCTTTCTATTTCCTGCCCGCTGTTTTCTCGTGGAAGCGTAAAATTTACTTGGAGAAGTTCTGTCATTTGTCTTATAAGCCGGTAAGTGTGCTGGTGTTAGAGGATTTCGGTAGGCTTCCATAACTATTTCTTGATCTACGATATCCGCATAATTCAAGTCATTATCAATTGTAGGTTTTCGCTTCTGTACCTCTGTAAGGCAGTGAATATTGTGGTATTTACGCACATATTTATCTGGGTCGGCAGGTGAAAAGTACACTGTTCGTTTGTTCGGTGGGTGTAATTTTTATGTTTACTAGTATTAACATACATGTTATCCTTGTAATACCTGTGTTCAGCTTCGCAGTGGGATCTCCTTCCATACGGTTTGTACGGAACGTAGACTGAATGTTTGGTAACAGGACGTGTATGCCGGCGCTGTGATTTCTCAAAGTTCGTATGAGGGCGTGGGAAAAAATGTGGGGGCTGACGAGGAAAATTGAATGGAGAAGGGTGACTCAGGTCATCAATCGGTGTTTCTTTCTTGGTGGCGGGGGTCGGAAAAGGTTGAACCTTGTCTGTCATATTTGTGTTCACAAATTTAACTTGCGCTATAATTGCACCGCGTGCAACAGATGTCGCCTTCCCTGAGGTATTTAAAATCATTAAAGGAAAATCACGGGTGGTGGTAACTTCTGTGATTCCTTCCGTGATACTGATGTGGGGATCTTCGTTAATTGCATTGTCTGTCAAAGGTTGTACTTCAATTGTGTGTCCTGGACTGAAGTATTGGGATCCTTTAATACGACCTTTTACTATAGTAAGAGAGTTTGCTTGTAAAGTCACTGGTGATGTAAGTCTGACTAACGATGCAATATGGAAATCATCTTGCAACGTAATAAAATCGCCATTTATCCTTATTTTGTGTAGATCAAAGTAAATTCTTGCCTGATGTTTATTCAAGAAATCACGTCCTAATATGAAATTTCGAGACATGCCTCTTGTAATTATAAAAGGATGAATAAGTTTTTGATGTCCGATCTGAAATGTCACATAAGCAGTTCCAAGCGACTGTAACTTTTGGCCTGTCACAGAAGCCATATAGGTTTTCGAAGGTGCAAATCTGACATGTTTCTTAATCTGTAGGTATATTTGCTCTCTCATCAAGCTAATGGTGGCTCCAGTATCTATCAGAGCTCTGTAATTTTTGTTATTGATGGATATCAAGCATGAACTGGGATCAGGCGATAAATTTATGTGATTGATTTCTGTTAGCTGTGGTTTGCAATCGGTACCATGATGTTGAGGTTTGTTTTTGGTGGTGTAGGACCTTTGTTCATAACTGTTGTTAAAGTTATGTCTGTTGTGGTCATACCGAATAGTCCCATTTATCGGCTGACATAAGCGTTTCCCTGACCTTGGTTGTAGGATCTGGGCTGGCTTCGGTTGAAGGCCTGATTTCGTTGTGGATGAGGTCTGTGTTGATCACCATTTGCATAATAATGACGTGGTGAGTGGTTCTCATACTGATGCGGATGTGCTCTGTATTGATTGTAACTCTGTTTTTGTGTACATTCGTGAGAAGTATGTCCTCGGCGTTTGCAAATAAAGCAAGTAAGGGCAGTAACCTGGTGCACATTCTGTTTATGTCTTCTGGGTTGCTGATGAGAATGAGATTGTCCTGCATGTTGGTTGGGATGATTATAATTTGAATGGACTCTGTGGGAGCTGTTCCTACTCCAATGTGGTCTTGAGTGGCCAATTTCCATCGGCTCATGGAATTCGTCGGAATGGTCTGGTTTTGGTTCCCTGAAATTTCGTTGCTGGAACCTTTTACGAACATTTTCTTCAGTCACCGCTAGTTGAATAGTCTCTGTAATGGTCTTTATATCCTTTCTAAGAAGATGGAGTTTAAGGTTATCTGCGTTTAATCCGTCAATAAAAATACCAACTAAATGTCTTTCAAGCTCTTGGGAAGGGATGTTCCGTCTAGAAAAGCTTCTTCAGCCAAGTTGAGTAATCGATCTGCGTAGAATTGCACTGGTTCGTGTCTGTCATGGTGTATTTTGCGAAGTAAAGTCCAAGCATGTTGTCCATCTGTTATATCACTATAGCGTTGTACAAGCTCTTTCCTTAGTGAATCAAAGGTCTCATTGGGATATGTTTTAGATCTACGACGGAGAAAATCGGTTACCAAAGAATCTGAAGACAGGTAAGCTATTCTTTTGCGGTCCTCATCACACGCAGCGTTTATTAGAGAAGCAAATTTGTCCATGTCCACTAGCCACTTCCTGAAAGACTTAGCATCCCCAGCAAATGGATTTACGACAGTTCGGACCTGTTGGTACTTGGCGAAATGGTCTACATTACCTAATGTTTCCGTAATCTTCTGTAGAGCAATCATAGCTGGCTCTGCGTCGTCTGGAAGAGCTGTGTGACTTGGTAGAGCTGATTGTTGCTGTTGCTTTATATGTATTAAATGTTGTTGTTGTTGCTGTTGTAGCAGTAGTTGTTGCTGATCAAGCTGCTGTGGCAACGCTTGTGGATCCATGATAGTGATTAATAGTGATTAGGCCAGTCTGCTATCACTAAAAAATGTAGCTGTCCGCTCCCCAAAATGAGTATGTTTCCACAAACGAAAAGGGCTGGTCGCGCCGTTAATGTTTGTAGTATGCTTCCACTAACGAAAAAGGGTTAGTCACGGCGCCAAGTAGTAAGTGTAACCGCGCTAGAGCGAACTAGTTACGGCATCAAGTAGTAAAGTGTGACCGTGCAGCTATTTGTCCGCAGGTCGCGGCATCAATGAAAAGAATGTGTGTGTGTCCGTCAGCTGACCGGGTCAGTTCCGTTAATGGTTGACCGCAGGTAAATATTTTGAAGAGCGCTAACTCTTGTACGTTTCTTAGTTCAAGTCGTTACAGGTCTGACCGCCTGAGATGGAAATACTTGACCTTATTTTATTCTTCCTTAACCCAGGGTTCTTTCATACCTTTTTTATGGTTAGTGAAAAGCAATGTCTTGTATAGTGGTTTAATAAAATAATCCAACCGTAATGTTTCAAGGAAAACGCAGCAATGTAGAAAAATAGAATATATTTTATTAACGTGATTGGAACAGCAAAATGTCATTGGCACAATAATGAAGCACGTATTTCTTTCTTACCCAAAGTAGTGAATATCCAAAACAAAATGAAAATTATATCCACAGGAATAATATATCTGACAGGGTAAAATACAAACTGTCTACTTTAACATACTAGGCTCACTTGAAAAACTTGTCAAGTTAAAAAACAACTTGTCTTGATAATCTCAAAGACGAAGTTCTGTAAAAATTCTCTCGCCTAACGACTCCTAAAATCTGTACAAGTTCTGGGTTCCTGTCAATCGCCCAAGTCCCCTCTTTATATACTGCCCACTCTTTTTTCCCGCCAATTTTCACACGATGCTTTATTTTTCACTCGGCACCAAACATCTACATTTTGCACTCCGCTCCTCAGTTTTTCGACTTTTATGCACACGACTCTCTGTTATTTCGACTTTAGCAACGGAAAAACCCATGACTTGCAACTTCTCTCAAATTTTTCCACTCAATAAACAGGAGCTTATTACTTTGTTGTTCTGGGACAACTTTTCCCGAAGCCGTGAACTTTGAGTGATACTGTATTTTGTGCAAAAATGTCTTAACTGCTTTTAACGTTGTTATTTCTCATTTTACTTGGTTTTTAACACGTATTAATTTGAGTGTATGCCAAGCGGTCACATTATTTGCCTTCTCGATTTTACTTTAGGCAGCACTTTGTGCCGGTCAAAAATACTAAATCATCATTATAGACATCGTATCATCTAAAGAAACTCGTGTTATACATATTTACTGACTTGTATTGAACCTAGCCTGTATTTACTTATGCCATACAAAATATAACTGCATATTTCTATAATAGCAACAAACGACAGAAACCTTTTCTTCGAAATTTGAAACATATTGTCATTTACTTCTTTGCTACAAAAGTGTTACAAACAATATTATATAAAGTAACTGTTTAATTTTTTTTAAGTTATGACTAACTTTCCCGCACATATTACTCCCGTTATAATAAAAATTACGTCCCTTAGAAAAAACTCATAAATGTATCTTTGAAGTATGAAGGAAATAACAATTCGGTGGTAGTGGAACATTGATAAGAGTTCCCAATGTCAATGTCTGGTTGTGTAGCAAATACAGAAAGTTAGTTAAAAGTCAGTGCCCTCTCCCCCCTCCCCCCAACTAACAATCATAAATGTGACTGCCACAATAAAAAAATAGCCTATATGTGTTGCATGAAAGTGCTTTCGCTGAACGCCCCACCCCTTTCTCCAACCCCAGTTTAAAAAAATTGCAACCACAGATGAAGTTTGAAAGATGTGTACAAGAGAGACATGAATAGATAAATACAGGACTCTTGGAGGACAGAGATGCTGATCGCAGCAAGTCGAGATGCTCCCTACGATTATGCGAAAACAGGCTCTTACAACTTACTTACTTAGTCGTTCCCCTTCTACCTTGAGGTGAAGAGGTGTAGAGCGCCAGACTATCCTATCGGCTGTCTTCCTCCTGGCCTGGTTCCATTCTAGTCCCCGGTCTTTCAAAGATTGTCTAATGTAGTCCTCCCAGCGAACTCTGGGTCGTCCTGGAGGTCTGGATCCCTGGCTCTTTGTTTCCCATGTTTGTCATGGTAGCCGATCTTCTGACATTCTGCAGACATGGCCAAACCATCTTAGTTGGGACTGTTCTACTTTGGTCTGCAGGGGGTTGGATTTTAGGCCTTGACGTATCGTCTGGTTGCGGACCATGTCTCTTCTTGTTACTTCAACCACCTTCCTCAGATACCTCATTTCTAAGGTTTGGATCTGGCTTAAGCAGCTTTTGTTCTTGACTTCTGGGAATATCTTGTGAAGGCTCCCCTACGTTAGAAACGCCATTCATCTTGTATCTACATCTTTGCCAAGAGTAATCTTGCACGAAGATAGATACCTTTGTGGCGTCAAAGGTTTATACTATTCACTTGAGTCGTATGCTCGTTTTCAACTGTGTCAAGGAATATTAGATATAGTGTCCTCAAGGTTCATAAAAGCCACAATCAACCAGGTAACTGTAATTCCAATGACTCAAATCAACGGGAATTATATCGACTTGCAAACTCTGTTGACATTTCAACATTTAATCAACGTACACTGGACTTCATCACATGGCATTGCAATACAGGTTAATTTCATCCTATTCTCCATCCAGTGTTTCCACGTAAACACTATCTGATCATATTTCATTTGATAATTTCATTTCGGTAAACATGGATATCTTTGAATACATTGTCCATTGAACATTTTCTTAATATCTACCATCTGGTAAACACACAAGACAAATCCTTCAGGGTAAATACAAGCTCTCTACGTTTCTATCCCCAAACTGTCCACGTCATGTGTGCGCAATACACATAGCGATAATTTTTTTCCGTGCCGCGCTCACCAGCACCAAACTCTTGGTTGTTCTCTGACATGTGGCGTGCAATAGCCAACCCCCCCCCCCCCCCCCCCCCCCGCGAACGACTGAAAACATAGTTTTCAGACAGGCAATTACCAGATGAAGGGAGATCAGATTTGTAAGATCACCGCTAATCAAACTCAAGATTATATATCAACAAATGAAATGACATATACAAAAATTGCAATCAAATTATACAATAGTACTGCAAGTAATGCAAGACATGGATTAATAAGTAAGTATTTTGTCCCATCACTGTGATCATCCATATTAAACACCGTGGTCGATGTATGCATAGTGAACTATGCTGCCTATAGATAGTGCCTCTTGTGACAAAAAACTACGCACTATCACTATTGTTTCACGTTAAATACGTTATATAAACCAAATATGAGTCAGTACATTATTCTTGATAAAGCGTCTGCAATGACGTTGTCCTTTCCCGCTATCGGGAGAACTTCAAAATCAAAACACTGTAGTTGTAACGACCATCTAGTAACACGTGCGTTTGGAGATTTAAAAGTGTTTAAATATGTGGGTGCTTTTTGATCTGTGTATAATTTAAAATTGGTACCTACCAGGAATTTCTGTAATTTATTTAAATTCCATAACAATGATAACAATTTCCTTTCCACAATCGGATATCTGGATTCTGCCTCCGATAGTTTTCTGCTGAGATAAAATATAGGATGGTACTCGCCATCAAAGGTCTTTATCAAACATCCACCGATGCCCTTTATAGAAGCGTTTGTAACAATGAGAAAAGGTCGTCGTAAGTCTGGTAGTCTTAGTATAGGACTTTCTGAAAATTGTGATTTGATGTTATGTAAGGCATGGTCACACTCTTCGTTCCATTTTATTTTGTCAGGCATACCCTTTTTTGTCAGAGCAGATAGGACAGAAGTTAAAAGGGAAAATCGTGGTATAAACCTGTGGTAAAATTTTATGAGTCCCAGCAAACTATAAAATTGTTTCTTTGTAGTTGGTATGGCAAGATCTAGTACCCTTTTTAGTGTAGACTCATCAGGTTGTATTATATGTCGGCCAATCTTATGACCCAGAAATGAAACCTTACTGAACCTGATTTCGATTTTGGAAGGTCGAGATGTGAGTTTATGTATTCTGAGAGTTTGGAGCAAAGACTATATACCAGCGACATGCTCTTCCCAAGTATTATGAAAATGCAAATATCGTCAATATACGAAATGAGATCTATACGGTTACCTAAAACGCGACGCATCATGCGTACAAATGTAGCTGGAGCGTTCCGTAAACCAAAACACATGACATTGTACTGAAACAATCCCCGAGAAGTGGCAAAAGCAGTCAAAGGTTTTGATGCCTCAGCCAGAGGGATCTGCCAGTTACCTTTAGACAAGATCAAAGTTGCTGAAAAAAGTGGCGGATGACAGGCGTGGCAACAAATCCTCCAGCAAAGGCATTGGTTCAGAATCGGATATGGTCACCTTGTTAAGGCGACGAAAGTCAATACAAATACGAACTGACTTATCCTTTTTTCGAAACGCCACAATAGGAAAACAGAACGGTAAATCAGATGATGAAATAACACCCAGTTTTAATATACCATCCACCTCACTTTCAACTTGATCTCTAATATGTAAAGGAACCGCGTATGGTCTTAATGAAATCGGAGTGTAATCTGACAATTTGATTTCATGAGTAATAATGTTGGTACGTCCAGGAAGATCAGACAGAACATCTTGAAAGGATACCAACATAGACCGAATCTGATCCATATGACCTTGTAACTGTCTTTTTTTTCTTGTTGAGGTGATCACTGGCCCAAGACAGTATACATGTTGTTAGATGTGTAGTGCGAGCGTATGATGAATTGAGTGTGGGTGCGAATGAAGGCGCGAATGTGTTTAGGCTCGTATAGATGTAGATCCTGCAACCCATACTCTCACATGCAGTAATCAAGGATGCTTTGACACTGCAGGCATGTTTCAAGACATTTATTGACGGGAACACACATAGTATCAACAGGAACAGTCAGTGTAACAAGGTCATGCTGACCTGACATCGATAGGTATACATTTGGCATTCAAAAAGGTAAACATCAGAATAGACGTGCATGGTCAATAGCAAAGTTCTTCAATAATGACAGTTCGTAGCGTCGCCCTTGGCGTCTCTGACTAAACGCGTCAGATGCCTTAGTTACTATGACACATAGGTGCAACTTGGCACTCCCCGCCAATTGCACATATCAGGCTGTAGTATAATAGCCGGAAGCACAGGCCTCGTTCTGACGTCGGCCGTGTACTTCTGTTAAATAGGTTATCATCAACCCTGCAGTAATACTTATTGTAGATAGAAGTTCCGCCAATCTGCGGCTCCCACAATATATCTTCGTCACTGGATTTCTGGACAATATAAGACTAACAGTCTTGGATGGCTACCTCGAGCACAAATATATAAGTTCTGAAATGGCGGATCAGTGAGCTGCTGTTCACCCTAGGTAATCCTTTACATGTTCTGCCACCGAAAAGCGTAATAATGCATAAAGGTCGGTATTACCTGGCAAATGAATCCTCAGAACATCACAAGGAATTCTGTCGTCATCCCGACGCACAGAGATTCACTGGGGAAAACTGCCATAGCAGTTACTTCGAAGATTCTCCCCGAAAAACAATGGACTCTTGGTCCCTTCAGAAAAACAGGACCTCCCGGCTTCCCGGAAGTATATCTCACTCCCGCTTAAAAAACCTTCCCATAGGCCTACGCCGAACTGTCAACCTCTGACCCTAAAGGTCAAACACAATGAATGAATAAACAAGGGAAGACAACCCCTAATCAACCTGACATCGCAGGTAAAGACACAATTATACTTATGATACAAACATAAGCAAATAACTTGACAGATGACTCCGTCGAAAATGACAGCAACATTACTACCACCCCCCTGTAAAAAAAAAATGCAATTTTTTTTTTTTTAATATGTTCATGAGCAAGATAGCACCAGTATCACTTCTGTGCTCATGCAAACAATGAACCTAATATCAGGTACAATAGAAGAGGGTACAAATCATCTCCCAACATAGGAGAAAATATTTCCTTTAAGCCAAACAAACTAAGGGATACCATTCAAGAAACCTAAGTTGCTGGCAATACCAATCATATATCAAACATTACTAAATAATATAATCATAGCAATATACAAATGTCAATGCTATTTTAGCAACATATCACTGATGGATGGACAAAATGAAATTTGTTAAATTATCTAAACATCATCCAAATACATTTGTATTACAACATATTATGATATTAAGGACAGACCTAAGTCTGAAAATATATCAGGAAAAACTAGGACACAAGATTTAACTGGAATCATGTGGGCATCTAGACAATATGTCCGCCATCACATTATCCGAACCACGGATAGCTCGCACCGTGAAATGGAAAGGCTGAAGAGCAATAGCATAACGAGTAGATCTCGAGCTCTTCAAATCCTTACTTTGCATAGCCGTAAGAGCTTTTTGGTCGGTTTCCATAAAGAAATGCGCGCCCAGAAGGAACCTTTGTAGCTTAAGAATGGACCAAACCATAGCCAACAATTCACGGTCCAAAACCGAGTAATTCCTTTCTGCCGCATTCAGCTTCCTAGAAATATACATTACAGGATGCAGAGTTCCTGAATATTCCTGCATTAGTGCCGCTCCAATGCCAGTGGAAGAGGCATCACTACGAAGGACAAAAGTCTTATCAATCGTCGGTAGTCTTAAGATAGGATGAGATGAGAACAAATTCTTAACCTGATCCAATGAAGATTGGCATTCTTGGGACCAACGCACCATATTAGGAGAACCTTTTTTCAATAACGTTGAAAGTGGTGCCATAATGGAGGACAGATTCTCAATGAATCTTCCATAGAATTGTATCAATCCCAAGAGACTACGCACTTGCTTTTTTGTCTTCGGAACCGAGATATTTAATATCTTTGAAATGTTTTGGTCCTCTGTCTTCAACAGACCATGACCAACTCGATGACCTAGGAAGGAAATTTCACTAAACCCAACAAAAGCTTTAGAGGGTTTAGCAGTCAAACTATGCTCACGTAGAGTAGATAGCAATTCCTTCAGACCCACATAGTGTTCTTCCCAAGTATCGCTGAAAAGACAGATGTCGTCTAAATATGCAATGACATCTGCACGATCTGATAGAATTCGTCGCATCATGCGCACGAAAGTCGCTGGGGCGTTCATAAGCCCGAAAGGCATAAAATTCCATTGAAACAGACCCCTAGGTGTCGAAAAAGCAGTGAGAGGTTTGGCGTGTTCCGTCAGTGGGACTTGCCAATAACCTTTCGACAAGTCTAGTTTAGTAAAGAATTTAGCTTTAGAAAGTCTAATAAGTAGATCATCTAATAACGGCATAGGTTCAGCATCGAACTTCGTAACTTGATTTAATTTGCGATAATCAACGCAAAGACGTATGTTATTGTCTTTCTTTCGAACAATAACTATCGACGAAGAATAAGCTGAAGTGGATGGTTCAATTATTTGTAGTTGAATCATTTCATCCAATTCTTTCTCGACTTGTGCTTGAAAATGAATAGGTATTGGGTATGGTCTTACTCTGATCGGATTACGATCAGTAAGTATGATGTCATGTTCTATGACATCTGTGTGTCCAGGAATGTCGGTAAGGACATCCTGATATGATTGTAACGTAGAGGATACTTGACGTTGTTCCTCAAAAGACAAGTTGGAAGAGACTGTAACGTCTCTCCACGATTCCGTTGAAGTAAGTGGAATCGCAGGAAGAGGTAAGTTCACGTCAGAAAAAATAGTTTCCTCATCCTGTATAACGGACAGGGATGAGATGTGACCATGTTGAACTGGAGAGTCGTCCGTCGCCTGGAAAATAGGCTGTAAATAGTCTGGACGTTCAATAAACTCTGTTAGCATATTTATATGGAAGGTTTTATGCCTTCCATCCACATCGACAATATAGTCGACATCAGAAATTTTCGAGACTATAGTGTATGGACCCTTCCAAGAAATGAGAAGTCTATTCTCTCTTGAGGGCAGTAAGACATATGCTTTGTCTCCAGGACAAAGTTGACGTAGGCGTCTTTTCTTATTAGCAAATCGCCTAGCTTTTTCTTTCGCAAATTCGGAAGATGAAGTTGCTAACCTGCACGATTCGATAATCTTTTCTCTAAGAGCTATAACATATTCATATGACGATTGTGTATCATCGTCAATATTATCGGAAGTTATCAAATCGTGTAACAAGGACATTGGCCCGCGCGGTTGCGCGCCAAAGACAAGTTCGAAAGGAGAAAACCCTGTATGCTCGTTGGGAACCTCTCTATAGGCAAAGAGGACTGCAGGTAAAACCCTGTCCCAATCTTCAGGATGATCCTCCGTTATCTTGCCAAGTAAGTTCTTTAGTGTCCTGTTAAGACGTTCTACCAATCCATTGGACATTGGATGATAAATACTACTGAGAGACCTTTTAATGTCTAGCGTAGCCATTACCTGAGACATAACGTCCGAAATTAACTGAGTGCCGTGATCCGACAGTATTTCTCCGGGGAATCCCAGACGAGAAAATACGAGCCAAAGAGCATCAGCGATATCGACAGTTGATATGCTCTTCAGAGGAATAGCCTCTGGCCAACGCGTGCACATGTCCACGCAAGTGAGGATAAATTGGTGTCCTCTGGCTGACTTAATTTTGAACGGACCAATGATGTCTATAGCCATTTTCTGAAACGGCCGAATCGGAATATCTGCAGCCTGAATAGGAGCAGCATGTCTCGGACCCCTAGACTTGACCTCTTGACAAATTTTGCAAGATCGGCAATAAATTCGGATGTCTTTATTCACGAATGGCCAAAAGAATGACGCAAGGACTCTAGTTTTAGTTCTGGAAAAACCCATGTGTCCAGCACACTGAGAATCGTGTGCATGCCGAAGAATTAAGGCTCTCATACACTTAGGCACAAGAATTTGCGAGTGCATAGACTTGTCCGAGTGTTGTACCATTCGTACCAATATACCATTCTTCATAGTAATATACGATTTGTGATTCGTATTTTGATTGGGATCCCCTTTCTTTGCAAGAAGGAAGTATTTCTTCAAAGAAGGATCCTCTTCTTGACGTTTAACAAACGAGTCATGGGAAATCACCAAGTGCTCGTCTTGGCTATCAACTTCATTACTATTATCAGATGAAGTTGGGGGATTAAGAGCTTGAGCTCTTGTCACCACTGCATTGACCGTTTGAATGTTTTTTTCTTCCCAACTAGAAATTTGTTGCGGGGTGCATTCCTTAACCCCATGAATACGACCGATTATAAGATCCGCAATAGGATTAGGAAGAAGACATGCATGGACATCTCCTGTGAAGAAAGGAGTGTCAATCCTAATAATAGCAGTAGGATAGCTTTCCATAGTACCACCAAATGTAACACATTTGATTGTTTTTCCAGTGGCACAGCAAGGATCTATCAGAGACTCCTTAACCCCGACGGTAGTACATCCCGAATCGAAAAGTACTGAGACTAGCCTATCATTTATTAGACCTTTATGTAAGATGAGAGATCCTCTCCCATCATGCGCAACTGTAGCAGGTAGAGCAGGAAGAGGGTGACCACAACTTAGCGTAGATACAGTTGATGAGTCAAACAATGTTAAGCATTGGGGGCATTCAGTTGCTCTCCCAAAATCGAAAGCACAACCAGTGATAGCCCTAGAGTTACCACTATCATTTACTGTATTACAGGCTCCATCAAACTCTTGTTGCGCAGAGTTTGCCTGTTGGTAAGGTCTTTTCTTGTTAAACCTAGGTCTACCTCGATTATCATTTCCCCTGTAATTATTTCGACTATCATTTCCCCTGTAATTGTTATCATATTGCCTATTGTAATCATCATTCCGGTTTGAATCCCGGTTTCTAAATTCACCATCGTCATAATCTTGACGTCGAGAATGATTACCTCGAAAATTTGAATAGTTATTATTTGGATAGCCTTTGCGAAAGTGTCTCAAATTATTACCACTAAAATTACGAGAACTACCATCTTGTCTCCACTGCATAGACGAAGAACCATCATGTGTTGGATTACTCCGCTTCTGAGTGTAATTTTGATTACTTCCCCTATTCCAATTTTGTTGAGCACCCTGAAATTTTTTTTTGAAATTAGGGCCATATGGTGTTGCCGAAGCAGCTGGCAACCCTTCTTTCACTTTAGAATTGCTAACTGTAGCATGGGGATGTGCTGTGGCATACTGACAACAGTATTCCTCCATTTCTTTTAAGTTTTTAGGCTTACGCTCATGAAGGAATGCAAGAAAAGAATCATTAACAGATGACAAAACCTTATCTCGCAATAATAAGTCCATTAGACCTTCATATGTTTTCTCAATCTGAGACAACTCAACCCATCGTGTAAATGTACGACGTATCTTTGTAACAAAATCAGAGAAATCTACTCCATTTTCTGGCAACATTGTCCTAAAACGAAGACGATAGTCTTCTTGTTTTAGTTGATATTTTTTTAGTAATGCTGCCCTGACAACATCATAATTAGTCCTCTCATGTTCGTCTATTGTCATAAGAGTAGTCACTGTGTCACCTGTAAAAAATGGCATCAGTTGTTCAACATATTTTTCCTTTTTTATGTTATGCGTATCGCACAAAAATTGGAATCTATCTAGATAATCTGCTACGTCATCCTTTAAAGGATTGAAATGAGGCAATTTAATCCTACTAACAAACTCCTTTGTCGTACTCGAAGTTGTTTGCTGAGCACCCGTACTCGCCAATTTCAATTTCTCTAACTCCAAAGTTGCGAGTTTTTCATCAAGTTCCATCTTCTGTTTTCTTTCCTCATGTTCCATTTTTCTGATTTCAGCCTCAGCTTGAGCTTTCCTCTCCTCTGCAGCAGCTTGAGCTTTCCTCTCCTCTGCAGCAGCTTGAGCTTTCCTCTCCTCTGCAGCAGCTTCTTTGTCTAATCTCTTTTGTTCAGCTTCTTTGTCTAATCTCTTTTGTTCAGCTTCTTTGTCTAATCTCTTTTGTTCAGCTTCAAATCTCCTTTCCTCCACCTGCATCTGCAATTTCTTTTGTTCAGCAGCAATATCAGCTTCTCTTTCTAATCTTTTCTCTTCAGCCTGAGCTTTTTTTTCTTCTGCAGCTAATGCTTTGTCATACTGAGCAACAGCCCATTGTTCTAACTGTTGACCAGTCTTATCAAGGGCTCTCCCTTGTGTAATAAAGTAGTCCAATGTAGACATCTTGTCTACTGAGATCAGTAACTTGCAGAAGCAAATATATTAAATTATCCCACTTTAATGGGAGACAAGTCTGAAATGATAGACTTGTATACTCACTTCACTTTCTTTCACACTCTTAGTCTTGTTTATAATGTACCCAAAAAATCACCTGAGTACCTGTGGAAAAAAAAAATCCCTTATATCCCACTCACTATGGGCACAAGTCTTTTTTATAAAGAACTTGAATATGTATTTCACCTTGTCTCAATCTTTGTAGATAACAAGTCTTTTATCAAAGAACTTGTATAAATATCTTATATAATAATATTATTAACAAACTCTATATGAAGAGTCTACCTTATCAATAATATCAAAACATGACCAAGTATGTGTATGTAGACTGTGCATGACAGTAATGTAGTACAACCAAAAAAAAATACAAAGACAAAAATACAAAACAATACAAATGGCAACACTGTTTTAACCAAAAATGTGTAGAGAAATACACAAGAAAGGAGAGACCTACAGAATACAAACAAAACAAATCGACAATCAAAACTGAAAAACAGACAAAATATTACAAAAACAACGTTAAGTACAATTACATCACAGCTAACATCAATAGCGACCAATTGTCACTAGCAAATTTCCAAATTAAGAAAATTTGCACCTACAGAACGCTTACAGTAAGCCTCGATCAAGTGGCATATTTACCGTAAGACCCACCAACCGAAAAACCCGCAGAAAAATACACAAAAACAGTAGAAGTAACATAATATAGCAATCAATTTCAATGTGTTGCAGAACAAGTTCAGTCACAGCTGAAACTAAAATAAATTCCTTGCTCCTTGCGAACACAGAAACGAAATGTCAAACGCGCACTGAACGTCAAATCCACTGTAACATAAAGTGGTATTCACGAACCAAAGTTACTATGACCTTCTCAAATTAGGGCTTGCACATTGAATGTTTACAATTTCCACGTACTGTTTACAGACACTTGACCTCCAACAATGTAGCTTGAATGCTCTGACCTAGAAAAGTCTGTTGTTGAATGAAACGTGTAACAACCAGCAGTACTGTTTACAATAGGAACCCGCCTTCTATGCAGTTATGGTCCACGTAGCAAATGCCTAGTAGTTAACTTCAGTACATGTCTTGTTATGCTTTATGTAGCATTATAATATAAATGCTCGTACTGTTTATTTGTGTCAACCGTTGATGACCTATATCTGTCCTGTTGTAGCCAAAACTTGCAAGTGTAGAATTAGCGCTGTGTGTTACGGCTGTCCCGTGTGTAGCTTAGACCCACAGATCAGAAGTGTAATGTGTACTTGTCCTTCTTGTAACTTTCTCGACAAAACTGGAGACATCATACATGTAACAGCCAACCAGGAATGTAAATTTCTGGATCCATAAATGTCAACAATAATGTCAATGCTCGCTCTGTTCTTTTTAAACCCACAGATCTGGTCCATCAGAAATGTAAGTTTCTAGGCCACATTGGCGACAAGAAATGTATCATAAGAGCCCACGTAACTGGTCCACCAGAAATGTAACTGTCTTTTTTTTCTTGTTGAGGTGATCACTGGCCCAAGACAGTATACATGTTGTTAGATGTGTAGTGCGAGCGTATGATGAATTGAGTGTGGGTGCGAATGAAGGCGCGAATGTGTTTAGGCTCGTATAGATGTAGATCCTGCAACCCATACTCTCACATGCAGTAATCAAGGATGCTTTGACACTGCAGGCATGTTTCAAGACATTTATTGACGGGAACACACATAATATCAACAGGAACAGTCAGTGTAACAAGGTCATGCTGACCTGACATCGATAGGTATACATTTGGCATTCAAAAAGGTAAACATCAGAATAGACGTGCATGGTCAATAGCAAAGTTCTTCAATAATGACAGTTCGTAGCGTCGCCCTTGGCGTCTCTGACTAAACGCGTCAGATGCCTTAGTTACTATGACACACAGGTGCAACTTGGCACTCCCCGCCAATTGCACATATCAGGCTGTAGTATAATAGCCGGAAGCACAGGCCTCGTTCTGACGTCGGCCGTGTACTTCTGTTAAATAGGTTATCATCAACCCTGCAGTAATACTTATTGTAGATAGAAGTTCCGCCAATCTGCGGCTCCCACAATATATCTTCGTCACTGGATTTCTGGACAATATAAGACTAACAGTCTTGGATGGCTACCTCGAGCACAAATATATAAGTTCTGAAATGGCGGATCAGTGAGCTGCTGTTCACCCTAGGTAATCCTTTACATGTTCTGCCACCGAAAAGCGTAATAATGCATAAAGGTCGGTATTACCTGGCAAATGAATCCTCAGAACATCACAAGGAATTCTGTCGTCATCCCGACGCACAGAGATTCACTGGGGAAAACTGCCATAGCAGTTACTTCGAAGATTCTCCCCGAAAAACAATGGACTCTTGGTCCCTTCAGAAAAACAGGACCTCCCGGCTTCCCGGAAGTATATCTCACTCCCGCTTAAAAAACCTTCCCATAGGCCTACGCCGAACTGTCAACCTCTGACCCTAAAAGTCAAACACAATGAATGAATAAACAAGGAAAGACAACCCCTAATCAACCTGACATCGCAGGTAAAGACACAATTATTCTTATGATACAAACATAAGCAAATAACTTGACAGATGACTCCGTCGAAAATGACAGCAACAGACCTGCTGATAATTCAGGACAGATTATAACATCAACCCATGTTTCCGAAGACTTGATAGGTGCTACCGGAAACGTGGAAGGTACATCAGCAAAGCTGGTTTGTCCCTCATCAACCAAAGCGATAGATGCATGATGGGTAGGTTGTTTTATGATAGCATCAAAAATGAATTGTAACTCAGGAGGACGAGTGATGTATGGTAGGAGCATGTTGACGTGGAATGTTTTTTGTTTACCCCTTATATCGATGACGTAGTCCACGTCCATTTTCTTTGCAACCACTTTGAACGGACCTTGCCATGTTACTAGCAAGTAATCTACTTTGAGTAGCAAGAGAACAAAAACATCGTCATTGATCGAGAAAGAAGTTAGTCGTCTATCCCGATTAATGCGAGATCTGGTCTTATATTTAGCCAGCTCAGATGCTTTAGTTGCCACCTGACATGCATCAACAAGATGTTGGCGTAAGTCTGTAACGTATTGATAACTGAATTTCCCATTATTATTCACCCATGGTACATATTCGGGTCACGTGGGGTGTAAAAGAGACATTGGACCTCTTGGGTTAGCCCCAAATACTAACTGAAAAGGGGAAAAACCTGTATGATTAGGAACCTATCTGCACGCAAACAGTACAGCAGGAATGAAACGATCCCACTCCTGAGGATATGATGTAGTCACCTTCCCCAACATTGTTTTAATATACTATTCCAACGTTCCACGACCCAGTTTGATATAGGGTGAAATCTAGCACTAAGAGAATGACGTATACGAAGTGTGGTGAAAACCTCAGACATCATACCTGACACGAACTGAGATCCATGATCGGATAGGATTTCCTCTGGAAATCTGATGCGTGAGATTATAGCCAGCAACGCATCTGTCACCGACACTGAGGTAATATTTTTCATAGGAATGGCTTCTGGACATCTTGTGCAAAGGTCAATACACGTTAATATGTATTGAAAACCTCTGGAAGGCTTTACAGATAGTGGTCCGATGATGTCAATAGCCAATTTGAAAAAAGGGCGTACAGCTATATCTGTGACCTGTAAGTGTGCTGATTGATGCGCACCTTTGCGTGCGACACTTTGACATTCAGTGCAAGACTTACAATAAGTTAAAATGTCTTTATTAACACCAGGCCAATAAAAATGTTTTGGTAATCTATAAGACGAACGGGAAATTCCCGTATGTCCAGCAAATGTTACGTCATGTGCATTTGACAAAACTAGTGCGCGAAATGACGTAGGTACTATAACTTGTCTGAGAATGAAAGAATAATCATCAAAACATCGTATTATAGTATTATCCTGATATTGAAACCAATGTATTGATATTTTAGAATGTTTAATAGTTCGAGCATTGGCTAATGGGAATGAATGTCCCAAAGAAGGATCCTGTTGTTGTTGAGCAATAAATATACTTTTGTCAATGTAATGACAAGTTGTAATGTAATGAGTGTGTAGAGAAGAATTTAATTCATTTGTTTCTGCAGCTTGTTGTGCTCTGGTTGTAATAGCGTTAGCAAAGGAAGGATTCTTTCTCTCCCAATTAAGAATAGTCTTTTCAGAACATTCTTTAATTACCTTTATATTACCTATAATCAAATTACAACAAGGTCGATCGAGACTACACACTCTAATTTTCCAGAAAAGAAAAGAGTGTCTATTTCCACATCTGCCAGTTGATAACATTCGACAGTTCCACCAAAAGTTACGCACTTCACTGAAGCCCCATAAAACAATAAGGAGGAATTAGTTTATTCCTTAGTCCAAAGGTGGTGCATCCACTGTCACGTAATATTGAAACGGGCGTGTCAAATACAAACCCCTATGGATATACGAGGGAGCCAACACTGTCCTGTAAGGCTAAAACTGGCAGGGCATGTCCACATTTCAGGCGTGGTGTCGACCCAGGTTGAAATAACGTCATACAATCTGTGCAATTACTACTATTCTCAAGATCAAAATTACATGCATTGGCGTGAGTGTTATTCTCATTATTGTCATTATTACCCTTATCATCCTTAATCTGACAAACATGAGCTTGCGATCTTGCTCTACTTTGACTTCTAGAAAAATGTAGTCCTCTCCAATCCACTGGACGATCAGACCGAGAATACCCTTTACTGTCCGTGCGAGAAGAATCATTACGCGATGGTGATGAGACGTCATGTTTGTTACTGTAATTATTATATGCATATTGTTTTTTTTTGGGCAATGAATTATTATTATCATGGTTACAGTTTCGCCTCTCTCCACCCCGTGACGGCGAGCGATTATAATGGAAATTTAATCTACCTCTGTATGAGTTGTGATAGTCTTCCCTATACCACCGGTCCATGCTACGAGTGCGTGATCTGTCATGAGCAGCCGCACTCGCAGGCAAAGTTTCCAAGACCCTAGTTTTGCTTAAAGACAAGTTTGGGTGTGCGAATAAAAATTGTTGACCTAACTTTTCCATTTCTCCTATATTCGTAGGCTTCATTTCTTGAAGGAATGAGACAATTTCCGAATTTTCAGCAGATAAAATTGTGTCTCTTAAGAAGAGATCACATATACCCTCGAAAGTTTTAGTAATATTTGATTGTTCGATCCATCTGTTAAGACACATCTTCACCGAAGACACAAAGTCTTCGAAATCTTTACCCTCAACAGGAACCACAGATTTAAATTTTAGACGATATCCTTCTTCGTTCAAACAATATTTGCGAAGGAACACCGCTTTTATGTATTTATTGTCATTTCTTTTATCATCGGCAATGCTAAAGAATATTTGTAACGATTCACCTGTGAGTAACGCGACAAAATGTTCAGGCCATGAAGCCTTAGATAAATTTAAAGCAATAACCCTTGATTCAAATCTCAAAATATAAAATCCTACGTCATCATGCAATGGTGAAGAAGTTGGCAATTTTTAAATTTATAATCTTAGACGATCCCGTACCAAAAGATTCCTTTGTATCATAAGATTGTAAACGCAATTTTTCCAACTCAAAAGTTTTTTCTTTTTCAAATTTCGCCTGTTCTGCAGCAATTTCTGCTAAACGAATTCTCTCCATTCTTTCATGTTCCTTCTCTTCTCTCTCTCTCGTCTCGCTTTTCTACTCTCTCTCTCTCTCTCTCTCTCTCTCTCTATCTTCTCTTTCTTTGTATTCAGCTATTTCTTTATTTACATAGGCTACAAGATCATCGCCTGAGAAACCAAAATCCTTCCCATTTTGTATAAATCCTGCTTTAACTTTTACAAAGTCGGCCATAATGGAATAAACGATTAATGGGATAGAGATGCAAAATGTACATCTCTCCCACTTGTAGCTAAATAACTATACTTAGTAGTAAGGTAAATCAAACCTTATTCAAAACCAACTGTATATACAGTATTTATTCGTATTGTGTGATATACTTGTCTATTAAGTATATGATACTTATCCACTACTCTCCCAACGTATCTGTAATAATAGTATATATTAACATATCAGCAAATAACAATATAATATAATCACCAGCAAGTAATAAATACCGCCATTAATACCTATTTAAAAGCATGCCATAATATAACATCAGACAAAAGACCAAAAGACAAGGCCGGAAACAAATAAGGAAAAAGACAACAGTGTAAAAAGTCATAATAATAATAATAATAATAATAGCCCCTTCAGTCATAACTGACTATGGGAATGCGCCCCTGAGGTGACAGCCCTCAGCTGCTTATTTTCCTGGTGCTCCTTTCGACGTTTTCTCCTCACCTCTGCTTCTTGTGTGAGCCTCTCTTCGCCCAATCTGAGGTGGCGCCGTATATAGCATCGCCACTTAGTGCGATCGGCAGCTTCATCCTCCCATGTTGCTGGATCCATGTCCAGTGCCCTCATATCTCTCTTGCACACATCTTTGAACCTCAGCTGTGGTCGCCCAACTGTTCTCTTGCCATCTGCTAATTGTCCGTAGAAGATATCTTTTGGGATGCGACCATCTTCCATGCGGCGAACATGGCCAAGCCAGCAAAGTCTGCGCTGTCTAAGAAGCGTATACATACTTTGAAGGCCAGCACGTGACAACACCTCGACATTTGTCACTTTATCTTTCCACGAGATGCCGAGGATGCGGCGTAGACACCGCAAATGGAAGGTATTGAGCCTTCTTTCTTGCTTAGCATAGGTCGTCCAGGTCTCGCTGCCATATAGGAGTGTGCTGGTGACGCAGGCATTATATACCGAAGCTTTGGTCTTCATTGTGAGTTTAGAGTTTCCCCAAACACGCGATGTGAGGCGGGCAAAGGTAGCTGCAGCTTTGCCAATGCGGCTGTCAATTTCTGTATCCAGTGAGAGTTTGTCATTGATGGTAGACCCTAGGTATGTGAAGTGGTGCACCACTGCCAATTCATAGTTATCGATAGTGATAACTGGTGCAGCACCCACATCCTGACTCAGCACATTCGTTTTCTTTAGACTTATTGTGAGGCCAAAGTCCTTGCATGCTTTAGTGAAGCGATTCATCAAGCTCTGAAGCTCCTGTTGGCTTTGAGTGATGACTGCAGCATCATCAGCAAACAACACGTCTCTTATAGTGACCCTCCTGATTTTTGTTTTTGCCTTCAGCCTTGAAAGATTAAACAGACGGCCATCTGACCTAGTGTGAAGGCATATTCCTTCAGTTGCATCTCTGAATGCATGTTTCAAGAGTAAGGCAAAGAAGATTCCGAAGAGGGTCGGAGCCAGAACACAGCCTTGTTTAACGCCACTTCGTATATCAAAGGGCTGTGACGTGCTTCCAGCATATTGGACTGTTCCCTTCATGCCGTCATGGAATGACTTTATCATTTCCAGCATTTTAGAAGGGCAGCCTATTTTCAGGAGGATTTTAAAGAGTCCATCCCTACTAACCAGGTCGAATGCTTTTGTGAGGTCTATAAAGGCGATATATAATGGTCTTTTCTGCTCTCTTGATTTTTCCTGAAGCTGGCGGAGAGAGAAGATCATGTCTGTTGTTGATCTGCCAGCTCGGAATCCACACTGTGACTCTGGATATATGCGCTCAGCTAACTTGTGTAGTCGCATTAAGATGACTTTGGAAAAAACCTTACCAACAATACTAAGAAGAGAGATGCCTCTGTAGTTATTGCAATCACTTCTGTCTCCTTTATTTTTATACAGTGTTACAATCTTGGCATCTCGCATGTCTTGAGGAATAGTTGTCTCTTCCCAGCACCGGCACAGCATCCTATGCAGAGGATGTAATAGCGTGCTCTTACAGCATTTGATTAAATCAGGAGGAATCCCATCACTGCCTGGTGCTTTGCCAGAGGCCAAGCTATCAATGGCCTTGCTGAGTTCCTCTAATGTTGGTTCGGCATCCAGCTCCTCCATAGTTGGCAGACTGTTGACACCATCAAGGGCTGCAGGCATAACGGTATTGTCTCTAGCGTAAAGCTCAGAGTAGTGCTCGACCCACCTCTCCATCTGCTTACCCTTATCGGTTAGCTTCTCTCCGCTGATGGTTTTTAGCGGTGCCATCTTACTTTTATGGGGGCCAAGTGCTTTCTTTATACCGTCATACATTTGTCTAATGTTGCCTGTTTGCGCTGCGATCTGGATGCTCTCACTGAGCTGGAGCCAGTAGTCATTTGCACAGCGTCGAGCAGTTTGTTGAACTTTGCTTCTCGTAGCCCTCAGGATCTGTAGGGTTCTGGCACTCGGTGAACGTTTGTATTCATTCATAGCACTGCGCTTAGCTTCAATGACAGGTGCCATCACATCTGATGAAGCATCAAACCAGTCATTTGACTTTGCTGTTTTCTTACCAAAGGTGGCAAGTGCAGTACTTTGAATGGTGTTCCGTAGATGCTCCCAGTTCTCTGTAATAGTATCACCATGCTGAGGGCTATTGAGCACTTTCTCGAAGGTCGCAGTGAATTGAGCGATCATGAAAGGGTCTGACATCTTGCTGGTATCAATGCGTGGTTTCCCTTCATGTCTGACACGATAGAGTTTTCTTGGTTGTGCTCTGATTTTGCAGCAAACCAAGGAGTGATCTGTATCACAGTCTGCACTATGGTACGAGCGCGTGGAGAGCACAGACCTGAGGAGTGGCCTTCTGACGAGAATCAGGTCAAGTTGGTGCCAGTGCTTGGATCGTGGGTGTCTCCATGACACCTTATGCTGGGGTTTTGTCTGAAAGTAGGTGTTGGTCACGCAGAGGTCATGGTGGACGCACAACTCTAAGAGCCGTTGTCCATTTTCATTCATCTTGCCAATACCAAACCTGCCCAGACATGAAGGCCATGAAACATTATCGGCACCCACTCTAGCGTTAAAGTCACCAAGGAGAACAAGCTGTTCTTGCCTAGGTATGCTTTTGATAATTGCTGTTAGATTCTCGTAGAACTCATCTTTAGCTTCTGAGGCAGAGTACAGAGTAGGAGCATACACACTGACAAGGGTGATGGGACCTGTGCTAGTTTGCAGGCGGAGCGTTAACAGGCGTTCTGATCCATTCTCGCCTGGTTCAACCATTTTAGTTAGCGATTTTTTGACCGCAAAACCTACTCCGTGTTCTCTAGCTTTATTAAGATCTTTCCCTTGCCAATAAAATGTGTAGTCCTTCTCGCTCACCGTTCCAGAGCCCGCCAGGCGCATTTCCTGAAGTGCAGCTATATCCACCTGAAGTCGTTTAAGCTCATCATTAATTATGGCTGTCTTCCTTACATCGTTTACATCCTGTAGGTTTTCGGATAGTCCAGTCAACATAGTCCGGACGTTCCAGCATCCCAATCTGAGAGTTTGCTTATTTCTATTTTTTCTATAATTGCTTGGTGCAAAATTTTCTGTCCACAGTTCGGGTTTGACCCTAATCCCCATGCACCCAATGGGGAAAGCAGACAGTGGCGGGACAACACCTTATTGACTGGGGGCTGCCCAGCTTGAAGCGGGCGGTAGCTGTCCAGTGAGATCCTAGAACCTCTCCCACTGTCGGAAGTAGCCCCTGGCGCCATGCCCTACGCCAATTGGGCAAAATGCTTATAACCGGTAACTGCTACTTCCCGTGTTTTGCCGACACCTATAGGGTGAAGCTGGAGTGTCCTCTCCAGGGCGCGAGCTTGGGCACAGTTATATGGAGATCAAGCTGTTGCCCATGCAGCATGTTCCCCCTCTCCACATAGCCGGTGGATCCAAAGGAACGGCAGTAGCCGATACAGTTTGGTACCAGCCATGTCGCAGGAGTTGCCAGAATAATGTAGAATCGACATTAGACTGCCTTAGGGACTCCGACTCTTGATTTATCCTCAGGGTTTACTCCAGAAGCCAATTCCATATATGGATATTCCCGCAAGGCAGCGGTGGTTTGATTTCAGAGTTCCTTCTCTTAGATAAGCTACCAACCAAGGATCACGAGCCCTATCTGCCCGACCACATCACCCCTAAGTCATAAAATTCTGCAATATAATAAAACAACTGTTTCCACTGCCAATGAACAGTACAGGACGAGATACAATCAGACAGAACTGATGTACATAATAAAAAGAAAGTCAGAGAAGACCTACTTGTATGAACATAACCATACTGAACTAAAAAAGAACTACACGACAGTATGTTACTTGACAGCACAGCTAAACAACCAAGAAAATGTTAATCTCAGTCAGAACGGAAATACGACAGCACCGAATGCTGAATCCCCGAAAGAGACCAATACAATCAAAATCTAAAGAACGACGACAACTAAATTCATCCAAGGATATAATTAAGTGTCGTTCCCACCAACCGTCCACAAGAAAAAAGAAAACATAAAAGATACACAAAACAAGATGTGCCTGACATTTTTAAGACTGGAGACCATGACATTACATACATATATTCACTTATCTGAATAAAAGACAAGAAGCATTCATCCTCGCAAAGTAGCCTTGAATCTATGAAGTACACCAGGGTCAACGAAAGAATGTAAAGTCTGAGTTCAAAAACAACGTCTGAGAGTCCTGTTCAAGATACAGGTACACGATCCTGATAACGAAATCGATGTGGTCAGCAAATCTGTTTGATGACGTACGTAAATGATTTAATCATCCTTCTTGCATGTTGCAGACAAACGAAATCATTTCTCGGACATCAGAGACTTGATGTGACGTCAGGCTTGAAAGACTTGTTATGGATATCATACAGATCCTCACGATTCATGTTAAGATAGTTGTTATTCATATAATAAATGTCCACTGGTAAGTTTAATTCAAGATGATAGGGTCCGTTAAGGTGACCTTGCTGTAACGGTTCTTGACAGAAATTTACCGTGCAATGGCGTCGTAGCGAAAAGATTCATCGAAACTCCTTGTTATTGCAATATATAGAGACGATAATCTGGAGATGTATTTAGGCAATCAGATTCATGATAAGCGACTTCAATTGAATATGCCGTGTATGTTGTTTGGCATTAACGTCTTCAAAAACAGTCCAAGGTCTTGGCATGACCTCTCCCCAATAAAACTGCGATTTCTTGTGATTCCAGAAATTATTTATCTTGCGTAATTTCCCAAGTACAACCTTGTATATATTTGAAAAAATTAAATCATCTCCAACGGACTGAGCCTCCCATATCTGTGGCGTCAAAAGTTTATACTATTCAGTTGAGTCGTATGCTCGTTTTCAACTGTGTCTAGGAATATTAGATATAGTGTCCTCAAGGTTCATAACAGCCACAATCAAATTATGTAACTGTAATTCCAATGACTCAAATCAACGGGAATTATATCGACTTGCAAACTCTGTTGACATTTCAATATTTAATCAACGTACACTGGACATCATCACATGGCATTGCAATACAGGTTAATTTCATCCAATTCTCCATCCAGTGTTTCCACATAAACACTATCTGATCATATTTCATTTGATAATTTCATTTCGGTAAACCTGGATATCTTTGAATACATTGTCCATTAAACAGTTTCCAAATATCTACCATCGGTGAAAAACACAAGACACACCCTTCAGGGTAAACACTAGCTCTCTACGTTTCTATCCCCGAACTGTCCACGTCATGTGCGCAATACACATAGCGATAAATCTTTTCCGTGCCGCGCTCACGAACACCAAACTCTTGGTTGTTCTCTGACATGTGGCGTGCAATAGCCAACGCCACATTCTTGGACAACCTACTTTTAGATACGCTTGCGTTGTGACCATTAGTGGACAACTACTGCAAAGTCAGGGGAGGCTGTAGTGGTTTTGATGGTATTGTATGATTGTGATATTACTTAATGTGAAGTATGAGGTCAGCTGTGAAGGCTCCTGAGATAAATGTAGCTGTGAATAGACAGAAGGCCCTTCTTGCTACCACTACGACCTCACACCTATCTTTTTTTACTAATGAATGTGGCTACGTTAAGATTCTAGAGTAATGATATGTAATGTGTGGTGGTAGTGTACATACACACACATATATATTTAACAAGTCTAATAGTATTAATAAAATGTTACAACACACTGAACTAACTCAAGCTGTGTAAAATTTTTGATATTAATATTTTCTTTAAGTTTATTTGTTCTGAACCAAGGTTTTATTTTGGCCAGAACATATGAAAGGTTTTGAAATTAGAAATGAAATGCATGAATATATGGCATAATAAATGAAAGGTGTGTACATATGTATTTCACAATAATATTTAATATTACTACTGTTTATTTTTAATTTTGCTGGGAGAATGATGAATGGATGTGCTGTTGGAGTGGCCTCATCACTCCCTGTATATGGCTAATAACACTGTCCATTTATTAATGGGGATATAGTTAGTGTTGTTAAAACGAAGTTGGTGACTCTCCAGCAGACCAGACGCTCACTTATCTGGTGTGAGTAGTTCTAGAGCTGGAATCTGGTGCTGGAATGTGGTGGGACGCCTCTCCGTGCTTGGGGGCAAATAAAGGAATCTGGTGTCCCCACCTCTCCGTGCTTGGGGGCAAATAAAGGCTGCTCTGCTAAAATATTTACTGCACGGTCCCTTCTGGTATAATTCAACACCTCATTTGACACCACATTGGTGCCAAATAAAAACCCACAGTTCTGAAATAAAAGTATTGGTCATGTGTCAGAACTCTACCTCCTGAGCCACTACTACACACAACATTATACAACAACACCACATAGACAGGGTCAGATCTCTCTGACCATACAGCACACCTAAAAAGTTGGTTTCACATAGGATAAGTTCCCCCAGACTACATATTCTGAAATATAATTATTAGTTTCTTGCCATAGAATATGATAGGTGATATGTTTCACTGATCTCAACACTTGATCCGCCTTTCATAATCCTTGCTGGAGTTTATGTATTTTATTTGTCTCTAGACCCTGAACTGGGGCGGGAGGTCTAGAGCGAACCCTTACTTGTTGTAAGGAACAGATTATGCTATTGCAGTATCAAATCACTCGAACCTTAAACAAATATTAAAATGTACAAATAAATACTTTATCTTACCAGAATTATGAATATAGAACACAGTAGATACTAGCAAAACTCAGCTGAGCTGCTGGCTGTATTATGGCGTCCCTCTAAATCTTTCAATTAGCTTGGGGAAATATCACCATTAATTAATTACTGTGTCTACTAGGACAACTTATGCAGAATGGCCAAGATGCGCGTCTGAGCGCCGATAATATGTTTATCTGCGGCCAATCAGCGCTTTACTTATTTGAAATTCAAACCCCTTTCAAAAAAAGTCACTTCAGTCATACCTCAGTCAAGTATGTCTTATTGTCTGTTGGTTCGTCCGTCTCTACTTGCGTTTCACAAAACAAAACACTTGTTTTTTTGAACCAACTCTGCCCTCCCCTACACAATTTTGCCTATAAAGTTATTTTTAGCCACCTCTGTCCGCTACTCCCCCTCTCTTGCATACTAACTAGATTTTAGCACTTGCGTCTCAAGGCGCGTTTACTTTGAAAATTAGTGACAATTTTTGTTCCAATGCAGTCGCTCGCTGATATGAACAACACAGTCTTTTGTCAATATCTTTCTTATTATCTATCCGTCTGTATAAATGAAAGCATATTATTTCACTGCTCAAGATGGGCCATCCGGCCAGCTAGGTTTTATATTCCTAACATCATTATTAAGAAAAGTAACTTTTCAAGGTTATTTATTTTTTTGAAATATGTTCTAGAATCTTCTGTACTGCGTTAACCGCTGAATTCAAATAAACGGACTAAGTTATCGCAAAAGCGTCCAAGAAATGACTGTTGCGTATAACAGCTAAGGTCCCTTTTGTCGATTTCTTTACCTTGTGTCACTTGGGACGTGAATTTTTTTCCTCCTTTCCCCACCAATTGTGTCTCTCTAGCCTTGCTAGTTGCAAGCACATGTTCAGTCATATTTTTTCTCTTCTTTTGATCTCCGTTCTCAACCCGTTTCGAGGGTAAAGTTTTGCTTTCACGTCTAGCAAATTAATTTCCATGGCGTGTGGTGACCCGCGGCCTGGGCGATCATGTACTCGAGTAACTTACGCATCATTTTTATCCCTACTTTTTATCGTTGGAGATATTTTAACGTTGTATCACGGTAAATATCATCACACATCTCCCCACTTGAAAACATGCCTACGGCAAGTTCCAAAACCAGTGATACACATAGATAAAATCTCTCCTCACGCCTGCCACTACTCTAATTTTGATCACAGGGGTGCCGACTGAGGAAATCTGCACCGATATTCAATTTGCCTGGGATATATCGGATACTAAACTGATAAGGTTGAAGCAATAAAGACCACCTCAGCAATCTTGCGTTTTCATGCTTAGCCTGAGATAAGAAAACGAGGGGCTGATGATCCGTCTCGACCACAAAAGTCCTACCATACAGATAGATTTAAAACTTCTTTATTGCCCAGATTAACGCTAAACATTCTTTTTCGCTTGTGGAATATCCTTGCTCCGCCTTATTCAATTTGCGGCTTGCATAAGCGACTGGGTTCAGTTCCCCATCAGGTGAAGATGATCTTTGCAACAAAGCCGCCCCGAGTCCTACATTACTTGCATCTGTTCTTAAGACAAAGTCCTGTGTCAAATCAGGCAGTTTGAGAATAGGCTTGCTAGTGAGTTTTTCCTTTAAGTCTTGGAACGCTAATTCACTTTGCGCAGTCCAAATAATTTTATCTGGAAGTCCCTTGCGAGTCAGATCAGTCAGAGGAGCACAAATAGAGTTAAAATCTTTGATATATTTTGATAAAATCCGCATAACGACACGAATGATCGCACGTCCTTTTTTGTTTGTGGTCTAGGTGCTCTCTGCAGTTTTTCCAAGTTCTTGGGATCAGGGGTCATGTTACCCTGATATACAGTGTGTCCCAAGAATTCCAACTCTTTGCATCCAATACAACATTTTGTTGGCCTAGCAGTTAAGTTCGCCTCCCTAAGCCTCTTAAATAACATTTTTAGAGCGTCAATGTGTTCTTCAAATGTCTCTGTGGCGACGAGAATATCATCCATGAAATTCGTGATACATGGGTTATTCAGGGGATCCAACAATTTGCGCATCATCCTTGAAAATACACTCGGAGCATTTTTCAGTCCGAATGGTAGCATGTTGAATTCATAATGTCCATCCGAAGTGCTAAAAGCCAAATAAGGTCTCACTTCAGGCTTCACTGGAATCTGGTAATAGCCTTTACTAAGATCCACCTTTGAAAAGTATTTTGCCTTGTTTAATCTGGCAAATAACTGTTTTGTGTCTGGTAATGGATCCACTTGTCCTTCTGTGACAGCATTCAGTTTCCTGTAATCTATGCACAGTCTGTGTTCCCCAGACGGTTTTCTCAACAAAACGACACTAGAGCTAAAAGATGATTCACTGTGTGAAATAATCCCCTCCTTCAACAAATAATCTATTTCTTCCTTCAATGCCTTCTCCTTCGCGAACGGAATAGAATAGGCTCTCATACAGATTGGGTTTGAGTCTACCAGTTTCATGTCATACTGTAGCAAATTTGTATGGCCTGGTTTATCTGTTAATACATCTGTATGTTCCTCCAGAACCTGTTGAACTCTCTCCCTCTGGTTTTTAGTCAGGTGCTTACTGACTTTTACCTGTGCTGCTGTTTCACAAGGATGTAATGGGTATTCATGTGAGGTGAGTGGTTCCTTTTGCATTTGAGTTGCGATAGCCAAGGTCAGTAAGGGGGTGCTTTCCTGGAGTGGTCTGTCCAGATACTTCTTTAACAGGTTTACATGATAAACTTTCTCCTTCCCCTTTTTGTCAATTTTATAGTTTGTTCTAGACACCTTCTCTAGAACCGTATATGGACCTTGCCATCCAATTTGTAATTTATTCTGGCTTCCGGGTAGTAGAAGCAGCACCTTCTCTCCCACAGCTAGTTCTCTGTCCTTTGCCTTCCTATTAAAATATGCTGCATGTTTCTTCCTGGCTTGTTTCAAATTATCATTTGCCAGTTTCCATCCAGCTTTCAAACGAGTGGTCAGTTCGTTCACGTATTGATAAGATGAGGTAACAGTCTCTTCCGCCTTCTCATCTGTCCAGGTCCTTAATAGTGCTTCTAATGGACCTTTTATTGGCCTCCCAAATAGCAGAGTTGCGGGAGCCATCCCGGTTGAACTATGTGGTACCTCCCGATACGCAAACAATGCGGCGGGCAGGAATTGATCCCACAGATCCGGTTTTTCGTGTGCCAGCTTTCTCAGGATAGAAATGAGAGTCCCGTTGAACCTCTCTACCTGGCCGTTCCCTTGCGGATGGTACGGACTACAATGAAAGTGTCTGGCTTGAAATAGCTTAAAAACTTCTTCCGTTAGTTTCCCCTTGAACTGGGAGCCATTATCCGTCAAGATTTGATGCGGGAATCCTAATCGGGTGAATATTGTAAGTAGTGCCTCTGCTACATGTTTTGAATCAATTGATGGCAGGGCTACCGCCTCTCCCCACATAGAACAAGTGTCCACCAGAGTAAGGATGTAACTGTTCCTCCTCTTGGTCCGAGTGAGAGGTCCCATAATATCCACTGCAACCCTCTCAAAAGGTGTTCCCACTATGGGCATTTCCCCTAGAGTTGCAGGAGCAGTCCAGTGCTTTGGAGCTACCCTTTGACATTCTGGGCAGGATTTGACATATCTTTTTATATCCTCCGTTATCCCTGGCCAGAAGTAATGACAAGCTATACGCTGTCCTGTGGCGCTGATCCCCATGTGACCACTGAAGGGAATCGCATGCCCGAGTTCCATCACTTTATCCCTATATGAAGTGGGAAGAACCAGCTGGTTGTGACCATTTGTTCCAGTTCCGGCCTTCCTGTATAATAGTTTGTTCTTCATAAAATATTCCCCCTTGCTCGGAGGTGTGTGGCATTTGGGCAATTTTTTAAAACATGGCTTGAGTGTCCTATCCTCAGCCTGCGCCTTCCTCATCTCCTCTGGATGAGCATTTATAGGTTCACCTTCTTCCTCCTTCTTCTGTGACCTGGTCTGCACTGTCGCCATGATCACAGGTTTCTCGGGATTCCCCAAGAAGACGTATCTACACCCCAATATCAGAGGGTAGATTGGTTCATCTATCACTGCTGCTCTGATTTCTCCTTCCACATAGCGAGTTTTCACCGTTATCCTTGCGATGGGAAGTGTCATGAGTGGTATGTCCTTAGTTGCCCCTTGTATTTCCACTGTTTCTGTGGTATACTGACTTGGGTCCACTAGGCTAGACTTCACAACTGAATCATAATCCAAACCTGTATCATAAAGGCACCTTATGGTGACCCCATTACAAATAACATCCTCACAAACTGGGGGGTGATAAGGTTCCTGCTGTCCATTAGGATTAACCTTTAATCTTTGAGTCCCCGACTTCATTGCAGCAATGTTTGAAGGTTTCCTTCTACAAAATTCGGTGTTATGGTTATCTCTCTTGCACCATTTACACCATCTTTTTCCTTGGTTAAACGGTTTTCTTTCATTGGATTTTTGGTCATTGAACTGTGAGTTTCTGTCGCGATAGTCATTTCTTGGCCGTTCAAAGTTTGTCCTACCTTTATTACCCTGTTCTCTATTATCAAATTTATTAAATTGCTGTGGAGCTTTAAAATTGTCTATGTGCTTCTTTTTAGCACCACTTACCTCTGCCTGGGCTGCCTGATACCTCTCAGCAACATTTAAAACCTCCCCCAACTTCTCTGCACCTTGTTCCATGAGAAATTTTCTCATGTCTGGAGCCATGGACTCTCTCAATTGCTCAATCATGATCATCTCTTTAAGATCTTGGGTCTTCCCCAGAGCAGTCCATTTCTCCAAATAGGTTTCCAGTCTGGCAGAGAATTGGTGGTATGTCTCCCCAGACAACAATTTGGCATTTCTAAATTTCTTACGATAAAATTCACCATTCTTCTCGTACCTTAATAACAAAGCCTGCTTTAACATGTCATAATTGTCTTGGTCTTCCCTGTTCATTTTAGCAAAGACTTCATAAGAAGTACCTCTCAGTCCCTGTGATAGCTTTAAACTCCACCTCTCTCTCTCTAACCCATATGTAGTAGCTAATAACTCAAAACGTCCTAGGTACCCCTCTATGTCATCGTCTTTTTCAACAAAATGGTCTAAATGAAACCCCATAGCTGAGTTTGAGGCTCCCAGACTGGGCGTAGCATCTGAGGCAAAAGGGCTGGCACCATTTTCAGGAGCCTGGCCTTGTAATTCCAGCTCCCTTAGTCGTAATTCGTGCTCCCTTTGCAACCTTCTATCTTCTGCCTCCCTTTCGGCCTTTTTATCTTCTGCCTCCCTTTCGGCCTTTTTATCTTCTGCTTCCCTTTGCTGTCGTTTCTCTTCTGCCTCAATCTGCAGCCTCTTAATTTCTCTATCAGCCTCAATTTGTAACCTCTTCTCTTCAGCTACTCTTTCAGCCTCTAATTTTCTTTCAACCTCTTTTTCTAATCTTCTTTCTTCCCGTTCAATATATTTATCACATTCAGCCGTTACATATTGAATTAAAATCTGACCATCCATTCCCATCTCCTTCGCCGTTAGCACAGCAGCTGATCTAAATTTTGCCAGCTCCGCCATACTTTTTAGACACTATAGTAATAAGCAAAATAAAATGTCCAACCACTAAAGCAATTCTAATTACTATAGTTTAAATTAATTATACTTAACCAGTTAACTAATTAATTATCACTGGCTGTGAAGATTCACCAACTTTTATTTTCACTTTTAATTTTAAGGGACACTGAATTTTTATAATTTGTTCCCTTAATTTAATTCTCCCACCAGGAGATCCTAATATTATTGATAGGCTAATGATCCAGGAACAAGAGACCCAAATATATGTAGTGGTTTTGATGGTATTGTATGATTGTGATATTACTTAATGTGAAGTATGAGGTCATCTGTGAAGGCTCCTGAGATAAATGTAGCTGTGAATAGACAGAAGGCCCTTCTTGCTACAACAACGACCTCACACCTATCTTTTTTATTAATGAATGTGGCTACGTTAAGATTCTAGGGTAATGATATGTAATGTGTGGTGGTAGTGTACATACACACACATATATATTTAACAAGTCTAATAGTATTAATAAAATGTTACAACACACTGAACTAACTCAAGCTGTGTAAAATTTTTGATATTAATATTTTCTTTAAGTTTATTTGTTCTGAACCAAGGTTTTATTTTGGCCAGAACATATGAAAGGTTTTGAAATTAGAAATGAAATGCATGAATATATGGCATAATAAATGAAAGGTGTGTACATATGTATTTCACAATAATATTTAATATTACTACTGTTTATTTTTAATTTTGCTGGGAGAATGATGAATGGATGTGCTGTTGGAGTGGCCTCATCACTCCCTGTATATGGCTAATAACACTGTCCATTTATTAATGGGGATATAGTTAGTGTTGTTAAAACGAAGTTGGTGACTCTCCAGCAGACCAGACGCTCACTTATCTGGTGTGAGTAGTTCTGGAGATGGAATCTGGTGCTGGAATGTGGTGGCCCTCGCCTCTCCGTGCTTGGGGGCAAATAAAGGAATCTGGTGTCCCCACCTCTCCGTGCTTGGGGGCAAATAAAGGCTGCTCTGCTAAAATATTTACTGCACGGTCCATTCTGGTATAATTCAACACCTCATTTGACACCACATTGGTGCCAAATAAAAAACCCACAGTTCTGAAATAAAAGTATTGGTCATGTGTCAGAACTCTACCTCATGAGCCACTACTACACACAACATTATACAACAACACCACATAGACAGGGTCAGATCTCTCTGACCATACAGCACACCTACCAAGTTGGTTTCACATAGGATACGTTCCCCCAGACTACATATTCTGAAATATAATTATTAGTTTCTTGCCATAGAATATGATAGGTGATATGTTTCACTGATCTCAACACTTGATCCGCCTTTCATAATCCTTGCTGGAGTTTATGTATTTTATTTGTCTCTAGACCCTGAACTGGGGCGGGGGTCTAGAGCGAACCCTTACTTGTTGTAAGGAACAGATTATGCTATTGCAGTATCAAATCTCTCGAACCTTAAACAAATATTAAAATGTACAAATAAATACTTTATCTTACCAGAATTATGAATATAGAACACAGTAGATACTAGCAAAACTCAGCTGAGCTGCTGGCTGTATTATGGCGTCCCTCTAAATCTTTCAATTAGCTTGGGGAAATATCACCATTAATTAATTACTGTGTCTACTAGGACAACTTATGCAGAATGGCCAAGATGCGCGTCTGAGCGCCGATAATATGTTTATCTGTGGCCAATCAGCGCTTTACTTATTTGAAATTCAAACCCCTTTCAAAAAAAGTCACTTCAGTCATACCTCAGTCAAGTATGTCTTATTGTCTGTTGGTTCGTCCGTCTCTACTTGCGTTTCACAAAACAAAACACTTGTTTTTTTGAACCAACTCTGCCCTCCCCTACACAATTTTGCCTATAAAGTTATTTTTAGCCACCTCTGTCCGCTACTCCCCCTCTCTTGCATACTAACTAGATTTTAGCACTTGCGTCTCAAGGCGCGTTTACTTTGAAAATTAGTGACAATTTTTGTTCCAATGCAGTCGCTCGCTGATATGAACAACACAGTCTTTTGTCAATATCTTTCTTATTATCTATCCGTCTGTATAAATGAAAGCATATTATTTCACTGCTCAAGATGGGCCATCCGGCCAGCTAGGTTTTATATTCCTAACATTATTATTAAGAAAAGTTACTTTTCAAGGTTATTTATTTTTTTGAAATATGTTCGAGAATCGTCTGTACTGCGTTAACCGCTGAATTCAAATAAACGGTCTAAGTTATCGCAAAAGCGTCCAAGAAATGACTGTTGCGTATAACAGCTAAGGTCCCTTTTGTCGATTTCTTTACCTTGTGTCACTTGGGACGTGAATTTTTTTTCCTCCTTTCCCCACCAATTGTGTCTCTCTCTAGCCTTGCTAGTTGCAAGCACATGTTCAGTCATATTTTTTTTTCTCTTCTTTTGATCTCCGTTCTCAACCCGTTTCGAGGGTAAAGTTTTGCTTTCACGTCTAGCAAATTAATTTCCATGGCGTGTGGTGACCCGCGGCCTGGGCGATCATGTACTCGAGTAACTTACGCATCATTTTTATCCCTACTTTTTATCGTTGGAGATATTTTAACGTTGTATCACGGTAAATATCATCACAGAGGCAATCACGTGACAAGGACATACCAGTGAAACAAGAGGTGAAGAAATGAGAAGTGGACACGACATATCATTTAAACTATAATTGAGGAAATGATAGACGTAGACAGGACATAAAAAAACAATGACAAAATTTACGGACACGATCACAGCGACTTTCCCAAAATGTCCAAAGCAGAAGAAACGAAAGAAAACCTATAGGTTGTCATGAATCCTTTTTTTTCTTCCCGTTATTGCTGCTAGACTCACCTTTATTCTTGTGTTTTTTATTAATCTGTGCATGCACTATCTTTTTCCTTTTCTATTTTCTATTGCTCTTCTCGATGGCCGCATTACCTTCCTTGTTATTATTCGTATTTTTGTTGACTGTCTTGGTACTGCTGTCCTCTTATCGTTTTCTTAAATCTCGTATTTCTCGTAATTCTTCTTGTTGCTGTCAACTTTCTTGTTTTGCTAATTCTTGTTTTTTTACTTCTGTCAATTTCTCTTCATCTCCTTCAGTTTGCACGTTTTTATTTTAAGACTTTTCGCCGCTTGTCTCTTTTCCTTTTGCTCTGGATCGTCTCTAAACATAATCACAAGTCCTGGTGATCTTATAATTATGGCGTCTTTTTAAATTAGGGATCATATTAGACATGCCATTAATCTTGTCGGATTTATGTTTTATTTGCTTCGGGTTTGCCTTCAGCTTTATTTGTTTATGTAAGAGATGATGTCATTAACACAGTCACTATCCAAATGTTTCATGTATGTTATAATGACACTAGAAAGTAACTCATCAAAGAAATCGGGTTTAGATATGGTGTGGTTTGTTATGCTTCATGTCTCGAGGACGAACTCCGCCTATGCCGGTCTCAAGCCCGGCTGAAAATGTAGAAGGGTGGCCTGCATATCCGTAAAATGTTGTGAAAGTTGACTTATATCACACTTCCTGCTCACTCTTCCAAATGTCTTCCAAGACTGCGTTTATCTATAATCACCTGTTGCAAACAGTCGAATCGGAAGTGATTATGCAATCTTAAGCAAACACTTCATGCTCTCATCTACCTGGAGCCAATGTGGTATTAACACGTTTAGTAATTCAATTAATCTCTCAGGGATGGGCGATACCCTTTGCCTGGACATACGTAGTGAAGTGTGACAAATGGAAACAAAGACTCTAGTACGGAGTTCTCTGCGGCGAAAATGAGAAATAAAGAAAGGGAGGGGATTGGGGGAGGACAATGGAAGAAAAATTGAACGGTCCAATTTGGTGACACAAGGGCAAAAAGCATCGAGGGCTATCACCTAAGGGGCGCATTCCCATGGTCAGTTATGACTGAAGGGGCTATTATTATCATTAGATTATTATAATAAAACAAAAAATTGACAAAGCTTAAACGTTATTTACATATGTTGCTAAATGTGGCGAGTTTAACAATAACCGTTGATTTTTTTTTTTTTTTTTTTTTTATAAACAAGACTGGTTTCTTTTTTATTTCAAGGATAAACTGACATTGTACATGAATTTTAATATTTTCATTTTCTGCTCTACTTTTACGTTTATTCTACATTTAATTGACCTTTATTTGCAGTTCTGGTCTGTAGTATTTGATGAATAAGAGAAGATTTGGGGGATGGGGACACCCTGTATCATGCGCCAGGAACGTGTAACAGTTTTCAGATTTCCAGAGCTGATTGATCACAGAAGGTAAAGGCTGGAAATCATAAAACACTTGGGATATATCATGTGAGAGACGGTATTTGAATGATGACCTCATCAAAAATATAAACCATGAAGTTTAGAATTCCACATTCATTTATCTTCTTCTCTGCCTTACAGCCTTATGCCCCAGCTGTTACAACTCGTATCAAGTTTTCTTCATACTTTTGTATATATATTTCAAGTATGCACTTCACTGACTATATTATTGTAACTTCGTGTTCATAGTTTTCTGAATACATTAGACAGAGATTGGAATAATACTCGAGATTGTTATTACTTTAATGTGTTCAAAGATGAAGCACGTACCATTTTTAGTGTTCTCACCTTAGACGTAAGAGTCTACTTTTAGAGTTTGCTCCTTCCAATTGTTATTTGCGTCTGTCTCTATGTTTGTGTTTACCTCTGTTTCTGTATATCTGCGTCTATTTTTTATTATCTGCCTCTATTTTTATGTCTGCCTCTGTTTTTTTTGTCTGTATCTATTTTTTGGATCTAAAGTTTTTTTTTTTTTAAGTCTGCCTCCATTTTTGGGTCAGTTTATATTTTAGGGGTTGTCTCTATTCTTAGTGTCTGTCTCTAGTTTATTTGGGTCAGTCTCTATTTTTTGTCTGCTTCTGTTTTCTTTATATCTGCCTTTGTTTTTATATCTGCCTCTTTTTCTTTATATCTGCCTCTGATTCTTTATATCTGCCTCTGTTTCTTTACATCTGTCTCTGTTTCTTTAGATCTGCCTCATTTTCTTAATACCTGCCTGTATTTTTATACCTGCCTCTATTTTTTAATATCTGCCTCTATTTTTTATATCTGCTTCTGTTTCTTTAAATCTGCCTCTGTTTTTTTATATCTGCCTCTGTTTCTTAATATCTCCCTATGTTTCTTAATGTCTGCCTATGTTTCTTTATATGTCTCTATTTTTGTGTCTTATTCTGTTTATTTATTTCTGCCTCTGTTTCTTTATATATGCCTCTGTTTCTTTATATCTGCCTCTGATTCTTTATATCTGCCTCTTTTTTTTAATATCTCCCTCTGTTTCTTAATATCTGCCTATGTTTCTTTATGTGTCTCTATTTTTGTGTCAGCCACTGTTTCTTTATTTCTGCATCTTTTTCTTTATATATGCCTCTGTTTCTTTATATCTGCTTTTGTTTCTTTTTATCTGCCTCTATTTCTTTTTTTCTGCCTGTCTCTTTATATCTGCCTCTGTTTCTTTATATCTGCCCCGTTTATTTATATCTGCCTCTGTTTCTTTATATATGCCTTTATTTTTATATTTGCCTCTGTTTCTTTATATCTGCCTCGATCTTTTTATATCTGCCTCTGTTTCTTTTTTATCTGCCTCTGTTTCTTAATATCTACCTCTGTGTCTTTATATATGTCTCTATTTTTGTGTCTGCCTCTGTTTCTTTTTATCTGCCTAAGTTTTTTATATATGCCTCTGTTTCTTTATATCTGCCTCTTTTTTAGTGTCTGCCGCTGTTTTGTTTGGTCTGCCTCTATTTTTTGGTCAGTTTCTATTTTTGGGTTGCCTTTACATCTTTGTGTCTGCCTCTATTGTTTGGATCTGGTTCTATTTTATTGTATGACGTCACCAGACTTAACGGTCTTTTATATTTGAACATGCTCTCTAATATAACTGACTAGGTTGAACGGGACACGCTTCGCCAAATTTAATTTGTCAAAAAATGAAACGAATGCCTAGCAACGCTGTTAATTCGCTTCCAGGATATGTGGACTCTAGTCACTAACTCTCCTTTTAAAGCTGTAGAGAATTGATAGAACTGATATTATTTAAACAACATTGCACAAAACTTGACCTTGATAACTTGACCTTGACAAGGCGTTAGGATTTATGGTTAGTCTATAACGCGACGCACTAAAGACGACTTATCAATGGAAACGTACGGTTACGTATGAGTCAACCACTGCGGATTATAACGTCTTCGTTGTTCCCTATGTTTCAGAGCCATACAATGAGACTAAATGTGTGGGTTGAGAGACTATTATATATGACATGGACTCTATATATTTTAATACCCATTCAAGTCACTATGCAATGAAAGCTCCTCTTATCACCTCATGTTATAATGTTCGGTGGAGAAAGTTGGTAGGGTCTTATGGTCATTTTCGGACTCACAGGGGGACTTGTCAAACACATCGTCTTAACTTTACTTTAGGCAGCACTTTGTGCCGGTCAAAAATGCAAAATGTTACGTTCTCTATAAGTCTTCATTAAGAGAAACACGGCTTATACATATTCACTGACGTGTATTGAGCATAGCGGGCATTTATTTATCCTATTTAAAATATAGCTATATATTTCTATAATAGCAATAAACACCAGAAACATTTTCCTAGTAATTTAAAATACATTGTAATTGCTTTCTTTGCTACAACAGTGATACAAACAAAATTATATAAAGTAACTATTTAATTTTTTTAAAGTTATGACAAACTTGTCCCTATATATTACTCCCCTTGTAATAAAAATTACGTCCCTTAGATAAAACGCATAAATGTATCTTAACGTTTAAGTATGAGGGAAATAACAATGCGATGGTAGTGGAACATTGATAAGAGTTCCAAATGTCAATGTCTGGTTGTGTAGCGAATGCAGAAAGTTAGTTAAAAGTCAATGTCTTTACGTGCTTATTGTATGTGTGGGAACTGACTTTTGGCCCCCCCCCCCTGTTTTCCTCTCCCCCCCCCCCCCCCCCCCCCCCTCCCCCTTCCACTTCCTTTCTTTTTCTCCAATGCGTATGGAATCAATACTTGCTGAGTTTGTCTATGTAACCCGCCAAGCACTCCAACGGAGACAAATAACATTCATTAATGTAACTGCTATAATATAAAAGCCTATTTGTGTTGCAAGAAAGTGCTAAATATCTCACAACTGGATTAAACTAATATTAAATCCAGGCTTGCGCCGTGCCCCCCCCCCCCTTTTTTTTTCCCTCCTCCAACCCCAATATATAAAATAAAAAAAGGCAACCACAGATGAAGTTTGAAAGATGTGTGCAAGAGAGACATGAATAGATAAATACAGGATTCTGGGAGGACAGAGATGCTGATCGCAGAAAGTCGAGATGCTCCCTACGATAATGCGAAAACAGGCTCTTACAACACCCTGTGGAAATAGCCATTTTAGAGATGCCCCCTAAACGAAATGGGTTCAGTTCAAAACGGAGGAAGAATAGCCAAGAGAAGGATGTCACTTGAGAGCCACGACCCAAGGTTGACCGCTGCCATAAAATGTCAAGGTCGATCAAATGATCACAGCATACGATTTACTATTTCTACAAAGTGATTGACAAGTCAATTTCTTCTATTTAAAATGTTATTATCAGCACTTGTACCTACTGGATATACATAACATGCATGTCGAAACAAGGAGTAATAAATACCATATGAAATTTGACAAATTCGTCGTATTATTTTATTCCCATAAATTAAAAAAAAAATACAGCAAAAAAAAAAAAAATTATAAAGTGATTAATAAACGTAACGTTACAAGACAGAGCAAACATGATTGCCCGCCACGATGTCACGTGATCTCACCTTGCGCTGTTGAGTTAATGTGACACATCATTTTATGTCATAAAATAACAGGTAAGTCGCTGTATTGTGATGTTTGTTTCATATAAAGTAATTGGATAACAGTAAGAACTAACAAATTAAACATAACAAGTGACTTTACAATTACCCTGTACAATCACGTGTCTTGTTACAAATACGTTGTTAGCAATAATCTAAAGAGCATGTCGTAAAGTTCTCGGGAATCTTTGAAGAGACAAAGACATAATAAAACCACTGCACATTCAGACATGTCGTTGAAGCAAATAATACGAGGTCGTGAATGAGGATGGTAACTTCATCACGTAAAACAAATTGCTTCAAGAACCACCGCTGCCATTGTATCCCATGCTATACGAGGAGCGCAAAAGAGAATGAAGATTGTCACAGCATGGTCAACAGCTGTGGACTATGTGCTCCACAGGGATCAGGTACGGAATGTCAGTCGTGTCATAAGAGTTGACCAATAGAGTGTTGTGAGCTTGGCGACATGAAACTGCGTGTTCAGCAGGTCAGGGGAGAATGTAAAGGGGAATCTAATTGGTGGAGAAGAAAAAGGGAGGTCAGAGGTGGAAAGATAAAGGCAGGGAAACGCATGGCGACGTGGACTGGCAAAAGTGAATGATTATGATAGGAAACTCCATAGAGAGCGATACAACAGGAGGCAATCTGATCATCAGAAGTTGTACCCGCGTCCATCAAGTGTTTCGTCCCAATACTCTCCTTTACACTCTAAGGGGCGGGCCCACCTGGGTCATGACTCCCAAGTGTCTCTGCCGCCTGTTGTCTTATGCAGAAAATGAACCCATTACACCTTGGTTGCAACTTTAAAATCCACCATTCCACCAGCCTGAGGCAATTGTAAAAGTAAACCACCCATTTGATGAAGACAAATTATTGCCGTCGTTCCGCAGCACACCACGACTAGGAACAGACCCTGACACACCTGCGCGAAGCTAACAAGGCGTCAAGCCACTGCGCGTTAGCAACTGAAATCTACCTGCGATCGACACCTCATATAAAACACCGCGTGTTACATGTAAGATATTCCTTTCACCAAAACAACGAACAACTCAATATATTTTTCTGGTGTTTCCTGTACCACAGGTAGGGATAGAGTTTACTATCCCGAGTTCTTTAGCCCATTGCGGTTGTTCCACCGCCAGCATGATACATTTTCAGCAGTTTCACTAAACCTCTTCAGTGCCCTTGTTGTCGACTCTTCAGTGCCCTTGTTGTCGACTGTCACCTCAGCCCCAACAATTTCAATAAATCATACACTGATGCAGCCACGAGCTCTCATGCACCCACATAAACAACCATGACCCTTGGAGTGAACCCATCGTGTCTCAGATCCGCGGCTAGATCTCTATATTTTACCGCTTTAAACGAATGTTGCTAGTCCAATCTGGATTCAAATGGCACGGTCAGCTTAAGGTAGAAGTATACCCAGAAAAGCTTAAAAAAATAAAAATCCAACAATTTTCATTTTCATGCTTTAAATCATCGTCAAAATGTTCTTGAACTAAAAATAATTCATAGAAGCTTAGAGATACTCTGGTTTGATAGGAATCAGTGTTTTTCTACACACACCCCCTTGAGTGATTTGCATAGCAACCAATGTTTATAGTTGGTTACCACGTGAATAATGACCCAACAAGAAGGTGCGTAATTGTAAAACTGCGAAATTATAATTATACATAGGCAACAGGAAAAAGATATTTATAACTTTTCCACGGGGAATCACTCAATGATTTCTTGTGAATTTTTCAAAAGTGTGTGTCTAGAAAGCTTTGATCGTAAATTTCAACATTTGTTACATGCATAGTGCATTTTCACCAACATCAACTCTATTTATTGCTAGTTTTATACTGATTCTGTATAATAGTAGTTAGCAGAGCTTCTTTTGTTCACAATGAGAAATAAGACAAAGACTGGGAGGCGTGTACACCAACAAACCGTTGCCTGAAAATGAGACACCTATTGTCGATAGTGACGCTATAAAACCTCTGTGCTCCTCAGCAAAGAAAATAAAGGTCATAAAGGTCCAAGAAAGTGAAGGACAAGCTAAAAATGACAACAAAGGAAATGGGTTTATCCTTATGGATGTAAAACTACTGTTTGGGTTTTTATGCGCTAACTTTAGATATGACAAATGTTATCAGTACTCACTGACCTGTGAGATCGTCGAAGAGACTCGGAATGGCTTTTGTCATGAAATCAGTATCAAGCGCACAAACAGTGGCGAATGGACTGCCAATTTCAATACTTCTGATGTTTCATCTTCAGCTACTCACAAACAAAGAAGTAAATGTGCGAATGGTGGCATTTGTGCGTTCTATTGGGAAAGGCCACAGTGCATTGCAGAATTTTTCGATATACATGAACATAAGTCAACGCATGGCAAAGAAAGCATACAGGAGAACGCTGCACAGGATCTATTCAGCAAGTAAGGACATTGCAATGGAAAGACCCTGAGAGCACTGAAAATGGGATTCATAGACACTGCAGCTGCAGTAGAAGGAGACCTTTATTCAACAGGAGCTCATTAAACTTCATTTTGTGAGTTCTTTTTCTGTTTTTCTTTGTTTTCTCGGAATTGTCTTTTTAGCATAATTGGTGATCTTTGAAACAAGATATCTCTGGATCTGTACATTCAATTGACATGAAAATTAACACAGTTGGTTATCATATAATCTTACAGATTATGACTTAAAATGGATACAATTGAATTCAAAATTTTAGTTTTATGACCATCATGCATATATAATGAGGCACAAATATCAAACATTCAAGAAATATAAATTTTGAAAATTCATTACAAATCAACCTTTCGGTCAATATCTGTTATTTTAGATCAAAACCTTAAGCTATATATACTAATTCAATTTGCCAAGTTTCAGTCAGATCCTTGTAAAAATAACATAGTTATGATGTTTTAAAAAAGGTGTATAATTTATTCACTACGGCGGCCATATTGGATAGCTAATTTGCATAATTAATGAGGTCATTATGTGGACAAAAATGTTAAGTCCATACTAACACTATACCCATGGTTGTTTGTTTCTGAGATGAAAATTTGAGTTTTTTACCCTACAAGGTAGTCTACTACCTTAATCAATATAACCTGGTGCAACGGTGAAGAATGCAGCGCTATATCCGGCCGTCTGATACTCTCTGGATATGCCCCTCGTCCAGGTAGGTCTAACGCCATCTCCCAGTCATTTGCACGGTCAAGAAAAGATGGTAAACTGCTACCTGAATTACTCAATTTGTGGTGTGCTGACTTTCCTGCTCTCAGAAAGTATGTATTTGCGCTGTTCGGCCTGACTTTGCTATTCGCCCTCATCCTTTCCAGATCTATTTTCGCAGTCTCCTGTAAGAGTGGCCGTATGACCACCACCTCCAGCATTCATGCTAGGGCCCAAGGATAATAAAGTAAACTACCATTGTGGTTGAAAAAGACAACAAATTTATAACTAAATAAAATCAAGTATGATAAAGTAAACTACCATTTTGTTAGAAACATACAATAGATTGGTAACTAAAATAAAAGAAGAGAAAAAAAGTTAACCCAGGGAAATTAACATTAGGAGAAGGGAGAATTACGGAAAAAGCGTTAGTATTAGAATGCAGGCCAAGCTTAGCTGGGTCATGTGATATTTTTATCCAATAATTAGGTGTCACCGTGAGGTTTGGTAGGATAATAATTTGGTTTTGTTGAAACAAGGGTGCATAAAAAAAATGGTTTGGGAAATTTGAATAGTTTCGGAAAAGGGCTATTTGTTCTACAGATGGGAGATAAAATGTTGTACAGTAATACTTAGAGGGGAAGGGAGAGAACCCTTTAAATCAAAGCTATTGAAAACAAGTCTGGCTAACACTTACATTGTTTCTATGAGTACACAGTTAGGGTGTAGAAAATTTGCATATCAAGAGTGTTTTAGTAAGCCTTAAGAGGGGAAAGTAACATTTTAGCAAAAAACCTCCAAGGGAGACAATAACTAATTAACGTACCTTACAGGTTTTGTGATTTGGGAACAGGAATAAACGCACGAGAAAAATGTGAGTAAGATGTAAACAGTCATGGAACGAACCTCACTGACTCGCCAGCCGGGGAATTAACCGTGAGTTTGTGATCGGTGGTGAACTGAACAATGGACCAATCGTATTGAGTGGAAAACAGATAACGGATCATGGGAATGAATTGAAGGACAAAAGAGGTTAGTCCTACCAGAAAAGTTGACAAAACGAGACGTGCCGTGCTGGGCTCTCAACTCAATGAAAAAACCTGTGGTTGACAGGAGGTTACCCAGTTGAAGTAGCTAGACTTAGATCTATTAGTGGTAGCAATTCTGGAGAATAGCTTAAATTGTGGTTAACAAACTGTGCTGAACATATAGGATTAGCAGAGGGGGTGAATAGTAGGAATTGTGATAGGTGCTGGAATTCGCATGTTATTGTAAGAGAACGCTTGAACTATTTTATAGACTTTTCAGGAAACTTATTTTCCCAAGAGGTTGATGACGCTCACAGTTAAAGGTGCGTGAAACAAGAGAGAACAGTGAATCAAAGGCACGGCCATATAAAGTACAAGATTGTTAATATTTATTTGTTGATTGCTAGGTTGGGCTGTATTATAAAGAAGAGGAGGCAATGTCATTAGACAAGAATAAAGATCAAGGTTTTGCAACACTGACTTATGAGACAAGTTATGCGCTCTCTCACGTCAACGTAAGTATCGAAGCCAATACTACAACACTAGCCGAGGTTCGATTTACAATATAAATTGTGATTTGATTGATATGCCTTTTAATAGAGAATAAGACTGACCAGGTTTATACGGATAAGAGGAAAGAAGAGTGAAGGGTGTATTTGATAACTATGAAACAACTCATGCGCTTTCTCATTAAAGAGTAAGTATGAAGATGCCACCACCGCTGTCACATACTACTATTACTAATTGGCGCCATGACCACTCTTCCTCATAGCGACAATATGGCTATACCATTTCCAGAGGAAACATACCAACAGCACCACCTCTAGACCAAGAATCATAGAAAACAGAAAGAAAATTGTTTCAAGTGGGAATACATATGAAATAATTGTAAAAGAGACTGCTATACAACAGAAATAGCAGCATAAATAAGTGAGTTGAAGAGACATTGAGACATGGAGAGGTGTTCGAAAACCAGAGAGAACAGAAAGAAGAGAATAGCAATGAGAGACTTCGCTTCAGAGTTAAAGCGTTGTAGAAATTACGCAGTCGATTTCCCTTGCATAAGAATAGTAGATGGATGGGTTGCAAAAGTTTATAAGATAGAAATAAAGGACATTGTTGAAATAAAGCTACAACCATTGATAGTGAAAGAAGGGAGACTAAAATTAAATTTGAACAAACGAACTGAACCTACAGTTACTAGAATGGAACCTCAAACAAAGAAAGTCGCAGTGCAAACGGATGACAAGTGTAAGAAGAGTCTAATCCCAGTCAGGGTAAGGTCAAGACAAGTTATAAATGATTTACCTGATTTGGTCAGTGCTGAAATAGTCGATAAGATAGAAAACGTGACATCTGAAGGAAGAGATGTGAAGAATGACAGTGCAATCATGAAGCCAGATACATTCTTGTCGATTCAATGGAGTCAAACACAGGAACGTAAGAAAGATAAACCGTACAGAAAAGTCCATCAAACAATTGCTAACATTTCAGAGCTAGAAACTGTTGACAGTATGCTGAACAGTCTAGTGTCAAAAGGAATAGGTGTTCTAGAAGACATGAAGACATTACTTATGACCCAGATGGGAAAGTCAAGTCAAAGTAACAAGAATATTATTGATAACGTAAAACAAAGTAACATTCAAGATCAATTACAAGATGAGAAACAAGAAGCTGTCAAATGCAAAGATCCAGAAACAACTGACCTGAATGCACAAAGTTATGTACCGACTCCACAGTTGACCGATGTTCCCTTAGATAGTGGATATTCAAGAGATGATAGCCCTAGTCCACAAAAGAATCAGGAGCAGCTGAAGCAAGTCACATCATCAGCACAGATAGACACAGCAACACAAACAGAGAATAAGGTTGCAGTTTCAGCAACACAAACAGAGAATAAAGTTGCAGTTTCAGCAACACAAACAGAGTATAAAGCCGCAGTTTCAGCAAAACAAACAGATGTTGAACTTAACACTGACACATCATGTAGGCATATAAGAATAGCAGTAAGAAGGAATTCTATCAAAGCAGGTCCACAAGAAGTACACGACATAAACACATCATGCAGGCGTACAAGAACAGCACATTGTCCCTATAACGACACAGCAAGTAGAGAGCAGGAAGTACAGAAGAGAGTAAAGATGGTTAACAATAGTTCGGAGGAGAAGAAGAAAATTATCAAGGTAGCTAACCCAAGTGAACAGGAGATGAAGAAAGCATCAAAAGACGAACTGAAGAGATCTAAACCTAACACTGTAGTACTAAAGTATGCACAGAGACCTCTGAAGAAGAGGTTTCATACAGACTTATCGGGAAGACAAGATGAAATTCGCAGACTTGTGGTGAGAATATTAGAGGAACTTAATTACTTGGATGTCAAGATAGCAGATAGACCCGTGTTCTAGGTTCGTCATCAAGTTACCCAGACAGTGTATCGTCAGATGAAGAAGATAAAAAGTACCAGGTTGACATCGAATTTGAGTACGATTCGTTAAGTGCAGAAAAAAGTACTATAGACTCTAACGAGAATACTCCAACTGTAAAGGAAATAAAGAAGGCAATAAAAGATATCCTAAAAATATCCGATCTTAACACCTTGACAGTACAGAAGATTCAAGAATTGCTGGCAGCAAGGTTTAATAAAGACTTCTCAGACAGGCAACAAGAAGGGCGCAAACTTATGCTTGAAGTACAAGGTACAGGTCTAATGTACCGCCGCCTCATTACGCCTATGACGACATCCATTCAACCAGTCCGGAAGACAGAATACAAGTAGGGCAGCATACAGAAAGTGAACAGTACAGTGAGATTCTAGAGGATACGACAGCAATAAGAAATGAATGGAACAGTGCTGATAATGAAATAGATGCACCATACAAACACACGAGAGCGGCAGAACAAAAGAGCAGAGCACGAGAGCAACAGCTATTGAAACAAAATGACCAACAAATAGAGACTAAACCACAAAGTGGTGCAAGTCAAACCCAGGACATTGAGGAGACATCAGCTAAAGATTCAGATACGCAGGAAGAGATAGAGCAGGAGAATATAAGAGGAAAGAAGAGACAGAGGTTGTCGTCTTCAGACGATTCGGCGGATAATAGACAGCATCTAGCAAAGCTAAGACATGTAGAAGAGGTCAGACGGAGGAGGAAGAATAAGATAAGAAATGGTGGTGCAGCGAAGAGTACCGAAGATATAAAGACACTATTTCAGTATATGGACAGGAAGTTTGAAGAGTTAGAAAAGAAGACCCAGTCCACGGTCACACATGAAGCGAGTACAAGTACAGATCGAGGGTATTTAGATCTAAAAGCCGAGATAAGCTGAGACATAGAAGTGATAATAGAAGAAGAGATACGGATCGAAGGGATTACCGATCCAAGAGCCGAGAAGCTTATAGAAACAGTAGTAGAAGTAGAGAAACTACTAAGGATCGAGGAAGATACCGATCTAGTAGTAGAGAGGAGGAGAAAAATAGGAGCAGTAATAGGGGAGATACTAGGAGTATAAGTAGAGGTCGAGGTACCGACACAGAACCTGAAAGAAATTCAGGGAGCACAAGAAAGGAAGAAATGGAAGATAGCGATAAACCGAAGAAAACGGTTAATGAAATCGTAAGAAGTAAGGAGGTTGAGAAAAATTCAAGAGATATAAGAGATAGAGAGGTAGAGAGGAAACAAAGTGTTAATGAAGTCAGAATAGTAGAAGGGACTCAAGATATTGATAAACAGATAGCATTAGAATCGCGCAGGAGCAAAGAGACCATGATGATGAAGTTTTTAGATATGGTGAATAAGTAAGAAGAATGGGAGAGAGTAGCAGGAAGCTATGAAAGGAGAGACATAGCATATTAAGATACATAACAAGATGGTGGCGGCAGCTGAGTCTTGAGAAGACTTAGTATAATTGGTCTGTACCGCACACAAGAGAGAACTGAGTACACCTGACCAATAGGATACTGCAGTAGGGGAGAAGAGTGAAGGAGATGTAAGAGGTAGATTCGAGGCCATGATAGTTGGGAGGAAATTTTGTGAAAAGTCGTGGTGACGACGGCAGAAATACTAGAAACTTAGATTTTTGGTGAAGCAGCAGAGGAAGACAGCAATTATGGAACAAAATAAAGTGACAATTATAACTATCAGCCACAAGTTAACATTATCCTAGACGATCAAGTCGGGACATTGAAGATGAGAGACCTTTGCAGTCAACGAGAAGTGAAATACTACAGCAGAGTCGGAGCCTTACGGAAGAAATAAAGAAGCAATAATCACATGAGAGTCTACCTGCACTACACAAAGACAGCACATCAGTGTTCGCAATGTTAGTCACATGGTCACAACCATCGTTCCCTATCCCTTCGTCAGCCCCAACATATTCCCTGTGACACCTGTCGCAACCTCAGTGATCATGTGAAGCGAACATGTGATGACAGAAGATAGTCTCTTACAGCCTCACACGAAGCAACATAATTCAGCAGAAGCGGAGCATTACAGAAGAAAACTTGAAGTAACAACTACTACTACCAGCCACAACTGCATCCACCAGTCTACACACTACAGTTGCGACGCTTGAAGATGAGATACATTTACGAGCAGCTGAGAAACAACAAAACTTATCATCATTGAAGCTCTACAGCATAGCATACAAACATTCGCAAGAATATTGTTGACAAATCGGTAGAACCGGTATAATCAGAACTTAACAACAGAAAGCGAAGAAAATGACATCTAATGTATGGACAACTTTACCATCACCAGATTCATAATGTAAACATCGTCAAGTATTCAAATCATTGTCATACTGACAACAACATATTAAAATTCGTTCGTCCTCATCCTCCTGCAGAGCGACTATAAACAGATTACAAATGATACCAACTTTATCACAGTACGACAGTCGTCTCTCCAGTAGAGAAATTTACACTGTTGGAGCTTGTAAAAGAGATCTCCACATTCTTACAAGCAATGTAATCGTCGTAAATTACTCACCCAGCAATAGTATTAATTCACAGCACTCACCCAGCTATAGTGCTTAAATACGGTACCCCAATCAACGGTATCCAACGGTTAGTTAGATAATTAGATCTATCAGTGGTTAACATAGTGGTTATTGATATTTCGGAGCATACTTAGACATTTACACTATTCATTAACCTGGTGAACAGACAGGGTAGAACTTTGCGAAGAAACTTAAATGTGTAGAACATTATCACTAGTGATAAAGTACATTGATCACATAGACATGAGTGATAAGTTCATTAGGCTCGGAACATAATCAGAGTGATAATAAAATAGTTTAAATAAAGAGACCATTGTAACTGATAGACTAGATTAAACAATGAACTATCTCAGACTAGAATAAAGACACAGCATTTCAGAAAGCTTAAACAAGATTCCTCACAAGACAAGACTTACCATACTACAGAATTAACACTGTTAATTAGTTTATATAGAACAATTTGCATGTTAATTTATAATGTATTTGTATTTCAGATATGTATTTAGTACGAATTCAAAAAAAAAAAAAAAGAGATGGAACAAGAGACAGAGGCTATGGCACAGACCAAACCTGATTACATTGAAGCAGGAGGACTTACTTGCTCAGATGGAGGTGCACACATGTTACTGATGATGGGCGCCCCAGTGGTTACATGGCAACATAGAGACAAGATGTGATTGTTATGTGGATACGATAACCACTGTTTATTTGAAAAATGATAGTACTGACACTTATTGGTTCAAGTATACATTAGTTTCGTGCATAATGATGTTCAATATTTGGTTAAGTCCGACATACAGGGGTACAATATATACAGTTCAGACTGAGTAACGATTCGACTGGTGCATCCAAGGCTAGCATCAGCCGAGCACATCATGTTCTGACTTAGTGACATAGGTCTTTCGCTATTGCCCCAGGACAGATGTTTGGATTCGCGTAGATAGCTGCACACACGACTGATAATTCGACTGGTGCATCCAAGGCGAGCATCAGCCGAGCACATCAAATTCTGACCTAATAACACACATCTCTTGCTATCACTTTGGGATTTAGTTAATACATGCATGGTGACGTTATAGATATACTACATTCTGACTATCTGTCCGCTACAATGTAATACTGACATTGACGACAGATATTACAGACATATAACGGACTGACAAATCTCTGCTTTCAGTGGCAGTTCCATGTCGCCCTTTGTGTATATATAAATAGAATATTTGATTAAACATGTTTAGATAAATTATGAAATACGATGTTCCATATGTGAGTAATTAATGACATACGCATTATTATTTAGGCTATAGCATAGTCTTACTTTTATTTTTAATTTTCTTGACTGTCTTTGATGTTTTTTGAGCAAGCTGTGGGTGGTATAATATAGAGATGATAGTGGGATAGATAGACTTTGGTTACTTGTTGATGGAACGCAAATGTTTCCCTCTGGGATACATTTGTGCCCCCGGGACGTATATGTAACCGTGAGGTTTGGTAGGATAATAATCTGGTTTTGTTGAAACAAGGGTGCATAAAAAATGGTTTGGGAAATTTGAATAGTTTGGGAAAATGGCTATTTGTTCTACAGATGGGAGATAAAATGTTGTACAGTGATACTTAGAGGGAAAGGGAGAGAACCCTTTAAATCAAAGCTATTGAAAACAAGTCTGGCTTACACTTACATTGTTTCCATGAGTACACAGTTATGGTGTAGAAAATTTGCATATCAAGATTGTTTTTGTAAGTCTAAGAGCAGAAAGTAACATTTTAGCAAAAAACCTCCAAGAGAGACAATAACTAATTAACGCCCCTTACAGGTTTTGTGATTTGGGAACAGGAATAAACGCACGAGAAAAATGTGAGTAAGATGTAAACAGTCATGGAACGAACCTCACTGACTCGCCAGCGGATGAATAAACCGTGAGTTTGTGATCGGTGGTGAACTGAACAATGGACCAATCGTATTGACTGGAAAACAGATAACGGATCATGGGAATGAATTGAAGGACAAAAGAGGTTAGTCCTACCAGAAAAGTTGACGAAACGAGACGTGCCGTGCTGGGCTCTCAAGTCAATGAAAAAACCTGTGGTTGACAGGAGGTTACCCAGTTGAAGTAGCTAGACTTAGATCTATTAGTGGTAGCAATTCTGGAGAATAGCTTAATTTGTGGTTAACAAACTGTGCTGAACATATAGAATTAGCATAGGGGGTGAATAGTAGGAATTGTGATAGGTGCTGGAATTCGCATGTTATGGTAAGAGAACGCTTGAACTATTTTATAGACTTTTCAGGAAACTTATTTTCCCAAGAGGTTGATGACGCTCACAGTTAAAGGAGCGTGAAACAAGAGAGAACAGTGAATCAAAGGCACGGCCATATAAAGTACAAGATTGTTAATATTTATTTGTTGATTGCTAGGTTGGGCTGTAGTATAAAGAAGAGGAGGCAATGTCATTAGACAAGAATAAAGAGCAAGGTTTTGCAACACTGACTTATGAGACAAGTTATGCGCTCTCTCACGTCAACGTAAGTATCGAAGCCAGATACTACAACACTAGCCGACGTTGGATTTACAATATAAATTGTGATTTGATTGATATGCCTTTTAATAGAGAATAAGACTGACCAGGTTTATACGGATAAGAGGAAAGAAGATTAAAGGGTGTATTTGATAACTATGAAACAACTCATGCGCTCTCTCATTAAAGAGTAAGTATGAAGTTGCCACCACCGCTGTCACATACTACTATTACTAATTGGCGCCATGACCACTCTTCCTCATAGCGACAATATGGCTACACCATTTCCAGAGGAAACATACCAACAGCACCACCTCTAGACCAAGAATCATAGAAAAAAGAAAGAAAATTGTTTCAAGTGGGAATACATATGAAATAATTGTAAAAGAGACTTCTATACAACAGAAATAGCAGCATAAATAAGTGAGATGAAGAGACATTGAGACATGGAGAGGTGTTCGAAAACCAGAGAGAACAGAAAGAAGAGAATAGCAATGAGAGACTTCTCTTCAGAGTTAAAGCGTTGTAGAAATTACGCAGTCGATTTCCCTTACATAAGAATAGTAGATGGATGGGTTGCAAAAGTTTATAAGATAGAAATAAAGGACATTGTTGAAATAAAGCTACAACCATTGATAGTGAAAGAAGAGAGAATAAAATTAAATTTGAAAAAACGAACTGAACCTACAATTACTAGAATGGAACCTCAAACAAAGAAAGTCGCAGTGCAAACGGATGACAAGTGTAAGAAGAGTCTAATCCCAGTCAGGGTAAGGTCAAGACAAGTTATAAATGATTTACCTGATTTGGTCAGTGCTGAAATAGTCGATAAGATAGAGAAGCTGACATCTGAAGGAAGAGATGTTAAGAATGACAGCGAAATCATGAAGCGAGATACATTCTTGTCGATGCTATGTAGTCAAGTACAGAAATGTAAGAGATATAAACAGTGCGCAAAAGTCCATCAAACAATTGCTAATATTTCAGAGCTAGAGACTGTTGATGGTATGCTGAACAGTCTAGTGTCAAAAGGAATAGGTGTTCTAGAAGACATGAAGACATTACTTATGACCCAGATGGGAAAGTCAAGTCAAAGTAACAAGAATATTATTGATAACGTAAAACAAAGTAACATTCAAGATCAATTACAAGATGAGAAACAAGAAGCTGTCAAATGCAAAGATCCAGAAACAACTGACCTGAATGCACAAAGTTATGTACCGACTCCACAGTTGACCGACGTTCCCTTAGATAGTGGATATTCAAGAGATGATAGCCCTAGTCCACAAAAGAATCAGGAGCAGCTGAAGCAAGTCACATCATCAGCACAGATAGACGCAGCAACACAAACAGAGAATAAGGCTGCAGTTTCAGCAACACAAACAGAGAATAAAGTTGCAGTTTCAGCAACACAAACAGAGAATAAAGCCGCAGTTTCAGCAAAACAAACAGATGTTGACCTTAACACTGACACATCATGCAGGCATATAAGAACAGCTGTAAGAAGGAATTCTATCAAAACAGGTCCACAAGAAGTACAAGAAATAGACACATCATGCAGGCGTACAAGAACAGCACATTGTCCCTATAACGACACAACAAATAGAGAGCGGGAAGTACAGAAGAGAGTACAGAGGGTTAACAATAGTTCGGAGGAGAAGAAGAAAATTATCAAGGTAGCTAACCCAAGTGAACAGGAGATGAAGAAAGCATTAAAAGACGAACTGAAGAGATCTAAACCTAACACTGTAGTACTAAAGTATGCACAGAGACCTCTGAAGAAGAGGTTTCATACAGACTTATCGGGAAGACAAGATGAAATTCGCAGACTTGTGGTGAGAATATTAGAGGAACTTAATTACTTGGATGTCAAGATAGCAGATAGACCCGTGTTCTCAGATTCGTCATCAAGTTACCCAGACAGTGTATCGTCAGATGAAGAAGATAAAAAGTACCAGGTTGACATCGAATTTGAGTACGATTCGTTAAGTGCAGAAAAAAGTACTATAGACTCTAACGAGAATACTCCAACTGTAAAGGAAATAAAGAAGGCAATAAAAGATATCCTAAAAATATCCGATCTTAACACCTTGACAGTACAGAAGATACAAGAATTGCTGGCAGCAAGGTTTAATAAAGACTTCTCAGACAGGCAACAAGAAGTGCGCAAACTTATGATTGAAGTGCAAGGTACAGGTATAATGTACCGCCGCCTCATTACGCCGATAACGACATCCATTCAACCAGTCCGGAAGACAGAATACAAGTAGGGCAGCATACAGAAAGTGAACAGTACAGTGAGAAAGAAGAGTAAAGGGTGTATTTGATAACTATGAAACAACTCATGCGCTCTCTCATTAAAGAGTAAGTATGAAGATGCCACCACCGCTGTACCTGAACTTATTTGACTTTATATGTGAACTATGAATTGATATTGATGCATGCATTTGAGCTAGGCCTGACAGGTTAAATACAAGAGATAAGGTTGAGAGGAAGAAAAGGAAGATAAATTTTGGGCAGACTATATTTGTATAAGCAAGCGTCTGCAGAAGAGATAATAATAATAATAATACCTTTGAAAAAAAAATTGAGCCAAAGTCTGGATGCATGGATATACAATGGAGATTGAAACATATCCTTTATGAAAAAATGATGGAACTTATATTTTGTAAATAAAGCTGCTGTAGTTGGAATTTCGCCAAGTGAGTTGGTTTGATTTATAAAAGGTGGTGGAGTGGGTGTGCTTGAAATCAGGAGTAACTGAGATTTAAATAACACCAAACGTGCCACTATACAAGCTAGTCGCTACTTAACAACAAGGAGGGAAGAACGAAGCCTGGTTAAAAGAAACGAACCATATATCATCCAAGAATCACTACCTCTGGCGGTGATGGCCAGTCAATAAGAGGAACATTTACTTAGAATATAAGTCAATAGTGAAGAGTTGACGACTTGAATATAACAACTAGGCCTGCCACAGTCACCTAGTTATATATATATATTAAAAGAAGACCCGGTATTGTCACACATTATTGCTAATTGGTGCCTTTGGACCAGTTCGGAGATCACCACCGCTGTCACATTATTACTAATTGCTACCGTGACCAGCTCCCGGTTCACCACCAGTACGGGCACTGTGTCATAGGCTCTTTTAGCTCGAGGGAAGCCAATCTATCGGCAGAAATATTTTTGTCAAGCTGTTAGAGAAATGATCTAAGGTTAACCAGACGTGCTTTGTGATAGTGTCCTGAAGAGTGATGCACACGTAGTTAGACGTAAGGAATCCGGCCAGGTTTCCAATTTGATTAACCTCAACAAGTTTTGTGTAATTATTTCTTGGACGTGATTGAAATCACGACGAAATGTGTAGTTCATTCCTTACTGCCAGTAAGTAGACTCTCGCCAAGCTTGGTTTTATGTACTTTTTCAGAAATGTTTATTCATGTGACAAAATCTTATATAAAAAAAAAAAAACAATGGAAGATAAGAGAAGCAAACCTGAGCTTGCAACAAGAAATCAGACTAAAATAAAATAACACGAGAAAGTAGAGTAAACAGGAAGGATATATGAAAGACTGAGAAAAATCTTTGGAGGACCATGAATATTAGTCCACACAGTTGATTGACCTTCGTTTTATTTGGTGAAGCCATTAGTGATGGAAGAATGTAGGCTATAATGAAAAATAATAACGTTGAAGTCTTATCATGAATGTACATATGGATTGACATTTTGTATGAAGATGCATTTGAATACTTTTGGTTTGATGTAAATAAATTAATCTTGGAAACTTATCGGCTGTTTGAAGAGTTCGTAAACATGAATTTAAACTGGAAGGATGTATGTTTAAAATGCACGATTTAGTGATCAATGGCTCTCCTAATTACATCAGCAAAATAGAAGGAATAATGGATCGAAACCTGATCCCATAGATTAAGTGAGACAATATCCATCTCTGGCGAGCTTTAAGCCAGTAAATAATTAAAATCTCACATGACTAAAGAAAAAATACTATCTAGGTAATAACCCCGACGGCTACATAAGCTTCTTCTTGTCTTTACGCCCCACCCCAAGCTTCCATTTTATTTGTGTTACTGTATGTTTCTAGTAGAAGTACTACATTTTCACATACACAAACACTCATATATATATATATATATATATATATATATATATATATATATATATATATATATATATATATAAATATATATATATATATATATATATATATATATATATATATATATATATATATATATATATACTACTCGTCAAAAGTCAAGGGCCACCCTATTATTTTCAATACACTTTTATATAAGCGTATAGAATGATTAAATGAAGGATGTTTTTAGTAAAAATGGGTGCAATATCTTCCTCTTACAGTCCTCTATGCACGTTTAGCATAAAAACAACTCACCGACAACCATTGGGATCATGTGCAATTTGGTTTGCTAACCATAAATTCACATTTTTAATCTGTTTTTTCAAACTTCCGTACAACCAAACAGGTGAAGTAATCGTGCTGATTGACATTTTACGTGCAATGGCGACTTTTCGTGAACAGAGTTCACTCTTAATTTGTTTTACAATCAGCAGACTTAGGGTAGTTTCATCACTTGCAAAAACCATGCCACCGAAAAGAAGTCTTGACACCTTTCAAAGAATGAGGGCTATAGCTTGGGTTGAAAGTGGTTTATCTGTCCGTGAGGTTGCTAGACGGCTTGCAGTGTCACACTCTTCTATCCAAAGAATTTTGGAGAGATTTCAGGCCACAGGAAGTGTGAAGGATCGCCACCGGCCATGTCGCCCTAGATGCAACAATAGACATGATGACCGGTACCTCTTCTTGTCAGCCCTGCGCCATCGAACAGTGACTTGTTTCACTCTAAGATGTCAGCTGAGACAAACTGTAAACTTTAATGTCACTCAAAGCACCATTCGATGACGTTTACATGAATTTAGACTGGCTTCTCGACGTCCTGCAGTCAGAATCCCTCTTACTCCTGCTCATCGCAGAGGCCGTGTTGCTTGGTATCGCGAGCACATCCGATGGACAAGGCAACAATGGAGTCAAGTTCTCTTCACTGATGAATTTCGCTTCACTGTGTCATTCAATGATGGCAGGATTCGAGTTTGGAGACGACCAGGAGAGCGATTTACTGATGACACAATTCGAGAGGTGGATCGTTATGGTAGGGAATCTGTCATTGTCTGGGAAGGCTTCTACAGACACGGCAGGACCCCACTCTACATCATCCAAGGCAACGTGACCGGCCCAAGGTACCAGAACAAAATTTTGAGATCAATTGTTCAGCCTGCTCTGGAGACCATAGGTGGAAATGCCATCCTCCAAGATGATAACGCTCGACCCCATCGAGCTCGTGTAGTGAATGAGTTTATTCAGCAACATGTGATCATCAGGATGGCGTGGCCAGCTCATTCACCTGACCTTTCTCCGATTGAGCACCTCTGGGATGTCCTTGGTCGAAGATTGTCAACAAATCACCCCCTGCCAATGGATGTTGCACAGCTGACTGCATTTCTGCTTCAGGAATGGCAAGCTGTTCCTCAGGATACTCTTCGGACCCTTGTGGACTCGATGCGTCTACGCTGTCTTGAATGCCTTGCTGCAAACGGTGGTCATACCCGATTTTGAAATGTCTATTTGTCCAATATCTATTGTGTGACTTTTGAAAAGGTGGGTGACACACTTCACAGCTTCATTGCGTTTGAATGCGTGTTTCCATTTTTTTACGTGACATGTCATTTTGGTATTCAATAAATACCGTTTTGACTGATACCAATTACGTTTATATCAGATTTGTTTTATGGTTTCAACCAAGGTTTTTCTAAGTGGCCCTTGACTTTTGACGAGTAGTATATGTGATGATGTCTAATCTGCAAGATAAAATTTTTCGCATCATGCGAATGAACGTTGCAGGAGCGTTCATTAGCCCAAAAGGCATGACATTCCACTGGTAAAGACCTTGTGGAGTCGAAAATGCAGTGTAATATTTTGCTTGTTCAGTTAAGAAAATCTGCCAATATCCCTTGGTTAAGTCAATTTTAGTGAAATATTTAGCTGACGAAAGACGAGTAAGTAGATCGTCAATCAAAGGGTGAGGTTTACTGTCTGGTACAGTTTGAGCGTTAAGTTTCCTATAATCTGCACATAGTCGTATATTATTGACCTTTTTTCTAACAATACCTAGTGGTGAAGCGAATGGGGAGTTACTATTTTCGATAATTCCTAATGCTAACATCTGTTTAAGTTCTTGAGATGTTTTATCTTGAAAATGAATAGGGAAGGAATAAGAACGATTTTAAGTATAATGTCGTGATATATTATAGAAGTTCGACCTGGTATATCAGTCAAAACATCTGAGTAAGTCTCTAAAAGTTTACTAATAGAATTATTTTCCTGTGAGGTAAGTGAAGATGGAATAGCAACATCTCTCCAAGATTCGGAAGATTGTAATTCTGGTATAGGAAAAGACATTTTAACCTCAGGAAATGATGATTCCTCTTCCTGAATTACAGAAAGACTAGAATATTGGCAAGACCCAAGTGATTTATTGTCTAAGTCTGGAAAAATAGATTGCAGACGTAGTGGACGAGTAAAGAACTCTTTCAACATGTTTATATGTAAATGTTTTTCTAACCTTTTATGTCTAGTATGTAGTCGACGTCAGAAATTCTGTCTACTACCTTATAAGGACCATTCCAAGCGACCAGTAACTTATTATTCTTTCGTGGAAGTAGCACGAAAGCTTCGTCACCAGGAAATAACTGGCGCAGTCGTCTATTTTTATTTTGAAATTGTCTAGCTTTATCTGTCGCAGCCTCTGATGAAGCTGTTGCCATTTGGCAAGCCTCTATGATTTGTTTACGTAAGTTAATAAAGTATTCATAAGATGACTGTGTTTCCTGAGTCATCTCAGCGTCGAGTAGTAAGTCTTTAATAAGTCCCATTGCACCTCTTGGTGGAGCACCAAACACTAACTCGAACGGAGAGAAACCGGTTTGTTCATGCGGAATCTCTCGGTACAGGAACAAGACAGCTTAAATAGCTCTGTCCCAATCTTGAGGATTGTTTACGGTAACTTTATGTAACAGTTGTTTAATGGTGCGGTTGAGCCTCTCAACTGAACCATTGCTCATTGGATGATAAACACTACTGAGACTTCGTCCTATATTAAGTGTCTTCATTACTTCCTTCATTGTGTCAGACCCAAATTGAGGTCCATGGTTCAAAAGTAATTTTTTTGGAAAACCGAGCCTAGAAAATATCAATAGCAAAGCATCAACTATATCAGATGTCGTAATATTTTAAAGAGGTATAGCCTCTGGCCATCGAGTGCATGTTAGTATGTACCTATGACCTCTAGCAGTAGGTAACATAGGACCAGTAAGGTCCATTGCCATCTTATCGAATGGACGAACCGATATCTCGCAAGCCTGAATGGGAGCATTATGGAATGCTCCACGAGACTTAACTTCCTCGCAAATTACACAGGAACGTACGTACAGAGATACGTCTCGTGAAATTCCTAGCCAGAAAAAAGACGACAACACTCGTGAACGTGTGCGAGTGTAGCCCATATGACCCGCGCATTGGGAGTCATGTGCATGTCATAGTATGTATGTCCTTAACGACGATGGTATTATGACTTGTTGTTTTACCTTATCCTTTTCTATAATATTCCCAAGTAAAATATCATTTTTGATAGTGAACCAATGTTTAACTTTATTTTTAAAAGTGATATCATCATATTTGTTCACTAATGCAAACAATTTCTTCAAAGAGTTATCTTCTCTTTGTTTGAGTGCAAAAGACTCTCTATCAATCATCGATTTAGGTTCATTGTCAGTGTTATCCACTACTTTAGTGACTGTAGTATCTTTCTTCTCTAACTCATGAGCTTGAGCTCGTGTTGTCACTGTATTGGCTGCATACAAGTTCAATCTTTCCCATTCTAATATCTCCTCAGGTGTGCAGTCTTTGCTGCCATGGATACGTCCGACTGTCAAATCAGCAACAGGATTCTGAAGCAGACATACTTTAACTTTTCCTGAAAAGAATGGGGTTTTAACATCTATGATTGCAGTGGGGTAATACTCAATAGTCCCAACGAAAGTAATGCAACGTACAAACTCTTTAGTAACATAATGAGGATGTACTAAGGATTGACGGATGCCAATGGTGGTGGATCTGGAATCCCTCAAAACTGAAATAATGTTTCCTTCTAAAATTCCTTTATTAAAAATCAATGTACCTGTTCCATCGTTAGCCGTGACACAAATAGCAGGAGTAGGTTGTGTAACTTGTATTGTCGGCTGGCTGGATTTCTGAAAAATAGTATGGCATTGTGGACAAATATTTGCCACGTTATTATCAACAACATAACATGCAGATGATGAATGTGTTGGGGTATCAATATTGTTATTACATGGAGGTGCATTGGTGGTTAACGCTGCCCCTGTATTATGAGTAAATCGTTGTTGATGTCTGGAGGTGGAGCGTTGTATGTCATAAAAACCTGAATAATTATTGTTACTGCTCCTACTGTTATAACTTTTGTGTCTTGGTCTAAAATTGTCATTATTCTTACGCCAAGAGTTACCATTATTATTTACCTTATCAGTAAAAGGTTTATTCCAACTTGGTTTTTGTAGAAAATTATATTTATGTTTAAACTGAGGTACCTGATTTCTGGACTGTTGTCTACCTCGGTTAAAATTAATTATAGTTGTTATAATGAATTTGCCCCTGATTGTAATGATCATTATATCTGCTGTTAAAATGATTCCTATTTAGGCTGTGTGTTCTTGATTTGTCATAACCATAATATGACATGTTAGATGCTACAGGTAATGGTTCTCTTAGATGTGAATTAGCCATGCTGACATTAGGATGTGCGATGCAATAATTTATTGCTATCTCTTCTAAAGCCGCAGTGGTAGGTGGTTTACGTTCCTGTAAGAAGGAAAAAAATGGGAGACTAACCGAAGATAAAACTTTATCACTGAGTAACAAATCCACCAATTTATCATAAGATTTATTTACTCCAGCAAGTTCCACCCATCTATTAAAGGTGTTGCGTATATTCGCAATAAAGCCTATGAAATCTTTTTTTGAATCTGGTTGAAGATTTTTAAACCTTAATCTGCATCCTTCCTCATCCAAATGAAAACGTCGTAATAACTAAGCCTTTATGGCATCATAATCGCAAGCCATAGTAGGATCAACATTCTAGGTTGCGTTTAAAGGCTCACCATCCAAAAATTCTCGAAGTTTAAGTGCCCATGCAGATTTTTCCAAGTTATTTGTCTTACATACCTGTTCAAAACGAGCCAGATACGATGCTAAGTCGTCAAAATTAAGTTTAAAATGTGGCAATTTAAAATTATAATAGATTTAATGTTGGTTAGGTGAAAACATATCATTGAATTAACACCATGGATAGTAGTAGCGCATTGTGCTTTTAATTTGGCTGTTTCCAATTGAATAAGGACCAATTCTTTTTCTTGTTGCCTTATAATCTCTTTTTGTTTCAATTTATTTTCCTCTTCAATCCCCAATATTTCATCTTGTGCTGCTTTTCTTTATTCTTCACGCTTAGCAATAGCTTTTTGTTCTTCTTCTTCTCGTTTAGCAATAGCTTTTTGTTCTTCTTCTTCTCGTTTAGCAATAGCTTTTTGTTCTTTTATTTTGGCCTCACGTTCTTGTTCTTCCCGTTTAGTAGTAGCTTTTCGTTTTTCTTCTTCTCGTTTAGCAATAGCTTTTTGTTCCTCTACTTCTTGTTTAGCAATAGATTTTTGTTGTGCTTCCTCTTGCTTAGAAATAGCTAGTTGTTTCTCTGCAAAATCCTTAAGTTCTGGTCCTTTTAACCAATTTTCCAATTTTAACGAAAGTTTCTAATGTAGCCATCCTGAAGTTAATAATCTATATATTTAATCAATAATATGTATTAATTAACAATATAAAGTATTCAATTATTCATATATACGTAGTGGACAATGTAGTACAATGTCTCGACTAGTGTACTAATCAATCTCTGATATGTCTATTATATTCAAGGCAAACTATAACTTTATCAGTATTTGACCATATATTACACCATCATGCCCTAGTCATAATGAACAACTAATAGTGAAATGAACTACTAGTGCAAATTGTTGCACTCATTCCACCAATTCCCTTTTTTTTTAAATTTAATCAAAATAAATCAAAATAATTTTTTATCATATTAATACCTAACAAATTTATACTATTATTATTATACTATTAATTTATAAATTAATAAATACAAGACAAACAATAAACTAAAGTTTTACAAGAACATAGCACATCACAATTGACAAATGCAAACATAAAAATGATTATATGAAACAAGTAGAAAATCGGAAGTAGGGTCAAGGATAAACCAAATCTAGGTTAAAAACACGTACACTGAAAACGGTAACGTCACAGGACTCTATAACTGACAAATATTTAATAATTATAAACTAAATAATAGAAAGGTTGAGAATAGACGTAATAGCTTACTAACGAACGACGAAAAATGAGTAAAACTGAAACTTAGTACAGAAAAATACAGCAGATATCATATAACCTTACAACTAACATCTAATATTGAAATTTTTCAATTACAAGCAGATAGTTCCCAGGTAATTTATTTGGGGATCTCTTGTATCCAAAATTGCAAATATTCAATGAACCCTAGGATCGATCCGAACTGTTGTGGTCAGCCGAGGCGACATAACATCAGTTCTGATTCCCGCCAACCAAACCCGCTTAAACATATACAAACATACGAATATTATATAAATACATGTAACATACATGAGTCAGATATGCCTACCAAATTCAAAATGGACCACAGTTTGCTTCTGTTAAACCACAAACGGGTACTTAGCTTTTGGAGATCGATAGTTTTCTCCGAACAGTGCTGACATGCATCAACGGTACAGATAGGTCTTTCTTGAAGCTAGTATTTGATGTTTGCAAGTACTGGTACTGTTCTGGATCCATTATTGATATTGAATTGACTTTCGACATTGTCTGCAACGGTCTTGAATATTTGACGTTCCTCTTGCACACAGATTGATGACGTTGTGCTGCTCTTGCGTTGTTATGCGTATTGCGTCACAAAGTGCAAGGTACGTGAGCAATTTACGATTGTAAACCCATTCTTGGCAATTCGAACGATAAATTGTCCTTTTGAATCAGATTTGCTCTCGTCAAAGTAGGAAGAAGAAAAAAATTGTTTTCGTTACTTTGTTGTTGCGTTCCCTTGCTGCTGTTGCTACTTTGCTGTTTCGTTCATCGCTGCTGGCCGCCACACTGTTACCGCACGCTGTTAACCCACGTTGTTATTCGTGTGTTGCCACCAATTTTATTGCCGGTTGCTTTCAGTGTCAGTTCGTGCGGCAACGTAGTTTTGACATTTAATTCCTACTTGTTTTGATTTAATCATCAATGTTCATTATTCTGTCCATCTAATAGTTGTGCTCTTTGTTTATAAATAATTCTCTAGGTTTAGAGCGTATTGTGCCTTGGTTGGAATCGGGAATGCTGGGCCAAAATTGTTTAACCTTCAACATCAATCAATGGACAAGTCCGTTGTGGTAAGAGTCCAACGAACACATTTAATCACGGCATAAAAATCCAATAGACAGTTCATCATCATAAGGCAAAATATAATAAAATCGTCATTTGAGTTTACCACCTTAAGTCGTCATAAATTCAGGCTATTTACACGTGATTCCGTGGATCGGCAATCCGGTAATGAACAACCCGACTTACGCGATTAATGTGACTTTGGATACGTCTTCATAAATATTGCTCCCTGTACATTGTATCCAATTTTAAACGTATTCCATTTCATCAATGAGACGTAAAATCGTATCCACATCTAATAGGCAGACCCTGGTGCCGTATCATAAATAGATTTTTTACATAACTATCATCATCACGGGAGTCTTCAAACTTGCGTCCGTCTAGGACCAAGGTTAACATAAAAGGGGTACAATTATAATGTTGTCACGTGCTAGCTTATCAACGCGACACGTCATCCTAAAACTAAGCAACTTATACTCTTTGCTTTCAACACCGTGAAGCGCGAAAACATATGAGGGGCGTTCAGAAAGTAATGCATCACATCGTTTTTCTCAGCTAATAATGAAGATAGAAGCATGAAATTTTGCACACTTCAAATATGGCATGTGCCAATTGTGTGCACTAAATTGCACCACAATTGGCCAAATAATACGACTGCCCAAAACCGTTGAAATAGAGCGTGTTAGCAACTTGCGTTATAAGCAGCGAATTGTGATAGAATTTCTCGTTGCAGAGAAGGAAACTGTTGTGAACATTCACAAGCGTCTATGTGATGTGTATGGAAGTTTTGCAGTCGACAGGAGTACAGTCAGTCGCTGGGTTCAGAGAATCAAAGAATCAGAAAGTGGAGATACGGAGCTGCTTGATCGGCAGCGCTGTGGACGTCCTGCCACAGCCACCAACGCAGAAATGTTGAAATGCGCTGAGGGCATTATTCTTACTGATAGGCAAATCCCTACTCAACAATTGGCCTTACAGCTGCCAGTCAGCATTGGTAGTGCAAATGCAGTTATAAAAACTCTCGGATTTTCTAAGGTTTGCGCAAGATGGGTTCCTCGAAGTCTCACAAATGACCACCGATTGCAAAAGAAAGCAATTTCTTCTGAATTGGTGGAGCGTTTCAATGCTGATGGAGAGATCTTTTTGGCTAAGATCGTTACAGGTGACGAAACCTGGGCACATCATTTTGAACCTGAGACAAAAAGACAGTCAATGGAGTGGCATCATCCGCAATCACCACGAAGAAAGAAATTCAAGACAATTCCTTCAGCTGGAAAGTTCATGATCACTGTCTTTTGGGTCATTAAAAGTGTGATTCTTGTAGACGTTATGCCAAGAGGAGAGACAATCAATTCGCAAGCTTACATTAAGACATTGAAAAAACTCAATCAACGTTTTCGCAGAGTTTGGCCGCACAAGAATCCAGCAGACCTGCTTCTCCTTCACGATAATGCGCGACTTCACACGAGTCTGGCAACACGGGAAGCAATCACCAAAATGGGTTGGACTGTACTACCCCATCCACCCTATAGTCCCGACTTGGCACCCTCTGATTTTCATCTATTTGGCCCTCTTAAAGATGCACTCCGTGGGACAAGGTTTGAAGATGATGAAGGAGTGATTCATGCAGCGAAGAAATGGCTACATGATCAAGACAAAACCTGGTACGGGCTAGGAATACATGCACTGTTTCGCGCTGGCATAAAGCCGCACAAGTTGATGGGGATTATGTTGAAAAATACCGATGTTTACATGACATATCCATGTATATTGTATATAAATTTCATGTTTCTTGAATAAACAGGTCCTGAGAAAAACGATGTGGTGCATTACTTTCTGAACGCCCCTCGTAATATACATAAATTGCATTTCAAAACCCAAAATGTGCAACTTTTACCCGAGCTCACTACAATAGTGGCTAATATCATAAATCCTCTCGTAACAACAGTTCTCATGTCTTGGCCAATAACTTCTATTGCCTTCGTCGTCCGCTGTATAATCGAGCTCATCCGAACTGAAACCTTGGGCATATTCGTCGGAGTCCATAACTCTATCTTCCCCACTTGATGAATCGGATTCTGATTGCATGTTAAGCTGGTACTTTTCGTGTCCTATATATACTCCTCCTGTCCCGTCTTCCTCTTCTCCAAGTCTTCAAATTGTTTTTCCAAATCTGCGCAAAGTGCCGTTACTTCTTATATTTCCGTTGTACCATTATTCCCTTCTTGATCTTTGTTACTTCTCCTATTTCTCTCCTTGCCTCGACTCTGAGATCGGCATTCTTTTTGATCTTTACTTCTGCTTCTATTGTCCTTCATGAACTATTGACATTTTCTATCAATATATCTATACAGTGTGGCTATCTCTCCGTCTTCTTTTCCTCTCATGACGCCTTTATCATTCTGCGCTGGCCCCAAGTGTGACGCTACAGTATTTATCTCCGTTTGTGTTCCGGCACTAATCATCTTTGTTTTATTCACTTCTGGTTCTTGTGTTATTGTCCTAGGTTGATTAGTATTCATAGGGTTCAATTGTGTCCTATTTGTTTTTACATCACTGACCTGTTGATGTCTGTTAAAGGTTTTTCTCCATTGTTTTACTGGCTTTATATGTGCTCGTAGCCCATCTTCTGTTGTTATCATACATCTTTGTTGGTCACTCGAAACATTATTTATTTCCCATATCTTTCCTTGTTTTATTCCGTTGATAAAATTTCTCACTGCAATGCGACAGTGTGTTTTATTGAGACTGTTCCAGTGTCTCTCTATAGTGGCCACGTGACACGTTTTGCTGCGGTTGTCTCTACTCCACTGTCTAGTGTATGGAGTCCAATGGTGTCTCTGTTTATACTGATATTTGTGACGATCACCTGCAAATAAGTCAATATTACCTTTTATGTTCGCATACCTGGCGCTGTTATCAACCTTGGTTAGTGTGTCACTAATCGTTTTTACCAGGTCTAATGTCTGACTGTCTCGCTTGTCATAATGTGTCTGTTCGCTCTGTGCCATCATACATCTGAAAATAGTCACTTATTTCTAACGCTAACTTAAACTAACTTGTACCTGAAAATCAAAGGAAATGTTTCTATTAGTCTTGGGTTTCATGAAAGAATATGTTATGGTTAAAAAAAAAACACAATTGTATGCATACACTGTTACAATTCAATATTACTGACACTACTATACTAATAATAATAAGAATAGTTATAAGAATAGTAATTATAACCACAATAATAATATTAATAACAGTAATATTCCTATAATGTCTAATTAAACTAATTAATTAAGACATCTGCGTTGGAGTACTCGTTTGCCCCGATGTTGCGAGCGCGGCCGACTTTTTAATGCTACTGTTATATTTTTAGTTTTGCGTATCTATCGCACAATCTGGACTACACCCTGTATTATTTGTTACACACGAGCGTTTTTCCGTGAATCGGTTACTCTAGTGCACTGTATGAACTATCGTAAAACTACTTTATTGGACGATGTATGTCGACATTGCGTTTGTTGTGATGACTCGTTCCCGTGCTGGAAGGTTTAACGGAAAAATTTCGATTTTGTTTCCGAGTTGGCGTTACCAGACAGCGAATGTCAACCTTGCCTTGTTATGGTGACTTAGTCTCGTGCAGGAAGGTGTGAAGAAAAAATCTTGACTTGATTTCTGAGCTGGCATTTCTGGTTAACTGGTTCCTAACTAGTTCACTTCTGTTTACACTTTCACTGTTTCCGCTCTGCTTTTTGTGTAACTGCAATTATGCCTTCTGCTTGTGTTGTTTTGCCGTCTGTAGTTATTTAAGTCTGTCATGGACCAGTTTGTCTGTTATACTTTGTCTTTGTAGTTTAATGAAGTCGATGCTCTCTGAGGTCGGTCTCGGCACCAATTAGTATCTATATGTGTACAACAAGAATACTGATGACGTACACTACGATGACCTTTCCGAACAGGTGGTTGGAGAGAAAAAAATGTTTCGTTCCTTGCCTTGTGTTCACAAGCTCGTGATTTGGTCGGGTGATTCTCGGTGTCAACACTCTGAGTTGTCCACAATCTTCACTTCCTTGTCAGGATAACACAATATATATTGACAATTTGTACTGCACACATCTGCCACCTACGAATTTACATAAAATCTTGAGCAAGCCACTGTCGCCTCAACATGGCTTTCCTCGTATACTGGGGTTTATGCGACCTGCCTGCTTCACTTACGATTCTGACTGAGCTGCTGAAAAGCGTGTCTAACAGGATTTGTTAACCTCTTTTCGGATTCTCCGTCTCATGCAATTTGTTTTTGCGCATCCCCTTTTTCTACTTTTTCTAGACCTTCCTATGTTTGATTCTCATTATTCGTTGCCTTTATCTGCCACAAATGTTATAGAAGAATTTTGCGCATTTGCTATAAAGAGCACTAAACAAATGGCTATGTTAGAGAGAAAGTAAACCCTTATGCAGGCCACCAAGAACAACTTTTGTCAGTGGAACGTCGAAAGCGTGCCTGGTTTGGGCAACTCGTCATGACTCATTTTCGAAAATGATCCTCCAGGGAACAGTCGAAGATAAACGGAGAAGAGGAAGGCAAAAAAATGCTGGGCTGATAACATCAAAGAATGGGCAGGGCACGGTTTTTCCACACTTGTTCGCATTGCTGAGTATAGAGAGCAGTGGAGGACCCTGTCTGCTGATGCTTCCACCATGGGACCCCTACGACCCATGACGGGTTACTGGTTGAGATGATGATGAACTTTAAATATATATATATATATATATATATATATATATATATATATATATATATATATATATATATATATATATATATATATATATATATATATATATATATATATATATATATATATATATATATATATATATATATATATATATATATATACATAGTTCTATATGGCAGCGAGACAAGGACAGTATGCTGAGCAAGAAAGAAGGCTCACTACTTTACATCTACGGTCTCTTTGTCACATCCTCTGTATTTCATGGAAGAAAAAAATACAAATGTCGAGGCGTCGTCACGTCCGGGGCTTCAAAGCATGTATACTCTTCTTAGACAGCGCATGGAAGAAGGTCGCGTTCCGAAAGATATCTTTAACGGACAACTGCCAGATGACAAAACAACAATTGGGCGACCGAAGCTGAAGTTCAAAGATGTGTGCAAGAGACAAGAGGGTACTGGACATAAATCCAGAAAGCTTGGAGGATGAAGATGCCCATCGCACCATCTGGCGATGCTCTCTACGGTGCCACCTCAGATTAGGCGAAAAGAAACACATGACAAGCAGAAAAGTGAGCAAAAGTCGAAAGGAACACGAGGTGTAACGGGTTGTCTCCCCTTGCTCCGAAGTAGTGGTCCAACAGTGGCCCCAAACCTAGAGTATCTAATTTGGGTCTTCAAAGGTGTCTATCGTCGCACAAGATTACTCTTCGCAGAGTTGTAGATAGAAGGATAATGATGCTTCTACCTAGGGGCAGTTTACACAAGATATTTCAGAAGTCAATAACAATGCTGAATGCGTCTGAGCACGTTATTTTGTTATCTGACCCGCCGCCTTTTGTGAAGATATATATTGTATGATTTAGTTTGTTCAAGTCCCCAGCTGATTTAATTTAGCGAACTTAATCTTATTATTATTGTTATTCTTAATGGCTATTCACATGTAGATATAACTATATATTAAATTCTAGATACACACATGTGCCTTTCGCTCTGTAATAATTAATTCACCTATGAATTTATCAAAATACCTGCATACAAATTTAATGTTCAATTACTTTAGAACTTTTAATAAATATGACTTGTGATTAAGAAAAGTAATTAGGTGTCTTCACAGAAAAGTCTTTAGGCTTGATGAATTTAGCAAAATAATGTTCGGTTGGTTTTGGTCTGTTACAATTGAGACTTGTCAAAATGCTGAAATGCCGATGCTGCTTTTCCGTAGATCCGTCTCTGTGGTGAGGGGTAAGTTCCCAGATCAATCAGGAAGTAACCGGTCCTGGTCAAAGCAAGACTCTTCAGGTCTCGATCTCAAGCTTCAAACCACAGTCTACTAGTTTAGCAAATGGTCTCTCCGGGTCATACTGCAAATAGTCGGGTCGCCTTGTACTGGTACCACAAGCTCAATAATTGAGAGATCTTAGACTTCTTGCTCAGTAAAATAGTCTTGGCAACTTAACACAGATGCCACATACTCGTCGTGGGTATTATTCCTGCTTCAGAATCAACTCTCGGGAATGGGCGATACGCTTGTCTGGACATACGAATTGAAGTGTGGAGAATGGAAACGATGACTCTAGTACGGAGTTCTGTGTGGCGAAAATGAGAAATAATAGAAAAGGGGGGGGGGGGGAAGAGGAAAATGGAACAAAAATTGAACGGTCCAATTTCGTGACACGAGGGCAAAAAGCATCGAGAGCTGTCACCTAAGGGGTGCATTCCCATGGTCTGTTATGACTGAAGGTCTATTATTATCATTATATTATTATAATAAAACAAAACATTGACAAAGCTCAAACGTTATGTACATATGTCGCTAAATGTGGCGAGTTTGACAATAACCGTTGATTATTTTTTTAATGAACAAGACTGGTTTCCTTTTTAGTTCAAGGATAAACTGACATTGTACATGAATTTTAATATTTTCATTTTCTGCTCTACTTCTACGTTTATTCTACATTTAATTGACATTTATTTGCAGTTGTGGTCTGTAGTATTTGATGAATAGGAGAAGATTTGGGGGATGGGGACACCCTGTATCAGGCGCCATAAACGTGTAACAGTTTTCAGATCACCAGAGCTGATTGATCACAGAAGGTAAAGGCTGGAGATCATAAAACACTTGGGATATATCATGTGAGAGGCGGTATTTGAATGATGACGTCATCAAAAATATAAACCATGAAGTTTAGAATTTCACATTCATTTATCTTCTTCTCTGCCTTACAGCCTTATGACCCAGCTGTTACAACTCGTATCACGTTTTCTTCACCTTTTTGTACACATATTTCAAGTTTGCACTTCACTGACTGTATATTATTGTAACTTCGTGTTCATAGTTTTCTGAATACATTAGACAGAGATTGGAATATTACTCGAGTTTATTATTACTTTAAAGTGTTCAAAGATGAAGCACGTACCATTTATAGTGTTCTAACCTTAGACGTACGAGTCGATATTTAGAGTTGCTCCTTCCAAATGTTTTTTTGCGTCTGTCTCTATTTTTGTGTGTCTGCCTCTGTTTCTGTATATCTGCCTCTTTTTTTTATATCTGCCTCTATTTTTATGTCTACCTCTGTTTTTTTCTGTCTGCATTTATTTTTTGGATCTACCAGTTTTTTTTTTTTAGTCTGCCTCTATTTTTGGGTCAGTTTCTATGTCATGGGTTGCCTCTATTTTTTGTGTCTGTCTCTAGTTTAAATGAGTCAGTCTCTTTTTTTGTGTCTGCCTCTGTTTCTTTATATCTGCCTCTACTTTTTATATATGCCTCAAATTTTTTTATATATGCCTCTGTTTCTTAATATCTGCATGTTTCTTTATATGTGCCTCTATCTTTTATTTCTGCCTCTGTTTCTTTATATATGTCTATTTTTGTGTCTGCCTCTATTTCTTTATATCTGCCTATTATATATACAGTAGAACTCCATTTATCCGAACCCCAATTATCCGAACATCCAATTATCCGAACACTTTTTCCAGAAAAAAAAAAAAATCACGTTAGACTAAAATTCGGAATCTTTTGATGCGGCAAACTTCAAATGTGTGCGAACAATTTGTAGAGAATGGGATGGCTAATGGTCGGTCGCTTACGTACAGGAAGTCAGTTAGATCATAAAGTCAGTTAATGTCTGGTTTACCAATCCAAAGTACGTGTGCGTTCTAGGTAGAACACTGGCTAAACAGACAGTTCAACTTAAAATAATTGTGTCTGCTACTACAGCAGAATAATTTTGGTGTACAAGTATTTCTCTGTGCGATATGGCACCTTCCAGTAGTCCTAAAGCATATAAAAGGAACCGCAATGTTTTGTCAATTGAAACGAAAACAGAAATTATCAAGAGACTAGGACAAGGTGAAACTGTGTCTTCACTTGCGAGGATTTTCAATGTTGGGAAAGCTACCGTCTCTGACATCAAAAGTAACAAGGATAAAATTATGAGTTTTGCATCGAAATTTGATAGTGAAAATGGGTCGAAGAAACGTAAAACCATGAGAAATGCAAAAGATGTGAACTTGGAAGAGGCTTTGTATATATGGTTTGTGCAAAGAAGAAGCAAAGGGGAACCTATCTCTGGTTCTCTGTTGTGTGAAAAGGCACTTCAGTTCAACAATCAACTTGACGGTCCTCCTGACTTTAAGGCTAGCCAGGGATGGTTAAGAAACTTTAAATCTCGTCATGGCATACGAGAATTGGAGATTCAAGGGGAATCTTTATCTAGCGATGCAACTGCCGCTAAAAATTTTAAAGAAACTTTCTTGGCTTTTTTGGAAGAAGAAGGTTATTCACTCGATGATGTGTATAATGCCGATGAGACTGGCTTATACTGGAAATCATTGCCTCAAAAATCACTTGCATCTCAGCGCGAAGCAGCTGCCCCTGGGTTTAAAAAGTGCAAAGAGAGAGTAACAATTTTGGTAGCCGCGAATGCCAGTGGAAGTCATCGTTTACCGGTGCTAATGATCGGCAAAGCCAAAAAACCACGTTGTTTAAAGAATGTGACATGTCTCCCATTGTGTTACAAAGCACAGAAGAGTGCTTGGATGAATAGTGAAATATTTCTTGATTGGTATACAAATCAGTTCATCCCAAATGTGAAGAGGTTGAGAGAACAAGAAAAGAAAACTGGAAAAGTAATTCTTCTACTGGACAATGCACCATCTCATCCAGAGACGGATACATTGAATGCAGTTGATGCAAATTTTAAAGTAATTTTTCTGCCTCCCAATGTAACAGCACTGATTCAACCAATGGATCAGGGTGTTATAGCAAAGCTTAAAAAGATGTACAAGAAGGAAGTCCTGCGTCGTTTATTGTTGGCTGAAGATGAAGAAAGTGTGGTGGCGTTTTCCAAAAAGCTTAATCTCAAAGACTGCTGCTATATGTTAGCTGATGCTTGGACCACACTGTCACAAGATAATCTCAACAAGGCTTGGAGTAGATTGCTTGGGAAAAAAGGAGGAAATGAAACTACTGCAGTGGACACAAATGATGATTGTATAAATGAAGTTGTGGAACTGTTTCAAGCAATGCCCGGATTTTCGGACTGTGACAAAGATGATGCACACATGTGGCTAGAAGATGATAATGATTCTGGTTTTCAGTTTTTGAATGACGAAGAAATTTTGTCTTTTGTGCAAGAAGAAAACCAAATACATGTAGTGACCGATGATGAAGACTCCTCAGAAGTACATGATGTACTTGTAGATTATGAAGAAAAACCAAAACGTCGACCAAGTCCTGAAGAGGCCTTTATAGCACTAGAAACAGCGATGGCTTGGTACGAGCAAGAAGATGACAGCTGTCCTACACAGCTTCTGCTGTTGAAGAGAATGCGGGACTTAGCAGCCAAAAGGAGACTATCCAGTTTGGTGCAAAAGAGGATTCCTCATTATTTTAAATAGTGGGCTACATCTGTGCAAATACATGTATACGTAAGTTGCGCCTGGTTTTGAATCGTTTGTAATGTTATTTTGAAAACATTTCTCTTTCTTAACAAAAATAATTAATACAAGTAGTACATGCACTGCAGTGTAATAAAAGATTTTGGTGATACAGTGATCTAATACAGTGTGGGTATTATTATTACAGTACAAGTAAATATGTTTTATAGTGTATTTTCCTTGTGATGGTTAATTATTTTTAGAAATATGTGTACATGTACTCGATACATTATGTAATCCAATTATCCGAACATTTGATTATCCGAACGATGCTCGGTCCCATGGGGTTCGGATAAATGGAGTTCTACTGTATATATATGAGGTGAACTCTATATATTTTAATGCCCATTTAAGTCACTATGCAATAAAAGCTCCTCTTGTGAGCTCGTGTTATAATGTTTGGTTGAGAAGGTTGGTAGGGACTTTTGGTCGTTTTCGGGCTGACAAGTGGACTTCTCAAAAACATCTACTCAACTTTACTTTAGGAAAAAAAATTTTTTTTTTTTTTGCCTCGCATGAGGTCGCATATTTTTTCCTCGCATGAGGTCGCATTGGCACCCACCCCAAACCCAGCTCTGGTCAAGACCACATGTCCCAACACAAGAAGACCCAATGACAAACTGTGTCACTGTAGTGATCCTCTGTGTTCTCACACAAGGGACCTAATGACACATGAATGTCACTGTACCGGTCCCTGTGTCTAGACACATGATCCTAGCCAAAGGCCAGATATTAGGGCGTTGGGTTTCACAGCGTTATTTGCACTTTAGGCAGCACTCAGTGCCGGTCAAAAATACAATATTGTCAACATTAGTGTTTTATTCATCAAAAGAAATTCGTTATAAATATTTATTGACTTGTATTGCGCCTAGAGTGCGTTTATTTATCGCATACAAATCATAACTGTATATTTATATAACAGCAACAAACAGTAGAAAGATATTCTTCGGAGTTTAAAATATATTGTTGTTTTCTTTTTTGGTACAGAAGTATCCGAAACAAAATTATATAACGTTACTATTAATTTTTTTTTTTAAATTATGGCTAACTTTTCCGCAGTTATTACTCCCCTTGTAAATAAAATTACGTCCCTTAGATAAAAGGCGTAAATGTATCTTAACGTTTAAGTATGAGGGAAATGGCAATGCGATGGTAGTGGAACATTGATAAGAGTTCCCAGAGCCGGATTAACGAAGTAGCAAAGTAGCATATGCTACGGGCCCCGCACTTTTAGGGGCCCCGCATCAATAAATATGTACATATTTTTTTGGTCATCTTCTAATACGAGCGTTAAACCAATGATCTTGTGATTCATGCCATTTTTAGCGCCTTTTCATTTGGTGTCACGAAATTGTAAGAGAAAGAGCATAAGAGGGTGACTTAGTGTGACTCGTCATTATTTTTATCTTGTATAAACATTTATAACATATAAGGAAGGGAAACCCGAGGCCTGTAAACGGTAAATTAATATGAATCTAACACAAAGGTATGTTTTCAGGCACTCGTAAGAAATAAAGAAGTAGAACACTAGACAACAGAAAAACAATAGACATGAGTGGCTTACCCAGAATTTGAACACTGGATCTTCAGTGCGACAACCCCGCCTAGATATGCAAGCGAATCACACTATCCTCCCTGCCATCTACGCATCACCAAAAAATGATGCTTTGATGACAGGTCAATAGAGCCAACCTTTGTCTTGTGTGGACTGGCCTGTGCTGTCTGATAGGGAAACAACAGAAGTGATTGCGTCATTAATAGGCCGTACTGCCCATGGTGGACTTCCTGTGTTATGTCTTTCGGTTCGCACTATTGACCTGTCGTCAAAGCATCATTTTTTGGTGATGCGTAGATAGCAGGGAGGATAGTGTGATTTGCTTGCATAGCTAGGCGGGGTTGTCGCACGAAAGGTCCAGTGTTCAAATCCTAGGTAAGCCACTGATGTCTGTTGTTTTTCTTTTGTCTAGTGTTCTACTTCTTTATTTCTTACGAGTGCCTGAAAACATACCTTTATGTTTGTTTCATATTAATTTATTATTTAAATCTTAACTGTTTGCGGACGGAAGACATTGAAGTGGCGTTGAAAATTTGGTCACGTTTGGACGGAAGCCACTTTTTTGGCTCTAGGCCACTGCCCCTTTAATTTTGTTTCGTTCTTTGTGAAATGAATTTGCATTAACAATAATAACTAGAATTTAGGAAACGGAAACTTCCTGTTTTAATTGAGGTATACGGCGTGGTCGCACTCTCTTTCGATCTTGATTAAAATTTATTGATTTGTAAGGTTAGAAAACTCAAAAAATGAACAGTTGACACTGAGATATTGGACGTAATTATGCTTCTGGAAGTGAAAAACGTAAAGCGAAAAAAGAAAAAGAAAGTAGAGATCAACTTGTGATATCAAAAACACTTAAGCTGACAGAATATTTTGATGTTCATGGTGGTGGTACTCTAACCGCTGAAGCTGGAAGTACAGGAACAACTAGTACTAGTGCAGGCTGTGCAGCAGAAAACATACAGCAAAACACAGTGTACACTGAGTCTGAATGTGAATGAATAAGTGAAACGAAGAAGTACTCTAATGATATTGGTGACTGGCCGAAAAATATAGTTGACTGTGAGCGTGAATATTGGATATCCAAGGGAAGTAAACAATGTCAACATGTTGATAGTGCCTTCTCTTCATCCGTGCAATTGTATGACACTTAAAAGAAAACTTGATACTGTCAGAAGTCTTATTTTACACATATTCATAAACTTACAAACAAGCACCATGCAAGAAAATGGTTGTGCGATTCAGAAAGTAAAGGGCGCCTATTCTGTTTCCCATGCAAGCTTATGAGTTCAGAATGTTCATCAAAGTTTATTGTGGAAGGGTTTAATGAATGGAAAAATGCAAGCAATCTATTGCGTCGACATGAAGAAAGCTCCTCACATAGACAGGCTTTAATTTCACTGTTGATGCGTAAAAACAAAGGTTAACGTGTCGATTCCCAACTTATGAAACAAATGGACATTCAAGAAAAGTATTGGCACAAACTTCTAGAGCGAATAATTGAAGTTGTGAAGTTTTTAGCAGAACCCGAGGCCTTTCATTTCGTGGCAGTGATGAAATTGTTGGGTCCCCATATAACGGGAAATATTTCATATTCATTCATTCATAACCCTCCACTCCCAAAGGAGCATAGGCCTTCAACAAACACATGCCAAGTCCTCCTGTCACGTGCCATCATCTCAAGTTCTTTCCATGTTCTCCTCATCATTTTCACCTCTGTTTCCAACTCTCTTCTCCATGTACTTCTTGGTCTTCCTCTGCCTCTCTTGCCCTGGGGGTTCCAGAACAAGGACTGCCTTGTAATGCTATCAACAGGTTTCCTCAGTGTGTGTCCTATCCATCGCCATCGTCTTCTTCTCATCTCTTGTTCCACTGGCATTTGTCCAGTTCTTGTCATCAGTTCCACATTGGTAACCTTGTCATACCATTTTAATCCCTCTATTCTACGCAAGCACCCATTTATGAAAGTCTGTAGCTTTTTGGTTGTTGTCTTTGTTGTTCTCCATGTCTCCGAGCCATACAATAGGACTGACTTCACATTTGAGTTGAAGATTCTTATTTTCGTGTTGGATCCTATTTCTCTTGATCTCCATATATTTCCCAATGCAATGAAAGCTCCTCTTGCTTTTTGTATTCTTATTTTGATATCGCTGTCTGTCCCTCCAACTTTGTCTATATTACTGCCAAGATATGTGTATGATTCTACATCTTGTATTGGTGTTTCTTCAAGTTCAACCCTGTTTTCATTACCTGCATTTATTCGCATTATTTTTGTCTTTTCCCTGTGTATTTTCAGACCCAATTGCTGTGACCTCTCATCGAGTGTTTTCAATTTGTCCTGCATCTGATTACGGTTATGGGACAGGAGAGCCAAATCATCAGCAAAATCCAGATCATCCAACTGCTTAGTCAGAGTCCACTGGATTCCATTTCTGTTGTGTGTTGTCGATGATCTCATAACCCAATCTATTGCCAGCAAGAAAAGAAATGGAGACAAGAGGCATCCCTGTCGCACTCCTGTTCTTATCCCAAATGGTTCTGTAAGCTGTCCTTCATGAAGAACTCTGCATGTCATGTCTTCATAGGTTTTCTTTATTAAATTAATGATCTTCAGGGGAACTCCATAATGCCTCATCAATTTCCAAAGTGATTCTCTGTCCACACTGTCAAATGCTTTTTCGTAGTCCACAAATCCGATGTATAGTGGTGAATTCCATTCCAGACTTTGTTCAACTATTATTCTCAAAGTGGCTATCTGGTCTGTACATGATCTGTTTTGTCGAAAACCTGCTTGTTCATCTCTCAATTTCTTGTCTATGGACTCCTTTAATCTCTCAAGGATAATCCTGTTCAATACCTTTCCTGGCACTGATAGTAACATTATTCCTCTATAATTTGTGCACTCTTGTAAATTTCCCTTCTTAGGCAACTTAACCAGATATCCTTCCTTCCATTCTGCTGGTATCTCTTCTTTTTCCCAGACTTTACCAAGTAATTTATATAACATCTCTGTAGCCGTGTCGATATCTGCTTTGATGGCCTCTGCTGGAATGCCATCAGGTCCAGACGCTTTTCCATCTCTTAGAAGCTTTATGGCTTTCTTTATTTCTTCCTTCGTTGGTCTTTCACCGTTAATTTGTAGCTCTTCTTCTGCTGGCTGGATGTCCGGCGGGTTTTGTGGAGCTGGTCTATTGAGAAGGTCCCCAAAATATTCTGTCCACCTCTTCATTTGCTCTTGTATATTGCTGAGCAGTTTCCCATTCTTATCTTTTATGAGGCAACTTGTTTGCTTGTATTTCCCTGTTAGCTTCTTTGTGCTGCTATACAGTTCTCTCATATTTCCTTTGGCTGCAGCATCTTCTGCCTCTCTTGCCAACTCCTCAATATACTTCCTCTTGTCTCTTTTGATACTTCTTTTTACTTCTTTGTTTGCTTCTGTGTACACTTCTTGAGCCTTGGCTTTGGAACTTCTGGTTTTGCTTGTGTTTAACTCTGCTTTCTTGTTTTTTCTATCTTTTATCTTATTGATGGTTTCTGTTGTTATCCATGCTTTTTGTTGTCTTTCCCTTTTCCCCAGTATTTCTTCACATGTCTCCTTCCATACCGTTTTGACCTGCTGCCAATAGTCTTCTGTATTCTCTACATCTTCCAACTGTTGGAGCACTTGGAATTTGTTGGATACTGTGACCGCAAATTTGTCTCTTGTTTCTTGATTTCTTAGCTGTCCTACATTAAACTGTTGTCTATAATTTTGCATTGTTGCATATCTCTTGAGTTTCATTTTTACTTTGGCTATCAGAAGATGGTGATCTGATGCCACATCTGCTCCTCTATATACCTTTACATCCTGCAATGATGATCTAAACTTCTTCTTTATGCATATATGATCGATCTGATTTTCTGTTCTATGGTCTGGTGATATCCATGTTGCCTTGTGTATTCTCTTATGTGGAAACATGCTTCCTCCTATAGCCAGTTGATTTGAAGCACAGAAGTTTGCGAATAGTTCTCCATTTTCATTCATTACTCCTAGCCCATGTTTTCCCATGACTTCTTCAAATCCGGTATTGACTGTACCTATCTTTGCATTCATGTCACCCATCAAAATTGTGATGTCTCTTCTTTTTACTTTATCCATAATTTCCTGTAGTTTAGTATAAAATGCTTCTTTCACAGACTCTTCTTTGTCATTAGTTGGTGCATAACATTGGATGACATTGACATGAATTTTCTTTTTAGCTGTTTTGAAAATAGCTGTTATTATTCTGGGTCCCACAGCTTCCCATTCAATGAGTGCTTTCTGTGCTTCTTTAGATAACATAAGAGCTACCCCTTCACTGTGGTGTGAACTTTCGTCTTCGTGTCCTGAGGACAGCACCAATTCACCTGTGATGAGTTTCTTCCTGTCTACCCCCTTCCACTTTGTTTCACACATTCCCAGAACCTCGATTTTGTATTCCCTCATTTCTGCTGCTACTTGTGCCACTTTCCCTTGTTCGTTCAATGTCCGAACATTCCAGGTGCCAAATCTGGAAGTTCTCCTAGAAGAAAGAAGGTTAGTCAGCAACACAGACTCCTTTCGGCTTTCTCTGTGTTGCATCATACGCCTCCCCGCGAGAGGACCTTCCCCTGTCTTGGATGGCTGTGTTTTATTTTCTTTATTTGACTTGTCCATATTTGTTGAAGTTTTTTGTGGTTTAAATTTTTTTTACAGGATGGGGTAACCGGCCCCATGCCCAACCCTCCTTAGTCGCCTTTTACGACATGCTTGGCAGGGGACAGTGTTACTATTCTTTGCTCCCCTTTCGGGCCCCGGTAGGGAAATATTTAGGGTTGTTATAATTACTGGCCAAGTTTGACCATTTTCTGGCAGAGCATATAAGTACTCATGCAAACAAAGGATTTGGACCTACATCATATCTATCTAAAACAAGGTGTGAGGAATTCATCAATCTGATTGGATCCAGCATACTGGATCACATTCTCTGTGAAGTGAAGAAATACAAGTATTATTCCGTTTCATTGGATTCTACTCCAGATATATCTAATATGGACCAGCTGACTTTGACTCTGCGCTATGTTTTGCCATCTGGGCCAGTTGAAAGATTTGTGACATTTTTGGATATGGAAGGTCATAGTGCTGAACAGCTTACTAAAAGTCTACTTAATTTTTTAAAGGCAAATGACATTGATATTAAAGACTACCGTGGTCAAAGTTATGACAACGCCAGCAACATGAGTGGCAAGTTTATAGGATTACAAGCACGAATTAAAGAAATGATTAAGTTTGCGCATTACATTCCGTGTTTTGCACATTCACTAAATTTGGTTGGAAAATGTGCTGCTGAAGGTTGTCAAGAAGCAGTCATTTTCTTTGGATTTGTTGAAATTCTGTACACCTTTTTTTCTGCTTTCACCTACCGGTGGGGTCTTCTTTCTACTGCATTATAAGCTGGCGGTACTCATAATAATTCCCATTTGCCTTTGTGAAAAGACTGTCAGATACCAGGTGGTCCGCTCGGGCAGATGCAACAAAAGCACTTTTACACAGCTTTACTGCAATAAAACAAGTCTTGAATGATATTTCAGATAACAATGATCAGAAGGCAGAGTGTCATCAACAGGCTCGTGGTCTACTTTCAACCATGATGAAGTTAGAAACAGGAATAATGATCATACTGTGGGATCAGGTATTACAGCGTTTTCAGATGACCAGTGATTCTTTGCAATCTTCTAACCAAGATTTGAATACAGCTTGTGCACTCTATGAATCCCTGCGGGGGTATATTCAAGCTATGCGGTCTACTTTTGCAGACATAGAGCAAAAGGCCAAGGATCTGACTGAGTGTGAACATTATCAAGAACAAACTCGAAGAAAACACAAACGAAATCGAGAGTATGAGGATTTCAGTGGTTCCAGCACACTTGATCCACTTGATGAATCTCAAACGCCTTCTCAGCAGTTTAAAAGCCGAACATTTCTTTTCCTTATTGATAGCTTGCTCTCTGCCTTGTCAAAACGCCAGAAAGCTTATCAAAAGTTGAATGATGTATTTTGATTCCTTTGTCAGTTACAGTCGTTTACACCTGAAGAGGTGGTAACGAGATCATCGAATCTTATTAAATCATATCCGGAAGATCTGGAAGAAAGTCTGTGTGAAGAACCTGTGCAGTTTACAGAACTGTTGAAAACTGATCTTGCTTCTCATTTTGGCACTACTCTAGACCTTGCAGAGTGTGGTGAAGTGGGATGTTATAAATATTTATAGGGGACTTAGTGTACTGACTGAGATCAGCTGTGAAGGTATATATATATCTAATAAGAGTAGTGTATTATATATAACCTTACTTGCTACCACATATCTATATATCTCAGTCAGAATTATTCTGGAATAGTGTGATGACTACGTTATGTGTCTAGGGTATGTGTATGATGAAGTGTAAGTCACAACAACAGACAGATAAACAATTTAATTTAATCCACTACTCCTAACAACACTGTGACACTCACATACATATAACACTCTATGAGAATATCTTAAAGAAGTCACTGATAACTTTTCAAATAACAAGAGGTATTCAGTTTTGGCATAATGAATATGTGTCCTGATTCAAATACAAAGGAACCAGGAATCACAATCAATTTTAATTACAAGTATATGTACAGAATTTATCAATATGAATATTGTAGTGACATATATTATTAAAAATATCCTATGTGTGTCAGTTGTGTAGTGGTAATATGAGGTAATACTGGTTTTGTTTTGTTCAAGCTCTGTTGGTATTTGTCATCATGACTTCAATAGTTTGTCTTTAGGGACTAGTATTGGAGATGTTCTCAGTTCCTGATATTAAGACAATTAAATTCCCCTCTTAATGTTATTATTACAAAGTCATTTCAAGATGAGGGGATATAATGTTGAGCTCAGCTGGCCAAATCAGCTTATCTGGCGTGATGGCGGCAGGAAAGGACTCCTCTGCTCGAATTCTCCTCTGGGCTCTGGAGACACCTCACTGATAGCTAAATGAACCAAGGAGTATGCTGTCCGACTCTGGATTCAGCAAAGCTCTGACCAGGTGCTGCTCAGTACCATCAAGACCACGGTCCCTGAAATCAAGAAGGATGTACCTTCTACTTCATAACTAACTTATACTCTCTTTTACACTGATCACAATACAGCACAAACATTGAGTTCAGAGCGTTAGGCCAACTGTCAGCTTCATCTGAAATACTTTATTCCAGTATTACCCTTCTTAATGGTTACTACGCCTCTGCACTTCCAGCATTATTTCTTTCTAGTCAATCATCTAGGTGTCAGTGTACTATTTGGCCATTCCATGCCGTTTTACTTCTCTCCGACACCCTCTGTTCAGGCTGGAGCATTATAGGCTTTATCTCACGTTTGCCACTGAACTACACATATATATACAGGCATAAATCAACAATTCACATTCAATTTTCATTAAAAGATATTGAATGGTTCAAGCTTACCACAATTCATACGAATAAACACAGATACGTTGATTAGCAATGAATTCTGGCACAAACTGGCACAAATTCCCATCTGCTTATGTTCCAGGCTTTTATTTAGCAAAATATAAGCTGGCTTCAACGCACTGATGCTTTATCAAGCTTATTTAAACAAGTGGTTTCGAACTAACGCTCCCAAGTGTGTATATCAGCGAGTCTGACCAATGAGCCCCGTTTCGACAAGTGTTTGAAAAAATGTTACCTTTCCCCGTCTCCCCTAACAACCAAGATAGTATTTATAGCCCGACCAATCGTGGTTAGGCTTTCATTTGTTGCGCTCCAATCAATTTGGAGTTTACATGGTAGGCTATTTCTGTAACGTAAGGTTTTTTCAAACACGTTATAAAAAAAATTGTATGAGCAGAAATGATTTTATGCTGTCAGGCACCCCCACTATTTTATTTTGGGTATAATTTATTAATTCCTGGACTATTTGCGTAACGTTTTACATATTATTTGTCAGCAAGCCCTAAGGAACCCAAAAATACAAATTTAAAAGAGCTACGTGGCTGCGTTCAAAATATGCAATTCCTTTTAACTCCTGTTTGGACGATGTGCTGTCTGGGTACTGTTATGTTTTCAACCGTAAACCCATCTAATGTTGTCTTTCCTAATAAGAGTTTTTTATGATTTATAAACCTAACTCTGGGAAAGGGTAGTGTATTTTATCACTGTCCGTCTGAAAAAAAGTTAGTGCATGTAGACTTACACGCGTGATGGCAGCATTTGTGTATCGCGCGACGCGTGTTGCATGCGTTCCTGATTTTCAGCCCTCCCCTCTCTCTTTATCCTTTTGTCCATCTGTTCGTTCGTTTTGGTAACGCAGTGTAGAAAAAGACATGAATGGAATTTAAAATTTAGGTCAACTTGCATATTTCAATGTTTTTCTTAGAAAGGCAGCACATTTTATTGTGTGTTTGGGAAACGCGTGTATAATACAGTAAGCTTTTACTATCAACGTGAAAGCGTTACAATTTGCAGACGCAGTAGAAAACAAGGGGATTTCGAGTACATTCATTGTGACAGCACTGTTCTTTACCATTCTTCTTCCTTTATTTATTATATGTATTTATTAGGCTTTATATTTACTTGATAATTTATATATGTGGATTAGAATATTCCACGACACCTCCCCTCTTAAAACAGACATTATATGTCAGTCCTTTATTCTATATACACATAGAGAAATTTATTATTGTTTCTGGGGTTTACGGTGATTCTCATCACACGGATGGCGGCTTAAAAAATCCGCTCCCAAATTGGTTTTTCCAGATATATACTCAATGCTAAAATTATATGGAGCCAGAAGTAAAGACCATCGGAGTAACCTAGAGTTCTCATGCTTAGCCTGTGCTAGAAACGATAAAGGTTTGTGGTCTGTTTGCAACTTAAATGCCTTCCCATATAGATAAATATTGAATTTCTTTATTGCCCATATTACTGCAAGACATTCTTTTTCGCTAGTTGAGTAGTTGATTTCAGCTTTATTCAACTTTCTGCTAGCATATGCCACTGGGCTTAATTCCCCATCCAATGCATCTGATTTCTGTAGTAGAGTTGCACCTAACCCAATATTACTTGCATCCGTCCTTACTATGAATTCTTGACTTAAGTCAGGTAATTTCAAAATGGGTTTACTTGTGAGCTTTTCCTTCAATTCTTGGTAAGTCATTTCACATTGTGGTGTCCATGTAATGCGATCTGGATGTCCTTTACGTGTCAATTCAGTTAACGGTGCACATATGGAATTAAAGTTTTTGATATACTTCTGGTAGAAACCACATAATGAGACAAAGGATCTCACGTCCTTCTTGGTTTGTGGTCTCGGGGCTTTCTGTAGTTTCTCTAAATTCTTTGGGTCAGGGGTCATGTTTCCCTGATAAACTGTGTGTCCCAAAAATTCCAATTCTTTACATCCAACGCAACATTTGGTTGGTCGGGCTGTTAAATTTGCCTCCCTAAGTCGATCAAACAGCATGTTCAGAGAGTCAATGTGTTCCTCAAATGTTTCTGTTGCTATAAGGATATCATCCATAAAATTTGTTATACAGGGATTATTCAGAGGATCCAATAATTTTCTCATCATTCTAGAGAAGACACTAGGCGCATTCTTCAATCCAAATGGCAATCTATTAAACTCATAGTGTCCTTCTGAGGTACTAAAAGCTAGGTATGGTCTAACCTCAGGCTTTACTGGAATCTGATAGTATCCTTTACTCAGATCCACTTTTGAGAAATATTTAGCTTTATTTAGTCTGGCAAACAGCTGATTTGTATCCGGCAATGGATCCACCTGTCCTTCTGTAATAGCATTCAGTCTCCTGTAATCTATACAGAGTCTATGTTCTCCAGAGGGCTTCCTTAAGAGTACAACACCGGAAGTATACGAAGACTCACTGTGCGAAATAATTCCTTCCTTCAACAGATAGTCTATCTCTTCCTTCAAAGCTTTCTCCTTAGCAAACGGAATCGAATATGGTTTCATACAGACAGGTGTGGAGTCTATTAGTTTCATATCATATTCCAATAGGTTTGTATGCCCTGGTCGGTCTGTTAACACCTCTGCATGATTATTTAGAACCTGTTGCACTCTCTCTTTCTGAGTTTTCGTTAAATGTGTACTGATTTTCACCTGTGCTGCTGTCTCACAGGGGTGTAATGGATATTCAAATGATGAAAGTGGTTCCTTTTTCATCTCCATGGCGATGGACAAGGTCAACAAGTGTGTCTCTTCCTGATGTTCTCTTTCCAAATATTTCTTCAGGAGATTCACATGATAGATTTTTTCTTTCCCCTTCTTATCTATCTTATAATTTGTTCTAGACACCTTCTCTAGAACTGTATATGGACCCTGCCATCCAATTTGTAACTTATTCTGACTCCCGGGCAAAAGAAGCAGTACTTTCTCTCCCACAGCCAAATTTCTGTCTTTCGCCTTCCTGTTATAATAGGCAGCATGTTTCTTCCTGGCTTGTTTCAAATTTTCATTGGCAAGTTTCCAGCCAGTTTTTAACCGAGTGGTCAGCTCATTCACATATTGGTATGAAGATGTAATGTTTTCCTCTGCCTTTTCATCAGTCCACGTTCTTAACAAAGCTACATATGGACCTTTAATTGTGTGGACCTATTTGTCCATGCACCGGTATGGTCTCTTCCACTCGAAGCTTTATAGTGATGATTTTTCCTCCCAGAATTATCATTCACAAAACGACCGCTACCAATTTTTCTTTTGGGGCTTTCTCCCCACTTAAAATTCTTGATGAGAGATTTCCTCTCTACATCCTCTTCCTCCAGTTTGTTTAAGTCCGATTGAGGGATTTTCGGCTTATCCTGGGGTAAGACATCTTTTTGCACTCTCCGCATAGTGGCCATTGTAAAACAGTTAAGTGAAGCTTGTCCGTGAAAAGGGGCTTCCCATTCCATTTGGTCCACTTTATCAAATCTATTTTTCTTTTTATTATCAGGCCTAATTTTGCCCCGTGGCGTGTCCAGGTCCTGATCCATGTTCCCACTTGTGGGTGTTCCCTCATGTGCTATGCTACACCTTTCTACAAAATTCTCAATGTCCCATCTTGCTTTGGGCCAATAATAATTGTGAGCCACCTTTTGAAGGATGGTACCTATCTTCTCATGGTCCCCATCTGGTTTCACATGTAGGCTCCTTATTAAGTCTGTCCTATATCTTTTTGGAAGAACCAGCTGTCCGTGACCTTTGGATCTAGCTCCAGTCTTCCTATACATCAACTTGTTTTTCATGTAAAAATCTCCCTTGCCTGGAGTTGTATGACAAGTTGACAATTTTCTGAAACAAGGCTTGAGTGTTTTATCCCCAGCCTGTGCCTTCCTCATCTCTTCTGGAGTGGTATCTAACATAATATCCTCCTCCTGTCTTGAGGTCGACCTGACCTGAAGGGTTGCCATATACACAGGTTTCCTTCTGCAACGGTCAGTGTCATGATTGTCCATCTGACAATTCTTACACCACCTTTTTCCTTGGTTGAAAGATTTTCTTTCATCATATTTCCTTTCATCGAATTGTGGGAATTTATTTTTATTTTCATACCGTGGCCTATCAAATTGGTGCTTACCTTTATTTTGATCCTTAGGATCAAATTTATTAAAGTTCTGTGGTGCCCTAAAGTTATCCACTTGTTTCTTTTTATTACCTGTTACCTCTGCTTGAGCTGCTTGATACCTTTCAGCAACATTTAGCAACTCACCCAGCCTCTCTGCACCTTGTTCCATGAGAAACTTTCTCAGGTCTGGAGCCATGGACTCTCTTAATTGCTCTATAAGGACCATTTCCTTAAGATCTTGGGTTTTCCCCAGAGAAGTCCATTTCTCCAAGTATGTCTCTATTCGTGCAGAGAACTGGTGATAGGTTTCACCTGACAGTAGTTTAGCATTCCTAAATTTTTTCCTATAAAATTCTGCATTCTTTTCATACCTTAACAAAAGAGCCTGCTTTAGCATGTCATAATTTTCCTGATCACCTCTGCTCATTTTTGCAAAAACTTCATAAGCTGCCCCACGAAGTCCCTGAGATAACTTTAAGCTCCACCTTTCTCTCTCTAACCCATACGTGGTAGCTAATAGTTCATACCTATTTAGGTAGCTCTCAATATCATCGTCTTTCTCAACAAAATGATCTAAATGAAAATTCATAGCTGAGGTTGAGGCTCCTTGAGTAACCGTAGCATCAGAGGCAAAGGGACTGGCACCATTTTCAGGAGCATGGCCTTGAAACTCAAACTCCCTTAGTCGTAACTCATGTTCCCTTTGTAATCTTTTATCTTCTGCTTCCCTTTCTGCAGCTAATCTCCTCTCTTCCCTTTCTGCAGCTAATTTCTTCTCTTCTCTTTCTGCAGCCTGTCTTCTTTCCTCGGCTTCCAATGCTTTAGCCTCTTTGTCAGCCTCAATCTGCAACCTCTTAATTTCCTTGTCAGCCTCTAACTTTCTTTCGGCTTCAAACCTTCTTTCTTCACTTTCAATAAATTTGTCACATTCCGTCGTGACATAGGCAACCATAACTTGCCCATCTAATCCTAACTCTTTTGCAGTCTGAACCGCAGCAGATCGAAATTTGGCCAGGTCCGCCATTGTCTATCAGGTAAATTTATACAATGTCTAACCAACAATTCAATCTCCCTAATGGACAACACAGGCACCGTGAGCTCAACCTTATTTAATTCCACCCAAGGATACCTTTTAATTCTTATATTCCCTGAAGTGAATTACCCCCAATATTTTTAATAGGGAAAGATTCAAAATCCCAAGAGCGAGACCCCAATATATGTGGTGAAGTGGGATGTTATAAATATTTATAGGGGACTTAGTGTACTGACTGAGATCAGCTGTGAAGGTATCTATATCTATTAAGAGTAGTGTATTATAGATAACCTTACTTGCTACCACATATCTATATATCTCAGTCAGAATTATTCTGGAATAGTGTGATGACTACGTTATGTGTCTAGGGTATGTGTATGATGAAGTGTAAGTCACAACAACAGACAGATAAACAATTTAATTTAATCCACTACTCTTGACAACACTGTGACACTCACATACATATAACACTCTATGAGAATATCTTAAAGGAGTCACTGATAACTTTTCAAATAACAATATGTATTCATTACTGTCATGAATGAATATGTGTCCTGATTCAAATACAAAGGGAACCAGGAATCACAATCAATTTTAATTACAAGTTATGTACAGAATTTATCAATATGAATATTGTAGTGACATATATTATTAAAAATATCCTATGTGTGTCAGTTGTGTAGTAGTAATATGAGGTAATACTGGTTTTGTTTTGTTCAAGCTCTGTTGGTATTTGTCATCATGACTTCAATAGTTTGTCTTTAGGGACTAGTATTGGAGATGTTCTCAGTTCCTGATATTAAGACAATTAAATTCCCCTCTTAATGTTATTTTTACAAAGTCATTTCAAGATGAGGGGACATAATGTTGAGCTCAGCTGGCCAATTCAGCTTATCTGGCGTGATGGCGGCAGGAAAGGACTCCTCTGCTCGAATTCTCCTCTGGGCTCTGGAGACACCTCACTGATAGCTAAAAGACCAAGGAGTATGCTGTCCGACTCTGGATTCAGCAAAGCTCTGACCAGGTGCTGCTCAGTACCATCAAGACCACGGTCCCTGAAATCAAGAAGGATGTACCTTCTACTTCATAACTAACTTAACTCTCTTTTACACTGATCACAATACAGCACAAACATTGAGTTCAGAGCGTTAGGCCAACTGTCAGCTTCATTTGAAATACTTTATTCCAGTATTACCCTTCTTAATGGTTACTACGCCTCTGCACTTCCAGCATTATTTCTTTCTAGTCAATCATCCAGGTGTCAGTGTACTGTTTGGCCATTCCATGCCGTTTTACTTCTCTCCGACACCCTCTGTTCAGGCTGGAGCATTATAGGCTTTACCTCACGTTTGCCACTGAACTACACATATATATACAGGCATAAATCAACAATTCACATTCAATTTTCATTAAAAGATATTGAATGGTTCAAGCTTACCACAATTCATACGAATAAACACAGATACGTTGATTAGCAATGAATTCTGGCACAAACTGGCACAAATTCCCATCTGCTTATCTTCCAGGCTTTTATTTAGCAAAATATAAGCTGGCTTCAACGCACTGATGCTTTATCAAGCTTATTTAAACAAGTGGTTTCGAACTAACGCTCCCAAGTGTGTATATCAGCGAGTCTGACCAATGAGGCCCGTTTCGACAAGTGTTTGAAAAAATGTTACCTTTCCCCGTTTCCCCTAACAACGAAAGATAGTATTTATAGTCCGACCAATCGTGGTTAGGCTTTCATTTGTTGCGCTCCAATCAATTTGGAGTTTACATGGTAGGCTATTTCTGTAACGCAAGGTTTTTTCAAACACGTTATAAAAAAAATTTTATGAGCAGAAATGATTTCATGCTGTCAGGCATCCTCACTATTTTATTTTGGGTATAATTTATTAATTCCTGGACTATTTGCGTAACGTTTTACATATTATTTGTCAGCAAGCCCTAAGGAACCTAATTATACAAATTTAAAAGAGCTACGTGGCTGCGTTCAAAATATGCAATTTCTTCTACCTCCTGTTTCGAAGATGTGCTGTCTGGGTACTGTTATGTTTTCAACCGTAAACCCATCTATTGTTATCTTTCCTAATAAGCGTTTTTTATGATTTTAAAACCTAACTCTGGGATGGTTAATGTATTTTATCACTGTCCGTCTGAAAAAAAGTTAGTGCTTGTAGTCTTACACGCGTGATGGCAGCATTTGTGTATCGCGCGACGCGTGTTGCATGCGTTCCTGATTTTCAGCCCTCCCCTCTCTCTTTATCCTTTTGTCCATCTGTTCGTTCGTTTTGGTAACGCAGTGTAGAAAAAGACATGAATGGAATTTAAAATTTAGGTCAACTTGCATATTTCAAGGTTTTTCTTAGAAAGGCAGCACATTTTATTGTGTGTTTGGGAAACGCGTGTATGTTGCAGAAAGCCTTTAATATCGACGTGAAACGTTACAATTTGCTTACGCAGTAGAAAACAAGGGGATTTCGAGTACAGTCATTGTGACAGCACTGTTCTTTACCATTCTTCTTCCTTTATTTATTATATGTATTTATTAGGCTTTATATTTACTTGATAATTTATATATGTGGATTAGAATATTCCACTACACAGAGTTACAGTTTTGCCGTTTGATAATTGACAATTCTTTGGAGTCTTGTTTTCCAAATGTAGAAATCGCCTTGCGCATCTATTTGTCACTAATGGTAACCATCTGCAGTGGAGAACGATCATTTTCAAAACTGAAACTTATTAAAAATGAACTAAGGAGCACCATGGTTCAAAAGAGATGGAACAATCTCACACTAATGAGCATTGAACATAAACTTCTGCGTGAAATTGATACATCCTCTATCATCAACAAAATTTGCTCATGCTAAATGTAGAACCATTAATATTTAAACAATAATGTTGACTGTGTTGTTACTTTTGATAATGATAATTACTATGCAAATTAAAAATGTATGTGTTCAAATATATTTGTATTGTTTTTTTTTATTTTTTATATAGGGCCCCTTTCTTAACATATGCTACAGGCCCCGTACTAGCTTAATCCGGCCATGAGAGTTCCCAAAGTCAATGTCCGGTTGTGTAGCGAATACAGAAAGTTAGTTAAAAGTCAGTGTCTTTACGTGCTTGTTGTATATGTGGGAACTGACTTTTGTCCCCACCCCAACTTCCTTTCTTTTTCTCCAATGCGTATGGAATCAAAACTTGTATATGTAACCGGCCAAGCACTCCAAGGGAGGAACCTAACATTCATTAATGTGACTGCCATAATAAAAAGGCCTATATGTGTTGCATGAAAGTGCTAAATATCTCTCAACTGAATTAAACTTAATATTGAACACAAGCTTGCGCCGTGCCCACCACCCCCCCCCCTTTCCTCCTCCAACCCTAATATAAAAAAAACAAAAGGCAACCACAAATGAAGTTTCAAAGATGTATCTCAATTTTACATTAGGCAGCACTTTGTGCGATACAATATCGTCGTTACGATCGGTTTACACATTAAAAGAAACTCGTCGTATACATCTAAACACTTGTTCTGGACCCCCTAGGGCAAGAGAGGCAGAGGTAGACCAAGAAGCACATGGAGAAGAGAGCTGGAAACAGAGGTGAAAATCACGAGGAGAACGTGGAAAGAACTTGAGATGATGGCACGTGACAGGAGGACTTGGCATGTGTTTGTTGAAGGCCTATGCTCCTTTGGGAATGGAGGGTTATGAATACAATATACTATTTCTACAAAGTGATTGACAAGTGAATTTCTTCTTTTTAAAATGTTATTATCAGCACTAGTACCTACTGGATATACATAATATGCATGTCGAATCAAGGAGTAATAACTACCATTTGAAATTTGATAAATACGTTGTATTTCTTATTCCCATCAACAACAAAAAAACAACAACAACAAAATATTCTAAAATGACGAATGAACTCAGCGTTACAAGAGAGAGAGCAAAAATGATTGCCCGCAACGATGTCACGTGATCTCCCCTTGCGCTGTAGTGTTAATGTGACACATCATTTTATGTCATAAAATAACAGGTGCGTTGCTGTATTGTGACGTTTGTTTCATATAAAGTAATTGGATAACAGGAAGAACTAACAAATTAAACATAACAAGTGACTTTACAATTACCCTGTATAATCACATGTCTTGTTACAAATACGTTGTTAGCAATAATCTAAAGAGCATGTCGTAAAGTTCCCAAGGATCTTTGAAGAGACAAAGACATAATAAAACCACTGCACATTCAGACATGTCGTTGAAGCGGCTAATACGAGGTCGTGAATGAGGATGGTAACTTCATCACGTAAAACAAATTGCTTCAAGAACCACCGCTGCCATAGTATCCCATGCTATACGAGGAGCACAAAAGAGAATGAATATTGTCACAACATGGTCAACAGCTGTGGACTGTATGTGCTCCACAGGGATCAGGTACGGAATGTCAGTCGCGTCATAAGAGTTGGCCAATAGAGTGTTGTGAAACTTGACGACACGAAACGGCGTGTTCAGCACGTCAGGGGAGAATGCAAGGTAGGTTTTGATTGGTAGAAAGGAGCAACGGGAAAATAAGCAGCTGAGGGCTGTAACCTCAGGTGCGCATTCCCATAGTCAGTTATGACTGAAGGGGTTATTATTATATATTATTTTGATTGGTAGAGAAGAAAAGCGGAGGTCAGAGGTGGACAGGGGAAGGCACGGGAAAGCATGGCGATGTGGGATTGCGAAAGTGGATGAATATATTGTGATGGATGCCTTTAATTGTCTAGTGCCACAGCGTATTTATTTGTGCTGATATTGTGTATTCACCAGTGGCGGTTCCAAGGGGTTGTCATTGGGGGTGCTGCACTGTTCATTCATTTAAAATACTATACATAATACTCACAAATTGTGACCACCATGTGAAATATCAACCCAGACACAAATGATTAGTATCTTATCTCATCTAAAATCTGTCAAGAAGTTCTGAAAAGTTATTTTAAAAGTTTACTGCAACTAGGAGTAATCATTGTCAGTCGTAGTAGCTTCCCGAGTCTCAAACCAGGTTACACAGACATTACATGTCTATGCTGCTATTTCTCGTGTTTAAAATTTTCATTGTAACTTCCCTTTAATTAGAGATAATTTCCACTTGAGCTGTCTTGCCTTGCAGCTCTAGTTAAAAAATTCAAACCAATCGCAGTTGGCCGCATGCTGTGTGTATAACAAGCATTCGCTTATAAGAGGTCAAGGTCACTTGAGCTGTCATCGTCTGCAGCCCTTACCACAATACGTGTTGGATAATTATTTTTTTTTTTTTGTGTATTTAACCCGTCCGGTGTAACCTCAATTTTTTGGTCTGTCCGGATTATGTATTATAGTAGAGACGGTATGCAGTCGAGTCCTTTTTTTAAAGGGAGTGCTGCAGCTCAACAGCACATTAAAGAAAGCCGCCACTGGTATTCACTCATCTGGGATTTTCATGAAGGTTATGCACTTCGCTGACTGTATATTATTGTATTTTCGTGTTCATAGTTTTCTGAATACATTAGACAGAGATTGGAATATTACTCGAGTTTGTTATTACTTTAAGGTGTTCAAAGATGAAGCACGAACCATTTATAGTGTTCTCCCCTTAGACGTACGAGTCTATATTTAGAGTTTACTCCTTCCCCCACTCTCTTGTTTATTATCTAGACACATGAGTGTTTTATTTAAAACATGCTGTGTCAATGATGATGATGCCGAGTTTATAACGTTTATTTAAGCTGAAGTCTGTGAAGTCAGTGTCATCAATAAAACATCATCTAATCAAACAGATTCTAAAAACATGCAAACGCACTTAACTCAACGTGTAGAAAATACACCTTGAAGATCGACACATTAAAGATATAAATTATGAAGATTAGCAGATCACCGGGTCCACTTAACATACATGTCAACAATATCAGGCATAACCAGGTTCCAGAGTTCTTATACCTAAGAAATATTTTCTTGTTAAAAAAAGAAAACGTGACAGAGAAATTGAAACAAGATGTGAAAAAAGCAGTGCAGTGACTTACTACTAAGTGTTACCGCTAATCAAACATCTGAACATCAGTATGGACACTTGACGACAGCCGATAACTAATATATTCTTACCAACTCTTTGCTATCAGTGCCAAACAGTGTCCCTTACCCAAGCCCAAAAGAGAGTAAAATCACATCCTGAGATGAGATATTTGGACATGGGCCATTGGTGTTGCCAGGAGAGACCGGGTGAGATGTGATGACTTCAGATGAATTGTTGGAGCTGCATCCTGCATCGGGAATATGGAGATATGGAGGATTAAGTGGTTTGGCCATCTCATGAGGATGGAGGCCGATAAACTACCACTACACGCCTACAACAGCAGAAACAAATTTTTATTGTTCCATTTTCTTGATAAGTTATGTATACTTACTTACTTAGTCGTTCCTCTTCTACCGTGAGGTGTAGAGGTTTGTAAGAGAGAGAGAGCGCCATACTGTTCTATCGACTGTCTTCCTCCTGGCTTGGTTCCATTCTAGTCCTCGGTCCTTCAAAGATTGTCTAATTTTGTCCTCCTCCTCTTTGGGTCATCCTGGACGTCTGGATCCCTGGCTCTTAGTTTCCCCCGCTTGCCATGGTAGCCGATCGTCTCCCATTCTGCGACATTGCCAAACCATCTCAGTTGGGACTGTTCTACTTGGATCTGCAAAGGTTGGGTTTTCAGGCCTTGACTTATCGTCTGGTTGCGGACCATGTCTCTTCTTGTTACTTCAACCACCTTCCTCAAATACCCCATTTCTGAGGTTTGGATCTGGCATTTGTGGGTTCGTCAAGACTGGGGCATATGTGGAGAGGTATACAGCCAAATTCGTCTTCTTACCAACTTCTCTTTTGCTGAAGAATCCTCGATTTATGGCTTGAAAAAGTTTTCCAGCTTCTGCTCTTCGGGTAGCCAACTCTTCTTTGATGCCTCCCTTCCGGTCTATGACAGCTCCAATGTATTTAAAGTGGTCGACCTGCTCCATGACTTGTTCTCCCAGCTTAATCAGATGTCTTCTTTCCTCTCCTGCAATGACCAAAAGTTATTTATAGTGCAGTGAAATTTTAAAAAAATATTTAAAAACCAAAATACTGCTTTGATTATTTAATATTTATTTGCTTCTTTTTTCGATGGGTTTAAGCAAGATCGCTGAAAGGATAATAAATAAAAGGCTATATTGGTGGCTAGAAAGCACTAAGATCTTAAATACCAATCAATCAGGTTTTAGAAGAAAGAAACAGACAATGGATCAGTTGATAAGATTCACCCAAGAGATAGGTGATGCCTACCAAGACAAAAAAAAATGTGTTAGCAACATTTATTGAACTTAGACAAGCCTGTGATCGAGTCTGGAGGATAGGCCGTGCGAAGAATGGGAATATCAGGGAGAATGTACAACTGGCTGAAAGGTTTTTTTTCCACAACAGAACAATCCGAATAACATTCAGTGGATCTACATCAAAACAAAGGACCCTGGAGGAAGGACTGCCCCAGGGATCAGCATTAAGTTGTACACTATTTCTTATATATATAAATGACCTCCCAGATGTCATCACCCGTCAAAAAGCACTCTTTGCTGATGATCTAGTCATCTGGACAAAAGGAAAACATCTCCAAACCACCAAAAATATGAACAAGAACCTGACATCTGTGACGAGAGGTTATTGATTATATAAGTAATAGATAAGATGATATCCAGGTGTATCAAATGATACAAGGATAGAATGCCTGTCAAGAATTCTGGTCTTAAAAGTAATAGCCCAGTCTTAGAAATAAGCACTGGTGTATAGACATCATAGGTATAGTCAGACTGTGAAAATCACAGGCCCAGATGGTAAGAAGCAGTACCAGGAGTTAAGGCGCCTCCTCCCCACAACTATGCTATGATAAATTTGATGCTAGGGTATAAATAAAATGAACAAAAACTTTAAACACAATGGTAAAAAGTAAACAAGTCCTCAGGTACAATTAATGAATCATTTAATATTTATAGTGATTTCTTTTTTCTGCTGTTTGGAAGTGAGTAATAAAATATTCACACAATAATTTACAGAATTAATATTATCTCTATCGACAGTAACGTCATGAAAGTTTTTTTCCTCTTGGAAAAAAAAAAAGTATTAAACACAAGTCACTTGGTAAATTAATTAATAGTACTGTCCTTTACACTTCAGGATCTGGAATACTATTCTCTTGGCTAGTAAAGTTAATGAATACTTGATTTACTAACCTAGTGGTACTGTTCTTTGAGTCCTTTGACTTTAATACACTATTGTCATCATTTGACTTGCTCATGTAATAATATAATAGCTGTTGGTTCATGTATGGATTCTGTCAGGTCCTTTATTGAACACTTTTCTTTGATTCTTGATATTGCTGACACCGAACTGTCACTGGAATTATCAGTCCTGGCAGACCCAACTGTAGGGGTACGAAGAACCAGCTGTTGTTCACACTTAGGGTTCCGCCACTTATGTGGGATTGTCACTGATGAACAACACAGGCTTCTGATAGTTGACTGTATGATCGAATTGTCAAATGAACCTGAGACAACATATCGGTCTTGGCTAGTATCTGGCTAGATTTATAATTGACAAGCCCAGATGTCAGACCAGTCAGTCATCAGATGTCGAAGTTATAAATTCATAGTAAGCAAGGACATAATTTCAGTAATACAGTACAAGCTTAACCATTTCAATTAGTTATGTGTACTAACAATCACCTTGTTTTATCTACTCCTGTACATCCTAAAATACTTTACAGCTCGATCCTTCCAAATATTAATCACAGGTCTTATAATTTTCCTGAATATGCTTGATCCTTTTTATCATGCACAAATTTAAATAAACTGATGCAAGTCTTAGCATTAACACACAAATAATATTCTTACTTACTTAGTCATTCCCCTTCCACCGTGAGGTGCAGAGGTTTGGAAGAGAGAGAGAGCGCCAGACTATCCTATCGGCTGTCCAGTACAAATAATATTCATCAGGTAATAATACGTAATAAATGAAATATATACATGATATTCTTCATAATCCATCTTACCTTCAGACTTCAGAAATCACACTGGACATTAACGGCTTGGCAGGCCGCAGACAACCGTAGATGGCAAAGGCGTAGTGGTAACTCTTCGTCCAGTCTGTTTCAAAACATTTTTTAGTGTCCTTTGTTCAAATTGCGCTCCTCCTTTTTATTGGCTAAAGCAATCCTTCTGGATAGCATGACGTCACATGCTTTGTAGATCTGCTAAATTTGTGTACAAGTTGTATGCAATTTTGACTTCTGTACAAACTGTTCCACCTCTTCGTTTGTCATTCTAATCTTCTGTCCATCCGATTCTGTCCATTTTAGTCTCGTTAGAACCGGATAGTCCACAGCTAACATGCCATCTAACTTTCTTATTCGTCCGTCCATTTAACATTTTCATATATCGCTCAAAAGTGTGTAATAACCATATCAACTTATAGTTTTATACGTTCAACTTACAAAATCTTCCGACACAAAATACTTCTAGCCATATTACATATATGTGAACGTAGAGGCAAACTTCCAGAATCTAAACATGTAAGTCTTTCTGTTATGCGTCCATCCAGGTGGTTATACCATCCTTCAGAAGTTTGAAATAAAACATATTTTACTACTGCTGTAGTCGCCATGTTTGTTATGCGTTGAGACCCTCTCGCTTGCTTTGTCGTGACGCGCTATATGCTAGTGACACTGTCGATTTCCGTATTCGATTCTACAACAGAATTTGTAAACAATTTTGCTACAACAACCATCTCTGCATACTGCCAGTTCTGGAAACTTGAAATTAATGTAGAGAAAACTGTGTACAGCCTGTTTAGTCAAAACAAGAGAGTTAATGAGAAAAACATTGAGGTCTGGATGAACGGAGAGAAACTAGCATACGAAGAATTCCCGATTTGACCGTAGACTTACCATGGAACCTGACATAGACAAGCTGATTGAGATAGCATCAACAAGACTTAGGCTCATCAAGTACCTTGTTTCCTGTAGGTGGGGAGCAAACTAGCACTCATTACACCAACTCTATATTGCATATGGCCGCTCAGTCATTGACTACTCCTTCCCCCTCCAAACTATTGCAAGCAAAAGCCTTCTACAAAAGTTAGACAAAGTCCAAAATCACGCTCACGGTTTATAAGTGGTGCCATAAAGACAACGCCGACAGATGTATGAGAAATCAACACCAATACTGAACCTTTAAACATAAGAAGAGAACGCTCAGCTGTGGAAACATACGAAAGGTATCTGAGAAAGGACACAATGGAGGAGAATAGGACAATGTTAGAGCTGTGGCACCAAAAACACAGAGTACAAAAGACAATTTTTCTTAAAAATGCAAAAGATGCTAGCATCAAACACCACCTACCAGCAGTTAGAAAGCCAATGTCAAATATCAATAATGAAACACCATGTTGGCAGGGAACTACTCCTACAGTAAGAACTGAACACTCTGACTCCTCAGCAGACAAGAACACCCTAGCACCACTACTGAAAATCATTGCTTTAGAAACTATAGACTCATATCCACAAGACATCATCCATGTCTACACAGATGGATATGCTTTTGAAGCTACCACCAACGCTGGATATGGCGCAGTGATAAAATACCCCAACCTACACCCAGAAGACCACCCTTTCATCTTTGGCCCTTGCGGAGAAATGTGCTCCTGCTATGATGCAGAAATAACAGCACTAGAAAAAGTATTGTGCCGGATCATCTCAGACTTTGTTAACCAGTTGATAACACCACAAGGTAGTCCTTGTTCTGGAATCCCCCAGGGTAAATAAAAAGAATTAAGAAAAACGCGGAAAACCTTGAACGGATGGCACAGGACAGGAATTCCTGGCTTGAATGTACTGAAGGCACATGCTCCTTATGAACCCAACGGGTATAACATTGACAAAAGGGTAACACAATGGAGTGACATAACCCAGTAATTCTTAAACTGGTACGTATATATATATATATATATATATATATATATATATATATATATATATATATATATATATATATATATATATATATATATATATATATATATATATATCGTGTTTCCCCGAAAATAAGACCTGCCCCTAAAATAAGCCCTAGCACGATTTTTCAGGATGCTTTTAATATAAGCCCTACCCAGAAAATAAGCCCTAGTGCCCTATCCCGAAAATAAGCACTAGTGCATTTCCCCGAAAATAAACCCTAGTGCATTTCGTCAGCTAGAATGAGAGACGTGTTGCCGAATGGCCAGTCGGAGTACAGACGCCACTAGTGCGCACTTGATAATGAACGGATGTGGTCCATAATTCAATACGTCACTCGTGTAAAATAAAGAAGCAGAATTTTGGCGCCAGCAATTTCTCGTCGCTTGTGTGTGCCATCGTTCTTAAGTCTCATAATTTTTGTTGCCACACCTGTCTCGTATGTCTTCAATTAACACTTGATTTAATGGTAGACTTAAGGGAATAATATTTTGACACCCAGACAAGATGAGTGCAAAAAGAAAGAGCTATTCAGTCGATTAAAAGAAAGGAATCGTTGAAGACTCCTGGTGTAAGAATCTTACCGCTGTCTGCAAAGAGAAGAAGCTTGCTTTCCGAATGGTACGAAAATGACGAGCAGAGTACGATAACCTCAGTCAACAGGTGGAAGAAGGAAATGCTAAGAAGCGCAAGTGTGGATCAGGTCGGCAACCATTATTTTCTGAACTGGAAGACATCATCTGTGAATGGATTGCTGACAGGAGAGCAAAGACTTTGGTTGTGCGCAGGGCTGATATTCAAGCATTTGCCCTTGCAATGGCACCACATTTAGAAATATCCCTAGAAGAATTCAAAGCATCACAACACTGGCTGGATGGCTTCCTTCAGCGATATAAACTGTCTCTAAGAAAATCGACAACACTGTTCAAGCTAGAAGATACTGAAGTTATTAAACGTGCACTTGCATTCAAGTACTTTGTTGATGGCATCGACTTTTCTAAATACCAACTCTCCAACATGATTGCCATGGATGAAACTGCAGTATTTATGGGCCTAGGATCTCAAACGACAATTGATCAGACGGGTGCCTCTTCAATCTACATTTCGTCCACTGGTTACGAAAGTGCACGTCTTACCTGTATTTTGGAAGTTTATCTGGATGGAAGGAAAGCCCCACCTGTAATCATCACTAAGGGCAAGAAAGATACCATTGAATGTGTTTCAGGCATTTATGTTCTTGAAACCGAAAAAGCCTGGTGCACACAAGCAGTTATAAGGAAGTAAGTCGATTTAATGCTGCCTCTTGTTTTACGAGGTGGTCAACGAGATCTGCTAGTCTGGGATTCAGCCAGCCCTTACCGCGCTGAAGACATGAAGAACTTCCTTGCAGAGAGAAGAATAGATCAAATAATGATTCCTGCAGGAATGACTTCTTATCTCCAGACTCTTGATATTGCAATAAACAAGCCATTTAAGGACCATTTGCGCATAGAAATCAACGACTACATTGAAAATAGAATGGAGAGAAATCAGCGTGGAAACTTTGTAAAACCTAATTTGCAGGAGGTAGTGACTTGGGTGAAGAATTCATGGGATGAAATCACTGACAGCTGTGTTACCAATGCACTACGAGCAGGCTACATGGACAAGAAATGCTCATTCAAAGAAAGCTTTATTGCTGGAAATGAGAGAATGGGGCCAATGGTTCTACAGGAAATGGAGTCGCAAGAAATTCAGGCCGGAATTCGGGATTTCGAGAGTTATGACGATGTTCCAGAAGATGACATGACTGTATTTGAATAAATGTAGAATTTTGTACATGAATAATGGAGATTTTTGTATTTTTAATATAAGCCCTACCCCGAAAATAAGCCCTAGTATATTTTTTGAAGCAAAAATTAATATAAGACCCGTTCTTATTTTCGGGGAAACACGGTATATATATGGGAATACATGAACTTCATCACGTGCACACTTTCGGGGTTTGAAAATCGCTCACTTGCATAAACATTTCAACAGCGAAAACATGTCACGATTTCGATGCGTTTTTAATGGCGGCTAGTATAGTTCTATATGGCAGCGAGGCATGGACAGTCTTTGCTGTGCTAGAAATAAGGCTCACTACTTTACATGTACGGTCTCTCTTTGGTACATCATCTGTATTTCATGAAAAAAAAAAGAAACAAATGTCGAGGTTTTGTCACGTTCTGGCCTTCAAAGCGTGTATACACTGCTTAGACAGCGCGTGGAAAAATCTCGCGTTCCGAAAGATATCTTTGACGGACAACTGCCGGATGGCAAAAGAACAGTTGGGCGACTGCAGCTGAGGTTCAAAGATGTGTGCAAGAGACAAGATGGTACTGCGCATAAATCCAGAAAGCTGGGAGGATGAAGAAGCCGTTCGCACCATCTGGCGATGCTCTCTACGGTGAGACCTCAGATTAGGCGAAAAGAAACACCCAGGACAAGCAGAAAAGAAGAGAAAATGTCGAAAGAAACACGAGGTGTCACGGGTTGTCTCCTCTTGCTATGCAGCAGCGGTTCAACAGTGGCCCAAAACCTAGAGTATCTAATGTGGGTCTCCAAATGTGTCTACCTTCGCACAAGATTACTCTTTGCAGAGTTGTAGATAGAAGGATAATGATGCTTCTACTTCGAGGCAGTGTTCACAAGATATTTCAGAAGTCAAGAACAATGCTGAATGCGTCTGAGCACGTTATTTTTTTATCTGACCCGCAATCTTTTGTGAAGATGTATATTGTATGATTTAGTTCGTTCAAGTCCCCACCTGATTTAATTTAGCGAAATTCCTCTTATGATTATTGTTATTCTTAATGAGTTTTCACATGTAGATATAACTATATATATTAAATTCCGGATTCACACATGTGCTTTTCGCTCTGTAATAATTAATTCAACTATGAGTTTATAAAATTCAACATGTACAAATTTAAAGATCAATTACTTTAACACTTGTAAATAAATATGACTAGAGATTAGGAAAATTAGGTTTTTCCACAGAAAGTCTTTAGGCTTGATGAATTTAGCAAAATAAAGTTCGGTTGGTTTTGGTCTGTTACAACTGAGACTTGTCAAAATGCTGAAGTGCCAATGTTGCTTTTCTGTAGATCCGTCTCTTTTTGTGGTTGATTTCAGATATATATATATATATATATATATAATATATATATATATATATATATATAATATATATATATATATATATATATATATATATATATATATATATATATATATATATATATATATATATATCCCAGCATTCTAACTCAATTTATTCAGTATCGCCACAGATTCAGAAGACATCTAGCTACGATTCTAGAATCCAGTGTATTAAGTAGAGTTCTTAGTTTTCGGTGGGGATATTCTTAGGAGTTTGTGTGAAGGTAAATACTATACTAGTAGTTTTGAGTGATTTAAGTGGTAAAATCGTCGATTGTATTTCACTATATTTTGTGCAGAGTGATTGAGTAGATAGGTCCGCCATTAATATTTCTCTAGGATTTACTGTGTTACTTAGGCTAGCAGAATAAATAATATTTCTAGCTAAACTATTCCAGCTATAAAATAAATTTAATTAATAGCTAGTAACCAGTCAGAGAATATTTTAACTGACCATCAAAGGCACTGTTCATCATGGGTATTGACGAAATAGGTATTTATTTATAATTCATGATGATTGATTTTTTTAACTGACTAGAATTTATTTCACGGGAGTTTTAAACGATAAGACTAGCTTTAAGCTTGTAGTTTATAATTTAAAGTTAAATAACCGAAGTGGATAATTATTATATTTTACGCGAGAGTAACCATACAAAAGAACAATTTAATTAGTATCTGGGTTTCTTCAAGATAAACCTGTCTGAGGCTGTGTTTACACCCAGAAATAGACAGAATACAAAACCCAAAGAACATTAAAAGTGACTTTGTAACTGGGCATATAGATCCAGATTTCTTTGCAAATTTCATTTACAGTCATAGTTATAGTTTTCACGTCTGTGCGTCTAATTGTCGTCACGTATCTGTGTGTGTGTAGATGTGAGTGGTTGAATATATATATATATTTATAGGGAAACTGTCTGATCTAAAACCTTAGTCGTGACCGATAAGCTGGATAGAGTATCTCTCAAATCCAGGGACAGACTTTACCTTTCACCATTTCACTCGTGAAAATCTATTTCTTTACCTTATCTCCCACTGAGCTATCACCTGTTCTAGTTCTATTCAGGCGGACCATACTTAATCTTAAATTCCTATCAAAAATATTCTACGACAACCATAAACACCATTTAAACAAAATATATGAGGAAAGCAACAAATGATGCTTGTCATTCCAGGAAAGGAAGAAGCAAGACTGGATAACACCAGAAACACAAAACACCATAACGAAGAGATGGGAAATGAAAAGAAAGAAAACAGAAGCAAAGTCCCCCAGGTTAAAGCAACTATATAGCGAACAGTACAGTCAGCTGGGCAAGGAAGTAAAACGCCAAACCCGAGCCAACAAAATGCATTTCTTAGACGATCTTGCAAGACAGGCAGAAGAGGCAGCACTTAGAAATGAACAACGCACAGTATACAAAATAACTAAATTCATCAGCGGAAAACGAGGTGCAAACAATGTTACATTAGTAATAGATAAGCAAGGAAATCTCATCACGACAGCAGAGGGACAGGAAACAAGATAGGCAGAGCATTTCAGAGAAACTCTGAACAAGGAACCCCCAGAAACACAGTTGGGACAGATAAAAAAATTCAGCGGATGGCGATACAAAATTGTTATGATGTAATGCTCCCATGAATAACATTGTTATGTTTCAGTGAAACGTAATTGTCCTAATACAACAGAGCACAATACAGTACCCATCAGTACTTAAATTATCAGAACTCCCTTAAATAACTAATCACTACAATTTTGACTTTTATTGTTTATCCATTAACCATGCAACTGTTTTGTAAAGTTGAGAATAAAACCTTTTACATATTTTTACTTCAGAATTGCTTATTTTCTAAAGAGGAAACAGTTGTTCAGACTTACATTTTTTGACAAAAGAAATGACAGTGCTGGTGCATCCAAGACCACCATCGGTCGCGCTCAATTCACTGACGGACATTCTTCTCCAGATTAAATTCCTCTCACTTGTTTTAGTGGAACAGTTTTACATTGTTGACTGATAGCTACATATTTTGTGAAAGTCAAATTTGTGTTAGAAGAATTTATTACATAAGATGGTATTACTCTGCACTTCTTTATGCCTGACCATGAGTTGTTAATGGCACTAGAAGTCTTAAGAGATCAAATGTCTTCTGACAAATCACTGCTCTCAGTGACAGAAGAGATGTCGAATTGTAATTATGTATTATAACTTGTCATAATGTTTGCAGTTCACTGAACCCTATTGAAACCTATTATTAATTCAGTTCAATGTATTGGCATATAGATGCCAGAGTTAAGTTCAACATTTTAAAAAGAAGAAATTGACTTGTCAATCACTTTGTAGAAATAGTAAATCGTATACTGTGATCATTTGATCGACCTTGACGTTTTATGGCAGAGGTCAACCTTGGGTCATGGCTCTCATGTGACATCCTTCTCTTGGCTATTCGGCCTCCGTTTTGAACTGAACCCATTTTGTTTAGGGGGCATCTCTAAAATGGCTATTTCCACACGGTGTTGTAAGAGCCTGTTTTCGCATAATCATAAGGAGCATCTCGACTTGCTGCGATCGGCATCACTGTCCTCCTAGAATCTTGTATTTATCTATTCATGTCTCTCTTGCTCACATCTTTCAATCTGTAGTTGCCTTTTGTTTTTTTTTTTATATTGGGGTCGTAGGAAGGGGAGGGAGGGGGGGGGGGGGGATTTGCACTACGCAAGTTTGTGTTCAATATTAAGTTTAATTCAGTTGAGAGACATTTAGCACTTTCATGCAACACATATAGGCTTTTTTATTATGGCAGTCGCATTAATGAATGTTAGTTGCCTCCGTTGGAGTGCTTGGCGGGTTACATATACAAACTCGGCAAGTATTGATTCCATACGCATTGGAGAAAAAGAAAGGAAGTTAGGGGGTGGGGGGAGGGGAACAAAAGTCAGTTCCCACATATACAACAAGCACGTAAAGACACTGACTTTTAACTAACTTTCTGTATTCGCTACACAACCAGACATTGTTCCACTACCATCGCATTGTTATTTCCCTCATACTTAAACGTTGATACATTTATGCGTTTTATCTAAGGGACGTAATTTTTATTACAAGGGGAGCAATGTGTACGGCAAAGCTAGTCATAACTTTAAAAAAATTAAATAGTTAATTTGTATAATTTTGTTTGTAATACATTTGTAGCAAAGAAGTAAATTGCCGAATATTTCAAATTCCGAAGAAAGTGTTTCTGTCGTTTGTTGGTATTATAGAAATATAGAGCTATATTTTGTATGAGATAAATAAATGCACGCTAGGCTCAATACAAGTCAATAAATATGTATAACACGAGTTTCTTTTGATGAGTGTTTACATTTAAATGACAATATGTTAACATTTTTGACCGGCACAAAGTGCTGCCTAAATGCCTAAAACCTCTGAGGACAACGTCACTACACAAGACACACCGAACTTTACGATGATAGACCCCAAGAATTTTCCTACTCCAGCGCAAGCTTATAAAAACAATAGCCCAACAAGTCCAAACAAAGAAAAGACACACAAGCAACATATGGAAACACCACCCAGACGTAGAACACTGTCAGACACCACCCCGAGACTCGTCATTGTGCTGGAGAGCCCTGATAACACAGAGTAAAGACGTTTTCCCCTGACCTCAAACATCCATTTTTATGTAATTACACTATTAGCAAATACCACATTTCAGGAATGGCGGCAGAAATTAGAATAATTGGTGTTAATATTCGTGGCCTTCGCACAAAATTACAACATTTCATAACACTCATACACAAATACCATTCAGATTTTATACTGGTTCAAGAAACCAATATACACACAGACGAACACGCAGCCCATATCACGACAAAATTAGGACTTAGACATTCATGTTTTAGCCTTAGTGTTCAGAATATAGGTTTAGGGGTAGCTATCGTACAGACATCGGATAGGTGGGAAATTATCAGGAAAAACAGAGATAGTAAGGGTAGAGTAGCCATAGTTCAGGTAAGGAACAACACACAAACATACACCATAGTAAACATACATGCACCACCAGATTACAGACACCAGTCCTTGTTTTAAGATAGCCTAGAAAGCCTACTCACGCATTCATGCATGGGGCAAATCATCATATTAGGGGGAGATTTTAATTGTATACTGACAAAAATGGATGTTATAGGCGGGGATGTCAAAACACAAATTCGGTTGGCAAACAGGGAGGGCACTCACCAGCTAGATATGCTACAAACCATAGTAGACATGCACAGCTTAAAGGACACCTACAGAGAGACACATCTTAAGGGGACTGACACCACACACACAAATAACGCACATGGCAGAACAGCACGATTAGATAGAATTTATTCACCATCAACGCACTGCACAATCGAGTCCAAACACTTACCAGAAACACACAAATTCACAGACCACAAAGGGATTTTGGCAACAGTAAACACCATACACACAAATATCACATCCAAACGCTCACCTCACTGGAAGTTCAACAACACACTGATGCAAAATAAAACATACGTTGCGCTTAACATGTCTCATTCCGTACAGTTTTGACCTGCTGCCAATAGTCTTCTGTATTCTCTACCTCTTCCAGCTGTTGGAGCACTTGGAATTTGTTGGATACTGTGACCATTTTGCATTGTTGCATATCTCATGAGTTTCATTTTTACTTTGGCTGTCAGAAAGTGGTGATCTGATGCCACATCTGCTCCTCTATATACCTTTACATCCTGCAATGATGATCTAAACTTCTTATTTATGCATATATGATCAATCTGATTTTCTGTTCTATGGTCTGGTGATATCCATGTTGCCTTGTGTATTCTCTTATGTGGAAAGATGCTTCCTCCTATAGCCAGTTGATTTGAAGCAGAGAAGTTTGAGAATAGTTCCCCATTTTCATTCATTATTCTTAGCCCATGTTTTCCCATGACTTCTTCAAATCCGGTGTTGACTGTACCTTACTTTGCATTCATGTCACCCATCAAAATTGTGATGTCTCTTCTTTTTACTTTATCCATAATTTCCTTTAGTCTAGTATAAAAATGCTTCTTTCACAGACTGTTCTTCGTCATTAGTTGGTGCATAACATTGGATGACATTTACATGTATTTTCTTTTTAGCTGTTTTAAAAGTAGCTGTTATTATTCTGGGTCCAACAGCTTCCCATTCAATAAGTGCTTTCTGTGCTTCTTTAGATAACATAAAAGCAACCCCTTCACTGTGGTGTGAACTTTCATCTTTATGTCCTGGGGACAGCACCAATTCACCTGTGATGAGTTTCTTCCTGTCTACCCCCTTCCACTTTGATTCACACATTCCTAGATCCTCGATTTTATATTCCCTCATTTCTGCTGCTACTTGTGCCACTTTTCCTTGTTCGTTTAATGTCCGAACATTCCAGGTGCCAAATCTGGAAATTCTCCTAGAAGAAAGAAGGTTAGTCAGCAACACAGACTCCTTTCGGCTTTCTCGGTGTTGCATTATACGCCTCACTGCGAGAGGACCTTCCACTGTCTTGGATGGCTGTGTTTTATTTTCCTTATTTGACTTCTCCATATTTGTTGAAGTTTTTTGTGGTTTAAATTTTTTACAGGATGGGGTAACAAGCCCCATGCCCAACCCTCCTTAGTCGCTTTTTACGACATGCATGGTGTGGTAAAGTGGGATGTTATAAATATTTATAGGGGACTTAGTGTACTGACTGAGATCAGCTGTGAAGGTATATATATATCTAATAAGAGTAGTGTATTATATATAACCTTACTTGCTGCCACATATGTATACCTCAGTCAGAATTATTCTGGAATAGTGTGATGACTACGTTATATGTCTAGGGTATGTGTATGATGAAGTGTAAGTCAAAACAACAACAGACAGATAAACAATTTAATTTATTCCACTACACTTGACAACACTGTGACACTCACATACATAAAACACTCTACAAGGATATCTTAAAGGAGTCACTGATAACTTTTCAAATAACAATATGTATTCATTGCTGTCATGAATGTATATGTGTCCTGATTCAAATACAAAGGAACCAGGAATCACAATCAATTTTAATTACAAGTTATATGTACAGAATTTATTAATATGAATCTTGTAGTGACATCTATTTTTAATAGTATCCTATGTGTGTTAGTTGTGTAGTAGTAATATGAGGTAATACTGGTTTTGTTTTGTTCAAGCTCTGTTGGTATTTGTCATCATGACTTCAATAGTTTGTTTTTATTGGAACTAGTATTGGAGATGTTCTCAGTTCCTGATATTAAAACAATTAAATTCCCCTCTTAATTGTATTTTACACTGTCATTTTAAGATGGGGGTACATAATGTTGAGCTCAGCTGGCCACATCAGCTTATCTTGCGTGATGGCGGCAGGAAAAGACTCCTCTGCTCGATTTCTCCCCTGGGCTCTGGAGACACCTCACTGATAGCTAAATGGACCAAGGAGTATGCTGTCCGACTCTGGATTCAGCAAAGCTCTGACCAGGTGCTGCTCAATAACTTTAAGACCACGGTCCCTGAAAACAAGAAGGATGTACCTTCTACGTCATAACTAATTTATACTCTCTTTCTACACTGAGCACAATACATCACAAACATTGAGTTCAGAGCGTTAGGCCAACTGTCAGCTTCATCTGAAATATTTTATACCAGTATTTCCCTCCCTAATGGTTACTACGCCTCTGCAATTCCAGCATTAATTCTGTCTAATCAATAATCTAGGTGTCAGTGTACTGTTTGGCCATTCCATGCAGTTTTACTTTCCTCCGACACCTTCTGTTCAGGCTGGAGCATTATAGGCTTTACATCATGTTTGCTACTGAACTACACATATATACAGGCATAAATTAACAATTTACATTCAATTTTCATTAAAAGATATTGAATATTTCAAGCTTACCACAATTCATAGAATAATAAACAGTTTCGTTGACTGGCAATGAATATAGCACAACTCCGATCTGCCGATGTCCCAGGCTTTATTTTATAACAAATATACACTGGTGCTCAACGTACTGCTTCTTAGTAGGTTTATTACAAGATGTGGCAATGAACAGACGCTCTGAATCAAGTATATTCGCAGCTCTACCCAATGAAACCACGTCTAACCATCTTTTCAAAAAAGTACCCCTTCTATTCGTTTCCCATAACAACACAAGATAGTATTTATAGCCCGACCAATCGTGTTTAGTCTTATATTTGTTGCGCTCCAATCAATTTGGAGTTAACATGGTAGGCTATTTCCGTAACGTAAGGTTTTTTCAAACACGTTATAAAAAAATTTTATGAGCAGAAATGATTTCATGCTGTCAGGCACCCCCACTATTTTATTTTGGTTATAATTTGGTAATTCCTAGACTATTTGCGTAACGTTTTACATATTCTTTGTCAGCAAGCCCTAAGGAACCCAAATATACAAATTTAAAAGAGCTAAGTGGCTGCGTTCAAAATATGCAATTTCTTCTACCTCCTGTTTCGAAGATGTGCTGTCTGGGTACTGTAATGTTTTCAAACGTAAACCCATCTAATGTCATCTTTTCTAATAAGCGTTTTCCAGGTTTTTAAAACCTAACTCTGGGAAGGTTAGTGTTTTTATCACTGTCCGTCTGAAAAAAAGTTAGTGCATGTGGCCTTACACGCGTGATAGTAGTAATTGTGTATCGCGCGACGCGAGTTTAGTGTTGCATGTGTCCTTGCTTTCATTCGCCCCTCTCTCTTTCTATTTGAGTCCATCTGTTCGTTCGTTTTGGTAACGTAGTATAATTAATGTTAGGATTAATTTAGGTCATTACGCAGTGTGCCTCTCAATGTTTTTCTTAGAAATGCAATACCCGTTTTAATGTGTTGTGGAAACGCTTGTATTTATGCAGTGGCTTATATTTAACGTGGAAACGTTACAATTTGCAGACGAAGCATAAAACAAAGGGGATTTCGAGTACTGTCATTGTGACAGCACTGTTCTTTACCATTTTTCTTTTCTTTATTAAATGTATTTGTTAGGCTTTATATTTACCTGATAATTTATATATGTGGATTAGAATATTTCACGACACCTCCCCTCTTAAAACAGACATCCCATGTCAGTCCTTTATTCTATATACACATAGATAAATGTAAGTCAACTTGACTTTACTCTGCTGTGGTGCTATCATGGTTTTATGTAGTTGGGTCCATTCAGAGTAGGCACTACTCTTGAAATCTGCCTCGGACTTCTACAACCAATAATATATTTCGGTTATGTTACTGAACAGCCGCAAGTGTGAGTGCTTGTCTTAATGCTGCTTCGCAACCCGTATTCACCATTTCTCTTCTCTGAGTCTGCGCAATGACATGTCCAGAGAACATTATATTTCCCTCAAAATGTACGTTATGAGGAGATAACATATACCTGGTGATAGCAGAGTTTTCGTAGTGGATCCCATAATCTTCTTATTATCCTGTATGAAACATTCGGAATATCCTCAATCAAGGAGGCAACTCAGGGATTCATTACGTTCCTCCGAAATGTTTACATCCAACAATTTTCTCATCATTCTAGAGAAGACACTAGGCGCATTCTTCAATCCAAATGGCAATCTATTAAACTCATAGTGTCCTTCTGAGGTACTAAAAGCTAGGTATGGTCTAACCTCAGGCTTTACTGGAATCTGATAGTATCCTTTACTCAGATCCACTTTTGAGAAATATTTAGCTTTATTTAGTCTGGCAAACAGATGATTTGTATCCGGCAATGGATCCACCTGTCCTTCTGTAATAGCATTCAGTCTCCTGTAATCTATACAGAGTCTATGTTCTCCAGAGGGCTTCCTTAAGAGTACAACACCGGAACTATACGAAGATTCACTGTGCGAAATAATTCCTTCCTTCAACAGATAGTCTATCTCTTCCTTCAAAGCTTTCTCCTTAGCAAACGGAATCGAATATGGTTTCATACAGACAGGTGTGGGGTCTATCAGTTTCATATCATATTCCAATAGGTTTGTATGCCCTGGTCGGTCTGTTAACACCTCTGCATGATTATTTAGAACCTGTTGCACTCTCTCTTTCTGAGTTTTCGTTAAATGTGTACTGATTTTCACCTGTGCTGCTGTCTCACAGGGGTGTAATGGATACTCAAATGATGAAAGTGGTTCCTTTTTCATCTCCATGGCGATGGACAAGGTCAACAAGTGTGTCTCTTCCTGATGTTCTCTTTCCAAATATTTCTTCAGGAGATTCACATGATAGATTTTTTCTTTCCCTTTCTTATCTATCTTATAATTTGTTCTAGACACCTTCTCTAGAACTGTATATGGACCCTGCCATCCAATTTGTAACTTATTCTGACTCCCGGGGAGAAGAAGCAGTACCTTCTCTCCCACAGCCAAATCTCTGTCTTTCGCCTTCCTGTTATAATAGGCAGCATGTTTCTTCCTGGCTTGTTTCAAATTTTCATTGGCAAGTTTCCAGCCAGTTTTTAAACGAGTGGTCAGCTCATTCACATATTGGTATGAAGATGTAATGTTTTCCTCTGCCTTTTCATCAGTCCACGTTCTTAACAAAGCTACATATGGACCTTTAATTGTGTGGACCTATTTGTCCATGCACCGGTATGGTCTCTTCCACTCGAAGCTCTATAGTGATGATTTTTCCTCCCAGAATTATCATTCACAAAACGACCGCTACCAATTCTTTTCTTGGGGCTTTCTCCCCACTTAAAATTCTTGATGAGAGATTTCCTCTCTACATCCTCTTCCTCCAGTTTGTTTAAGTCCGATTGAGGGATTTTCGGCTTATCCTGGGGTAAGACATCTTTTTGCACTCTCCGCATAGTGGCCATTGTAAAATAGTTAAGTGAAGCTTGTCCGTGAAAAGGGGCTTCCCATTCCATTTGGTCCACTTTATCAAATCTATTTTTCTTTTTATTATCAGGCCTAATTTTGCCCCGTGGCGTGTCCAGGTCCTGATCAATGTTCCCACTTGTGGGTGTTCCCTCATGTGCTATGCTACACCTTTCTACAAAATTCTCAATGTCCCATCTTGCTTTGGGCCAATAATAATTGTGAGCCACCTTTTGAATGATGGTACCTATCTTCTCATGGTCCCCATCTGGTTTCACATGTAGGCTCCTTATTAAGTCTGCCCTATATCTTTTAGGAAGTACCAGCTGTCCCTGACCTTTGGATCTAGCTCCAGTCTTCCTATACATCAACTTGTTTTTCATGTAAAAATCTCCCTTGCCTGGAGTTGTATGACAAGTTGACAATTTTCTGAAACAAGGCTTGAGTGTTTTATCCCCAGCCTGTGCCTTCCTCATCTCTTCTGGAGTGGTATCTAACATAATATCCTCCTCCTGTCTTGAGGTCGACCTGACCTGAAGGGTGGCCATATACACAGGTTTCCTTCTGCAACGGTCAGTGTCATGATTGTCCATCTGACAATTCTTACACCACCTTTTTCCTTGGTTGAAAGATTTTCTTTCATCATATTTCCTTTCATCGAATTGTGGGAATTTATTTTTATTTTCATACCGTGGCCTATCAAATTGGTGCTTACCTTTGTTTTGATCCTTAGGATCAAATTTATTAAAGTTCTGTGGTGCCCTAAAGTTATCCACTTGTTTCTTTTTATTACCTGTTACCTCTGCTTGAGCTGCTTGATACCTTTCAGCAACATTTAGCAACTCACCCAGCCTCTCTGCACCTTGTTCCATGAGAAACTTTCTCAGGTCTGGAGCCATGGACTCTCTTAATTGCTCTATAAGGACCATTTCCTTAAGATCTTGGGTTTTCCCCAGAGAAGTCCATTTCTCCAAGTATGTCTCTATTCGTGCAGAGAACTGGTGATAGGTTTCACCTGACAGTAGTTTAGCATTCCTAAATTTTTTCCTATAAAATTCTGCATTCTTTTCATACCTTAACAAAAGAGCCTGCTTTAGCATGTCATAATTTTCCTGATCACCTCTGCTCATTTTTGCAAAAACTTCATAAGCTGCCCCACGAAGTCCTTGAGATAACTTTAAGCTCCACCTTTCTCTCTCTAACCCATACGTGGTAGCTAATAGTTCATACCTATTTAGATAGCTCTCTATATCATCGTCTTTCTCAACAAAATGATCTAAATGAAAATTCATAGCTGAGGTTGAGGCTCCCTGGCTAGCGGTGGCATCAGAGGCAAAGGGACTGGCACCATTTTCAGGAGCATGGCCTTGAAACTCAAACTCCCTTAGTCGTAACTCATGTTCCCTTTGTAATCTCTTATCTTCTGCTTCCCTTTCTGCAGCTAATCTCTTGTCTTCCCTTTCTGCAGCTAATTTCTTCTCTTCCCTTTCTGCAGCCTGTCTTCTTTCCTCGGCTTCCAATGCTTTTGCCTCTTTGTCAGCCTCAATCTGCAACCTCTTAGCCTCAGCCTCAATCTGCAACCTCTTAGCCTCAGCCTCAAATTGTAACTTCTTAATTTCCCTTTCAGCCTCTAACTTTCTTTCGGCTTCAAACCTTCTTTCTTCGCGTTCAATAAATTTGTCACATTCAGTAGTGACATAGGCAACCATAACTTGCCCATCTAATCCTAACTCTTTTGCAGTCTGAACAGCAGCAGATCGAAATTTGGCTAGGTCCGCCATTGTCTATCAGGTAAGTTTATACAATGTCTAACTAACAATTCAATCTCTAAATATATATCTAATGGACAACACAGGCACCGAGAGCTCAACCTTATTTAATTCCACCCAAGGATACCTTTTTAATTCTTATTATTCCCTGAAGTGAATTACCCCCAATATTTGTAATAGGTAAAGATTCAAAATCCCAAGAGCGAGACCCCAATATATGTGGTAAAGTGGGATGTTATAAATATTTATAGGGGACTTAGTGTACTGACTGAGATCAGCTGTGAAGGTATATATATATCTAATAAGAGTAGTGTATTATATATAACCTTACTTGCTGCCACATATGTATACCTCAGTCAGAATTATTCTGGAATAGTGTGATGACTACGTTATATGTCTAGGGTATGTGTATGATGAAGTGTAAGTCAAAACAACAACAGACAGATAAACAATTTAATTTATTCCACTACACTTGACAACACTGTGACACTCACATACATAAAACACTCTACAAGGATATCTTAAAGGAGTCACTGATAACTTTTCAAATAACAATATGTATTCATTGCTGTCATGAATGTATATGTGTCCTGATTCAAATACAAAGGAACCAGGAATCACAATCAATTTTAATTACAAGTTATATGTACAGAATTTATTAATATGAATCTTGTAGTGACATCTATTTTTAATAGTATCCTATGTGTGTCAGTTGTGTAGTAGTAATATGAGGTAATACTGGTTTTGTTTTGTTCAAGCTCTGTTGGTATTTGTCATCATGACTTCAATAGTTTGTCTTTATTGGAACTAGTATTGGAGATGTTCTCAGTTCCTGATATTAAAACAATTAAATTCCCCTCTTAATTGTATTTTACACTGTCATTTTAAGATGGGGGTACATAATGTTGAGCTCAGCTGGCCACATCAGCTTATCTTGCGTGATGGCGGCAGGAAAAGACTCCTCTGCTCGATTTCTCCCCTGGGCTCTGGAGACACCTCACTGATAGCTAAATGGACCAAGGAGTATGCTGTCCGACTCTGGATTCAGCAAAGCTCTGACCAGGTGCTGCTCAATAACTTTAAGACCACGGTCCCTGAAAACAAGAAGGATGTACCTTCTACGTCATAACTAATTTATACTCTCTTTCTACACTGAGCACAATACATCACAAACATTGAGTTCAGAGCGTTAGGCCAACTGTCAGCTTCATCTGAAATATTTTATACCAGTATTTCCCTCCCTAATGGTTACTACGCCTCTGCAATTCCAGCATTATTTCTGTCTAATCAATAATCTAGGTGTCAGTGTACTGTTTGGCCATTCCATGCAGTTTTACTTTCCTCCGACACCTTCTGTTCAGGCTGGAGCATTATAGGCTTTACATCATGTTTGCTACTGAACTACACATATATACAGGCATAAATTAACAATTTACATTCAATTTTCATTAAAAGATATTGAATATTTCAAGCCTACCACAATTCATAGAATAATAAACAGTTTCGTTGACTGGCAATGAATATAGCACAACTCCGATCTGCCGATGTCCCAGGCTTTATTTTATAACAAATATACACTGGTGCTCAACGTACTGCTTCTTAGTAGGTTTATTACAAGATGTGGCAATGAACAGACGCTCTGAATCAAGTATATTCGCAGCTCTACCCAATGAAACCACGTCTAACCATCTTTTCAAAAAAGTACCCCTTCTATTCGTTTCCCATAACAACACAAGATAGTATTTATAGCCCGACCAATCGTGTTTAGTCTTATATTTGTTGCGCTCCAATCAATTTGGAGTTAACATGGTAGGCTATTTCCGTAACGTAAGGTTTTTTCAAACACGTTATAAAAAAATTTTATGAGCAGAAATGATTTCATGCTGTCAGGCACCCCCACTATTTTATTTTGGTTATAATTTGGTAATTCCTAGACTATTTGCGTAACGTTTTACATATTCTTTGTCAGCAAGCCCTAAGGAACCCAAATATACAAATTTAAAAGAGCTAAGTGGCTGCGTTCAAAATATGCAATTTCTTCTACCTCCTGTTTCGAAGATGTGCTGTCTGGGTACTGTAATGTTTTCAAACGTAAACCCATCTAATGTCATCTTTTCTAATAAGCGTTTTCCAGGTTTTTAAAACCTAACTCTGGGAAGGTTAGTGTTTTTATCACTGTCCGTCTGAAAAAAAGTTAGTGCATGTGGCCTTACACGCGTGATAGTAGTAATTGTGTATCGCGCGACGCGAGTTTAGTGTTGCATGTGTCCTTGCTTTCATTCGCCCCTCTCTCTTTCTATTTGAGTCCATCTGTTCGTTCGTTTTGGTAACGTAGTATAATTAATGTTAGGATTAATTTAGGTCATTACGCAGTGTGCCTCTCAATGTTTTTCTTAGAAATGCAATACCCGTTTTAATGTGTTGTGGAAACGCTTGTATTTATGCAGTGGCTTATATTTAACGTGGAAACGTTACAATTTGCAGACGAAGCATAAAACAAAGGGGATTTCGAGTACTGTCATTGTGACAGCACTGTTCTTTACCATTTTTCTTTTCTTTATTAAATGTATTTGTTAGGCTTTATATTTACCTGATACTTTATATATGTGGATTAGAATATTTCACGACACATGGCAGGGAACCGTGTTACTATTCTTTGCTCCCCTTTCGGGCCCCGGTAACACACGGGTGACCAGTTTAAGATATTCATTGGCTTTCCTCTCTTTCAGACTTCTTTATTTCATTCGTCGTTTTTCACGATCTTTCTGTTATGAAGTTTGTGTTTCGTTTCGTGTCTTATTTGTGTATTTTTATGATTTCTGTCAATATTTTTTGTCCTAGTTGCCTGTATGTAACTGTGGCTGACGAAGGGTGAGACCAGAAACGTCCCGTGTTTCCTGTGTACCGTTAATTTATAAAACTGATTAAGAATCACTGGGTTATGTCACTCCATTGTGTTACCCTTTTGTCAATGTTATACCCGTTGGGTTCATAAGGAGTATGTGCCTTCTGTACATTCAAGCCATGAATTCCTGTCCTGTGCCATCCGTTCAAGGTTTTCCGTGTTTTTCTTAATTCTTGTTATTTACCCTGGGGGATTACAGAACAAGGACTACCTTGTGGTGTTATCAACTGGTTACCTCAATGCATTTTCCATCTAATGTTACTTTCTCCTTCTGACAATTTGTTCCAACGACACTTCTCTGGATCTTGTCATCAGTTCCACATTAGTGATCTTGTCATCGGTTTCACATTAGTGATCTCGTCACACCATTTCAGACCCGACAAAGGACTCATTTATGAATGTCTGTAACTTTCAGGTTGATGTTTTTTCTTTGCTCTCCTTTTTTCTGAGCCATACAAAAGTACTACCATTAAATTTAAGTTGAATATTCTTATATATGCGTTGAACTTGATGAGGATGATATAATTTCTTTGGCTGTTAGCAGATAGCTCTTGACAGCCCATTGCCTCTCTGACAAAGGTACCAGTCTTCCTCAGTTGTTGTGATGATGTGTAGAGTGTATTGTGAATGGTTGGGTGCGATGGGAGTAGCTGGTGTCGCAGGTAAGTTAGTCTTAGGCACTGTAACAGTACGTGTTCAATTGATTCCTCATGGTGGTGGCAGTGCCTACAGTTTGGTTCACGTAGTGGGTCTATTCTATTTAAATGTTTATTGACGGGGGCATGGCCTATTCTCAGCTGGAAGATTAGACTCTGATCTCTTCTTTTCGGTTGTTTAACTGAATCTTGAGAGTTTGGCTTCGCTTGATGTTTGAAGAAAGGGCGTCCTGTCTGGGTGGTAGCCCACTGGTTTAGCCATTCTTGCCTATTATTTTTTCTCAGGATCTATTGGCAGGTTTGCAGTGTGGTACTTGCTGGGAACTGGGGCAGTGCTGCTCCACTTTTGAATAGTTTATCGGCTTTTTCATTTCCTGGAACTGCAACATGCCCAGGGATTCACTGGAGTGTAACTTCGACGCCATAGGAAGTGAACAGATGTTCAATTAATCTGCAGATGTTATTAACATCAGGAGACATATCTCTATTGCTTGAAGTGCTAATTTTGAGTCTGAGAATATAACGATGTCCTCAGGTGGAGTGATGCCACTTTCAAAGTCTGAGATTATCCGTCCCAATGCTTTTTCTAGTGCTGTTATTTCTGCATCATAGCTGGAACAAATTTCTACGCAAGGGCCAAAGATGCCAGGGTGGTCTTCTGGGTGCAGGTTGGGGTATTTTATCACTGCGCCATACCCAGCGTTGGTGGTAGCTTCAAAAGCAGATCCATCTGTGTAGACATGGATGATATCTTGTGGATATGAGTACAGTTTCAAAGGGGATGGTTTTTAGTAGTGGTGCTAGGGTGTTCTTGCCTGCTGAGGAGTCAGAGAGTTCAGTTCTTACTGTAGGAGTAGTTGTCTGCCAACAAGGTGGTTCATTATTGATAGTTGCAATTTGCTTTCTAACTGCTCGTAGGTGGTGTTTGATGCTAGCCTCTTTTGCATTTTTAAGAAAAGATGTCTTTTGTATTCTGTATTTTTGGTGCCATTGTTCTATAATTTTCCTATTTTCCTCCATTGTGTCCATTCTCAGCTACTTTTCGTATCTTTCCACAGCTGAGCGCTCTCTTCTTATGTTTAAAGAATCAATATTGATGTTGATTTCGCATGCATCTGTCGGCGGTGTTTTTATGGAACCACTTATAAACCGCAGAGCGTGATTTTGGACTTTGTCTAACTTTTGTAGGAGGCTTTTGCTTGCAAAAGTTTGGAGGGGGAAGGAATAGTCAATGACTGAGCGGTCATATCCAATATAGAGTTGGTGTAATGAGTGCTGGTTTGCTCCCCACCTACAAGAGAAAAAGTACTCGATGAGCCTAGGTCTTGTGGATGCTTTCTCAATCAGCTTGTCTATGTGCGGTTCCATGGTAAGTCTACGGTCAAGCTCGACTCCAAGATATCTCGGGAATTCTTCGTATGCTAGTTTCTCTCCGTTCATCCAGATCTCAATGTTTTTCTTATTAACTCTCTTGCTTTGACTAAACAGGCTGTACACGGTTTTCTCTACAATAATTCCAAGGTTCCAGAACTGACTCTACAGTATGCAGAGATGGTTGTTGTAGAAAAATTGTTTACAAATTCTGTTGTAGAATCGAATACGGAAATCGACAGTGTCACTAGCATATCACGCGTCACGGCAAAGCAAGCGAGATGGTCCCAATGCATAACAAACATGGCCACTACAGAAGTATTGAAATGTGTTTTATTTCAAACTTCTGAAGGATGGTATAACCACCTGGATGGACGAATAACAGAAAGACGTACATGTTTAGATTCTGGAAATTTTCCTCTACGTTCACATATATGTAATATTCATTCATATTCATTCATAACCCTCCACTCCCAAAGGAGCATAGGCCTTCAACAAACACATGCCAAGTCCTCCTGTCCCGTGCCATCATCTCAAGTTCTTTCCATGTTCTCCTCATCATTTTCACCTCTGTTTCCAACTCTCTTCTCCATGTACTTCTTGGTCTTTCTCTGCCTCTCTTGCCCTGGGGGTTCCAGAACAAGGACTGCCTTGTAATACTATCAACAGGTTTCCTCAGTGTGTGTCCTATCCATCGCCATCGTCTTCTTCTCATCTCTTGTTCCACTGGCACTTGTCTAGTTCTTGTCATCAGTTCCACGTTGGTAACCTTGTCATACCATTTTAATCCCTCTATTCTACGCAAGCACCCATTTATGAAAGTCTGTAGCTTTTTGGTTGTTGTCTTTGTTGTTCTCCATGTCTCAGAGCCATACAATAGGACTGACTTCACATTTGAGTTGAAGATTCTTATTTTCGTGTGGTATCCGATTTCTCTTGATCTCCATATATTTCTCAATGCAATGAAAGCTCCTCTTGCCATTTGTATTCTTATTTTGATATCGCTGTCTGTCCCTCCAACTTTGTCTATATTACTGCCAAGATATGTGTATGATTCTACATCTTGAATTGGTGTTTCTTCAAGTTCAACCCTGTTATCATTACCTGCATTTATTCTCATTATTTTTGTCTTTTCCCTGTGTATTTTCAGACCCAATTGCTGTGACCTCTCATCGAGTGTTTTCAATTTGTCCTGCATCTGATTACGGTTATGGGACAGAAGAGCCAAGTCATCAGCAAAATCCAGATCATCCAACTGCTTAGTCAGAGTCCACTGGATTCCATTTCTGTTGTGTGTTGTCGATGATCTCATAACCCAATCTATTGCCAGCAAGAAAAGAAATGGAGACAAGAGGCATCCCTGTCGCACTCCTGTTCTTATCCCAAACGGTTCTGTAAGCTGTCCTTCGTGAAGAACTCTGCATGTCATGTCTTCATATGTTTTCTTTATTAAATTAATGATCTTCAGGGGAACTCCATAATGCCTCATCAATTTCCAAAGTGATTCTCTGTCTACACTGTCAAATGCCTTTTCGTAGTCCACAAATCCGATGTATAGTGGTGAATTCCATTCCAGACTTTGTTCAGCTATTATTCTCAAAGTGGCTATCTGGTCTGTACATGATCTGTTTTGTCGAAAACCTGCTTGTTCATCTCTCAGTTTCTTGTCTATGGACTCTTTTAATCTCTCAAGGATAATCCTGTTTAACACTTTTCCTGGCACTGATAGTAACATTATTCCTCTATAATTTGTGCACTCTTGTAAATTTCCCTTCTTAGGCAACTTAACCAGATATCCTTCCTTCCATTCTGCTGGTATCTCTTCCTTTTCCCAGACTTTACCAAGTAATTTATATAACATCTCTGTAGCCGTGTTACAGGATGGTGTAACCGGCCCCATGCCCAACCCTCCTTAGTCGCCTTTTACGACATGCTTGGTAGGGGACAGTGTTACTATTCTTTGCTCCCCTTTCGGGCCCCGGTAACACACGGGTGATATGTAATATGGCTAGAAGTATAAAACTATAAGTTGATATGATCCGTACACACTTTCGAGCGATATAGGAAAATGCTTAATGGACGGACGAATAAGAAAGTTAGATGGAATGTTAGCTGTGGACTGTCCGGTTCTAACGAGACTAAAGTGGACAGAATCGGATGGACAGAAGACTAGAATGACGAAGAAGAGCTATAGCACGTTTCACTAGCTTTGCCCTCAAACAAATGTAATTATCTGATTAACCGTCCAACGTATTAATGCCATTTTTTGCATACGATGTTATATTGGGCTAGACCCAACAAATATATACTTTATATCTGTGCATCTTGTCCAGTTCCCATAAACGGATGAAATCCTTTGATCTTTGTCGGCATACTAATTATTGTGTATCGAGAAAAGAAATTTTACCACTTCATGCACAGATTCTGTGAATTGATTAGGCATATGCGTGTCTACTATTACAATAATGTGGCCACCACGTTTGCAATTGAATACGTGTTGAAGATGATTTCTTAAATGATCTGCATGCGAGATACTCGTGACATTGTTTGTCATTGACATTTAATGCGCTACCATACTGGACCTTCCTTGATCTAATTATTTCAATGGGTATCACCTCTTTGCGGTTCATAAATATCATAATGGAACGTTGCTCCTCTAATGTGCTTGTAAATAACGGTAAGGTCATCTTTAAAGAAATTAAACTTCATCCGAATCATAATCAGATGTCTCTGAGAAATTGAAAATCAATCTCGGCTGAATGAAGGACTAACCATCATTCTTCCAATATTCCTCTTCCTCTTGTAACACATGGTTCTCACTTTTCTTCCAATAATCCCTGGCTATATTGGAGATGGCGGCTTTTATAAGTATTTCAACATCTTTTAATTTGAACGTTCTATTTTCTGTTGCTACCTGTTCCTTAATTTTAGCCCATACTAATTCTATTGGGTTTAAGTGAGAATGGTAAGGAGGTAATCTTAAACATCTGTGACCATGTTCATGGATTGCCTTGTCTATGTGAAATATCTTTGTATGCTGTGTCTTTTTTTACAATTCCAAGTAATTCAGGTTCATGGACATTTCGTTGAATGGAATGTTGTTTATGGTCAGCCAAATCTTTATTACATCTTTAATACTTGGTGAATTAGAAATTTTATCTTCTGGTGCCACAACGTTGTGATATGAGGCATTGTCCATTATCAAACACCACGGTCTATCCAAGGAAGGAAGTACATGATTCACAATCCAATCTTGAAATATCTTGCCATTCATCTCTGCATGGTAATCCCTATTATCTGTGGATTTTGAAACAAATATGAGTTCAGTATTATTTAGAAGCCCATGATGGCTGCTTCCTGGATGTGCAATTATTAGGCGCTGTCCTTTGCTGCTTGGTACTAGTCTCTTAGTTGTTCCATCAGATGATTGCCATTCTCGTTCATTACTGTGGTGCGCATTGATCCAAGTTTCATCTAAATACACAAAATCATAACAATCTCTTCTCATTTCTCTGACCTCGCGTAAATATTTGCTTCTCATTGCAACTATATGAGGCTTCTCACAAATAAGGTTTCTACCACCAACATATTTTCTAAAAGTGAATCCCAAACTCCTAATAGTCCTCCATAGCGTAGATTTGGAAATATCAATGTCATTATTCTTTCTTAACCAAATTTTCAATTTCCTTAAAGTCACTGCCTCATTATTGTGAAACATATTGCAAATTTCTCTGCGGATCAATTCTCTGTCAAAATTATCCACCACTCTTGGCCTAATTTTCGTGTGTAAAACACTGGAATTAGACATTTCAGATGTCGCTATCCAGCGGTGCAATGATCGTTTGCTTATCCCCAAGGCGTGAATAGTCCTCTTTTGTGGGTTTGAAATAGAATGATATAGTTTTCCTCGAGTAGCTTCATTGCAGAAATACTTTAAAATCCTATTTGTGATTTGCTGTAATGTCATAAAATGTACTCGCAGACTCATTTTTCCTTCTTAACCACACAATAATTTTTGTAGACACACCTCTGATTGACAATGTGTGCGTTGCACCGGATATAAACTGTTTTATGTTCAAGAAGTGCGATTTCACGCAATTTCACTCAAAAATCATGCCAATTGCTTGATAAACCAAAAATGTGCAAATGAGGTCGTATAATTTACTGTAGACATTTCAATAGGTGTGCGTGTGATGTGTGTTGGCAAGTAGGATTTTATATTATATCGCAAAGAAACGAAAATTGAAACCAATGGCCGCATTTTAATGAAAAGTTTAATTCATAGGGTCTATACCATTTCAAATTCACACACAAAATTTCACTTATATGCGTTATATATTCGCTGAGATATAGCATTTTGAAGTTGGGCAAAGCTAGTGAAACGTGCTATAGGTGTGCCTTCCATTTATTTCTGCAGTTGTTGATAGAATTCATCCTTGACTTAATCATCGCTGTCATTCTCGTGCAACATAGTCAGTTATATTAGGGCGCATGTCCAAATTAAAAGACCGTTAAGTCTGATGACGTTATACAGTGAAATAGAACCAGACCCAAACAATAGAGGCAGACAACAAAATACAGAGGCAACCAATAAAATAGAAATTGACAAAAAAATAGAAGCAGAATAAAAAAAAGAGGCAGACATTAAAATAGATGCAGATATAAAGAAACAGGCCGATGTAAAGAAACAGAGGCAGATATTAAGACACAGAGGCAGAAATTAAAAATAGAGACAGATATAAAAATGGAGGCAGGTATAAAGAAACAGAGACAGGTATAGAGAAACAGAGGCAGATATAAAGAAACAGAGGCAGACAAAAAAAAAGAGACTGACCCAAATAAACTAGACACAGTCACAAAAAATTGAGGCAACACCTAAAATAGAAACTGACCCAAAAATAGAGGCAGACTGAAAAAAAAAAGAAAAACTGGTAGATCAAAATAATAGATGCAGACAAAAAAAAAAAAAAACAAAGGCAGACGTAAAAATAGAGGCAGATATTCAGAAACAGAGGCAGACACACACAAATAGAGACAGACGCAAACAACTTTTGGAAGGAGCAAACTCTAAATATCGACTCGTACGTCTAAGGTGAGAACGCTATAAATTTTACGTTCTTCATCTTTGAACACCTTAAATTAATAACAAACTCGAGTAATATTCCAATCTCTGTCAAATGTATTAAGAAAACTATGAACACGAAGTTACAATAATATACAGTCAGTGAAGTGCATACTTGAAATATATGTACAAAAAGGTGAAGAAAACTTGATACGCGTTGTAACAGCTGGGGCATAAGGATGTAAGGCAGAGAAGAAGATAAATGAATGTGGAATTCTAAACTTGATGGTTTATATTTTTGATGAGGTCATCATTCAAATACCGTCTTTCACATGATATATCCCAAGTGTTTTATGATCTCCAGCCTTTACCTTCTGTGATCAATCAGCTCTGGTGATCTGAAAACTGTTACACGTTCATAGCGCCTGATACAGGGTGTCCCCATCCCACAAATCTTCTCCTATTCATCAAATACTACAGACCGCAACTGCAAATAAATGTCAATTAAATGTAGAATAAACGTAGAAGTAGAGCAGAAAATGAAAATATTAAAATTCATGTACAATGTCAGTTTATCCTTGAACTAAAAAGTAAACCAGTCTTGTTTATCAAAAAAATAATCAACGGTTATTGTCAAACTCGCCACATTTAGCAACATATGTAAATAACGTTTGAGCTTTGTCAATTTTTTGTTTTATTATAATAATATAATGATAATAATAGCCTGTAACTGTCTTTTTTTCTTTGTTGATGTGATCACTGGCCCAAGACAGTATACATGTTGTTAGATGTGTAGTGCGAGCGTATGATGAATTGAGTGTGGGTGCGAATGAAGGCGCGAATGTGTTTAGGCTCGTATAGATGTAGATCCTGCAACCCATACTCTCACATGCAGTAATCAAGGATGCTTTGACACTGCAGGCATGTTTCAAGACATTTATTGACGGGAACACACATAATATCAACAGGAACAGTCAGTGTAACAAGGTCATGCTGACCTGACATCGATAGGTATACATTTGGCATTCAAAAAGGTAAACATCAGCATAGACGTGCATGGTCAATAGCAAAGTTCTTCAATAATGACAGTTCGTAGCGTCGCCCTTGGCGTCTCTGACTAAACGCGTCAGATGCCTTAGTTACTTTGACACACAGGTGCAACTTGGCACTCCCGCCAATTGCACATATCAGGCTGTAGTATAATAGCCGAAAGCACAGGCCTCGTTCTGACGTCGGCCGTGTACTTCTGTTAAATAGGTTATCATCAACCCTGCAGTAATACTTATTGTAGATAGAAGTTCCGCCAATCTGCGGCTCCCACAATATATCTTCGTCACTGGATTTCTGGACAATATAAGACTAACAGTCTTGGATGGCTACCTCGAGCACAAATATATAAGTTCTGAAATGGCGGATCAGTGAGCTGCTGTTCACCCTAGGTAATCCTTTACATGTTCTGCCACCGAAAAGCGTAATAATGCATAAAGGTCGGTATTACCTGGAAAATGAATCCTCAGAACTAAACAAGGAATTCTGTCGTCATCCCGACGCACAGAGATTCACTGGGGAAAACTGCCATAGCAGTTACTTCGAAGATTCTCCCCGAAAAACAATGGACTCTTGGTCCCTTCAGAAAAACAGGACCTCCCGGCTTCCCGGAAGTATATCTCACTCCCGCTTAAAAAACCTTCCCATAGGCCTACGCCGAACTGTCAACCTCTGACCCTAAAGGTCAAACACAATGAATGAATAAACAAGGGAAGACAACCCCTAATCAACCTGACATCGCAGGTAAAGACACAATTATACTTATGATACAAACATAAGCAAATAACTTGACAGATGACTCCGTCGAAAATGACAGCAACATTACTACCACCCCCCTGTAAAAAAAAAAAATGCAATTTTTTTTTTTAATATGTTCATGAGCAAGATAGCACCAGTATCACTTCTGTGCTCATGCAAACAATGAACCTAATATCAGGTACAATAGAAGAGGGTACAAATCATCTCCCAACATAGGAGAAAATATTTCCTTTAAGCCAAACAAACTAAGGGATACCATTCAAGAAACCTAAGTTGCTGGCAATACCAATCATATATCAAACATTACTAAATAATATAATCATAGCAATATACAAATGTCAATGCTATTTTAGCAACATATCACTGATGGATGGACAAAATGAAATTTGTTAAATTATCTAAACATCATCCAAATACATTTGTATTACAACATATTATGATATTAAGGACAGACCTAAGTCTGAAAATATATCAGGAAAAACTAGGACACAAGATTTAACTGGAATCATGTGGGCATCTAGACAATATGTCCGCCATCACATTATCCGAACCACGGATAGCTCGCACCGTGAAATGGAAAGGCTGAAGAGCAATAGCATAACGAGTAGATCTCGAGCTCTTCAAATCCTTACTTTGCATAGCCGTAAGAGCTTTTTGGTCGGTTTCCATAAAGAAATGCGCGCCCAGAAGGAACCTTTGTAGCTTAAGAATGGACCAAACCATAGCCAACAATTCACGGTCCAAAACCGAGTAATTCCTTTCTGCCGCATTCAGCTTCCTAGAAATATACATTACAGGATGCAGAGTTCCTGAATATTCCTGCATTAGTGCCGCTCCAATGCCAGTGGAAGAGGCATCACTACGAAGGACAAAAGTCTTATCAATCGTCGGTAGTCTTAAGATAGGATGAGATGAGAACAAATTCTTAACCTGATCCAATGAAGATTGGCATTCTTGGGACCAACGCACCATATTAGGAGAACCTTTTTTCAATAACGTTGAAAGTGGTGCCATAATGGAGGACAGATTCTCAATGAATCTTCCATAGAATTGTATCAATCCCAAGAGACTACGCACTTGCTTTTTTGTCTTCGGAACCGAGATATTTAATATCTTTGAAATGTTTTGGTCCTCTGTCTTCAACAGACCATGACCAACTCGATGACCTAGGAAGGAAATTTCACTAAACCCAACAAAAGCTTTAGAGGGTTTAGCAGTCAAACTATGCTCACGTAGAGTAGATAGCAATTCCTTTAGACCCACATAGTGTTCTTCCCAAGTATCGCTGAAAAGACAGATGTCGTCTAAATATGCAATGACATCTGCACGATCTGATAGAATTCGTCGCATCATGCGCACGAAAGTCGCTGGGGCGTTCATAAGCCCGAAAGGCATAAAATTCCATTGAAACAGACCCCTAGGTGTCGAAAAAGCAGTGAGAGGTTTGGCGTGTTCCGTCAATGGGACTTGCCAATAACCTTTCGACAAGTCTAGTTTAGTAAAGAATTTAGCTTTAGAAAGTCTAATAAGTAGATCATCTAATAACGGCATAGGTTCAGCATCGAACTTCGTAACTTGATTTAATTTGCGATAATCAACGCAAAGACGTATGTTATTGTCTTTCTTTCGAACAATAACTATCGACGAAGAATAAGCTGAAGTGGATGGTTCAATTATTTGTAGTTGAATCATTTCATCCAATTCTTTCTCGACTTGTGCTTGAAAATGAATAGGTATTGGGTATGGTCTTACTCTGATCGGATTACGATCAGTAAGTATGATGTCATGTTCTATGACATCTGTGTGTCCAGGAATGTCGGTAAGGACATCCTGATATGATTGTAACGTAGAGGATACTTGACGCTGTTCCTCAAAAGACAAGTTGGAAGAGACTGTAACGTCTCTCCACGATTCCGTTGAAGTAAGTGGAATCGCAGGAAGAGGTAAGTTCACGTCAGAAAAAATAGTTTCCTCATCCTGTATAACGGACAGGGATGAGATGTGACCATGTTGAACTGGAGAGTCGTCCGTCGCCTGGAAAATAGGCTGTAAATAGTCTGGACGTTCAATAAACTCTGTTAGCATATTTATATGGAAGGTTTTATGCCTTCCATCCACATCGACAATATAGTCGACATCAGAAATTTTCGAGACTATAGTGTATGGACCCTTCCAAGAAATGAGAAGTCTATTCTCTCTTGAGGGCAGTAAGACATATGCTTTGTCTCCAGGACAAAGTTGACGTAGGCGTCTTTTCTTATTAGCAAATCGCCTAGCTTTTTCTTTCGCAAATTCGGAAGATGAAGTTGCTAACCTGCACGATTCGATAATCTTTTCTCTAAGAGCTATAACATATTCATATGACGATTGTGTATCATCGTCAATATTATCGGAAGTTATCAAATCGTGTAACAAGGACATTGGCCCGCGCGGTTGCGCGCCAAAGACAAGTTCGAAAGGAGAAAACCCTGTATGCTCGTTGGGAACCTCTCTATAGGCAAAGAGGACTGCAGGTAAAACCCTGTCCCAATCTTCAGGATGATCCTCCGTTATCTTGCCAAGTAAGTTCTTTAGTGTCCTGTTAAGACGTTCTACCAATCCATTGGACATTGGATGATAAATACTACTGAGAGACCTTTTAATGTCTAGCGTAGCCATTACCTGAGACATAACGTCCGAAATTAACTGAGTGCCGTGATCCGACAGTATTTCTCCGGGGAATCCCAGACGAGAAAATACGAGCCAAAGAGCATCAGCGATATCGACAGTTGATATGCTCTTCAGAGGAATAGCCTCTGGCCAACGCGTGCACATGTCCACGCAAGTGAGGATAAATTGGTGTCCTCTGGCTGACTTAATTTTGAACGGACCAATGATGTCTATAGCCATTTTCTGAAACGGCCGAATCGGAATATCTGCAGCCTGAATAGGAGCAGCATGTCTCGGACCCCTAGACTTGACCTCTTGACAAATTTTGCAAGATCGGCAATAAATTCGGATGTCTTTATTCACGAATGGCCAAAAGAATGACGCAAGGACTCTAGTTTTAGTTCTGGAAAAACCCATGTGTCCCGCACACTGAGAATCGTGTGCATGCCGAAGAATTAAGGCTCTCATACACTTAGGCACAAGAATTTGCGAATGCATAGACTTGTCCGAGTGTTGTACCATTCGTACCAATATACCATTCTTCATAGTAATATACGATTTGTGATTCGTATTTTGATTGGGATCCCCTTTCTTTGCAAGAAGGAAGTATTTCTTCAAAGAAGGATCCTCTTCTTGACGTTTAACAAACGAGTCATGGGAAATCACCAAGTGCTCGTCTTGGCTATCAACTTCATTACTATTATCAGATGAAGTTGGGGGATTAAGAGCTTGAGCTCTTGTCACCACTGCATTGACCGTTTGAATGTTTTCTTCTTCCCAACTAGAAATTTGTTGCGGGGTGCATTCCTTAACCCCATGAATACGACCGATTATAAGATCCGCAATAGGATTAGGAAGAAGACATGCATGGACATCTCCTGTGAAGAAAGGAGTGTCAATCCTAATAATAGCAGTAGGATAGCTTTCCATAGTACCACCAAATGTAACACATTTGATTGTTTTTCCAGTGGCACAGCAAGGATCTATCAGAGACTCCTTAACCCCGACGGTAGTACATCCCGAATCGAAAAGTACTGAGACTAGCCTATCATTTATTAGACCTTTATCTAAGATGAGAGATCCTCTCCCATCATGCGCAACTGTAGCAGGTAGAGCAGGAAGAGGGTGACCACAACTTAGCGTAGATACAGTTGATGAGTCAAACAATGTTAAGCATTGGGGGCATTCAGTTGCTCTCCCAAAATCGAAAGCACAACCAGTGATAGCCCTAGAGTTACCACTATCATTTACTGTATTACAGGCTCCATCAAACTCTTGTTGCGCAGAGTTTGCCTGTTGGTAAGGTCTTTTCTTGTTAAACCTAGGTCTACCTCGATTATCATTTCCCCTGTAATTATTTTGACTATCATTTCCCCTGTAATTATTTCGACTATCATTTCCCCTGTAATTGTGATCATATTGTCTATTGTACTCATCATTCCGGTTTGAATCCCGGTTTCTAAATTCACCATCGTCATAATCTTGACGTCGAGAATGATTACCTCGAAAATTTGAATAGTTATTATTTGGATAGCCTTTGCGAAAGTGTCTCAAATTATTACCACTAAAATTACGAGAACTACCATCTTGTCTCCACTGCATAGACGAAGAACCATCATGTGTTGGATTACTCCGCTTCTGAGTGTAATTTTGATTACTTCCCCTATTCCAATTTTGTTGAGCACCCTGAAATTTTTTTCTGAAATTAGGGCCATATGGTGTTGCCGAAGCAGCTGGCAACCCTTCTTTCACTTTAGAATTGCTAACTGTAGCATGGGGATGTGCTGTGGCATACTGACAACAGTATTCCTCCATTTCTTTTAAGTTTTTAGGCTTACGCTCATGAAGGAATGCAAGAAAAGAATCATTAACAGATGACAAAACCTTATCTCGCAATAATAAGTCCATTAGACCTTCATATGTTTTCTCAATCTGAGACAACTCAACCCATCGTGTAAATGTACGACGTATCTTTGTAACAAAATCAGAGAAATCTACTCCATTTTCTGGCAACATTGTCCTAAAACGAAGACGATAGTCTTCTTGTTTTAGTTGATATTTTTTTAGCAATGCTGCCCTGACAACATCATAATTAGTCCTCTCATGTTCGTCTATTGTCATAAGAGTAGTCACTGTGTCACCTGTAAAAAATGGCATCAGTTGTTCAACATATTTTTCCTTTTTTATGTTATGCGTATCGCACAAAAATTGGAATCTATCTAGATAATCTGCTACGTCATCCTTTAAAGGATTGAAATGAGGCAATTTAATCCTACTAACAAACTCCCTTGTCGTACTCGAAGTTGTTTGCTGAGCACCCGTACTCGCCAATTTCAATTTCTCTAACTCCAAAGTTGCGAGTTTTTCATCAAGTTCCATCTTCTGTTTTCTTTCCTCATGTTCCATTTTTCTGATTTCAGCCTCAGCTTGAGCTTTCCTCTCCTCTGCAGCAGCTCTTTGTCTAATCTCTTTTGTTCCGCTTCTTTGTCTAATCTCTTTTGTTCAGCTTCTTTGTCTAATCTCTTTTGTTCAGCTTCTTTGTCTAATCTCTTTTGTTCAGCTTCTTTGTCTAATCTCTTTTGTTCAGCTTCAAATCTCCTTTCCTCCACCTGCATCTGCAATTTCTTTTGTTCAGCAGCAATATCAGCTTCTCTGTCTAGCCTTTTTTGTTCAGCAGCTGCTTCTCTTTCTAATCTCTTCTCTTCAGCCTGAGCTTTTTTCTCTTCAGCCTGAGCTTTTTTCTCTTCTGCAGCTAATGCTTTGTCATACTGAGCAACAACCCATTGTTCTAACTGTTGACCAGTCTTATCAAGGGCTCTCCCTTGTGTAATAAAGTAGTCCAATGTAGACATCTTGTCTACTGAGATCAGTAACTTGCAGAAGCAAATATATTAAATTATCCCACTTTAATGGGAGACAAGTCTGAAATGCTAGACTTGTATACTCACTTCACTTTATTTTACTGTCTTAGTCTTAGACAAAGACTTTGTATGTTCCTCTTGTTTATAATGTACCCAAAAAATCACCTGAGTACCTGTGGAAAAAAAAATTCCCTTATATCCCACTCACTATGGGCACAAGTCTTTTTTATAAAGAACTTGAATATGTATTTCACCTTGTCTCAATCTTTGTAGATAACAAGTCTTTTATCAAAGAACTTGTATAAATATCTTATATAATATTTTATTAAGAAACTCTATATGAAGAGTCTACCTTATCAATAATATCAAAACATGACCAAGTATGTGTATGTAGACTGTGTATGACAGTAATGTAGTACAAACAAAAAAAAATACAAAGACAAAAATACAAAACAATACAAATGGCAACACTGTTTTAACCAAAAATGTGTAGAGAAATACACAAGAAAGGAGAGACCTACAGAATACAAACAAAACAAATCGACAATCAAAACTGAAAAACAGACAAAATATTACAAAAACAACGTTAAGTACAATTACATCACAGCTAACATCAATAGCGACCAATTGTCACTAGCAAATTTCCAAATTAAGAAAATTTGCACCTACAGAACGCTTACAGTAAGCCTCGATCAAGTGGCATATTTACCGTAAGACCCACCAACCGAAAAACCCGCAGAAAAATACACAAAACAGTAGAAGTAACATAAACATATAGCAATCAATTTCAATGTGTTGCAGAACAAGTTCAGTCACAGCTGAAACTAAAATAAATTCCTTGCTCCTTGCGAACACAGAAACGAAATGTCAAACGCGCACTGAACGTCAAATCCACTGTAACATAAAGTGGTATTCACGAACCAAAGTTACTATGACCTTCTCAAATTAGGGCTTGCACATTGAATGTTTACAATTTCCACGTACTGTTTACAGACACTTGACCTCCAACAATGTAGCTTGAATGCTCTGACCTAGAAAAGTCTGTTGTTGAATGAAACGTGTAACAACCAGCAGTACTGTTTACAATAGGAACCCGCCTTCTATGCAGTTATGGTCCACGTAGCAAATGCCTAGTAGTTAACTTCAGTACATGTCTTGTTATGCTTTATGTAGCATTATAATATAAATGCTCGTACTGTTTATTTGGGTCAACCGTTGATGACCTATATCTGTCCTGTTGTAGCCAAAACTTGCAAGTGTAGAATTAGCGCTGTGTGTTACGGCTGTCCCGTGTGTAGCTTAGACCCACAGATCAGAAGTGTAATGTGTACTTGTCCTTCTTGTAACTTTCTCGACAAAACTGGAGACATCATACATGTAACAGCCAACCAGGAATGTAAATTTCTGGATCCATAAATGTCAACAATAATGTCAAATGCTCGCTCTGTTCTTTTTTAAACCCACAGATCTGGTCCATCAGAAATGTAAGTTTCTAGGCCACATTGGCGACAAGAAATGTATCATAAGAGCCCACGTAACTGGTCCACCAGAAATGTAACTGTCTTTTTTTCTTGTTGATGTGATCACTGGCCCAAGACAGTATACATGTTGTTAGATGTGTAGTGCGAGCGTATGATGAATTGAGTGTGGGTGCGAATGAAGGCGCGAATGTGTTTAGGCTCGTATAGATGTAGATCCTGCAACCCATACTCTCACATGCAGTAATCAAGGATGCTTTGACACTGCAGGCATGTTTCAAGACATTTATTGACGGGAACACACATAATATCAACAGGAACAGTCAGTGTAACAAGGTCATGCTGACCTGACATCGATAGGTATACATTTGGCATTCAAAAAGGTAAACATCAGAATAGACGTGCATGGTCAATAGCAAAGTTCTTCAATAATGACAGTTCGTAGCGTCGCCCTTGGCGTCTCTGACTAAACGCGTCAGATGCCTTAGTTACTTTGACACACAGGTGCAACTTGGCACTCCCCGCCAATTGCACATATCAGGCTGTAGTATAATAGCCGAAAGCACAGGCCTCGTTCTGACGTCGGCCGTGTACTTCTGTTAAATAGGTTATCATCAACCCTGCAGTAATACTTATTGTAGATAGAAGTTCCGCCAATCTGCGGCTCCCACAATATATCTTCGTCACTGGATTTCTGGACAATATAAGACTAACAGTCTTGGATGGCTACCTCGAGCACAAATATATAAGTTCTGAAATGGCGGATCAGTGAGCTGCTGTTCACCCTAGGTAATCCTTTACATGTTCTGCCACCGAAAAGCGTAATAATGCATAAAGGTCGGTATTACCTGGAAAATGAATCCTCAGAACTAAACAAGGAATTCTGTCGTCATCCCGACGCACAGAGATTCACTGGGGAAAACTGCCATAGCAGTTACTTCGAAGATTCTCCCCGAAAAACAATGGACTCTTGGTCCCTTCAGAAAAACAGGACCTCCCGGCTTCCCGGAAGTATATCTCACTCCCGCTTAAAAAACCTTCCCATAGGCCTACGCCGAACTGTCAACCTCTGACCCTAAAGGTCAAACACAATGAATGAATAAACAAGGGAAGACAACCCCTAATCAACCTGACATCGCAGGTAAAGACACAATTATACTTATGATACAAACATAAGCAAATAACTTGACAGATGACTCCGTCGAAAATGACAGCAACATAGCCCCTTCTGTCATAACTGACTACGGGAATGCGCCCCTTAGGCGACATCCCTCGATGCTTTTTGCCCTCGTGTCACGAAATTCGATCGTTCAATCTTTCTTCCATTTTCCTCCCCAATCCCATTTTGTTCTATTATTTCTCATTTTCGTCACACAGAACTCCGTACTAAAGTACTTCTTGGGCCCCGGTAACACACGGGTGATCATAACATGTACTTTGAATGTATTGACTGGTATTTGAGGCGCGAATAAACTATCGCTGTGATTGGGAGTTTTGTCGAAAACACCAGGTGGAAGCGTGGGCCGGTAACCTACAATATAACGTAGAAAAAGTTTGACATTACAGAAATCGTCAACGTAGATAGCTCTGATCTTGCCACAGAGAAAAATAAAGTTGGATTTTGAATTTATATGACCGGACAAAAAGTATTAAGAGCTTCTCTGCACATCAGTAGAAAACTCGCCAATATTAATAAGGAACCAGGAATACTTCAGGTTCACTCACAAGTCACAGAAGGATTCTGACACAGGAATAATACCAAAGACGTGTTCGTGGCATCTGTGTTAAGTGGCCAAGACTATTCTACTGAGCAAGAAGTCTAAGATCTCTCAATTATTGAGTTTGTGGTACCAGTACGAGACGACCCGACTATTAGCGGTATGACCCGGAGAGACCATTTGCTGTATTACTAGACTGGGTTTGAAGCTTTAGATCGAGACCTGATGAGTCTTGCTTTGACCAGGAGCGGTTACTTCCTGGTTGATCTGGCAACTTACTTCTCACCACAGAGACTGATCTACGGAAAAGCAGAATCGGCATTTCAGCATTTTGACAAGTCTCAGTTGTAACAGACCAAAACCAACCGAACTTTATTTTGCAAAATTCATCAAGCCTAAAGACTTTTCTATGAAGAAACCTAATTACTTTTCTTAATCACTAGTCATATTTATTTACAAGTGTTAAAGTAATTGATCATTAAATTTGTATGTGTTGATTTTGATAAATTCATAGTTGAATTAATTATTACAGAGCGAAAGCCTCATGTGTGAATCCGGAATTTAACGCATATAGTTATATCTACCCGTGAAAACTCATTAAGAACTACAATAATAATAAGAGGAATTTCGCTAAATTAAACAGCTGGGGATTTGAGCGAACTAGATCATGCAATATACATTTTCACAAAAAATGGCGGGTCAGATAAATAAATACCGTGCTCAGACGCATTCAGCATTGTTCTTGACTTCTGAAATATCTTGTGAAAGCTACCTCGAGGTAGAAGCATCATTATCCTTCTATCTACAACTCTGCAAAGAGTAATCTTGTGCGAAGGTAGACACCTTTGAAGACCCACATTAGATACTCTAGGTTTTGGGCCACTGTTGGACCACTACTGCAGAGCATGAGGAGACAACCCGTGACCCCTCGTGTTCCTTTCAACGTTTGCTCTTCTTTTCTGCTTGTCATGTGTTTCTTTTCGCCTAATCTGAGGTGGCACCGTAGAGAGCATCGCCAGATGGTGCGATCAGCATCTTCATCCTCCCAGCTTTCTGGATTTATGTCCAGTACCCTCTTGTCTCTTGCACACATCTTTGAACCTCAGCTGCGGTCGCTCAACTGTTCATTTGCCATCTGGCAGTTGTCCGTTAAAGAAATCTTTCGGAGCGCGACCTTCTTCCATGCGCTGCCTAAGCAGTGTATACATGCTTTGAAGGCCAGCACGTGACAACACCTCGACATTTTTTTTTTTCCCATGAAATACAGAAGATCTGGCATAGAGACCGTAGACGTAAAGTAGTGAGCCTTCTTTCTTGCACAGCATAGACTGTCCATGTCTCGCTGCCATATAGAACTATAGGCCTATCTATCTATATATATATATATATATATATATATATATATATATATATATATATCTATATATATATATATCTATATATATATATATATATATATATATATATATATATATATATCATCGAACATTTTCTTTCGTCATTGGTCGCCGACTGACACAGCAATCAGTGACCATCACGCCTAGTGACGTCTTGTAGGGAAAAAAATATATATATATATATACAAGAACTAGTGAAGCAAGTGAACAGTATAAGTCATGAGGATGGACTCGGCATTAATATTGAGAAAACAAAAACTACGATAATTAGCAAAACAAACGATAAACCCACATTAAATATAAGCGTAAATGGGAAAATCCTGGAACAAGTCAAGAGCTACGTATATTTTGGTCATATAATAACAGAAGATGGCAGATGTGAAACAGAAATCAATAAGAGAATATGAATGGCCAAAGCTACATTCAACAACACGAAACATATACTGACATCTAAACAGTTATCTTACAAATTAAAACTGAGAATCATAAAGTGTTATATATATATATTCTGCATTTCTGTATGGTGTAGAAACATGGACGATGAATAAGCATTTGGAAGAAAGAATTGAGGCTCTTGAAATGTGGATATATAGAAGAATGGGGCGTATCTCATGGAAAGAGAAGAAAACAAATAAGGAGGTCCTAGAAAATCTAGGTATGAAAAGAGAACTAATGAGGGAGATCAAAGTTCGGCAGCTAAAATACTTTGGCCACATAAAAAGGCATAACACCTTGCAGAAGACCATAATAGAAGGGAGAGTTGAAGGCAAACGTGCAAGGGGAAGACAGCGCTATAAGTGGGAAGATAACATCAAGAGATGGACAGGAAAGAGTCTATCAGAGTGCACCACCAAGACAAGAGACAGAAGACGTTGGAGATCCATTACAGCCAACCTGGAGATGGATGCTGATGATGATTTATCGCTACCCGATTTGAAGTCCATATGCTTAGGAGAACCCTTACAGATCTCGCGATACGATTTCAGAAAAATAGACAAGCCAATCGTACTATGCGATCCATACTTCCTTTTATAGGAGATGCGTTAGAGTACCTCTTTGGTACTGCTACTGACTCTAATTATGGCGACTTACAACATGCCATTCACGATTTAGCTACAAATCAAGAGAAGACAAAACATGTCATTAGCAAAAGCCTAACTATTGTGAATAGCACACAAAGTGCTATCGCATCGAATAGGTTTAGAATCAATGACTTAAGATCAGTGATGACGCAATTCACGAATTTTACTGAAATTGCCGTAGCTAAACTGGTAAACCAGACTTATGCAATTGATACATTTCTCTCAACCTATCTCACATTGCAGAATTTGTTACGCAAGGCACTGATTTGCTTACACACGCCACGAATACTTTGACTTCCATTGAGTCTCACATATACATGTTAAAGATCCACAGATTACCATACTCACTTCTCACACATTCCGACATGCAGTTTATCTTCGACCAACTCTCCGTTTTACTTGCCCCTACACTTCGACCACCAGGTATTCCTCCACAGAACCTTTTCTCTTACTTCGAATCTCTCACAGTGGATGCGATCCTGGCGCATACCGATCTAGTTATATTAGTTCGTATTCCCATAATCATTGTTGATGACGTGTACGACTTATATCGCGTTCATTCTATCCCCACACCTTTTCCTTCACATCTATCTTATACGTCTGATGCTTAGAAGCACCCTTTAGCAACATACGATTCTCAAACCCATGCACTCGCTATCAACAAGGCACGAACATATTTAGCTATTGTGTCGAAAGATAACTTTGAGAGATGTATTGATATGCCACTTTCATTTTGTGCACTAGATCGCCCATTTTATGACACACGTACACACCGCTCATGCTTGGCATTCCAGGAAAGGAAGAAGCAAGACTGGATAACACCAGAAAAATTAAACACCATAACGAAGAGACAAGAAATGAAAAGAAAGAAAACAAAAGCGAAGTCCCCCAGGTTAATGCAACTATATAGCGAACAGTACAGTCAGCTGGACAAGGAAGTTAAACGCCAAACCAGAGCCAACAAAAGGCATTTCCTAGACGATCTTGCAAGACAGGCAGAAGAGGCAGCACTGAAAAATTAACAAAGCACATTATACAAAATAACTAAAATCATCAGCGGAAAACGAGGTGCAAACAATATTACATTGGTAAGAGATAAGCAAGGAATCTCATCACGAAAGCAGAGGGACAAGGAACAAGATGGGCAGAGCATTTCAGAGAAACTCTGAACAAAGAACCACCAGAGAGACAATTGAATGTTCCTGAGGCTGAAAACGATGTAGATGTAAATACAGACATTCCACGAAAAGAAGAAATCATCACAGCAATCAATCAAAGGGTTAAAGAATGGAAAAGCTCCTGGTCATGATAACTTAAATGCAGAGCTATTAAAGACATACCTTGAGCTAGCAGCTGAACTATTAGAACCACTATTTGCACAAGTCTGGAAAACGGGGACTACACCATCAAAGTGGAACAAAGGAATAATTGTCAAATTGCCCAAGAAGGGAGATCTTGCAGACTGCAATAATTGGAGAGGAATAACTTTTCTCTCAGTTCCCAGCAAAATACTAGGTAGGATAATTATACAGAGATTTTCAAAAGCAGTAGACCACAAACTGAGGAAAGAACAAGCAGGATTTAGAAAGAACAGAAGATGTGTAGATCGTATATTGACTCTCAGTAACATTATAGAGCAGTGCTCAGAATGGCAAAGACAGATGTACATCAATTTCGTTGAATTTAAAAAGGCTTTTGACAGTATACATAGGGACAGTCTATGGAAAATACTGAGAGCTTATGGAATTCCAAGCTGCATAGTGTCAATCATAAAAAGCCTCTATGCCAACTTTACGTGTAGCGCTGGGCAGAGCAACCTAACCTTTGAGGTGAGGACAGGAGAACGACAGGGATGCACCTTATCAAACACTCAATATTTAACAGTCATAGATTGGGTGATGCGACAGACAATTGAGGGCAGTCCAAGAGGAATAAGATGGACTACATTTCTACATTTGAAGATCTGGAATATGCAGATAACATTGCACTACTAGCACATTCACATTAACACATCCAGGAAAAAACGGATAGTTTTAATAAGTATAGCCAGCAGATGGGCCTAAACATCGATCTAAAGAAGACAGAGGTCGAGCCGCTCAATGTGAGTAACCCTGAGACTATAAAAGTAAGGAACCAGCAACTGGAACAGACAGACGCCTTCACATACCTAGGATGCATAGTAACACCAGACGGCGGGGCAGGCAAAGACATCACCAACAGAATGAACAAATAAAGAACGGCCTTTTTTGGTCTAAGCAACATCTGGAAGTCCTCTCAGTACAGCACGAACACAAAATTAAGACTATATTTCTCTATGGTGCGGAATGCTGGAGAGTAACAGAGAAGGAAATGTTGAAATTGTCCTCTGTCCACACAACCTGCCTAAGAAAAATTTTCCTAATCTTTTGGCCTAATACCATCACCAACCAAGAAGTGCTTACTCGGAGCAAGCAAGAGGACATGGACACCATCATAACTGGCAGACGCTGGAATTAGGTTAGCCATGTCCTCAGAAGAGACCCAGTTACCATCACAAGAATAGCTATGGTAAAGGTGTATATATCTGTTTTACTGTCTGTTTAAGGCTGGAGACGTAGAGATGTAACGTTCTATTCGCTCCAGATGTATAACTACCCAGTTGTGTTCATGTGTTGTAAAGATAGTAGAGTGGGCGTGTCACAATGATGCGGTGTAATCTAGGTCACCGGCATGAGGTGCCGCCAGGGTATAGTAGAGACACTCATAGTGTCAGTATATATGTAAATACAGACGTGTAGTACTTGTATAAGACTGCGGTTGATCGTGTAGGTGAGTGAATAGTAGTGCTGACAACACGAAGGCCATATAGGCTCTTGGACGACTTCACATAGACTCACATAACCACAAGTAGAAGTCAGTGAAGTAGGGAATGCTGCTGACGTTTACAATATTTATTCATGACGTACGATAATATGATGATGGACGAAACAGTCAATAATGCAAGATCATGGGCATTATATGTGTAGTTATGAAGGTTAACACCAAGCATTACAGATCACGAACAGATTAGACATGTAACAATGTCTTGACCAATAATTACTGTTCATGCAATAGCTCTAATCCCTGACTGAGCCCCGTCAGGTAAGCCCTAGCAAATATATTGCCTAGTACGGGCGATATCAGTTATTTAACAAAGTCAATGCCATTGTCCTACAACTAGCAAAAGACTTCATTCTGGCCTCACATTCCAGGTACTTCATTCTGGTGAAGAAGATTGGCCGTAAACACGGACCAATATAATGACGACGAAATCAGGCCGCAGATCGCGGGCCTCGATAATCAGGTGACTCTCAGTTTACATAAACTTCTGAGAATAAATATATTTCTGCCAAACAATATTCCGCCTGCATTGCGGATCCATTAAGTTGATTCTTAGGCTTATATGTATAACAGGTCAACTTAGACCTAGTCTTTCAAATAGGTAGCCATACTGGGGTACAGTGTTCTAACTCCTCGTGAGCTTCGCTCACTATGTCGCCATCAGCGATAAATGTACCTGTAAGATCTAATTGAGACGAAAAAGATCGAATAATGTTTCAGTTACCTTCTCATAGAATCCTTACACTCTAAGGTAACACAACACAGCCAATACTGGCATAAAGAATCACTCAGGGAATGAAGAATGACAAAACAGTCATTCCCAGAATTTCCAAATCCCTATCGAAACTTGGCATAGAGAAATCTACGGATCGGTACATCCGCTCTAAGCCTCAGGTACACTCTCGGTGAATCCTCAGTCTCTTGGACTTTGCCCCAAGACCTGCGCATGCCCAAAGAGCATAGACCAGATCGAGGCTAAACCAGACCAGGCGTTTCCGCCCAAACGGGTGGTAAAAATACTCCGTATATGGTCCTATAAATAGACTTAAGACATGTCAACTATAAGACATTGCCTGAGACAGGCAACATAAGACAGGGGCAGATAATCACCAATCAAACCTGTCACAGAAAAATAATAAACAGTTATCTCTCTTTGATCACATTAAACCAAACATAAATTAGGTTGGTGTTTTTCTCACCGTCAAAACTGACAGCAACAGCTATGCTATGGACCCCGGAAGGAAAATGAAAGAGAGGCCGACCGAAAACAACTTGGCGGAGGACTGTGGAGGCTGAAATGCAAAGAATGAACCAGAGTTGGGGCACTGTACGAAGGATGGCTGCCGACCAAGCAAAGTGGAATCAATTTGTTGCTGCCCTACAAGACGCCACTAGGCGTGATGGCCATTGACTGCTTTGATGGTCAGCGGCTAAGGATAAAAGAAGAAGAAGAATACCATCCACACACCAGCCACCATGATAAGACAAACGTGATTGTCAGGTTTAGCAATATATATTAGCATTGTTATTATCACCATACTGATTTGTCTGATATATAAGTACAAAGTTCACAGACGAATACTTTGTAAGAAAAAAAAGAGTACTGCTAACACTACTATTGATAGTGAAAACCAGATGAGTACTCCTTATATCACCCAGAAGAGTGTTACTGAGAACATCCCCGTGACTACATTTATCCCTCTCCCCATATTCATCACATCGCCTACATTATTGATCCCTCCGCTAATGCCACGTTGACCTGCCAGTAGTAGAGCATACTCATGGCAGTAACATTGACAAAAGAAAGGACAGTGCTGGTGCATCGAAGACCACCATCGGTCGCGCACAATTCACTGACGGACATTCTTCTCCAGATACATTTCCACTCACTTGTTTTGGTGGTAAAGTTTTATATTGTTGACTGATAGCTACATATTTTGTGAAAGACAAATTTGTGTTAGAACAATTTATTACAAAAGATGGTATTACTCTGCACGTCGTATGCCTGACCATGAGTTTTTAATGGCACTAGATGTCTTAAGACATCAAATGTCTTCTGACAAATCACTGCCCTCAGTGACAGAAGAGATGTCGAATTGTAATTATGTATTATAACTTGTCATAATGTTTGCAGTTCACTGAACCTTATCGAGTTTTATATTCAGTTCAATGTAATGGCACAGAGATGCCAGAGTTAAGTTCAATTTAATATGAGTCAAAATGTATTGACTTTAAGATAACATTGTTGTTTGGGTATATGTTACAGGATATATTTGAGTGGCACTAGAATCTATGTAACCGGAAGGCATACTACTGATACCATAGCATTATTCGTGCTAATAGTTTTTAATTAGATTAGGAAGAACAGTTACGATGTTTTATGAAATAAAGATTCGAGTTACGCTAGTATTAAATTGAAACTGAGGCTAGTCGAAACTAGGTTAAGTGGGCAGCCCATCACTAACTCTTGACGGGAGTTGTTTAGCAACCGATGACCGTCTATCGGCAAGAATAACGGCACTCAATAAAATAAATGATAAATATTAAATTAGCCAACCAAAAGGTGGTAAAATCGCCATCCACTCTGCGATAGCAGGATTTCACAAATCCGAAGTCAGCTGACCCAGAGAAGCCAATTTGCACGGACCTAGATTAGTACTCGGTACGATGCAACCTGGCACATCTCGTACTAACTACAAAAGTCCTTGGCCATATAACATCTGGTCTTGAAGTTATCAAGATATTAACTCTGTGTTAAGTAGATAACATTTACATTATAGTAAATTTTTATTCACGTAAGTACTGCTTCAAGTGACACTATATTTTCTTAACGAAATTGTGTTAGGCCAGAAATGCTTAAATGTCGGAAGATTACCTTGAAACTATAAAAAACGAAACTGAACTCTCAAACATTGAATTAACGCAAGTTATAAGAGAGGTAGAGCCTCTGCAATCATTTACGCCCAAAACATAAATAAAGGAACTCAGATGAAATATTTGTTTTGCATTGGATAGAAGTACATGGAGAAAAACTATATGTATATTACGACACTACCTTTTCTTGAAGATTCTTAAATGTATGCAGATGACTATGAGAAATTGTTTTCAAGCCAATAAATTGTTTGCATTTATCCCAAACGACTTCTTGCATAAATCCTGTTGAAGATTAAGAAGTTATCATTGAATTAAAAGTATGCTATTGAATGTCACAAAACATATATCATCTCACTGAAGAATTTTGGAGCGAACCTGGTAACTATTATCGTCAAGAATATCTACCTCTGGTGGCACACCACTAACTTAACTTGAATGACACAAAATGTTACCTATATCTCTCAAAATTAAATCCCAACATATTCCCCCTCGGTTACAACAGGAAGACTTGGCATATGTTTTTTGAAGGCCTATGCTCCTCGGGGCGCTAAAAGGGTATTAACTGATGTTATTATAAAGGATAAATTTAAAATCACTTGTTGTTTTTCATTTGTTAGTTCTTCATGTTATCCAAACATCAAAATACATAATTGCCGCCGTAAGTACTTGGTTGGTCGGTGTCATGAGTTGGTCGAATTCACAACACGTCAATTTTGAGTAACGCTGACCAAACAGAGCGCCATACTTTGTGGGAACTGTACGATACACTAGCCAATGAAAAGGCTTCCTTATTCGTGTGTTTACTGAAACGTACTATGCTTAACCTGGAGTCTCAATTTGTGCAACGGAGTGGAAGATGACATTTAAGTACAACCTTATAAGCAAATAACCACCTGGAAGAGGTCAATAATTCAACAACAGGAATGTTACTTTAGAGGTAGGTGTAAAGACTTCCACAAAAAGTAGTATATTAAGAGAGACATTTCTAGTGAAATGCATCGAGGCCTCAGGTTAGTCCATAATTTTTCTGTTTAAAGTACGCATAGAATAAAATGTACTTAGAAAGGTAAAAGACTATTAGCTAGGAAGATGTAGAATAATCCAGAGCGTATTTTAAGCTTTAGATGAAGAAAATCTCTCCAGTAATAACGTAGATAAATAAATTCTTAGTTTTACTGATTTGCACACCTAGGCAGATTTTACAAACATTTTTGGATGCAAATACTAGCGAGCAGGGAAAACCCCTCGGACGCCCGACCTCGCACTATAAATAACGCGTGTTTTGAACGGAAATAGGCCATAATAAAAATTCAATTTACAGTGAGCGCAAAAAGTGTTAATGAAGAGTGCCTTTGACAACTGCATCTGAAGAGCAGACCATAGATACCCATTAACAGCTCGACTGTATGTGCCTGAGGGTAAGAAAGAATATATATATATGTATATATATATAGTAATACGAGTAGATGTGTTTTGAACTACCATGTAAATTTCTGAAGGACTTACCAGCCTGTGTAGTTTCAAAATAAATTGAGAATGATAGCAAAAGTGTGTCTGTAGGTTTAGAAAAGCATTTAAAGAATTGTTTCTTGATGGAATCACATACACACCAGGAACGTAAGGAAGGATGAAAGCGATTGTTTTACTGGATTGTTTAAGCTAGTACTTGGTATTTTATTCAAGGCCTAATCATTGTATGGAGGCGGATCATGGACTAAGGGCTCTAACTAAAGATTTAGAGGGAAATTGTATTCACAGTGAATTGAAGTAGGTTAATGCTGACTTGATGTGACCTGTGCGTCTACCTGCACTCTGTCGTCTGAAACTATCTCTCATCTCCTACTTCTGTAATAAAGAGATCGAGATAGGCAATGTAGTGGTGAAATTAAATATCTTTTCAGGTTACATCCTGTAATTAAGTTCCACTATAAGGAGCCAGACTCTACTCTAAGATCCAGAGGTGCGAGTGCCTTTAATGGTATAAGGCCGGTCACCCAGATCCTAAGGCCTGGAGGAGACAGATTTCCTGCCAGACCCAAGGTGGAACATACTACAAAATCAAGAAGTGAAGATAAGTGGCCACACCAGGCTACTGTACTGTTTATCCCAGCATCACCGCAAACTAGATAGTCACATGATGAAGTTCGAGTGCTTTTAGCTAGGCAAACATCATAGTCAGTACTTAACAAAATTTTTAGAACTGTGACAAAATAGCATGAAGCTTAACATACAAACATTCGACAACCAGAGTGAGTTCATCCAAGAGAGAACCCTCTCCCAACTTCAGAGACTTTCATAATTTTGTGAACAATTTTCAATGTGTTTATTTATTTAAATTTGTAATTAAATTTTGTTTTTTCTGAAAAGATTTTCAAGCAGAAAATTATACTTGTACAAATAAATTGTAAATATTTACCAGCAGTCTTACTTAAATTATTTAAGTTGAGTTACATTTCTTGTTGGTAAATAATTTAGTTAAATCCCCCTAGCAGAGTTAATAATAATAATAATAATATTAACAGAAGAGGGTCTGGAGAGGGAGCACGTAGGGACTTAGAGTAATACATTACCATCTTCTATAGCAACTTATACAGCTTGATCCTACCTGTGATGTCTATACACCCTTACTCTTTTCAGAGAAGGGGGTATTTCTTATAAGACCAGTCTCTTATCTGGCACTATCCTGGTATCACCTGATACAACTTTGTGTCCAGGATAACTTTATCATTTCAATAATAATCAACCCTCTTGCAACATTTGGTCGGACGGTCGGTCGTCAGTCACACTTTGCACACCGTCATTTGCGCACTTTTTTAATTTTCGAGGGAGTACATTCACTTTCGACTACAGCTAACTGTGGTTGAAAGTTAAACAATAATTGCATTGTTTCCGCTTATATGTACTCTCGCGAAAACAAAAAGTGTGACTGTGTTCATTAAATTAACAGACAATCAAAATACTCCTCTGTCCAGTTTCATTTGGGAAACGTATTTAACTCATCATTTTTCTTAAAAATGTAGGTTTTTGGATTGTTTCTTCAAGACACAATTTTAATTTAAAGTATTGCAGACTTATTATTATGGATCAAAATGATAAGATGGCTAAAAGGAAGAGACGATCGCGTCATTCAGTGCGAGCAAGCGAGACTATAGAAGATTCAGCAATGTAATACGTGTTACAGAAACATCACACTATAATTAACAACATGCCAATTTTAGCAGGTTGTTGCTAGTAACTTTATATAAAACTCCGCCAAGGCCGGTCACAAGCCCGGCTGAAAAAAGGAGGGCAGCCTTCACGGAGGCCGCAAGGAGGCAGCCACTCCATCATGTAAAGGCACAACAGGCCAATCACCTGTTTGCTTTAAAACCTGATTACACGAAATACAAGAGAGAAACCGGACTGATTCTAAAGGCGACGAACTGGAACGGACTACGGACTACGACTTATGTAACTTGGAACACAAGAAGTATAAATGGGAAAGAAGAGGAACTGGTGGAAGAGATGAGGAAAGCAAAACTAGAAATCCTGGCTATTACGGAAACAAAGAAAAAGGGACAAGGAGTCATGGATCTCGATGGCAACACGCTGCTCTACAGTGCTGTACCCACATCTGAAAGAGCTAAAGAGGGCATGGGTTGCATTGTGGCCAAAAAACCAGAAAGGTAGTTTCAAGGGATGGAACTTTGTCTCGGAGCGCATTATGGTTGTAAAACTAAAAGAAGGAGAAACCATAGTCAACCTGGTCATAGTGTATGGGCCGAATGAGGATGAGAGAGCAGAGGTCAAGGAAGAATTATTCAAGCTGCTTCAAAGGACAGTGGATGACTGTCTAGATGAAATTATCATGCTCGGAGATTTAAATGCCAGAGTTGGAAATGACCATGCTAGATGGGTGTGGAGTTATCGGAAGATATGGAGAAGATACTCTCAATGACAATGGAAAGCGACTCCTTAGATTCTGCAGTGAGCAGAATCTGATCATTACAAACACAAAGTTCCCACATAAGCGCATACATGCATATACTAGGTGTGAACCAACAAAGAATGAGAAGTCAGTGATCGACTATGCCATTGTTAGGAGGAAATCATTCAAATATGTCCGGGATGCTAGAGTCTGGAGGGGGCCAGAGATTGGAAGTGATCACTACCTGCTTACAATCAAAAGAAAAACTGAAAGAGTTGCTCAGCTTAGGAACTGCCCAGCATCACGCAAGAAACCGAGTAAACGAACGAAAGAAATGAGCATTAAGACCTACAACCTGAGAGAGCCAGAAATTAAGACCAGATATCAGGGGCTTATTGCTACAGCGGTGAGAAACACAGACGAACAACCTGATGACTTGGAAACATTGTGGCTTAAATTCAAGGACATCATAAAGACAGCTGCTGCAGAAGCATGTGGTGAAGTCCGACTTGGGAACAAGAGAAAGAGGACACTTTGGTGGACAGAGAGAGTCAAAGAAAAAATAAGAGAGAATAAATTGGCATGGAAACAATACTTAGGAGCTAAAAACACAGCAGGACAAATAGAGAAATATAGAGAATATGTGATACTCAGAACAGAAGCAAAGAACAAGGTGCTAGCAGCAAAACAGAAGTGCTGGGAAGAATTTGCAGAAAAGCTAGAAAAAGATGCGCAAGACAACGAGAAATTGTTCTATAAGACCCTAAAGAACATGAGGAAGGAAAAACAATGCCCTCTCAAATTTATAAAGGACAAGCAAGGCAAAATGCTTACTGCCCCGAAGGAAGTAATGGAAAATGGAAAGAATATTTCTCAGAATTCCTTGATGGTGAGCAAGGTCAAGCATCAGAAATGATAACCACTAGCACAGAAGAGGAAACAAATGGTGATGAAAATGACATAAATATGGAAGAACTGAAGACAGCACTGGAGAAAATCAAGATGGACAAAACAGCAGGGCATGATGGTATAACATCAGAAATGGTTAAGTACATGGGAGCATCAGGCGACCTAATACTTTTAAGGGTCCTACAGGCAGCGTGGTGCAACAAGACCATACCAAAGGACTGGGAGCTTGCCATCATAACACCAATTTTCAAAAAAGGTGACAATCGACAATATGGAAACCATAGAGGCATATCCCTTCTCATTGTCCCTGATAAAATCTACTCTAGAATCCTACAGCAGAGACTCCAACGCCTAGCTGAGCCACAATTGGATGAGGTCCAGTGCTGATTCCGAGCAAACCGAAGTACTCAAGACCTAATCTTCACACTCAGACAGCTGAGTGAAAAGGCCCTTGAGTATTAGAGTGAGATCCATCTTTGTTTCATAGATCTGGTCCCCTGGAGCAAACATTGGGACTGTTTGGCAAGGAAGAACATTCCAGCACCTCTGATTCATGCTATACAGAGCTTCTACAAGTCTTGCAGAATTTATGAGAGGACAGCAAAATATAAGTCAGAAGAATAAAGGACCACCACTGGTGTAAGACAAGGTGATATCCTGTCACCTTATCTTTTCATACTCCTCATGGACGATGTTATCAAGTCATGTAAGGAGCGAACAAACAAGTATTCAGTGGGGTACTGGAAGATGAGACAAATATGTATTTCAGAGCTGGCATTTGCTGATGATGTTGTCCTGATCGCTAAATCAGAGGCACATCTCCAATCCAACCTACAAGTCTGAAAGGAAGAGCTGGAGAAGAGAGGGATGGTCATAAGCAGCTCTAAAACAAAATCTATAGTGATATCACGAGAAGAAAGAAGACATCAGATTAAGCTAGGAGAACAGGTCCTGGAGCAGGTCGACCACTTTAAATATCCGGAGCTATTATAGACTGAAAGGGAGGCATCAAAGAAGAGTTGGCCACTCGAAAAGCAGCAACTGGGAGACTTTTTCAGGCCATAAATCGAGGATTCCTCAGCAAGAGAGAGGTTGGTAAGAAAACGGAGATGGCTGTATACCGCTCCACCTATGTCACAGTCTTGACATATGGATGCGAATCATGGACAATGAATAAAAGCCAGATCCAAACCTCAGAAATGAGTTATCTGAGGAAGGTGGTTGAAGTAACAAGAAGAGACATTGTCCGCAACCAGACGATACGTCAAGGCCTAAAATCCCACCCCCTGCAGACCCAAGTAGAACAGTACCAAATAAGATGGTTTGGCCATGTCTGCAGAATGGGAGAAGATCGGCTACCACGACAAGCATGGGAGGCAGGGAGCCAGAGGTCCAGACCCCTAGGACGACCCGGAGTCCGCTGGGAGGACAACATTAGACAATCTTTGAAGGACCGAGGGCTGGAATGGAGCCGGGCCGGGAGGAAGACAGCCGATAGGATAGTCTGGCGCTCTCTCTTCCAAACCTCTACACCATATGGTAGAAGGGGAATGATTAAGTAAGTAAGTAAATTTATATGAAGCAAACATCACAATACAGCGACTTACCTGTTATCTTATGTCATAAAATGATGTGTCACATTAACACAACAGCGCAAGGGGAGATCACTGGACATCGTGACTGGCAATCATTTTTGCTGTCTTGTAACGCTGAGTTCATTGGTCATTTTATAATTTTTTGTTGTTTTTTTTTTTCTTTATGAGAATAAAAAATACAGCGTATTTGTCAAATTTCATATGGCAGTTATTACTCCTTGTTTCGACATGCATGTTATGTATATCCAGTAGGTACATGTGCTGATAATTACCTTTTAAAAAGAAGAAATTGACTTGTCAATCACTTTGTAGAAACATGAAATCGTATACTGTGATCATTTGTTCGACCTTGACATTTTATGGCAGAGATCAACCTTGGGTCATGGCTCTCAAGTGACATCCTTCTCTTGGCTATTCGGCCACCATTTTGAACTGAACCCATTTCGTTTAGGGGGCATCTCTAAAACGGCTATTTCCACAAGGTGTTGTAAGAGCCTGCTTTTGCATAATCGTAGGCAGCATCTTGACTTACTGCGATCAGCATCTCTGTCCTCCCAGAATCCTGTATTTATCTATTCATGTCTCTCTTGCACTTCATCTGTGGTTGTCTTTTGTTTTTGTTTTTTTTTTATATTGAGGTTGGAGAAAAGCGGGGGGAGGGGGGGGGGGGGGGGGGGGGAAAGGAGAGATGGGCATGGCGCAAGCTTGTTTTCAATATTAAGTTTAATTCAGTTCAGAGACATTTAGCCCTTTCTTGCAACACATATAGGCTTTTTTGTTATGGCAGTCACATTAATGAATGTTAGGGTCCTCCCTTTGAGTGCTTGGCCGGTTACATATACAAACTCGGCAAGTATTGATTCCATACATATTGGAGAAAAAGAAAGGATGTGGGGAGGGGGGGAACAAAAGTCAGTTTCCATATATACAACAAGCACGTAAAGACACTGACTTTTAACTACTTTCTGTATTCGCCACACAACCAGTCACTGACATTGGGAACTCTTATCAATGTTTCATAACCATCGCATTGTTATTTCCCTCATACTTAAACGTTAAGATACATTTATGCGTTTTATCTATGGGACGTAATTTTTAGTACAAGGGGAGTAATATAGGCAGAGAAGTTATTCATAACTTTAAAAAAATTAAAGAGTTACTTTAATAATTTTGTTTAGATTGCTTTTGTTGCAAAGAAGTAAATGAAGGTGTATTTTAAATTCCGAAGAAGATTTTTCTGCCGTTTGTTGCTGTTATAGAAATATGCAGTTATATTTTATATGGGATAAATAAATGCACTTAAGGCACATTACACGTAAGTAAATATGTATAACACGAGTTTATTTTGATGTACACTTTGTGATCTTAATCCATATTGAATTTTTGAACGGCACAAAGTGCTGCCTAAAGTAAAGTTGTCAGCCTGAAAACGACCATAAGTCCATACAAACCTTCTCAACCAAACATTATATATAACACGAGCTCACAAGAGGAGCTTTCATTGCATAGTGACTTGAATGGGCATTAAAATATATCGAGTCCACCTCATATATAATAGTCTCTCAACCCAAACATTTAGTCTCATTGTATGCCACTGAAACATAGAGAACAACAAGGACGTTATAATCAGCAGTGGTTGAATCACACGTAACCGTACGTTTCCATTGATAAGTCGTCTTTAGTGCGTCGCGTTATAGACTAACCATAAATCCTAACGACAACCCCGCTTAGCCATGCAAGCGAATCACACTATCCGCTCTGCCATCTACGCATCATCAAAAATGATGTTTCAATCGCAGGTCAATAGTGCGAACCACAATACACGACACCAGAAGTCCTCCATGGGCAGTTCAGCCTATTAATGACGCAATCACTTCTGTTGTATTTCTATCAAGCAGTATAGGCCGAATCCAACAAGACCCTTAGGACCTTAATACTGTGTCCAGTAAATGATAGTAGACTAGAACATTGAGAACAGGATAGTGGGTAGGTTTGGTATTGTACAAACATTTATTACAAATAAGGGAGGGAAACCTGAGGCCTGTAAACAGTAAATTAATATGAAATTAATATGAAACAAATATAAAGGTATGTTATCAGGCACTCGCAGGAAATAAAGAAGTAGAACACCAGACAACAGAAAAACAACAGACATGAGTGGCTTACCCAGGATTTGAACACTGGACCTTCCGTGCGACAACCCCGCCTAGCCATGCAAGCGAATCACACTATCCGCTCTGCCATCTACGCATCATCAAAAATGATGTTTCAATGGCAGGTCAATAGTGCGAACCACAATACACGACACCAGAAGTCCTCCATGGGCAGTTCAGCCTATTAATGACGCAATCACTTCTGTTGTATTTCTATCAAGCAGTATAGGCCGAATCCAACAAGACCCTTAGGACCTTAATACTGTGTCCAGTAAATGATAGTAGACTAGAACAGTATTAAGGTCCTAAGGGTCTTGTTGGATTCGGCCTATACTGCTTGATAGAAATACAACAGAAGTGATTGCGTCATTAATAGGCTGAACTGCCCATGGAGGACTTCTGGTGTCGTGTATTGTGGTTCGCACTATTGACCTGCCATTGAAACATCATTTTTGATGATGCGTAGATGGCAGAGCGGATAGTGTGATTCGCTTGCATGGCTAGGCGGGGTTGTCGCACGGAAGGTCCAGTGTTCAAATCCTGGGTAAGCCACTCATGTCTGTTGTTTTTCTGTTGTCTGGTGTTCTACTTCTTTATTTCCTGCGAGTGCCTGATAACATACCTTTATATTTGTTTCATATTAATTTCATATTAATTTACTGTTTACAGGCCTCAGGTTTCCCTCCCTTATTTGTAATAAATGTAAATCCTAACGCCTTGTCCCTACACTTTATCAAGGTCAAGGTTTGTGTAATATTGATCAAATAATATCAGTTCTATTAATTCTCTACAGCAGTATTTATCAAACTTGTTTGGGTCACCGCACCGTTGGCTCTCAGGGCATGTCCCCAGCGCCGCCCCCCCCCCCTGCATTTCCCCACAGTATATAAAAAAATGTAAAGAGTGAAAAATAAGAGCAACTGTTAATACAGTAACAACTAATTGCTCAATTTATCACATTCTAATATAAAGCTACAGATACGCTTATTTATTAACTTAATTTAAAAAGAAAAACTTAATTACTTAATGCAGTAAACCAAACAGCAGTATGCGAAAGTAAATTAGTAACAAACTTACTTCATTTTTAACTTCGGTGAGATGGATGTGCCTGGTGTAGTGATATCAGCTTCTCAACATCAGGCTGAAAGTTACTTAGAAGGAGTCTCATATCCCCACGTTCAGTAATCTGCAGTCTGTTTCTCTGCTTTGAAAGAAGTTGAACAATCGCCTTGAAACCACGCTCTACTAAATACGATGTTGGACAGGCAATACAGAATATCTTAACCTTTCTTCCACACTGCAGGATAGCGTTCAGAGACTTCTTTCTGCAACCGAAAGTCTTGATATGATTTTTTGAACATTGGCTTAAGATCAACGTCATTTTGTAGCGATATTAATTCCTCTTCCACCATTCCTAGTTTCTCACTGTATGTGTCCAGGAATGGATTTATTATCCAGTCTGGAATCGTGATCAAAAGAAGATCCTGAAACCTCTGAGACATGTCTTTATGCAGTATATTTAGGTGTGCACAATATACTTGAAGATTATCCTCTGGTATTTTGTCTTTCTCTTCCAACTCTAAGAGGCTGGGAAATTGGATTAACTCGTGACGGCCAATATTAAGTTTGAAAAGCGTTAATTTGGCCAGAAACGTGGAGACGATAGTGTAAAAGGCAAGGTATTGCTGTATTGAGGCCACCACTGTAATAGTGTGTGTAGCTGTGTCTATATATATATATAGTTGCAACAAGTGGTGTCAGATGACAATTGTTAATGTTGTATTCTTGATGATATCAGCAAACGTTGGACATCATCAGGATAGATGTAGATGGGCTATATTATGTGCGCTGTTAGAGGCGAACAGCATAGTCGGGCTTACAGGCGGCCGACATGGTGTGTGGGTGTATAGACAAGTCAATGGACGCAAATGCGTGTAGTCCTAATATATTACAATGATGATCACACACACCAAAAGTACATATACTATTCAGGAAATGTTGAAACGGCTGTGGTACAGTTGTTTACGATTTATTACTCCACAGTAACAAGGACATCACTGATACACTGTCAATAGGACACGGTTTAAGCACATCATGTAAATCACAATAGTTCACTACATCCAATAGATCAATGACTCTTCTAAGTAAACTGCAGGCATCGCAGTGCTAATAATATCTCAATTGCTCCTCTAAGCAAACTGCAGGCATCGCAGTATAATAATATCTCAATGGCTCCTCTAAGCAAACTGCAGGCATCGCAGTGCTAATAATATCTCAATGGCTCCTCTAAGCAAACTGCAGGCATCGCAGTGCTAATAATATCTCATTGTTCTCTTTACCTTCTTTGATAACAATAGGGATGCGCCGATATAAGTCCCTGGCGTCAAATAATATAAATGTTCTATTTACCTTCTCAGAAAACATCAAGAATAAGCCACATAAATATAAGCCATCAATCCTCGGCTTTAGAATATATATCAGGGGAACATCCAACAATTTAATCTCACAAAACTATCTTCCCCGTACACACAGTCAGAAAAAACATGGCGGAGCTCCTTCATGGCCAAAAACCCAGGGACGACTGCCACGGGATTACCGTAACTCAGTCCCGCTCAACAATAACGCATGCGCGGATAAAACGCGAGACGTGAGTGGAGTTCATACGAGAACCTTCTGGAAAGGTCTCGAACCTATTCGAGAAAAAATGTCGATCAATTAATTTTAAACGTGCAAGTAATAAATCAAGTGAGGTAACAACAAAATCTGACCTGACATGCAAAAATATTAATGTTTGAATCCCCTTGCTTAAAAAACTGACTTTAACAGTCTACCACACCCCCCTGGGAAAAATATGATAACATCATTTTTTTTTAAAACATACATCGAATAGAAATATAATGAGGTCGGTAGCATACAAATATCTACACTGTAGTATACCCTATATAAAGTCATATAAAAAATGAACAAAAGAGGGATAGGAGTAAGTGTAACGTACAAAAGAAACGAAGTATAGACAGATAACGGGATAAGCCTACGAAAAATATCAACTTCAAAGAGGTATGAAGTATAAGTACGCCATGACATCATAAGAGAAAAGGGAAAAGTAAAACGTGAACAAAGACCAGATGGAATACTAAAGGAAAAAGAAAAAAAATGAAGGGTAGCAATGCCCTGAGAATAAAGAAAGCAGAAATATGTCATGGTAAGCAATTACATGAAACAATGCATAGTACAAATGAAAACCACCGTAATACAACAGCATACATGATAACTAAATTCTTTAAAAAAAAATAATTTCCTGAGCATGATAATCCCAGACAATCATGGCTATTACTGACGCACAATCAAGCGTCGGGTGAGGAAAAGTACCTCACTACTTCAGAAAAAAATCTTTTCTCAAAGCATCAATATTGTATAAATAGGTGCTCCCACTAGCACACAATGAAGCGCTGGGCACAAAAAACATTACAATGTCAGAAAAATTTACTTTCTCTCATGACTTCATGTATCTCAAAAAAAAAAAATTACAATATCGATATGTCTCGCAATGATAAGTTATGTAAAATAATGGTATTATTACAATATTATATTTTCAACACCGTAAAACACAGCAATATATTAACACTATAGTAAAGAAGTTTGATAAGGGTAGATTTAGGCTGACTACTGGCCACTAAAATGATAGACCACAAATCTGGCCACTATGGACGTTATAGGTATCAGTCCGAAGTCGTTGATAGTCAGCAGCCCAGTAGAGTACCACCCCTATAGACACCAGGGATATAATAGGTTGCAGTGTGAGGTGTCTTGTCTGGTCTGTTGTTGGTTGCTGTGAGTGTGGGTGATGTGGTTCACAAGTTCACAACATATGTAGCATGACATGGAAAGTCATATAAAGGTGTAACTGCAATTGACGTTTCCAATGTTTATTATCTGACGCCACAAGACAGGTAACTGTACATCCATTTCACAATAAACCATAGTCATGACAGTTCACGAAAATCAGCATAAGTTATGTTCATCAATGCATCTGGCATATACTCAAAAATGATATGGCGCCAAGGGGATTATACTGTTGGCTCCAATATTACAAAAGTGCATCAATACTCCTCTCACTGATCAGATGTGCTAAATGAGTCTAATCATAAGTCGCACGAGGATGGTGTTCCAGGAGTATAGGTCAAGCTGACCTTTACAGGCATTCCTAAGTCTAACCTCGACGTAGGTGCAATCGCTGACATAGCGACGTTCATAGAACATAGAACTATCCTTCGGGCTAAGTATGACCCGTGTACATATTAATCTCAGGTATGAAGATACCTGGGGCGTGACTTCTAGTAGAAGAACCTCTATTTCTGTAATTCGTAAGTGAGCAGAGATCGACCATTGTCAACATAAAGTTAGATTACAGATTTGAAACATAAATGAGGTATTACCTTGTTTCGAAATCAACACCACAAAACACACGCCTCCAGGCGTTTCGAATCATCAAGGGAAGGACCTTGTAAGCTAAACTAACTCACAGTAGGGCTCCTAATTCCCTATCAAAGAATCACAGAGACGCAAGAAGCGTCCTATCTGCTTCACAACTTTTCATAGACTCCCCGACAGGAAAGCTTCTCAAGCACACCTAACGTCCGGACATGCGCAGAACGCATACACCCGAGTAAGAATCAAACGAGACGATGTAGGGAACATTCCAGATAAAGATTTGTAATAAATCGCGCCTTATATGGACAGGAATAAAAACCTCAACACTGGTTTCAATCATTCCAAGAAACAGTTGACCTATACTACCATATAAGGAGAATGACCACACATCGTTCAAAAAAAATGGACCGACGCGTCCCGTCACAAGAGAAGGTAACCATCATTGAAAATGGTAAGCACAGTCAAACTAGGGTTATCTAGCTTTGACCGAAAACAATTAAAGTGTACAATTCAGACAAGCTAATTATACAATGTCTTTAGAAAATAATTATACAATGTCTTCGGAAAAAATTCGGTGCATAACAAAGTTATACCATATCATAATACAATATCTTCTAATATAATATCCTATACTAATGTGCAATGTTGTTAACTATCTCGAACAAGTACAAATCAGAGATGAGTTCCGAAGTCTCAGACCATTCTGTAAGCAATAAGGCACCGAAGACATCTAAAGTAGCGTCAAATGCCGAAAGAAAAGCTGGAACCGTCTTGATAAATCTGGTAAACGGTTGAGACTCTCAAAATAACAGCGCTGACTCTCATGGAACATCATACGCTGTGAAAAAATATAAATGAACATCTCTGTTTGATAACAGTAAGATTTTATAATATATTACAGTTAATGTTAATCATTAGCTATCAAATGTGGCCGTGCGAACTTCCGGCCCCTGTTTGGTTATAATCAAACCTTCCTCCGTTACACAATAAAAGGTAACAGAGAAAGTAGTACAGACTAAACCAGAATCCTAAATTAACCAGGGTCATAAAAGTATCTGAGAAAAATAGCAGCATGTAATATAAGTAAAGAAAAGTCGTGAGTATACCCATGATACCCACGTCAAAAGGCAAATCTAGAGGATGGTAATGACGACTAAGAGCGTCATGATGGCTGACAATCCGCGATTTTGCGCAAGACAAAGGAAACGCAGTTGATAAATGCGTACATCCTAAAGGCTGAACTGACGTCAAAGCCTGTGTACTGGGCAAAGAGAGACACAAGAAGCATACAATAAAGATGCAAAAACAGACATTGGTAAACTTGGACCTAAGTCGAAGTTTAAAAGGAAAGCAGTAAGTACGAAAAAAGTCGTAAAAGACGCATATACTGAGCTAACCGGCCCTGCAAGAAAAGTAAAGATACTCATAAGGTATAGATATGTACTAACAATTAAGTTCTTACAGGTAGCAAGGAAAACACTCGCCATTGCAGTAAAGAAGTTGCCATCAACGTGACTGGATATAGACTCAGTCGTAGCACTAAAGTTAGTGTCTGTGTCAGACAAAATTTAAGGATCATCTTCTTCAATAGTAGTTAAAGAAGAGTGATAATAACTGTTAAAGTATATATATATATATATATATATATATATATATATATATATATATATATATATATATATATATATATATTGAGAGTTCATTCCAACTTGTAATGACTGACCTACCACTGATACTGTCCAATTCGTAATACTGGTACAGTCCCGATTGTTGATATTACTTCGCTAACTGTTATTGTCCAACTGTTGTTGTTCCGAGCTATGTATAATAGAATACGCCACGCCCACACAGGGCTATTTATCATAAAGGTATATGTGCTACCATTTTCTTGTCACGATGTGTAGAATGTTGCAAGTGGGTGCGTGTTAGGGTAGACACTCACGCCACAGGCACATACATAAGAATCATGGAATTTGGTAAACGCCTGGTGACATTTAATGAACATTTATTAAGTCACGACATAATCACGTTTACATTCATGTACAGTTTAGATCACAGTACGAACACATTGAACAATAATCTCAGCGCTATAAGACTGCACACAACAGTTAACATAAATTATGGCCTAAAGTCCTCACGACTCACTTCTGCGCTATAAGACTGCACACAGCAGTTAACATAATATCATGGCCTAAAGTCCTCACGACTCACTTCTGCGCTATAAGACTGCACACAGCAGTTAACATAATATCATGGCCTAAAGTCCTCACGACTCACTTCTGCGCTATAAGACTGCACACAGCAGTTAACATAAATTATGGCCTAAAGTCCTCACGACTCACTTCTGCGCTATAAGACTGCACACAGCAGTTAACATAATATCATGGCCTAAAGTCCTCACGACTCACTTCTGCGCTATAAGACTGCACACAGCAGTTAACACAAATTATGGCCTAAAGTCCTCACGACTCACTTCTTCGCTATAAGACTGCACACAGCAGTTAACAAAAATTATGGCCTAAAGTCCTCATTACTCACCTCTTCGCTATAATGATATAATGAATCGTACTAGCAATTTCTTACAAGAATGCAGACCCGGCAGTTTGCAATAATCTCGCCTTCACTCATCTCAGCGCGACTATATGACAATGTAAGTTAATGGATCCTTACATCTCAAAATACTTACAATACTGCACACCCGGCAGCTTGCAATAACCTCACCTATCATCATGTCTTCACATCTCAAAATTATCCTCTCTCAGGAAATAATGGCCTACACAAATAATGGCCTCTTATCTTTAGCACTGCGCAGGCATACTATCGAAAAATACACAGTGGGGCCGACTACTTCGGTCGATGCCCAAAAAACAGACTCCTCTTTTAGGGATCACAAATCTCCCGCCCAAACAGTCACGGGGCTCGGCTGTTTTTGAACACAGCTCTTAATACATGCAGCATAGCCGCGAGCTAAACACCGCTCACACAACTCAGGGATAAATTCCTCACAAGCGTAGCTCAACGCTGTGAGTAACGGTCATACGCTCTGTTCTTAATATAAACATTCTATCATAAATCTAAATAAGCCTCATAGCTAAACAAGGACTCAAGCAACGTAACTTAAAATCTACCTTGTCCAAAAAACATATTCAGGATTATTGCCGTTTCATAGGATCAATTCGCAACAGTTTCCCACACACCCGGGGGGAAAAATGATTCTATCATTTTTTTGAAAATTAACTCCCAAAACGAAAAAATTTAAAAGATAATGAAGTTCTAACATATGTTTTACAAAATTCATCTTATGATAAGTAAGAAATAGTATATCTACAAAATATTAGCAGTAAATGTAAAGTAAATAACAATCATCCAACGTAATCAAGTAAGAATACTAAAATTAATCTATTAGAAAACCAAGCTAAGTATCTCAAAATTAATCTATTACAGAACTAAGTTAAGCATATACAATAATACTCAAACAAGCAACAAAAAATAGTAATAGAAATGACAATAACAAGCAAATGAAGTATAATTCGAAAAGAAGTAACATATGAAATCATCATATGAAAAACAACAAATAATATCACAATGTCAAATCATGTAAAGCAAATACAACTATCAGGACCAATTACCTGATCTAAAGTTACATCATTACTTGAACAATACAAAGAATGAAAGTCTAAGTAGCGTAACAAGAAAAAGTATACACGAAGCATAAAGTGAGACAAAGATGAAACACGGAAGTATAAACAACATATCAGATCATGCTGAAAAGACAACAGAAAAGATGTAAAGGGATGACGACTAGTCAACAAAGACAGATGAAAAGTAAAGATGCACATGTAGAAAACAAAAAAAGTAACGATACATTATCATAACTATCTAAACTAAACACCATATTGTCTAAATTAATACAATCATAATCACAAATTACAACACAAAATGACAAAGTATATCTATACTAACAACACAAAGTAAAAAACTTATGACAAAAAGAATAATAAGTAATGTAACCAAATTATAAAAGTTATACATAACTAATAATAAATTATACAAGATATCACATAAACAAAAATAAAACGCTATCAAAAGCTTTGCACTGACACAAAGTCACGCGCTAAATACAGAAAAATACATCAAAAAACAATTTCAAGGAACTAATGTCACTACACATTACTAACTATAATATACAGACTAGCATTGACGCAGAAAAAATATTACAATGTTCGAAAAAATACATTTTTCAAAAAATAAAATACAAAAAAGTTTCGTAGCACTAAGTTGCATAAAAAAATATTTCATTTACAACCAATTCAAAGCTATAATAAATAAACTAACAATGAAATCGACTTTAAGGTAGAAGGATACCCAAAAATGTAAAAAAAAAATAAAAATCCAATAATTTTCATTTTCATGCTTTAAATCATCGTCAACATGTTCTTGAACTAAAAATAATTCATAGAAGCTTAGAGATACTCTGGTTTGATAGGAATCAGTGTTTTTCTACACACACCCCCTTGAGTGATTTGCGTAGCAACCAATGTTTATAGTTGGTTACCATGTGAATAATGACCCAACATGAAGGTGCGTAATTGTAAAACTGCGAAATTATAATTATACTGAGGCAACAGGAAAAAGATATTTATAATTTTTCCACGGGGAATCACTCAATGATTTCTTATGAATTTTTCAAAAGTGTGTGTCTAGAAAGCTTTGATCGTAAATTTCAACATTTATTACATGCATTGTGCATTTTCACCAACATCAACTCTATTTATTGCTAGTTTTATACTGATTCTGTATAATAGTAGTTAGCAGAGCTTCTTTTGTTCACAATGGGAAATAAGACAAAGACTGGGAGGCGTGTACACCAACAAACCGTTGCCTGAAAATGAGACACCTATTGTCGATAGTGACGCTATAAAGCCTCTGTGCTCCTCAGCAAAGAAAATAAAGGTCATAAAGGTCCAAGAAAGTGAAGGACAAGCTAAAAATGACAACAGAAGAAATGGGTTTATCCTTATGGATGTAAAACTACTGTTTGGGGTTTTTATGCGCTAACTTTAGATGTGACAAATGTTATCAGTATTCACTGACCAGTGAGATCGTCGAAGAGACTCGGAATGGCTTTTGTCATGAATTCAGTATCAAGTGCACAAACTGTGCCAATTTCAATACTTCTGATGTTTCATCTTCAGCTACTCACAAACAAAGAAGTAAATGTGCGAATGGTGGCATTCGTGCGTTCTATTGGGAAAAGCCACAGTGCATTGCAGAATTTTTCGATATACATGAACACAAGTCAACCCATGGCAAAGAAAGCATACAGGAGAACGCTGCACAGGATCTATTCAGCAAGTAAGGACATTGCATTGGAAAGACCCTGAGAGCACTGAAAAAGGGAGTCATAGACACTGCAACTGCAGTAGAAGGAGACCTTTATTCAACAGGAGCTCATTAAACTTCATTTTGTGAGTTCTTTTTCTGTTTTTCTTTGTTTTCTCGGAATTGTCTTTTTAGCATAATTGGTGATCTTTGAAACAAGATATCTCTAGATCTGTACATTCAATTGACATGAAAATTAAAATAGTTGGTTGTCATATAATCTTACAGATTCTGACCTAAAATGGATACAATTGAATTTAAAGTTTTAGTTTTATGACCATCATGCATATATAATGAGGCACAAATATCAAACATTCCAGAAATATAAATTTTGAAAATTCATTAAAAATTAACCTTTCTGTCAATCTCTGTCATTTTAGGTCACGACCTTACGCTATATATAATAATTCAATTTGCCAAGTTTCAGTCAGATCCTTGTATAAATAACATAGTTATGATGTTTTAAAAAAGGTGTATAATTTATTCACTACGGCGGCCATATTGGATAGCTAATTTGCATAATTAATTAGGTCATTATGTGGACAAACATTTTAAGTCCATACTAACACTATACCAATGGTTGTTTGATTCTGAAAGGAAAATTTGAGTTTTTTACCCTATCAAGGTATCCTTCTACCTTAAGAAAATGAAGGACATATGAACAATCTATCTCTAAACAGACACACATTAACAAATGTAAGGTTTTTTCAAAAAAAATATACATCACATAAAAGACATGAGAAAAAATTCAAGTGCTCATGAATTATCTAAAAGTAATTATTGCACCATTACAACTAATGAGTTTGGGCATAGGGCTGGCAAACTCAACATGTACAAAAAGGTATCCTAACAAAACTGCTACAAAAACAAAACAAACAACTGCAAGTTCAACAATGGAATATAAGTAACAATAGAAACAAAAAATCATGGCAATCAAATGATGCATTAAATATTTTAACGAAATTTCATGTTATTGCAAATCAAGAACATATCATTTACTATACTAACAAATACAAAAGAAAATATTTACTGTTTTAATTAAAAAAAAACAGATGCAAATATCTCGCTTTCCTGTCAACATATCCTGACCCTGAGCAAGTAAAACATCAGATGCTTAGTGAGACGCTGAAAAGGTTACGCTTGATCGAACACACGGACGCAAAGTTGACCTACTTTTCTCACCGCTAATATGTCACAGGAGCCTTGACTGTTATCGTAAAGTCGCTTCTGTCAAAATATATGAATGAAATTTTCCATTTTAATGAATGGCGAAATCTAATGAGAAAACACGTAGAAGTCAAAATGACAATTACCCAGCACTGTTGTCCGTGTAAAGTAATGGTCTTTTCACAATGCTATCAGCTCTTCCCCCCTTAACATGTAGAGATCACAGAAGACTAGGGGACAACTTGACCGCAACCCTATGTCATCACTGCCGTAGGCTGAAACAAAATGTTACATTTACAACACCGAGACACTCTCTCGCAATCAACAACACTATCAGCAATAGTATTTGAAACACCACTGTTATTGTTACCTTGTTTATCTCTATTACAACTGACTCTGGGCTCATGTTGAGCAAAGTTAGCATACTTGCGCTTATTATTTGTTACATGATGAAAATATTTATTACTACAGTTGCTTTGTTTACAAACAATGACTCTAGTCTTTTGCTGAGCCAAGTTACTCTGGTGATGTAGAGCAACATGTTGAGAGCTATTATCTCTCTTTGTATTATAGTTAATTCCTCTATTATGAGAAATGTTATGTCTATAACCCAAGGTAGCATTGTTGTTGTTAATATATCTTCTTTGACAAAATTGTCCACTAGACATTACTTGCTTTCCAGTAGCAAAATCATCACTAGATTGATAGTTTTTCTTACAGTTATTTCTACTATAACTTACAGAATTTTTCGGATCAAAATGTTAAAATCCGCTAAATTGTTTACAATTCATTGGAGAATCAAAATTACCACTTGATAAACTCCCTTGGTACTGTCTAATCTTGTGATTATATCTCTTACCATAACTGTTCTCCTTTTCACCTATGGGAATATGTTTACCAATCCCGTCAAACTGGCTGTGCTGAGTTTGACAAGTAACTGGACCCTTAGAATGTTTATTTTCCTGCCCATAATGGGTTTCATTCCTGGAAAAAGTAGTACTATGTTTATTCCCTGTTACAAGTTTATCAGAATCTGTATTAGCCTTTATTAGTTCCATTATATGTACAAACCACATAAATGCACATCTGATATTGTCACCCATTTTTCAAGTATACGATGATTTGTGCCAACCTGTTCAAATGACTGTAATCGTGATGACGAAGTGTACGTCCATTAATAAATGTATGAAACGTCATCAGTGGTCTGCCCTTTATTGACTTCTGCTTGTGATTGAGTGAGTGACTTGTCAACTTATCAGAACTATACACCCATTCGCGTAAAGTACATCTACATTCTCACACTATGTACACACTGTCGGAACGAGTTGACCATTCATCTACGGGTCCAGTATGACCTTATGAAAGCAGTAACACCCCAATCAAAAGTGATCTTTATCAATGTGGCGAACTCTACGTCCAATTAAATTATGGGAAACGGTACTGATCTTCCTTATCAACTACCTTTTCTTGAAGAATCTTAAATGTATGCAGATGACTATGTGAAATTGTTTTCAAGCCAATAAATTGTTTGCATTTATCCCTAAAGACTTCTTGCATAAATCCTGTTGAAGATTAAGAAGTTATCATTGAATTAAAAGTATGCTATTGAATGTCACAAAACATATATCATCTCACTGAGGAATTTTGGAGCGAACCTGGTAACTATTATCGTCAAGAATATCTACCTCTAGTGGCACACCACTAACTTAACTTGAATGACACAAAATGTTACCTATATCTCTCAAAATTAAATCCCAACATATTCCCACTCGGTAACAACAGGAAGACCTGGCATATGTTTTTTGAAGGCCTATGCTCCTCGGGGCGTTAAAAGGGTATTAACTGATGTTATTATAAAGGATAAATTTAAAATCACTTGTTGTTTTTCATTTGTTAGTTCTTCATGTTATCCAAACATCAAAATACATAACTGCCACCGTAAATACTTGGTTGGTCGATGTCATGAGTTGGTGGAATTCACAACACGTCAATTTTGAGTAACGCTGACCAAACAGAGCGCCATACTTTGTGGGAACTGTACGATACACTAGCCAATGAAAAGGCTTCCTTATTCGTGTGTTTACTGAAACGTACTATGCTTAACATGGAGTCTCAATTTGTGCAACGGAGTGGAAGATGGCATTTAAGTACAACCTTATAAGCAAAGAACCACCTGGAAGAGGTCAATAATTCAACAACAGGAATGTTACTTTAGAGGTAGGTGTAAAGACTTCCACAAAAAGTAGTATATTAAGAGAGAAATTTCTAGTGAAATGCATCGAGGACTCAGGTTAGTCCATAATTTTTCTGTTTAAATTACGCATAGAATAAAATGCACTTAGAAAGGTAAAAGACTATTAGCTAGGAAGATGTAGAATAATCCAGAGCGTATTTTAAGCTTTAGATGAAGAAATTCTCTCCAGTAATAACGTAGATAAATAAATTCTTAGTTTTACTGATTTGCACACCTAGGCAGATTTTACAAACATTTTTGGATGCAGATACTAGCGAGCAGGGAAAACCCCTCGGACGCCCGACCTCGCACTATAAATAACGCGTGTTTTGAACGGAAATAGGCCATAATAAAAATTCAAATTACAGTGAGCGCAAAAAGTGTTAATGAAGAGTGCCTTTGCCAACTGCATCTGAAGAGCAGACCATAGATACCCATTAACAGCTCGACTGTATGTGTCTGAGGGTAAGAAAGAATATATATATATGTATATATATATAGTAATACGAGTAGATGTGTTTTGAACTACCGTGTAAATTTCTGAAGGACTTACCAGCCTGTGTAGTTTCAAAATACATTGAGAATGATAGCAAAAGTGTGTCTGTAGGTTTAGAAAAGCATTTAAAGAATTGTTTCTTGATGGAATCACATACACATCAGGAACGTAAGGAAGGATGAAAGCGATTGTTTTACTGGATTGTTTAAGCTAGTACTTGGTATTTTATTCAAGGCCTAATCATTGTATGGAGGCGGATCATGGACTAAGGGCTCTAACTAAAGATTTAGAGGGAAATTGTATTCACAGTGAATTGAAGTAGGTTAATGCTGACTTGATGTGACCTGTGCGTCTACCTGCACTCTGTCGTCTGAAACTATCTCTCATCTCCTACTTCTGTAATAAAGAGATCGAGATAGGCAATGTAGTGTGAAATTAAATATCTTTTCAGGTTACATCCTGTAATTAAGTTCCACCATAAGGAGCCAAACTCTACTCTAAGATCCAGAGGTGCGAGTGCCTTTAATGGTATAAGGCCGGTCACCCAGATCCTAAGGCCTGGAGGAGACAGATTTCCTGCCAGACCCAAGGTGGAACATACTACAAAATCAAGAAGTGAAGATAAGTGGCCACACCAGGCTACTGTACTGTTTATCCCAGCATCACCGCAAACTAGATAGTCACATGATGAAGTTCGAGTGCTTTTAGCTAGGCAAACATCATAGTCAGTACTTAACAAAAATTTTAGAACTGTGACAAAATAGCATAAAGCTTAACATACAAACATTCGACAACCAGACTGAGTTCATCCAAGAGAGAACCCTCTCCCAACTTCAGAGACTTTCATAATTGTGTGAACAATTTTCAATGTGTTTATTTATTTAAATTTGTAATTAAATTTTAATTTTTCTGAAAAGATTTTCAAGCAGAAAATTATACTTGTACAAAAAAATTGTAAATATTTACCAGCAGACTTACTTAAATTATTTAAGTTGAGTTACATTTCTTGTTGGTAAATAATTTAGTTAAATCCCCCTAGTAGAGTTAATAATAAGAATAATAATAATAATAATAATAATAATATTAACAGAGGAGGGTCTGGAGAGGGAGCACGTAGGGACTTTGAGTAATACATTACCATCTTCTATAGCAACTTATACAGCTTGATCCTACCTGTGATGTCTATACACCCTTACTATTTTCAGAGAAGGGGGTATTTCTTATAAGACCAGCCTCTTATCTGGCACTATCCTGGTATCACCTGATACAACTTTGTGTCCAGGATAACTTTATAATTTCAATAATAATCAACCCTCTCGAGACATTCGGTCGGACGGTCGATAGTCAGTCACACTTTGCACACCGTCATTTGCGCACTTTTTTAATTTTCGAGGGAGTACATTCACTTTCGACTACAGCTAACTGTGGTTGAAAGTTAAACAATAATTGTATTGTTTCCGCTTATATGTACTCTCGCGAAAACAAAAAGTGTGACTGTGTTCATTAAATCAATAGACAATCAAAATACTCCTCTGTCCAGTTTCATTTGGGAAACGTATTTAACTTATCATTTTTCTTAAAAATGTAGGTTTTTGGATTGTTTCTTCAAGACACAATTTTAATTTAAAGTATTGCAGACTTATTATTATGGATCAAAATGATAAGATGGCTAAAAGGAAGAGACGATCGCGTCATTCACAGCGAGCAAGCGAGACTATAGAAGATTCAGCAATGTAATACGTGTAACAGAAACAACACACTATAATTAACAACCTGCCAATTTTGGCGGGTTGTTGCTAGTAACTTTATATAAAACTCCGCCAAGGCCGGTCACAAGCCCAGCTGAAAAAAAGGAGGAGGGCGGCCTGCATGGAGGCCGTAAGGAGGCAGCCACTCCACCATTCAAAGGCACAACAGGCCAATCACCTGTTTGCTTTAAAACATGATTACACGAAATACAAGAGAGAAAACTGGACTGATTCTAAAGGCGACGAACTGGAACGGACTACTGACTACGACTTATGGAACTTGGAACACAAGAACTATAAATGGGAAAGAAGAGGAACTGGTGGAAGAGATGAGGAAAGCAAAACTAGAATTTATGGCTATTACGGAAACAAAGAAAAAGGGACAAGGAGTCATGGATCTCGATGGCAACACGCCGCTCTACAGTGGTGTACCCACATCTGAAAGAGCTAAAGAGGGCGTGGGTTGCATTGTGGCCAAAAATCAGAAAGATAGTATCAAGGGGTGGAACTTTGTTTCGTAGCGCATTATGGTTGTAAAACTAAAAGAATGAGAAACCATAGTCAACCTGGTCATAGTGTATGGGCCAAATGAGGATGAAAGAGCAGAGGTCAAGGAGGAATTCTTCGAGCTGCTTCAAAGGACAGTGGATGACTGTCTAGATGAAATTATCATGCTCGGAAATTTCAATGCCAGAGTTAAAAAATGACCATGCTAGATGGGGTGGAGTTATCGGAAGATATGTAGAAGATACTCTCAATGACAATGGGAAGCGACTCCTTAGATTCTGCAGTGAGCAGAATCTGATTATTACCAACACAAAGTTCCCCCATAAGCGCATACACGCATATACTAGGTGTGAACCAACAAAGAATGAGAAGTCAGTGATCGACTATGCCATTGTTAGGAGAAGCTCATTCAAATATGTCCGGGATGCTAGCGTCTGGAGGGGGCCAGAGGTTGGAAGTGATCACTACCTGCTTACAATCAAAAGAACAACTGAAAGAGTTGCTCAGCCTAGGAAGTGCCCAGCATCACGCAAGAAAACAAGTAAACGAACGGAAAAAATGAGCATTAAGACCTACAAGCTGAGAGAGCCAGAAATTAAGACCAGATATCAGGGGCTTATTGCTACAGCGGTGAGAAACACAGAAGAACAACCCGATGACTTGGAAACCCTGTGGCTTAAATTCAAGGACATCATAAAGACAGCTGCTGCAGAAGCATGTGGTGAAGTCCGACATGGGAACAAGAAAAAGAGGACACCTTGGTGGACAGAGGAAGTCAAAGAGAATGTGACAGCCCGTGATTCTTTGTATTATGAAGACTGTTATGTGACAATGGCAATGTCTGCCCAGGTTCGCTTACCTCTGTGGTTAGCATTGACTTGCTGTTTAACCAAAACAGTCACACACACACAGCACGTGATGTGATAACGCAATGGTAATGTGAATACTGTTTATTTTACATATGAGAAGATCATTGCTGTCTGCTCTGACCTCCACATTTGGTCCAGCATAGAATATACAATGTAAGTTCTTTCTTTCCTTACTCTCTCTCTCGCTCAGTATCGAATGTACACCTTCTGACCTTTTAACCATCAGTGATCATGCAGGTGTTCTAGTTCTGTTCTTTCTTCCTTATAGTTTCTTATGTCTATTTGTTATCTATCATCTCAGTGTTCAGGTTATCTATTGGTAGACCGGGCCTCTCCGTGGATGTTGTTTTACCTTTTATCACTGAGGAACATGACTACTGTCTATATGAAATAAAGTTCACTCTACGTACCTTTTCCTATCTGAATAATATCTAACTCACACCGTTTCTCCTTCTAGACAAGAATTCTCACTGTTCAATAATTCGGGTTAATCATTACCCAACTACTTCTTGTCCATGAAATATTCATCCCTTAAACTATCTGAATACTGCCATTATCATGGCTGCCCGCGTATATGCGGCTTCCCTCTCTGGCTCACGGTTCTGGACTGCCCTGAGAAAAGCGTGATTTCCCAAATCACCGTTCACCTCTCCCATGCGCAACCCTGTTCGCGCATCCCCCCTTTATACTCTATCTGAACCGTCCCACCTCTAAATCTCCCTATTCCTTCCCTTTGACTGTAAATCGTTCTCTAACTGCCACAAGAAAATAAGAGAGAAAAAAATGGCATGGAAACAATACTTAGGAGCTAAAAACATAGCAGGACAAAAAGAGAAATGTAAGGAATATGTGATACTCAGAACAGAAGCAAAGAACAAGATGCTAGCAGCAAAACAGAAGTCCTGGGAAGAATTTGGAGAAAAGCTAGAAAAAGATGCGCAAGAAAACCAGAAATTGTTCTATAAGACCCTCTCAAATGTATAAAGGAAAAGCAAGACAAATTGCTTACTGCCAAGAAGGAAGTAATGGAAAGATGGGAAGAATATTTCGAGAACTCCTTGATGGGGAGCAAGGTCAAGCATCAGAAATAATAACCACTGGCACAGAAGAGGAAACACATGGTAATGAAGATGACATAAAGATGGAAGAACTGAAGGCAGCGCTGGAGAAAATCAAGATGGACAAAGCAGCAGGGCATGATGGTATAACACCAGAAATGGTTAAGTACATGGGAGCATTAGGCGACCTATTACTCTTAAGGGTCCTACGGGCATCGTGGTGCAACAAGACCATACCAAAGGATTGGAAGATTGCCATCATAACACTAATTTTCAAAAAGGGTTACAATCGACAATGTGAAAACCATAGAGGCATATCCCTTCTCAGCGTCCCTGGTAAAATCTACTCTAGAATCCTAGAGCAGAGACTCCGACGCCTAGCTGAGCCTCAATTGGATGAGGTCCAGTGCGGATTCCGAGCAAACCGAAGTACTCAAGACCTAATCTTCACACTCAGACAGCTGAGTGAAAAGGCCCTTGAGTATAAGAGTGAGATCCATCTTTGTTTCATAGATCTGGAAAAGGCATTTGACAGGGTCCCCTGGAGCAAACTTTGGGACTGTTTGGCAAGGTAGAACATTCCAACACCTCTGATTCATGCTATACAGAGCTTCTACAAGTCTTGCAGAAATTATGTGAGGAGGACAGCAAACCATAAGTCAGAAGAATTCAGGACCATCACTGGTGTAAGACAAGGTGATATCCTGACACCTTGCCTTTTCATACTCCTCATGGACGATGTTATCAAGTCATGCAAGGAGAGAACAAGAAAGTATTCAGTGGGGTACTGGAAGATGAGACAGATATGTATTTCAGAGCTGGCATTTGCTGATGATGCTGCCCTGATCGCTAAATCAGAGGCACATCTCCAATCCAACCTGCAAGTCTGGAAGGAAGAGTTGAAGAAGAGAGAGCTGGTCATAATCAGTTCTAAAATTAAATACATGGTGATATCACGAGAAGAAAGAAGAAGACATCAGATTTAGCTAGGAGAACAGGTCCTGGAGCAGATCGACCACTTTAAATATCTCGGAGCTAGTATAGACCGAAAGGGAGGCATCAAAGAAGAGTTGGCCACATGAAAAGCAGCAGCTGGGAGACTTTTCCAGGCCATAAATCGAGGATTCCTCAACAAAAGAGAGGTTGGTAAGAAAACGAAGATGGCTGTATACCGCTCTACCTATGTCCCAGTCTTGAATTATGGATGCGAGTCATGGGCAATGACTATAACCCATAAAATCCAGATCCAAACCTCAGAAATGAGGTATCTGAGGAAGGCGGTTGAAGTAACAAGATCAGACATGGTCCGCAACCAGACGATACATTAAGGCCTAAAATCCCACCCCCTGCTGACCCAAGTAGAACAGTCCCAACTAAGATGGTTTGGCCGTGTTTGCAGAATGGGAGAAGATCGGCTACCACGACAAGCATGGGAGGCAGGGAGCCCGGGGTCCAGACCCCTAGGACGACCCGGAGTCCGCTGGGAGGACAACATTAGACAATCTTTGTAGGACCGAGGGCTGGAATGGAGCCGGGCCGAGAGGAAGACGGCCGTTAGGATAGTCTAGCGCTCTCTCTTCCAAACCTCTACACCATATGGTAGAAGGGGAACTACTAAGTAAGTAAGTAACTTTATATGAAACAAACATCACAATACAGCGACTTACCTGTTATTTTTTGACATAAAATGATGTGTCACATTAACACAACAGCGCAAGGAGAGATCACATGATATCGTGGAGGAAACTCATCTTTGCTCTCTCTTGTAACGTTCAGTTTATTGGTCAATAATTTGTTGTTGTTTTTTGTTGTTGAGGGGAATAAGAAATACAACGTATTTGTCAAATTTTAAATTGCAGTTATTACTCCTTGTTTCGACATGCATGTTATGCATATACAGTAGGTACAAGTGCTGATAAATATTTTAAAAGAAGAAATTGACTTGTCAATCACTTTGTAGAAATAGTAAATCGTATACTGTGATCATTTGATCGACCTTGACATTTTATGGCAGCGGTCAACCTTGGGTCATGGCTCTCAAGTGACATCCTTCTCTTGGCTATTCGGCCTCCGTTTTGAACTGAACCCATGTCGCTTAGGGGGCCTTTCTAAAATGGCTATTTCCACAGGGTGTTGTAAGAGCCTGTTTTCGCATAATCGTAGGAAGCATCTCGACTTGCTGCTATCAGCATCTCTGTCCTCCCAGAATCCTGTATTTATCTATTCATGTCTCTCTTGCACACATCTTTCAAACTTCAACTGTGGTTGCCTTTTTTTTAAAATTGGTGTTGGAGGAGGGCGGGGGGGGGGGGGGGGGGGGGGGGGCACGGCGAAAGCTTGTGTTCAATATTAAGTTTAATTCAGTTGAGAGACATGTGTCCTAGGAATTTCCTAGACGATCTTGGAAGACAGGCAGAAGAGGCAGCACTGAAAAATGAACAAAGCACAGTATACAAAATAACTAAATTCATCAGCGGAAAACGAGGTGCAAACAATATTACACTAGTAAGAGATAAGCAAGGAAATCTCATCACGACAACAGAGGGACAGGAAACAAGATGGGCAGAGCATTCCAGAGAAACTCTAAAACATGGAACCATCGGAGACACAATTGTATGTTCCTGAGGCTGAAAATGATCTAGATGTTAATACAGACCTTTCACGAAAAGAAGAAATCAAGACAGCAATCACAGGGTTAAAGAATGGAAAAGCTCCTGGCAATGATAACATGAATGCAGAGCTATTTAAGACAGACCTTGAGCTAGCAACAGAACTATTAGAACCACTATTTGCACAAGTCTGGAAAACAGGGACAACACCAACAGAGTGGAACAAAAGAAATAATTGTCCAATTGCCCAAGAAGGGAGATCATGTAGACTGCAATAATTGGAGAGGAATCACTCTTCTCTCAGTTCCCAGCAAAATATACCTGTCACAAAAAGTAGGGGATATTGAATTTAAAAGTTATCCAAAGACAATATATTTCAAATTAGTTCATTTATTCCTTCGTACAAGTAAACTTGAGCATCATAACAAGACATTTGCGGTATACGAAGTGTTATGGCTTTACTCACATGATTTTAGTCGCACTGGCAACCAATGCGGGGTAGGTACTTCATTTTCACAAAAATATTCCAATATTGCTAAAAACGTGTAGGGCCCCCGTTTGCCGCTAAACATGCATTGCAACGACGTCTCACACTGCAAATAAGCCGTCTGATGTTGTCTTGAGGAATTCTCTGCCACTTCTGCTGAAGGGCCTGGGCTAACTTCTGAAGAGTCTATGGAGCGGCTGGCTACTGTTGGACGCGTCTATTCCGGAGGTCCCACAAATGCTCAATAGGAGACAGGTCGGGGGACATCGGCGGCCACGGTAACGTTCGGATATGATGCATCTGAAGGTGATCTTGGACGAAGCGAGCAAGGTGAGGACGTGCATTGTCATCCTGGAAGATGAAATCTGGTCCGTGCCGTTGAGCAAATGGCACAACAATAGGCTCGATGATGTTGTCACGGTAGTAGAGCCCTGTGATATTGACCTGGCATATGTGAAGGTCGGTCCTGTCATTCATACAGATGCCTGCCCACACCATTACACTGCCACCTCCATAACGGTTGTGTGCAACAGTTGCAGGAGGCTGGTAACGCTCACCTCGCCGTCGCCAGACACGTATTCGACGATCATGAAAATTCAAAACGAAACGGGACTCATCAGAAAACATCACTGATGCCCATTGTTGATTGGTCCACCGATGATGACGTTGGCACTAATCCATTCTTGCTCGCCTGTGTTGTGGTGACATGGGCAAAGCTACAAACGGTCTGCGTGAGGCCAGTTGCACTTGGTGCAAACGGTTTCGTACTGTCTGAGTTGAGACCCGGATCCCAGTGGTCTGTTGAAGGTGTTGCTGAAGTCTAGTAGCATTTAGAGTCCGAGTTCTGAGGGCCTGAGTAACAAGAAGTTGATCTTGGCGGCGTGTAGTGACTCTTTGCGGCCAGTCCGAGGCAGATCAGCCACTGTGCGGAAATTTTGATACTTGTTCCACAGTCAGCTGACAACTGACTGGGAAACATTGAGGTTCTGAGCAGCATCAACTTGCTGATTTCCGGTTTGCAACATGCCTATGCCTATCCATCTCTGCTGTTCAGTCAAACGTTCCATGACAAAGAAAAGAAATTTTATCTGTTGCAGAGTCTTTTTATACCTGTCCATGGTGAGTAGTGTTCATCAAACCCGAGATACACGCATTTTTGTGAAACAGAATAATGTGTGAACTTTACGGATGGGCCCCACCTCTGTTCTTGGGATTGGCTTACTCATCACGAGTCACCAGGTCAACATGATATTGCACGTGAGAGTGGAGAAGAGCGTGCTCGATATGTCCGTACAACCATTAAAATACGAAATTCACTGTTTTGTAAAATAATACATACCATCTTAAAATATCCCCTACTTTTTGTGACCAGTATACTAGGCAAGATAATTATACAGAGAATTTCAAATGCAGTAGACAACAAACTGAGGAAAGAATGAGCAGGATTTAGAAAGAACAGAAAATGTGTAGATCATACATTTACTCTCAGGAACTTTACAGAGCAGTGCTCAGAATGGCAAAGACAGCTGTACATTAATTTCGTCAATTTTGAAAAGGCTTTTGACAGCATATATAGGGACAGTTTATGGAAAATACTGAGGGCTTATGGAATTCCAAGCTGCATAGTCTTCTTCTTCTTTGATCCTTAGCCGCCGACCGTCAAAGCAATCAGTGGCCATCACGCCTAGTGGCGTCTTGTAGGGCAACAACAAATTGATTCCACTTTGCTCGGTCGGTGGCCATCCTTCGTACAGTGCCCCAACTCTGGTTCATTCTTTGCATCTCAGCCTCCACAGTCCTCCGCCAGGTTGTTTTTGGTCGGCCTCTCTTTCATTTTCCTTCAGGGGTCCAAAGCATAGCTGTTCTTGTGATGGCATCGGGGTCTCTTCTGAGGACATGGCCAACCCAGCTCCAGCGTCTGCCAGCTATGATGGTGTGCATGTCCTCTTGCTTGCTACGAGTAAGCAGATCTTGGTTAGTGATGGTATTCGGCCAAAAGATTCGGTAAATTTTTCTTAGGCATGTTGTGTGAAAAGAGGACAATTTCGACATTTCCTTCTCTGTAACTCTCCAGCATTCCGCACCATAGAGAAGCACAGAAAGCACACAGCTCTGATATAATCTTAATTTTGTGCTTGTGCTGTATTAGGAGGACTTCCAGATGTTGTTCTTGCCTTATTCATTCTGATGTTGATGTCTTTGCCTGCCCCACCGTCTGGTGTTACTATGCTTCCTAGGTATGTGAAGGTATCTGTCTGTACCAGTTGCTGATTCCTTACTGATATGGGCTCAGGGTTGCTCACATTGAGCGTCATGACCTCAGACTTCTTTAAATAATGTTCAAGCCCACCTGCTGGCTAAACTTATTAAGTCTATCCGCTTTTTCCTGGATGTGTTGATGTGAATGTGCCAGCAGTGCAATGTCATCTGCATATTCCAGATCTTCCAATGTAGAAAATGTTGTCCATCTTATTCCTCTTGGACTGCCCTCTGTTGTCTGGCGCATCACCCAGTCTATGACTGTTAAAAATAGAGTGGTTGATAAGGGGCATCCCTGTCGTACTCCTGTCTTCACCTCAAAGGTTAGGCTGCTCTGCCCAACACTACACGTAAAGTTGGCATAGAGGCTTTTTATGATTGACACTATGCAGCTTGGAATTCCATAAGCCCTCAGTATTTTCCATAAACTGTCCCTATGTATGCTGTCAAAAGCCTTTTCAAAATCAACGAAATTAATGTAAAGCTGTCTTTGCCATTCTGAGCACTGCTCTATAATGTTCCTGAGAGTGAATATATGATCTACACATCTTCTATTCTTTCTAAATCCTGCTTGTTCTTTCCTCAGTTTGTGGTCTACTGCCTTTGAAATTCTCTGTATAATTATCCTGCCTAGTATTTTGCTGGGAACTGAGAGAAGAGTGATTCCTCTCCAATTATTGCAGTCTGCAAGATCTCCCTTCTTGGGCAATTTGACAAGTATTCCTTTGTTCCACTCTGTTGGTGTTGTCCCATTTTTCCAGACTTGTGGAAATAGTGGTTCTAATAAGTCTGCTGCTAGCTCAGGGTCTGTCTTAAATAGCTCTGCATTTAAATTATCATGGCTCGGAGCTTTGCCGTTTTTTAACCCTTTGATTGCTGTGATGATTTATTCTTTTCGTGGAATGTCTGTATTTACATCTAGATCGTTTTCAGCCTCAGGAACATTCAATTGTGTCTCTGGTGGTTCCTTGTTCAGAGTTTCTCTGAAGTGCTCTGCCCATCTTGTTTCCTGTCCCTCTGCTGTCGTGATGAGATTACCTTGCTTATCTCTTACTAATGTAATATTGTTTGCACCTCGTTTTCCGCTGATGAATTTAGTTATTTTGTATACTGTGCTTTGTTCATTTCTCAGTGCTGCCACCTCTGCATGTCTTGCAAGATCGTCTAGGAAATTCCTTTTGTTGGCTCGGGTTTGGCGTTTAACTTCCTTGTCCAGCTGACTGTACTGTTCGCTATATAGTTGCTTTAACCTGGGGGACTTCGCTTCTATTTTCTTTCTTTTCATTTCCTTTCTCATCGTTATGGTGTTTAATGTTTCTGGTGTTATCCAGTCTTGCTTCTTCCTTTCCTGGAATCCCAAGCATGATTTGCTACATTCCGTGTATATTGTTGAAATTGTGTCTAAATTCTGGTCTATATCATCAGTCAATGTCTTTTCCTGACTTTTGGCAAATTGATATCGTTTCTTTATGTCGGCCGCAAAAGCTTTTCTGGTAAGGGAGTCCTTCAATTTGCTGATGTCAAACATTTTCTGTGTAGTTACAGTTGGTCCAGCCTTTCTTAGTTTCACTTTCAGTTTTGCTTCTACTAAATGGTGATCACTTCCCATATCCGCACCTCTTCTTACCTTCACATCTTGCAATGCATGTCTCCATCTACCGTTAACCATGATGTGGTCTATCTGGTTTCTGTCCCGACCTTTTGGTGATTCCCATGTTAATTTGTGAATTTCTTTATGTGGGAAAAGTGTTCCTCCAATGACCAGGTTGTTAATGCCACAGAAACGTATTAGTTTATCCCCGTTTTTGTTTGCTGTTCAGCTGCCGCATTTCCCCATTGTTCTTTCATTACATGTATTGTGTGTACCAACTTTCGCATTGAGGTCTCCCATTACTATAACAATATCATATCTAGGTGTGTCTTCCATTTCTTTCTGCAGTTGTTGATAGAATTCATCCTTGACCTCCTCATCGCTATCATTCGTTGGTGCGTAGCATTGTATTATTGTAGTGTTGGTGAATCTCCCTCACAATCTTAATCTTATCAGTCTGTTGTTGATGGGTTTCCATTCCAGTTATGTCCTTTCTATTCCTTTCTGTAGAATAATGGCTACGCCTTCATTGTGCTGTCCATCCTCTCTTCCAGAGTAAAGTACTGTTTCTCCTGTTGCTGTTTTAACTTTTCCTGCCCTTGTCCATCTGCTCTCGCTTATCCCTAGAATGTGTAACCTATAGTTTCTCATTTCTGCCGTGACCTGTCTTAGTTTACCTGTCTCGTTCATTGTCCTGACATTCCAAAATCCTATTCTTGTATCCTGTTTTGCGGTCAGGACATCCGTTTTCATGTCAGTGGCTTCCTTTCGGCTTTCACCACTGACAGTCATACGAGCCACAGACTTCGAATGTCCATCCCGCAGCAAAGTTTGTTCATTTATTGTTGTTTCCGTAACTTCATTGTTTTTTTTATATAGACAGGGGTGTCAGTCCTATGCTAAAACCCCCAACCTGGAGGACCAGGGTACCAGCTTTTGTCTGAACCCTACCCACACAGACCAGTCCAGCGTGGTTGAACCTACCAGGAGTAAAACTCCCACTAGCATAGCTCTGGGGATTGTCAGGGTACGCAAGCTGCCATACAGCTACAAGGTATAGGTACCATTGATGGCAGAAGCTGCATAGTGTCAGTCATAAAAAGCCTCTATGCCAACTTTACGTGTAGTGTTGGGCAGAGCAACTTAACCTTTGAGTTGAAGACAGGAGTACGAAAGGGACACCCCTTATCAACCACTCTATTTTTAACAGTCATAGACTGGGTGATGCGCTAGACAACAGAGGGCAGTCCAAGAGGAATACGATCGTCTACATATTCTACATTTGAAGACCTGAAATATGCAGATGACATTGCACTACTAGCACATTCACATCAACACATCGAGGAAAAAACGGATAGACTCAATAAGTATAGCCAGCATGTGGGATTGAACATCAATTTAAAGAAGTCAGAGGTCGTGACGCTCAATGTGAACAACCCTGAGCTCATATCAGTAAGGAACAAGCAACTGGTACAGACAGACACCTTCACATACCTAGGAAGCATAGTAACGCCAGACGGCGTGGCAAGCAAAGACATCAACAACACAATGAACAAAGCAAGAACATCCTTTTTTAGCCTAAACAACATCTGGAAGTCCTCTCAATACAGCACAAGCACAAAATTAAGAATATATCAGAGATGTGTGCTTTCTGGGCTTCTCTATGGTGCGGAATGCTGGAGAGTTACAGAGAAGGACATGTCGAAACTGTCCTCTTTTCACACAACATGCCTAAGAAAAATTCACCGAATCTTTTGGCCGAATACCATCACCAACCAAGATCTGCTTACTCGGAGCAAGCAAGAGGACATTCATACTATCATAACTGGCAGAAGCTGGAGTTGGGTTGGCCATGTCCTCAGAAGAGACCCCGATGCCATCACAAGAACAGCTATGTTTTGGACCCCTGAACTAAAACGAAAGAGAGGCCGACCAAAAACAACCTGGCGGAGGACTGTGGAGGCTGAGATGCAAAGAATAAACCAGAGTTGGGGCACTGTACGAAGGATGGCCACCGACTGTGCAAAGTGGAATACATTTGTTGTTGCCCTACAAAATGCTACTAGGCGTGATGGCCACTGACTGCTTTGACGGACGGCGGCTAAGGATCAAAGGAGAAGAAGAAGCAAGAAACCTGTAGAATTTACATTAGTAAAAAAAAAATTGTTTATACTTACCCCAAAATTTTGGGAATACACATTTCTCCTGGCACAGATTTAGAATGGACACACAGCCCTTTAGTTAGATGCTGTTCAAATCACTTAGGTCTGGAAATATGATTTAATTCCTCTGACTGCTGGTGTTCTGCAAATTCCTGGTAAAAATGTTTGTATAAATCCTCTTATGACTTGGTCTCGGAAATATGTGTTAATTCCTCTGACGGCTGGTGTTCTATGAATTTTGCCTGGGGAACTTTTGTTAAAATTCCTCTCTGGCTCCTTGTGATAAAATTCCCAAGTTTCCAGTCTTGTATTAAAATTGCGGGTTTACTTGTAAATTCCAAAGTTGCCTAATACTCGATCTGGTACTTATAGTTGTGGAATGATAAGCCATATCCTCTTTCCCCTAGCTTGTAGGAGGTGTTTAGTTGACGCTGCGATGCAGTCTGTCTATTCTGTTCTGATTTCTGAAGTATATCTCACACTCCTTAGTTTTAAATCCCAGCTGTGTTTCCGTCGAATATTCCAATCAATTCATTATAGATTCTTGCGAACCAATCAAATCTATCTAGCACTGTTTGGGTGGGGACGTTTATCATTACTCATCCCATGTGAATTAAAAATATTAATTTTAATATCCACGCGTGACCTCTTACAACAGTGATGTCAAATCGTTACACAAGACTTCCGGTTCACTTCTGTCTATCACAATATTGTGACCATGTGTTATCTGGCGTTATGACTTCCTCCCAGATATTGTCAGATTACTTAATTATCCCCTTTATCTGCGTACCTCCGCCAGGCCGATGTCTGGTCAGACCGTGTTGTCTTCTTTAATACAAGCTTGTGTCAACACGATCAACCGCTTTCCAATGGGGTCAAATGTTTGACGGACACTTTTCCACAGGTGGTCGGACGGATTCAAAGAGATAAGCGGGTGACCGGACTGACAACTGAGTATTGTTATAATAATACCACAGTTCAGGTGGCGGAACGTAAATACGTCTCAGGAGTGGTAAACCAGATAAAGACAGTCCTATAGCATATATTTCCGTTGCAAATACTGTCATAGGGGAGTGGCGTGTTAGAGACTTTCCCATGCTATGTCCAGCAGAAAGCAAAATAGTGAATATAACGAATGAAAAGGCATGATTTATGCCAACTAAAAGCGATGAGTGAGAAAAATGAAGAAAAAGAAAGGATGCTGCCGGAGGGCTGAAGGTGGTAGAGATCACACACAAAAGCATGTTCAGACGTTTTGTCTTCTATCATTTTAGGGAAACGATTTTGTTTCCAAACTGGAAGCTTGTGTGCAGTGTAGATGGGTTTAACAGTGGATATTTCCTCTATGGATACTGCTGTCATTTGTGGTTTGGTTGATTCTACAAAATTACTTCGTTTGAGTCTTTGCCTTCTAAGAGCATTTATTCTATGGCACATTGGGTGGTCTGTTAGTCTTTTGAATTTTTCGGCCTGTTGCTGAGCCCTGCAGTCTCTTCTATCTGTCATTGGCTGGAGGCAAGTAATCTTTTCGAGTTCTTTTATAGGTGTTGACTTCATGCCTCCCGTTATAATTCTCATTGCTTGATTTTGGAGTCTGCTAATTTTATCGAGGTTTGTTTTAGCTGCTGTTGCCCATGCTGCCATGCCATATTCAAGAACTGGCCTCAATCGCCCTGTGTACAACGTCTCAAGCAATTTCTCATCTGCACCCCAAGTTGTTCCAGCAAGTTTTTTCATAATTGCCATTCTTTGTCTTGCTCTCATTCGATTTTTGTCAACCTGTTTTTTCCAAGTCAGACGGCAATCACAAATAATGCCTAAGTAGTTCGGATTTTCATTTACATGAAGATTTACTCCGTTTAGTACTAGTTTGAAGCTCTGAGGAATTGAAAGTAAAAAGAGCCAAGCTGCAACCGAAAGAAAATCCATAGCGACAAAATACATAGAGAAACATTATCCACGCAACACCTGGACCCATGCATACACAGATGGATCAGCAACAAATGCAACAGAAAACGGTGGTGGGGGTGTCTTTCTGACCTTAAGCACTGGTGCAGAAAAAAGGCTGTCAGTGGCGACAGGACGATTCTCCAGCAACTTCAGAGCAGAGGCCTTGAAAACTGCAGCAGAGGTTATATTGACAGAAGAAAGGGCAGAGAGACAAGTTGCTTTCTTTACTGATGCACAGTCAGTAATTACATCGTTGAAAAGCCAAAATAATACAGACCTGGATGATCTCAGAGTAGAACTCCACAAACTTTGTCAACGATTCAAAAGTTTTGTGATCCAATGGATCCCATCTCATTGTAACATCGCCGGCAGTGAAGAGGCTGACAGAATGGCAAAAGAAGGTTCACATCTACCTCAGCTTGATGCAAGCTTAACTTTTGAGGAGGCAAAGAGTTTTATCAGAATCAGTTACAGAAACAAATGGAATGTAGAACATCCAGGGCACACACAGAATGATGCTTACTACCAGCTCCACAGAAGAGAACAAGTGGTCATCTTCAGACTCCGCAATGGCCACAACAGATTGAGATGCCATCTATTCAACAAGCTAAAGATAGGAACTACCGATCAGTGTAACTGTGGCACTGATAAAATGACTGCTGAACATCTGCTTCAAAATTGCCCCTTATATGTTGTACAGAGAAAGTGCATATGGCCGACGCCAGCTCCTATCGTGGAAAAGCTTTACGGGGATTCAAATAGCCTCAAACTGACTACTGCTTTCTTTGAGAACATTCAAGTGGTCGTCTGAGAGTGTACGAAGAAGAAGACGTTTTGTCACAGTCCTGTCTACGTCTATCATCTCCTCACCTTTTGTTTCATTGCTATGTCATGTCCACATGTCCTATTATTTATGAGGTGAACTCGATATTTTTAAAATCCCATTCAAGTCACTATGCAATGAAAGCTCCTCTTGTCACCTCATGTTATAGTATGTGGTGGAGAAAGTTGGTAGAGACTTATGGTCATTTTCGGGCTAACGAGGGGACTTGCCAAACACATCGTCTCAACTTTAGTTTAGGCAGCAGATTGTGAAGGTCAAAAATACGATTATCTTCTTTGCTGCGAATTCTGCATTAAGAGAAACTCGTGTTATACATATTTACGGAAGTGTATTGAGCCTAGCGTGCATTTATTTATCACATATAAAATGTAACGACAGAAATTCTTCGGAATTTAAAAAAATGTAAATTGTAATAGACTTCTTTGCTACAAAAGTGTTAAAAACAAAATTATATAAAATAACTGTTTAATTTTTTTTTTAAGTTATGATTAGCGTTCCCTCACATATTATTCCCCTTGTAATAAAAATTACGTCCCTTAGATAAACGCATAAATGTATCTTAATGTTTAAGTATGAGGGAAATAACAATGCGATGGTACTGGAACATTGATAAGAGTTCCCAATGTCAATGTCTGGTTTTGTAGCGAATAGAGAAAGTTAGTTAAAAGTCAATGTCTTGACATGCTTGTTGTATATTTGGGAACTGACTTTTGTTTCCCCCCACCGCCCCACTTCCTTTCTTTTTCTCCAATGCGTATGGAATCAATACGTGATGAGTTTGTATATGTAACCCGCCAAGCACTCCAAGGGAGGTAACTAACAATCAATAACGTGACTGCCATTATAAAAAATCCTATATGTGTTGCACGAAAGTGCTAAATGTCTCTCAACTGGATTAAACTTAATATTAAACCCAAGCTTGGAACCCAAAGATGCAGCAATAGAGAATGCAGTCAGCGAACCATAGCTTGACTGCTTGTCTCATGGTCAGCGAACCAGAGCTGACCAAGACCCTACTTCACCTCCACGTGGTGGTCCTGGAAACAGGCTGCATCACTGCAGTCTGGCTGAGGAGTAGGGATCGAAGAGGGAAGGCAAATTCGGTCCCAAAAATGCTGTAATGAAGTTGGATGTGTCGGCCGAATGGCGCAGATATCGCAGCTCCGGTGTAAACGGCGACACAACGCAACCAACGTCCTTTTCAGGACGAACGAGGAAGAAGAAGAACCCAAGCTTGCGTCGTACCCCCCTCCCTCCTCTAACCCCAATATAAAAATTAAAAAAAGGCAACCACAGATGAAGTTTGACAGATGTGTACAAGAGAGACATGAATAGATAAATACAGGATTCTGGGAGGACGGAGATGCTGATCGCAGCAAGTCGAGATGCCCTCTACCATTATGCGAGGCTCTTATTCAGGCACTGGGGAAGTACAGGCAGCGTTGTCATAGCTGGTTAGACCATTTTAGGTCAAGTCCTTTTCAGGGCTTCAGGCTAGCAGATGGAAAATCTTAGTCCTTTTCAGGACTTGGTATCTATCAACGCTGACCTGGCTAGCAGTCCTTTTAAGGGCTTTTTCGTGCTAGCTGATAGATGCTAGCAGTCCTTTTCATGGCTTAGAATTTATCAACACATCGCTTCAGTTAACAGAGTTCACTTATTATTGAATGGCAAATGCGCTCTGATAAAACCAAATAGGTTTGCAGAAACGCGATTAGCCACAAGAAGGCAACAACCAAACCAAACGAACAAACAAGACGGAGATGCTGACCGCAGCAAGTCGAGATGCGCCCTACGATTATGCGAAAAGACGCTCTTACAACACCCTGTGGAAATATCCATTTTAGACATGCACCTCAAACGAAAGACCCATAAGAATAAAACCAAGAAGCAAAACCAGAAGGAAACATAGTAATATTTCAACAAGAGAGCTAGGGATAGAGAAATTGCTGTTGGAGAGAAGGTGCTTCTTCTTTTACCCAGCAGTAATAACAAACTGCAAATCGGATGGCAGGGCCCATATACTGTTCTAGAGAAACTATCTAAAACCAACTGCAAAATAGACAAGAAAGTGAATGAGAAGGTCTATCATATTAACTTACTCAAGAAGTATTATGATAGAGCTGCATCTGAAAGTGCCCACCTTATGACCCTGGTCATTGCCACCGAAATGAATAGCGAACCGCTCACCTCATACGCGTATCCTTTAAGACCCACTGAAACATTCGAGCAGGTGAAAGTAACTACTCATCTGACGAAAGGGCAGAGAGCAAGTCCTAAAAGTACTAGAAACACATGCAGACGTGCTAACGGACAAACCGGGGCGTACTAACTACTGGATTATGACATGAAAATTTTAGACCCAATGTGATAAACGAGCGTCAATACCTTATAGCTCTATTTTTTCCTACATCTCTCGTATTTTATTTTCTCCCACATTTGTGCTCTTTCATCCCACATTTGCTATTTCATCGTTTTGATTACTCGCGACCGGTATCTAGAGAACCACATTGGTTCTTTCATCGGTGGTAAAATAAAGTCTTTTGATTGAGTCCCCATACCTGACATTATCGTTTGAAGTCCACATTGCATCGTGATAAATCTTGTGAAAACACATCTGGTCATATAAATCAGACATCTGGACATTATACAATTTCTGTGGACTGTTGTTTCTTTGTTGCTTGGTCACCACTTTGGACGCCCAGCTTGGCCAGGTGAAAACGTCTCATGCTGTTTAAACCAACCGGCATGTAAATCAATAGGCGGTGCCACAGAGGGGACATGTTAGCATGCTGGCGACAATGGACGGAGGTAACAAAAAGTGCCGCCAACACACGGAGCGATAGACAATCAAAGAGTAATGGGACAGGACTTTTGCATTGGCCAACCAATTATCTCAATACCTGTTTGTCGGGCAAGCCAGGCAACTACTGACAGGGGACAAGAGCGATCCTAGGAATAAGTGACCAGAGGTTCTCTTAGGTATTGGCTGTATGGGCGGAGTTGTACGTCACCGGTCCAAGGAACCCACATTAGACTTCTAGAGATATAATACGCCGCGTATCTCGCTAGAGAGAGGAGTCCAGTTTTTACATTGTGAGGTAGAGATTAGAAAAGTGCCGCCAACACACGGAGCGATAGACAATCAAAGAGTAATGTGACAGCACTTTTGCTTTGGCCAGCCAATTATCTCAATACCTGTTTGACAGGCAAGCCAGGCAACTACTGACAGGGGACAAGAGCGATCCTGGGAATAAGTGACCAGAGGGTCTCTTAGGTATTGGCTGTATGGGCGGGGTTGTACGTCACCGGTCCAAGGAACACACATTGGACTTCTAGAGATATAATACGCCGCGTATCTCGCTAGAGAGAGGAGTCCAGTTTTTACATTTTGAGGTAGAGATTAGATCCCTAAAACGCCTAGCCTAAATACACGTGTTTATTCAGAGTGGATAATAATTCATTTCTGTTGTGAAGTGTGTTCTGAAAGGACTCTGCGAAGGGAAAAGAAGGTTCGTAGATCTTATACAGATTTTAAATACATTTTCTTATTCTTTGTTTTGTTTAACCTCACAGCTAAATGTGCGAAAGATAGAGTTTCAATGAATTCTTTTCCTAACTGGTTAATAAAATCAGAAGATTTTCCTAGAAGATGATAGGATGATAGGAGGTAATTAATAGTTCATACTTCACCTTCATCATCATCACAGTCTCCTATTCGCACACACACTCTCATGCACAAGATATTTAACATCATTAGAATCGAACTCAGAGAGAGAGATCAATAATGAGCAGTAGTATAAATGAAAGTCAACCAGTAATGTTAAGTGTGAAAACTTATGAAGACGTTTGTGTGTCTACAGTTCACCAGAAGTCTGAGTCTACACGCAACGTGTCTGACGTCTGATAAGGGTGGATTTAGGCGGACGTCAAATTACCACCCCTATCGACACCAGGTATTAAAGTGCAAGATGTAGGTGTCTTCTCTGGTTTATGATGTTGCTGTGTATATTGTAGTAGAATAGTCCACAGAGTACGACACAGGCAACATGATGTGTAGAGTCATAGAAATGGTAACTTCGCTTTACGGTTTATACCATTTATTGCACGCCACAAAACAGTCATGATATATATGTCATCACCAACATAGTTCAACGAAGTACGCATTCAAAATAATATTAGCTGATAGTCATGTAGAATCCAATACTCAATATTCATATTGTAAACAAATAGCTTCCGTATATTCGATATCATAAAGTTCTGGTTCGTGAAGCTGTATAAATAATATATAGCACAGATCTGGGTACCTAAAGTTCATACATATAAATTCTGCAACAGTGTCAGCTGCAGATCATCAATGTTCATAAATAATAATAATAAATTCTTTAAGCGCCAAACACGGCGCATAAGGCAGAAACCAGTGCTCTCCAGGTTGTTCGTTGTGACGCCACTCCTCTTAGCTCTTGCACATTATTTAGGCCCAACGTTCTTCCTTCTCTTATTATTGTTCTTCTGAGTGTTTCTTTTGGTCTTCCTTTTTTCCGCTTACCCTCAGGAACCCAAGTGAGCGCCTGTAGTGGTATTCTGTTGTTTTGCATTCGTAGGACATGACCGATATATGACCATCGTCTTTTCCTTATATAGTCGGAGACATATTTCTGCCTAGAGTCTTCTCTTATTTGTCGATTAGTCTTGAATTCTTTCCAACTGATGTTCATGAGTTTTCCAAGACATTTGTTCTCGAATGTATTCAGCTTGTTCTCCAATGATTTTGTTATTTTCCAACTCTCACAGCCGTATGTTAACACTGAGATAACATTTGAATTAAACAGACGGAGCTTGGTATGTATATTCAATGATCGTAATTTCCAAATGTTAGATAATCTATTGAAGGCGCTAGCTGCCAAAGCAATTCTAGTATGGATTTCTCTTGTTGTGTCACCATCCTGAGTCATTTTACTGCCTAAATAATTGAAACTTTCAACTTTCTGTAGTTTTTCCCCGTTCAAGATGATATCAAAGGTCTCGTTAGAAAAGTTCATAGCTTTAGTTTTAGAGGCATTTATTTGGAGACCAATTTTAACCGTTAATAGATAATAATAAATACTCCCTTCCTGATGCTAGCAGATCAGATGTATACGATAAGTCCATTTATCGTCTGCACGTGAATAGCATACATGGAGTACAGGTCAACCCGACCTTTATAACATTCCTAAGTCTAACCATCTGACTTGGACGTGATCTCTGATATAACGAATCCTGGAACACAGACAATAGTCTTGTTGGTCTAGAGCGACCCATATATGTAACTAGTTCAGGTATAAAGATACCGGTGGCGAAATCCTAATCAAAGTACCTCTCCATTTTTGAATCACACAGGCGAGCAAAGAGCGACAAAAATGACGAACTTCTAGATGATAGCATAAAGTTCAATACAAGAGGAATTACCTTTTTTCGAAATCAACCACTGAACATATGCCTCCAGGCAGGCTTGAATAACACTGGGAAAAAGTCTAGTTAGCTAACTAACTCACAAAGACAATGTATTTCCCTCAGAAAAATCACAAGACGCAGATTGCGTCCGCTCGCTGCTCAGACCATTTCTTAACTCCCCGAGCTGGGCGGAAACCACAATCGAACTCTCAAAGTCTAGACATGCGCAGAACGCATCTACCTGAGTATCAATTCACACAAGACGATTCTAAGAACATACGAGATAAAAGACATACACTATCGCTCCTTTTATGGTCATGAACGGAAAACCTTAAGACAGGTTTCAGACATCTACAACAGTTGACTGATACTACCAAATAAGGAGATATGGTCACGCTTCGTTCAAGAAATTATAGACCGAACGTGTCTCGACACAAGAGGAGGTAAACTCATAAAAAATAGTAGTCTCAAAATCTCGAGTTATGTCGCTTTGACTGTACAATAATATAATACACATTTCAGTCAAAAAAATGATCATACAATGACTTTCTACGAAAAAAATGATTATACAAAGACTTTGGGAAAAAAATGATCTGTGCGTAACATTACCGCACCCTCCCGGGAAAAAAAAAATGAAACTTTTTTTTTTAAATCCTGGAGCCGGAAAAATCTAGGCTCCTAACGCACGTATGATGCGCGGATATATACCTAATAAACTAGCTCAACGCAAGGAGCGAAACTGAGATCATATCTCAGATCCTGAAGAGAAAAAGTTACAAAGAGAGGCTGAAGAGAAAAAGTTACAAAGAGAGGCTGAAGAAAGAAGGTTACAAAAAGAGGCTGATAAGAGAAAAGCAAAAATGGAGCATGAAGAAGACAATAACAAAGATCAATGTCAAAGTAAACAATAACAAAGATGAAAGTCAATACGAAAACATTCGCATAAGTCAACTAAATAAACAGCAGAACTTAAATAAATTATCACAAAGAATGTGAATGACAAAATGCGAAAGAAGACAAACAAATGACGTCACAATGTATAAACAAACATTTTGTAAAGAACTAAATAATAGGAAAGAGTAGACCTACAAATACAAACAAATCAAAACAAAACTAAAGAATATGAAAAAATACCGAAAACAATACTGACCATATCGTCACAACTAACAAAAATTAGAAAAAATATTGCTAACAATTTCCAATTAACGAAATTGCCCCTAACAGAACGCTATCATAAGACCTCTATGACGTGGTATTTCTTATGACAGTCACCACCCATCCAGACCCGCTGAAATATAAACATATAAATATACAAATACAAATAACATATAACATGTAACAAATAGCAAAAGTAGCAAAAAGTGTGTGAAAGAATACAGAAGGCTCAGCTAGAACATAAGGGCACAGTTCACAAACAAAACAGGCCACTTAACTTCTGTGTCCAAAATGTCAGCACGGTGCAGAACAGGTTGAGATCAGCATTCTGAGGATAATGATCCAACGTTGATCAACATCTGCTCCTATAGACAGCCTTGACGCAGGAAAATGAGCCTCTGAAACCGGAACAGTTGTTACGGCACTTGTCCTTCTTCCTAACAGATCAGGAAAACAATTTGCTCGGAACTTGGCCTTCTAACGTCGGAAAACTGGATACCCACGAGCAGCGCCGGGTAGTTTCAAAAATCAGCAACTGTCAGGAAATCCGGATACTTTCAACAAAATTTCTTGTAAGGTGGTAGTTGATGCTGTAGTTGTATCTAGTATGATGATGATGTCTGGGTTTGTTGACCCCCTTGATAGCTGGTACCAGAGTAAACCAACATTTGCCACCAAAAATGATAATGGTGCGCCAAAATGTCAGGTTAAACCAACGACTGGCCACCAAAATGATAAGGGTGGATTTAGGCGGACGTCAAATTACCACCCCTATCGACACCAGGTATTAAAGTGCAAGATGTAGGTGTCTTCTCTGGTTTATGATGTTGCTGTGTATATTGTAGTAGAATAGTCCACAGAGTACGACACAGGCAACATGATGTGTAGAGTCATAGAAATGGTAACTTCGCTTTACGGTTTATACCATTTATTGCACGCCACAAAACAGTCATGATATATATGTCATCACCAACATAGTTCAACGAAGTACGCATTCAAAATAATATTAGCTGATAGTCATGTAGAATCCAATACTCAATATTCATATTGTAAACAAATAGCTTCCGTATATTCGATATCATAAAGTTCTGGTTCGTGAAGCTGTATAAATAATATATAGCACAGATCTGGGTACCTAAAGTTCATACATATAAATTCTGCAACAGTGTCAGCTGCAGATCATCAATGTTCATAGATAATAATAAATACTCCCTTCCTGATGCTAGCAGATCAGATGTATACAATAAGTCCATTTATCGTCTGCACGTGAATAGCATACATGGAGTACAGGTCAACCCGACCTTTATAACATTCCTAAGTCTAACCATCTGACTTGGACGTGATCTCTGATATAACGAATCCTGGAACACAGACAATAGTCTTGTTGGTCTAGAGCGACCCATATATGTAACTAGTTCAGGTATAAAGATACCGGTGGCGAAATCCTAATCAAAGTACCTCTCCATTTTTGAATCACACAGGCGAGCAAAGAGCGACAAAAATGACGAACTTCTAGATGATAGCATAAAGTTCAATACAAGAGGAATTACCTTTTTTCGAAATCAACCACTGAACATATGCCTCCAGGCAGGCTTGAATAACACTGGGAAATAGTCTAGTTAGCTAACTAACTCACAAAGACAATGTATTTCCCTCAGAAAAATCACAAGACGCAGATTGCGTCCGCTCGCTGCTCAGACCATTTCTTAACTCCCCGAGCTGGGCGGAAACCACAATCGAACTCTCAAAGTCTAGACATGCGCAGAACGCATCTACCTGAGTATCAATTCACACAAGACGATTCTAAGAACATACGAGATAAAAGACATACACTATCGCTCCTTTTATGGTCATGAACAGAAAACCTTAAGACAGGTTTCAGACATCTACAACAGTTGACTGATACTACCAAATAAGGAGATATGGTCACGCTTCGTTCAAGAAATTATAGACCGAACGTGTCTCGACACAAGAGGAGGTAAACTCATAAAAAATAGTAGTCTCAAAATCTCGAGTTATGTCGCTTTGACTGTACAATAATATAATACACATTTCAGTCAAAAAAATGATCATACAATGACTTTCTACGAAAAAAATGATTATTCAAAGACTTTGGGAAAAAAATGATCTGTGCGTAACAACGTCTGACCAGAAATAAGTTATCAAAAAACAGACATCTGGCTAGCAGTATTAGCCATAGGACATCTTTCATTCCTCAATTAAAAAGGAATATTTTCTCACCCAAAATTCAGAAGGTGGACGCAGCATTTTCGTCACCATATACTGCTGGCTCACAAGTTCATAACATAGTTATCACAAGTTCAAATCACTCGAAAGCTTATTATCTGAAGTCAAGCTAAAGAGCTTAAAAGTGGAATCTCATATTTATACCAAGTGCAACACACTCTTAAGCGCATTCTACGAAGCAGACTCTAAACTAATTAACTATTGATCAACACTACATAAATATACTCACGCAGTGAAGGAATATATATATATTTATCTCGTCAACGTTCTCAGTACGACACCAGTTTTTATCAGAACGTCCTCGACTAAGAGATACCCCACTCGACATAACGTATGACAACTTGGGACATTTTATGCATACGTGTGAATCATCATATCCATGAGAAGCATTTAGAGACACATGGGCAGTGTAGATTACTCACCATTTTGGTAACACGTATCATATCACATCATCATCATTTCGCTTTACACCAGGTCATTCTTAACTAACTACTACTTAATTAACTGCAATTTTAATATCTCATCTGTGTGTTTTGTGTGAATCGTCTTTTACCACCATCACGTTCTAACCATTACTAACCCTATATGTGTGGATATTTAATTAATAAACCCAACAATTGTTTGATCATTATCTTATTTGTTAATGTATCATTCGTGCAGTCGGTGCTACATGTTCACATATAGGAACATTTCTCTACTCATATGAGGTTGGGGGCTTTTTCTGTTACTGGATCTAAAGGCAGAAGCTAAGGTCGTGGGGAAACAGAACTCTTTCCATAATTAATTAGAAAACACTGTCCAGTGGAAAGCATTCGCATCCCCGTCTTCTTGTCCCTATCTCGAATAGGTCTTTATTCTTTCTTAACGAACCAATTTCTAGAGACTTTATACCTAATATCTCATAGGCTATTCCTGGCAAAAACTACTGTCGTAGTTGCCCCATTACGCACCACACGACACCCAACACCGATCTGCATGAAAAAATATCCTATCCCCTTCACAAAAGCACAAGCCTTGAATGAGGAAATAGACTACTTGTTGAAGGAAAAAATAATTGCTAAATCAGAATCGCCGTGCAGCGCTAGTGTCGTTTTACTGAGGAAGGCGACTGGTGAGCATCGTCTCTGTATTGGTTACTGTCACGAGACAATAAGGTGCTTACACGCACATCTTTGTCTCTGACAGAAGTGAAACTATCGCTGTTACCACTCATCTCACGCGTTCAGCAACAACAACAACGACACCGTAGTCTAGCGGACACGTTTCCACACTGTAAATAGCAATAAATAAGTGAAATCAAAGACTGTGTCAATCTCAAAATAATATAATAACAACTAGTTCATGCCATATTTATGAGGTACTAAAAAAGCACAAGCAATTACCAATCTATCTCGACAACCTACCAGTATTCGAATAATACTAATATCACTTCTGGGACTACGACAACTTCCAAGATCATATATAACATCGATCCTAGCAACAACTAAAACCACACAACAAACACCAGCTCTTCTACACTAGAGCAACAACGGGGCACGTCCGTTCCCTACTACAACGCCTGTCAACTCCCCTTGGACAACCTTGTAACCTTTTCACCTTCTATACCTCATGCTAACTCTAGCCAATAATAACTACTACTTTAGTCACATGTCATAACAATCAAAGTTCAGCTGCTCGTGCAAACATCACATGCAACTCACAAACGTTTAACTCGACTTACATTACAATCACGTTTGACACAACAATGTACCTAATAAACCTTGCTCACCCAAGAGCATACAACCATAGTAACTTCTAAAAATTCATCTTGGCAATTACAGAAAATTAATGCGGTTACCGAGTTCCAAGCAGATCCATTGCCTGATACGAATAAAATGTTTGCAAGGTTAAATAAGGCAAAATATTTCTCAAAAGTGGATCAGAGTAAAGAATACTATCAGATTCCTGTCAAGCCTGAAATAAGATCATTACTGGCCTTAGCACTTCGGAGGGGCATTATGAAATAATTGTATTGCCTTTTGGGTTGAAAAACGCTCCAAGTGTTTTCTAGGATGATGAGGAAGTTACTAGATCATTTACAGAACTCAGCTATCACTAATTTTATGGATGATATCCTCAAAGCAACAGAGACATTTGAGGAACACATATAATCTCTTGACATATTGTTGGGCAGACTCAGAGAGGCAAGATTGACCGCTCGTCCCACTAAATGTTGTATTGGTTGCCAGGAATTTGAATTCTTGTGTCATACAGTTTATCAGGGAAAAATGACACCTGACCCCCAAAAATTTGGAAAAGTTACAAAGGGCACCAAGACCTCGAACAAAGAAGGATGTGAGATCCTTTGTTTCTTTGTGCGGGTTTCACCAGAATTATATCCGTGATTTTAACACGTTGACAGACTTAACTAAGAAAGGAAAACCAGACAGAATTGAGTGGGCAGCAGATTGTGAGAAAGCATATGCAGAACCTAAACATAAACTCACAAGTAGGCCTATACTGAGACTGCCAGACATCAATCAAGAATTTGCGGTTAGGACTGAAACGAGCAATATTGGAATAGGCGCAACTCTATTGCAAAGGTCTCAGGCACCGCCAGAAGAGCTATTCCCAGTTGCTTAATATTAGACAAACATAAAGGTATGTTTTCAGGCACTCGTAAGAAATAAAGAAGTAGAACACTTGGACAACAGAAAAACAACAGACGTGAGTGGCTTACCCAGGGTTCGAACCCCGTACCTTCCGTACGACAACTCCGCCTAGCTATACAAGCGAATCACACTGACCCCACGGCCAGCTAGGCATCCCCACAAAATGATGCCTTACTGACTGTTGTTTTTCTGTTGGCCAAGTGTTCTACTTCTTTATTTCTTACGGGTGCCTGAAAACATACCTTTATGTTTGTCTAATATTAATTTACTGTTTACAGGCCTCGGGTTTCCCTTCCTTATGTGTTATTAATGTTTATTCCCAGTTGCTTATGCCAGCCGCAAGTTAAATAAGGCTGAGAGGAACTACTCAACTGTTGAGAGAGAATGTTTGGCGTTGGTGTGGGCCATAAACAAGTTCCAAACTTATCTTTATGGTAGACATTTTGTGTCCACCATCAACTCGTTTTTGTCGCATCAACTCGTCATTGTAACGCAAAAATGTTGAGGTGATCCCTCTAAATCTAGCCATATTCCTTCTCAATTGAATATATCCCTGGAAGCCAGAATGCGGGGGCAGATTTCCTTAGTAGGAACCCACCTCATCAGTACCAGGAGAGAGAGAAGGTAAAATAGAACCTCCAGGGACGATTACCACGTTATTGGTCCTGGACTGAAAGCTCGATATATATATATATATATATATATATATATATATATATATATATATATATATATATATATATATATCGCTTAAAAACTGAGGGGGTGGGGGTGGGCTATCAGTCACAAGTTTACCCAGACCATTATCTAGGACAATCGATATTTGATACACCGGCTAGATTGTGTGCTAAAGGTTCAGCCAAACGGAATAAAGTTAGTTCAAGGGACCTAAGACGCGTCAACAGTGGGGAATGCAGTTAGCGACCCATAGCTAGACTGCTTGCGTCAGGGTCAGCAAACTAGAGCTGACCAAAACCCTACTCCACCTCCAAATGATGGTTCTGGAAACAGGCTGCATCACAGCAGTCTGGGTGAGTGAGTAGGGATCGAAGAGGTAAGGCTAACCCGGTCCCAAAAATGCCATGCTGAAGTCGGATGTGTCGCCCTAAAGGCGCAAATATCGCAGCTTCGCTGTAAACGGACACAACTCAACCAACGTCCTTTTCAGGATGAACAAAGAAGAAGAAGTTTAAGGCATGGTCTTAGACTGCTAGAGTAAACAATATGGAAGGAGAAAATCGTAGAATCCTGGATGCGTTTCCCTTAACAGTAGAAACCAACAAGAGGATTTCTTCCGATAAAGCTAGTCTAGTTTTATAGTAGAGAATTAGAGCTTTATTCTGACAACTGTATCATCGTTGTGTGAGCAGTGTAAGGGGAGACAAACAAGAGATTGAAGGCAGTATAAGGGAGACAAACAAGAGATTGAAGGCAGTGCAAGTTATTTGCAGTGTTTAACTGTTTTGGCTGCCGAGGAAAGAGATACAAGGGTCAGAGGTCAGAGAAAGTTACATATAACGATAGATCCGAATTGTCTGAGTTGAACTAGCTTTGGATGAAGTAAATCGGTTGGAAGTTAACTGAGAAAGTCCTATTGGACGTTTTAGAACAAGCACAGTTTGTCTAGGAACGACAGATTCTTGAAGTGTTGGAAGGAACGAGGGATGAAACATAACAGCTGACGAACTAGAACGGACTACGACTTATGAAGCATGGAATGTAAGGAGTATAAAATGAGAAGGACGAGGAGCTGGTGGAAGAGATGAGGAAAGCAAACCTAGAAATCCTGGCTTTAACGGAAACGAGGAAAAAGGTCACGGATTATGGATCTCGATGGCGACACGCTGCTCTTCAGTGGTGTTCCCGTCTGAAAGAGCTAAAGTGGACGTGGGTTATATTGTGGCAAAATAACCAAAAGAATAGTATCAATGGATGGAACTTTGTCTCGGAACGCATTATAGTCTTAAAACTACACGAAGGAGATACTATAGTCAACTTTGTCATTGTGTATGGGCCAAAGGAAGATGAGAGAGCAGAGGTCAAGGAAGAATTCTACGAGCTGCTTCAAAGGACAGTAAACGACTGCCTAGATGAAATTATACTGCTCGGAGATTTAAATGCCAGAGTTGGAAATGCCCATGATAGACGTGGTGGAGTTATCGGAAGATACGGAGAAGATAATCTTAATGACAATGGAAAGCGACGTCTTAGACTCTATACTGAGCAAAATCTGATCATTCCCCATAAGCGCATACATGAATACACTAGATGTGAACCAACAAATAATAAACCAGCCAGTGATCGACCATGCAATCGTTAGGAAGAGCTCATTCACGTATGTTCGGGATGCTAGAGTTTGGAGGGGAGCGAGAGATTGGACGTGATCCTAAAGAACATGAAGCAGAAAAAAAAACAGTGCCCTCTGAAATTTATTAAGGACAAGCAAGGCGAATTGCTTACTGCTCCACGTGAAGTAATGGAAAGATGGAAAGAATATTTATCAGAACTCCTTGATGGTGAGCAAGGTCAAGCATCAGAAATGATAACCACTAGCACAGAACAGGAAACCAAAGTGTGCTGAAGATGACATAAATATGGAAGAACTGAAGGCAGCATTGGAGAAAATCAAGATGAGCAAAGCAGCAGGGCATGATTGTATAACACCAGAAATGGTTAAGTGCATGGGAGCAGCTGGCGACCTATTACTTCTTTTAAAGGTCCTACAGGCAGCTTGGTGCAACAAGATCATAACAAAGGACTGGGAGATTGCCATCATAACACCAATTTTTAAAAAGGGTGACAACCGAAAATGTTGTAACAATAGAGGCATATCCCTTCTCAGTGTACCTGGTAAAATAGACTCAGTCAGAAGAGTTTAGGACCATCACTGGTGTAAGACAAGGTGGTATCCTCTCACCTTATCTTTTCTTACTCCTCCTAGACGATGTCATCAAGGCATGTGGGGAGAGGACAAGAAAGTGTTCGGTGGGGTACTGGAAGATGAGACAGGTCTGTATTTCAGTGCTGGCATTTGCTGATGATGTTGCCCTGATTGCTAAATCAGAGGCACATCTTCAATCCAACCTGCAAGTCTGGAATGAAGAGCTGGAGAAGTGAGGGATTGTCATCAGCAGTTCCAAAACAAAAACCATGGTGATATTACGAGAGGTGAAAAGGCATCAGATTAAGATGGGGGAAGTGGTTCTGGAGCAGGTCAACCACATTAAATCCCTCGAAACTGTCACGGACTGGATGGAGGCATCAAAGAGACTTTTTCAAGCATAAATCTAGGATTCCTCAGCAAAAGAGAAGTTGACAAGAAGACGAAGGTGGCTGTATACCGCACCACCTATGTCCCAGTCTTGACGTATGGGTGCGATTCATGGGCAATGACTACGACTCACAAAAGCCAGATCTAAACCTCAGAAATTAGGTATCTGAGGAAGGTGATTAAAGTAACAAGAAGAGACATGGTCCGCAACGGTGGAATATTTACTATAGTCCGTTCACCAATTGATGTTCAACTTTGAAATGTGTTTTTAAAAAAAACTACCTTATGTAATGAATTTATATTTTGCATGTAGTCTTATATTATCTATGACGTTATGAATATGTTGTTGTTAAGTCAATATCAATTCCCCGTTCTTCAAAACAGTAAATTCCTTTGATCTTTTCCGATTCTTACAAGAAGCACATCTTAAAAATTAAATTTTACAGTATACTACGTCATAAATGTCACCGCATAGGAAACAGCTATAAGTAGTGATACATTTAAATCTGAAACGTGGGGGAAAAGAAATTTTATTCAAAACTATATTATATACGACACGGTAAATGTTACATGCATACCTGCACTATTTCTTCTTGTTTTGAAGGAGCATAAATACATTGTTTTATGTTTTTGATATCACAATTAAGTTGCATTTATCTCAGTCCGTATCTGATGATTCCATTAGATTAACAACTGTTAATGGCTGGATAAACTGTAATCAATCACGTTGCCAGTATTTTTCTTCTTCACGGAGCACGTGATCTACACATTTCTTCCAGAATTGAAAATCTGTCTTTTTTAGGGTATCATGTGTAAGAACTTTCACGTCGCTCATTTCAAATGTGGTGTTCTGTGCTGCAACCTGTCCTTTGATTTTAGCTCAAAGCAACTCTATTGGGTTAAGATGCGAATGATAAGGTGGTAGTCGAAGAGAGGTGTGACCATATGATTCAATTATTTTGTCAACGCAATACACCTTAGTCTACTTAGTCTGTTTCACAAGCTGTAACAATTCAGGTTTCAAATAGGTATTGTCGCCATTGACATTTTCATTTCGTAGCCGAGTTCTTATTTCATCTTTTGTGCTTGAGGAAGATGGTACTTTGTCTTCCTGAGATACAACATTGGGATAGGATGGGTTAAGTCCTAATTCTAGTCAAGGGGAGTTTATCAGTAAAATACTTGTAGGTACAGGTTGGCTTTTTTGGTTATCTCGCTTGTGGGCTGTCTAGCGGTTAGTTGGGTTTAATAATAACATCGCGAATTTCTCGAATATTCGAGATGTGTTGAGTTCACGTTTCAGCGGCGTTTTTGTGCGGGGATGAAATTTTTTACTGAGCGGTTTTTTTTAGGCGGGGAGATTTTTCGTGACATTCGAATGCGGAGATAGCTTAGAGAAGGAACTGACGATTATGGTCAGTGTGTCCCGATATGGAGAAGAGTTTTGGTGAAAGGGATTTTGATATTGCCTAAGATTTTTTCATAAAGCCGTGGATATAAAGGCTGATATATGTATTCTGCAGAATGTACATTGTTAAAGATTTTTTCGGGCCTTGAATTATAGGCCGTTATGTGTTGATATCTCCGATGAGGGAGATTTGTGAGGTCGACAGATTATTATTATAGGGAAGGTGTTTTCTCCCATGAGTTATGTTGAGCCTGACGATATAGATGTCATTGTATTTATGCGGCTGCTGTGCTTGGGACTTTTTATGCTCTGCATTTAACTACCTATGGATTTGATGTGTACCTGAGATGTCAGAATTGATCGTGAACTGTACTTGTGACAGTGTACTATTTATGATGTGCTTATATGCTGTGATACCAGCATGTTTACGTGTGATGTAGCGCTTGTACCAGTATATTAAACAGTGCATAGACGTTCCAGATCATGAGAAAATAATTGAATGCCTCGAAGACATAGGTATTGATGGAAAAGATATAAGAATACTCAGTAACCTTTATTGGGAGCAAACTGCCACAGTAAGAACTGGAAGGAATTATTCACCATACATAGACATAAAAAGAGGTGTCAGACAAGGTTGTGTGCTGTCCCCCTGCCTATTTAATTTATACACCGAAAAAATTTTCAAACAGATACAGGAAATACCAGGACTGAACATCAGTGGAAGGTCAATAAACAACCTTAGATATGCAGATGATACCGTGTTGTTAGCTGAAAGCGAACAGGAGTTACAGGAACTAGTGAAGCAAGTGAACAGTATAAGTCATGAATATGGACTCGACATTAATATTGAGAAAACAAAAACTATGATAATTAGCAAAACAGACGATAAACCCACATTAAAGGTAAGCGTAAATGGGGAAATCCTGGAACAAGTCAAGAGCTACGTATATCTCGGTCATATAATAACAGAAGATGGCAGATGTGAAACAGAAATCAAGAAGAGAATAGGAATGGCCAAAGCTACATTCAACAACATGAAACATATACTGACATCCAAACAGTTATCTCACAAATTAAAACTCAGAATCATAAAGTGCTATATATATTCTGCATTTCTGTATGGTGCAGAAACATGGACGATGAATAAGCAGTTGGAAGAAAGAATTGAGGCTCTTGAAATGTGGATATATAGAAGAATGGGGCGTATCTCATGGAAAGAGATGAAAACAAATAAGGAGGTCCTAGAAAATCGAGGTATGAAAAGAGAACTAATGAGGGAGGTCAAAGTTCGACAGCTAAAATACTTTGGCCACATAAAAAGGCATAACACCTTGCAGAAGACCATAACAGAAGGGAGAGTTGAAGGCAAACGTGCAAGGGGAAGACAGCGCTATAAGTGGGAAGACAACATCAAGAGATGGACAGGAAAGAGTCTATCAGAGAGCACCATCAAGACAAGAGACAGAAGACGTTGGAGATCCATTACAGCCAACCTTCGTTGTGGAGATGGCAACTGATGATGATGATGAGACGTTCCAGTCGTTTCTACATTTTCTGACTATGATGTTTACTAGAGTTTGCAGTGTTACCTGTTCCAGTGCTCGTATACAAGTTTAGATGTCAGGTACCTGTGATGTGTATTGTGGTGTGTTATTACTCGTGTTTTGATCCAGAACTACATGCAGTCGCGTCCATTGATAGCTTCACACACACCCAGTCGGCCACCTGTAAGCCCGACGAATGCTGATGTGCCTTCATCAGCGCACCTACAATAACATTTGACATTTACCATCCTTCCTGAACCACCACAGCTCTATCCAGTATTCAACAGGATGCATTGTCCATTACAATACATGATGGTCTATCAAGAATGGGGAGAAGAGTTGTTTCTATCCAAGAACGAAAATAATGTCCATTCATTTCAGTGTGGTAGTCCCTACCATCTGTTGAAATTGCCTGGAACATTAGTTCTGCGTCATGGACAATTCCATTTTCACTGCTGCCAGCATGCGCAATTATAATTCGTTGTCCTTTGCTACTGGGAATTGTCCTTTTATGAACACTGTCAGAAGATTGCCATTCTTTCTCATTTGTATGGTGCGAATTAACCCATGTTTCGTTTAAATATACTATATCATATCCGTCCATCCTTCGTGCTCGTATCTGTCTAAGGAATTTGCTTCAGGCAGCAATTAAGTGTGGTTTTTCACATAATACGTTCCTGCCTCCAATAGATTTGCGAAACGTAAAGCCGACGGACCTTGCAACTTTCCAACAATTTTTTTGAGATATCAATATTACAATCCTCTAGCAGCTTCACTTTCAGTTTGTGGAGAGTGACAAGTTCATTTAACGAAAACGTTTTGAAAATCTCACGTCGAATAACTTCTTCATCGAAGTTGTCAACTTTTTTTTCCTTCCTTGCCTGACATTTTTAGACTCAACATCATCGACAAAAACAGTCTGTTAATACCAAGCGCAACCTGTGTTCTTCTATCAGGTTGTTAAGTCATATTTTAATTAAGGGGAGTTAAGTGTTTAAGACTCGTATATACGGGTCGGATTTTTCTACACACACTTTTTGAACACAGCTCTTTTGACTAGCTGTTAGTTTGCTTTTAAAAATTAGGATAAAGAAACTGTCGAACGTTCTATGAGTTAGTTTTGGGGGGAAATGTGGATGAATTCTGCTCACATCTCAAGCTGCGAGTTTGCGCTTGAATGAATTTGGTACTGAGCTGTTTTAAGCAGCTGATTTTTCGTGACATTATTTGGCTGGCAGAGCTTGAAAATGGACGCTTTACCATTTTTGCTAGTGTGTACCAGCATATATTCTTTTTGTGAAAGGAATATTTGATAATTGTAGAATGTACTTTATTGAGGATATTATGAGGCCACGGATTTTACAGGCCATTATTCCATATCCGTATTCTGTGTTGGATTGTTTTTGCAGTCAGATAGTGTGTTGAAGAGAATGTTCTTTTCTCCCAGGGAACGTGTTATTCAAAGCCACGGTCTTGCTGGCTTTTTAATGCATTGTATTCATATTGATTCAAAGTCATGGACTATTGAGAACTGGAATGATATTTTTGCTGTACTATTATGAGATGAAATATGTGCTGCTATGTCCTGCAGCCTATTCACCTATTTGCTGATTCATGTTTCCTGATGGATATTTTGTGCTTAATGCCCATGATTTGCTGTGGTGGTTTATGCAACCGTTGTTATGGATTTACTTACATGTTGCTTCATGAGTATGCTGTGAATTGTCTTGCTATGATGTCTACGTGACGTCTCGTCAATAAACTGTATAATGTTGCCAGGTCTTACAAAATTCCCTGACCTCTACGTTGCTGTGGTGTGAGTGACGTATCATAGACACTCTTAAAGAACCTATACACATTCGCGTATGTTATATTTCCATAGTCACACACCTGTCGGCCATCCGTAAGCCCGACTTATGCTGATCGCCATTTATCAGCGAAAGTAATAAGAACATTTATCTTCTTGATGACCCAACCAGTATCTTATATCAAATAAACCTTTAACACAGGTCTATTGATGTCGTGATATAAACTCCCCTTTTTTAGCCTCCCTGCAGAAGTGTCTGTACAGCATTACAGTAACCTTCTTCATAGTTATAAATTTGCACTTCAAACTCATAATGAATGTAATATTATTCTATATGTGCAGAAAAAAAATATGTTTCAATATAATACAATGCAGCTATAACTTTACAATAATTTTACAATATGCCACTGACTTTACAACGGTACAGATTTGCACTAATGATGTCGCACTATTTCAGCTTTCAACAGCAGACAACTGCGGTGCACGAAATGTCATAATTTTGTCTTAAAATGTTTTTTTTTCTATTAAAAAAACCATTTATTGCCCGTGCAACACAAATGTACTGCTGACATGCTACATTTTAATACCGGTAGGGGAGTGTGATTTTAATATAACCTGAAGAAGAGATATCTTAAAGTAGATACATTTTCAGGAGGCAAAAATTGTTTTCATAACGTCATGGCTAATATAAGACTACATTCAAAATATAAATTCAATACATCAGGTAGTTTTTTTTAACACAAATTTCAAAGCTGAACATCAATTGGTGAACGGACTATAGTCACTGTTCTGCTAACTGAGCTTAAGTTGCTGGCACAAAAGCATGATACAAATTTGGGGAAAATCCGTCGAAATAAATAAAAATTCTCTTGAAGTTCTGCTCTTGTGAGATTACAGGCTCACAGGAAAGAGGAATTCTAAAGGCCAGTCTTGACATATTTGTCTCAAAAACTGTGTTCCCCCCATGAGAACAACAAATATCGACGTTAGAGTTATCTGACAATTTACTAGATACAAGTTTAGAAATTGCCGCACGTAGTTCACTGTGGTCTCTGATTTGACAGAACGAATTGGATTACTGCTTCCTCAAGTATGTCGTATAGGACTAATGTGAGGTTGTGAAAATGTGAAACAAATTGCCACAGATTCACTGCTACAAGGACATAATAATGCTTCAAGCAGAATTCAAGTAAGGTGATCAGCTGCCATGGTGGCTCTATGCTCCATAAGGTGATCAGCTGCCGTTGTGGCTCTATGCTCCACACGTCGATCAGCTGCCGTGGTGGTTCTATGCTCCATAAGGTGATCAGCTGCCGTGGTGGCTCTATGCTCCATAAGGTGATCAGCTGCCGTGGTGGCTCTATGATCCATAAGGTGATCAGCTGCCGTGTTGGCTCTATGATCCATAAGGTGATCAGCTGCCGTGGTGGCTCTATGATCCATAAGGTGATCAGCTGCCGTGTTAGCTCTATGATCCATAAGGTGATCAGCTGCCGTGGTGGCTCTATGATCCATAAGGTGATCAGCTGCCGTGGTGGCTCTATGCTCCATAAAGTAATCAGCTGCCGTGGTGGCTCTATGCTCCATACGTCGATCAGCTGCCGTGGTGGCTCTATGATCCATAAGGTGATCAGCTGCCGTGGTGGCTCTATGCTCAATAAGGTGATCAGCTGCCGTGGTGGCTCTATGCTCCATAAGGTGATCAGCTGCCGTGGTGGCTCTATGCTCCATAAGGTGATCAGCTGCCGTGATGGCTCTATGCTCCATAAGGTGATCAGCTGCCGTGATGGCTCTATGCTCCATAAGGTGATCAGCTGCCGTGATGGCTTTATGCTCCATACGGTGATCAGCTGCCGTGGTGGCTCTATGATCCATAAGGTGATCAGCTGCCGTGGTGGCTCTATGATCCATAAGGTGATCAGATGACGTGGCGGCTCTATGCTCCATACGGTGATCAGCTGCCGTGGTGGCTCTATGCTCCATAAGGTGATCAGCTGCCGTGATGGCTCTAGGATCCATAAGGTGATCAGCTGCCGTGGTGGCTCTATGCTCCATAAGGTGATCAGCTGCCGTGGTGGCTCTATGCTCCATAAGGTGTTCAGCTGCCGTGATAGCTCTATGCTCCATAAGGTGATCAGCTGCCGTGATGGCACTATGCTCCATAAAGTGATCAGCTGCCTTGATGGCTCTATGCTCCATAAGGTGATCAGATGCCATGATGGCTCTATGCTTCATAAGGTGATCAGCTGCCGTTGTGGCTCTATGCTTCATAAGGTGATCAGCTGCCGTGAGGACTCTATGCTCCATAAGGTGATCAGCTGCCGTGGTGGCTCTATGCTCCAAAAGGTGATCAGCTGCCGTGGTGGCTCTATGCTCCTTAAGGTGATCAGCTGCCGTGGTGGCTCTATGCTCCAGAAGGTGATCAGCTGCCTTGGGGGCTCTATGCTCCATAAGGTGATCAGCTGCCGTGGTGGCTCTATGCTCCAGAAGGTGATCAGCTGCCGTGGGGGCTCTATGCTCCATAAGGTGATCAGCTGCCGTGGTGGCTCTATGCTCCATAAGGTGATCATCTGCCGTGGGGGGGGCTGTTTGCTCCATAAGGTGATCAGCTGCCGTGGTGGCTCTATGCTCCATAAGGTGATCAGCTGCAGTGGAGGCTCTATGCTCCATAAGGTGATCAGCTGACGTGGTGGCTCTATGCTCCATAAGGTGATCAGCTGCAGTGTTTTCTCTATGCTCCATAAGGTGATCAGCAGTGATGGTATATCTGGCGTTCCCCGCCACCTAGGAGACTGTCACAGAGGGACAAAGGCGCAATGTCCGCTGGCCTGCGTCTCTTCGTCATCCAAGGGGATTATTGGATAGGAGACAAACAGTGAAGAATGGGGCAAGAAAGCATTTAACCCATGAAGTGGGGGTGGATTGGTGCAGACCAGAGCTTGTAACACACGCCGGTGGGTTCTGCATCTTCACCTATAGGGTTCCACGTACTCCACAGCCCTTTTGTCTGGCCCTCACCAGGGACCTGTCCGGCTTGGGTGACCCTGCCAGGAGTAAAACTCCAGCCGGCATAGCTCCCGGGATCATTGGGGCACTCAACCTCTCCAACCAACGGCAAGGTAGGCTTAGATATGGGGAGCAGAAATGAGGTATCTGAAAAAGGTGGTTGAAGTAGCAAGAAGAGACATGGTCCGCTCCTAGACGATAAGTCAAGGCCTAAAAACCCAACCTTTGCAGATCCAGGTAGAACAGTCCCAACTGAGATGGTTTGGCCATGTCTGCAGAATGGAAGAAGATCGGCTACCATGGCAAGCGTGGGAAACTAAGAGCCATTGATCCAGACCTCCAGGACGACCCAAAGTCTGCTGGGAGGACAACATTAGACAATCTTTGAAGGACCGAGGACTAGAATGGAACCACGCCAGGAGGAAGACAGTCGATAGAACAGTATGACGCTCTTTCTTCCAAACCTGTACACCTCACGGTAGAAGAAGAACGACTAAGTAAGTAAGTAAGTATAAATAACTTTTCAAGAAAATGGAACAATAAAAATTTGTTTCTGCTGTTGTAGGCGTGTAGTGGCAGTTTATCGGCCGCCATCCTCATGAGATGGCCAAACCACTTAATCCTCCGTATCTCCATATTCCCGGTGCAGGATGCAGCTCCAACAATTCCTCTGAAGTTATCACATATCACCCGGTCTCTCCTGGCAACACCAATGGCCCTTGTCAAAATATCTCATCTAACAGGATGTGATTTTACTCTCTTGGGCTTTGGTAAAGGATACTGTTTGGCACTGACAGCAAAGAGTTGGTAAGAATATATTAGTTATCGGCTGTCGTTAAGTGTCCGTACTGATGTTCACATGTTTGATTAGTGGTAACACTTAGTAAGTCAGTGCACTGTTTTTTTTTTACATCTTGTTTCAATTTCTCTGTCACGTTTTCTATTTTTAGCAAGAAAATATTTCTTAGGTATTTGAACTCTGGAACCTGGTTATGCCTGATATTGTTGACGTGTATGTTAAGTGGACCCGGCGATCTGCTAATCTTCATAGTTTCTGTCTTTAATGTGTCGATCTTCAAGTTGTATTTTCTACACGTTGAGTTAAGTGCGTTTGCATGTTTTTAGAATCTGTTTGATTAGATGATGTTTTATTGATAACACTGACTTCACAGACTTCAGCTTAAATAAACGTTATAAACTCGTCATCATCATCATTGACACCGTGTAACGAACAGTTTTAGTGTAAGGGGAAGTAAACTGGAGTATGTTAGTAGTAGAAATAGATTTTGAGTTATAGCACTTGTTTGCTTGTAGCTATCGAATTATTTAGAGAGTATCTCGTGATAGTTTCGAGAGACAGATTACAGACAGCGTGAAAAGCGCTGATATATTTATTCTGTATTGTTTTGAGTTGGGTGAGAGAAGCTCGCTGCTAGCCCTCAATTGTTTGTGTTGTGTGAACAATGAAAAACTCTCGTGTCTGCTTTTGAGCGGGACGAGTGTGTTATCTAGGGAGAGTGTTCCGGGCGTTTTGACCGGGTAGGAAGACAGTGTTTTTTGGGAAGTGTGAAATGCCTGTACAGTGCTGAATTTAAAATGTCGACGGATTTTTCGCTGTGGGTACAGCGTAGTATGAAACTGCAGTTTTTGATGATTGTGGAAATGTTTATAACTGCAGTGTGCAGTCTTTAAAGGCCATTATCTCCTGTGTGAGGAGTCCTGAGTTTAATAAGAGTACTTTAGGCCATGAATCATGATAGCTCCTGTGAGAGGATTGTTATTGAGGATTCTTTATAGCGCTGAGTTTAATAAGAGTACTTTAGGCCATGAATCATGATAGCTCCTGTGAGAGGATTGTTATTGAGGATTCTTTATAGCGCTGAGTTTAATAAGAGTACTTTAGGCCATGAATCATGATAGCTCCTGTGAGAGGATTGTTATTGAGGATTCTTTATAGCGCTGAGTTTAATAAGAGTACTTTAGGCCATGAATCATGATATCATTGTAGCTGCCGGGTGCGCAGTTATTATGTGGTACTTTATATCTTGTGTTGTGCTGTGAACGGTATTCTATGTGTATTTCATCAATGTGTTGTGACGTGAATAAACCCATATGAAATGTCACCCGTCGTTTACAACCATCCATGACTCTTGTGTACGTACCTGTGGTGTAAACGACTAAACCAACACACGCACTTAGTATTACAAGTGTGACAGGGAACTTAACACGTATTTAGAAATAGCCCCGGAGTGGGCGTGGTCTATCTGTATCGAGAACCTGATCATCGCTTACCAGTAGACTTCTACAGTGTTTGCTTGTGTGGCGTATATGTAGGTATCAACTGTAGACATTACCAGATCCACAACACAACAGTAACGTTAGAGATAATCAACAGACACCCTTACCGTACCATACACCAATCCTTTGTATCAGTTTCAGTGACAGCCATGATTGACTTTCACGTGCTTGACGGAGGTACAACAGTAATGACCTCCCGGATTTTCCTATTAATTTTAGGGGGGTGCAACAGTGGTGTGCTAGTTTTATAGGATCAGACACCCGCGAAATTCGCGTGATATTAATTCACAACTGTTAGCATGTAGCCTGAGTGGCGTTAGTATATGAAAGACAGACATCACATTTGAGAGCTGTAACCAGGCCCAAGGAAAACTTATTCAGTATCAGTTAAACTGGGAACTGTTAACTCAAGTCGCAAGTCGCAACTCGCAAGTCAAGGAATTTATTACTCAAGATTATGAGATGTCATGATATACAGTGGCGTCTGTATACCAGTACAAGTAATCATCTGGCAGTATGAACGAGCGGTGTACCTTCTTTCAACGAAATTGACAGACGGTGACCCATTTCCTGCTTTCCTGTGCGGTGTGTTAGCACGTAGCGTGCTGAATCGAGGACCTGAGCGGAATCAAGGTGTCAAGTTCCAATGCCTTTCTGTTGTCGATTGTTTTACCATTGAACTTTGTGATATCCAGGGTGTTAACGGAAAGGAACAGAAGAGTTTTCATTCAAGATAAGTGGTTATGTTTGTGATGTGAACTGTGTCACCTTAACTATGTCAACGAGCCTTCCTGTGCTTTGCATCTCCTATACTGTTGTTTTGTTGTCTAATTCTATATAGACATATTATTAGGATTTAGTATTGATGCTAAGTATTGATGGTTGTATGATATATGTTGACTTCCCTCAGATGGAAGAGGAATTGATGATACAAAGTTATGAATAATATTTTTGGTATACATACTGAACTGTGTGAAATGGAAGGGTAATTGTCAGAACTTCTTGAAACATAAACTTGCGACATTAATAATTATACTGATATAGATATATAGTTAACTGAGTGATTAAATCACCATGGATTTTGATAATAATCCTGCAGATATAAGGCCTATGTTGGAGAGTGCATTGTTAATAGGTAGAGATGAAAAGGGATTGAGAGGTCCAAGACTTGGAGTATGGATCATGGACGATTTGTTGGTTAATGTGTCAGTATCCCTAAAGTTATTTGCTGAACATAACTTTAAGCTTCTTTGTAATTCAATAATGGCTAAGGATTTGATTGATTTGCTACAGCACCTTCGTGTGTTTTTACAACAGTATATTGAACTTGAACACGGACAGATAATGCAAAATATATTCAAAGTGATCCACAACGGTATTCCTGATGAGCAGAAAAAGGAATTAGGAAGTGAGAAACAAATAAAAGTCAACAAACAGAGTGCCCTACGGGAAAGGGACAATTGTTTAAAAGTTACTACTGAAGTGAGTAAACTACACGAAACAGTCTCTAAACTCGCAAATGAGTTAGATAAGTCAAACACGGAACTTACTAAAGTACATGCGGCGTTAGATGCAGCATTGAACAAGAACAAAGAGCTGGAAATTCGGGTGAAAGACAAAGATGATGAAGTGGGTAATCTCACTCGAGAAGTTAAAAAAAAGAAAGAGATACATGAGAAATTGAAAGTTCAGGCCAAGAAATGTGAGAAATTATGTAATGAAACATTTATTAGGCTGTTAAGTGACAATGCGAATTTTAGTCACCAAATGAAAGAAAAGTATACAGAATTTCCGAAGAAAGATGATGTACTTATGGATAATGATGATAGTCAAATTGAGGCACGACGAATTGATGCAAATAAAGAAATGGATGAAAAAGAGAGATTAGAAGAGTTAACGACTGAGAGAGAAAAGATGATTAAGATTGAGAGATTGTTAACAGAGGAGAGAAGTAAAGTTTTGACATTTGACAAATTAAATAGGAAATTAAGTGAAGAAATTTCACAAAAAAATGTTGAAATTGCAGAAAGTACAAAAAGGGTAGAGGGTCTACTCGATGTTATTTTAAACAGCGGAATATGGTCTTCTGTCAATGTTGACAATACTAGACAGAAAGTTGTTTACCAACAAGAAAAAAAAGCAAAGATCCAGCCCGATACAATCTTTGCGGAGAGAAAGGTTAGATGTGATAGACAAATATCTTTTCGGGGAAAATATAACTTTCGAAGATCTTTTGATTCTTCTTCCAATAGCAACGAATCTTGGCGGAAGTGTAATAGAGAGAATGATAATGTAACAGTCAGTCCTGATAAAAGCCTAAGGATTAAACGAGTAACTGATTTTGGAGGTTCTCAGAAGATGATAACAAGGGATAAAGTTATAAGTAGTGGTTCCAAGGATGAAACCCATTATAGGCGTAACGATAAAGATACTTATAGATCTGCAGATGATACTGTAAACAAGCATATTGTCAAAGAAAAGAATGGAAAGAGTTTTTGTAGAAGAGAGGTTTCTAAGGTTAGAAAGTGCCAAGGAAATTCATATGATAATAATTTTCCTTCTCAGAGAGATAAGAGACAAGTTAATGTATCTCAACAGTTTAATTCTCGGAATTTTGAAGATAATGGTACAGACAAATACAAGAAGAGTTTTCAATCGTGCAATAATTTTTCTGACAGATTTTTTGTGCGGAGTAGAAACGTTAATCATAACAAGTCTGACTGGGATTATAGACATAATAATGGTCTCAAACAAAGAGGAAATGATGATAAATATTTTGATCAAACAACAAAGAATAAGTGTAATTATGCTAATTTTGCTCGACATGAGCCTAGAAGCATTGTTATTAAGCAAAGTAGCAATAATAATGATGTCACAAATACTACTGCTTGTTATGTTTCTGATTTTGAAAGAGCAGCACGTTGTTGTGAACTTAAACGAAGAGTCGATGACATCGTGGGGTGACCAGATTACCACACGGACCACAGTGCGGGGTAATTGTTTGTTTAACCTCTCCGTTGTTCGTAGTAAATTTCACCATTCATTAAAATGGAATTTTCATTTGTATTTTTTGAACAGAGGCGACTTCTTGATATGGGTCAGCGCTCCTGTTTACGTTAACGGCTGTTTACGGTAGCGGCAAGAATATAGGTCAACATTGTGAGCGAGTGTTTTCTCAAGCAGAACATATCAGCGTGCTAACCATGATTCGACGTTTTACCCCTAATGTTTATGAGATGTCGGCAAGACCTATGGAGATTTTTGTTTGCGTTTGATTTTTGTTTTGTTTGTTTATTAGGACAGATGTTAATGTATTCTATTGCATAGATCATTATAGGTTGTTATATTATGATCATCATCTTTACGCATCATTTGATGTCTATTGTTTTTTTTTATATGTATGACTGTTTTAATTATAAATTAGTTCATTGCGATGCTATTTTTATACTATTGTGTTTTGCATAATATGTAGTGTGTTATATGGTAGTGACGTGTTGTTTACTATTCATAAATGCAATGAGCAGATTTATATTTAACCTTACTGGTTACAAACTTATGCCTATTTTTTATACTCTGGTGTAGAACTTGCAGTTTTTTTTTTAGTTTTGTTTTACAGATGTGTTGGGTAGAATAGTTTTGTATATGATGAGTTTGCCAGCCCTATGCACATACTCATTAGTTGTAATGTTACAATAATTACTTTTAATATATCAGGTGGAGATAGATATAAATTATTAACTGAATAACACTGTAGCTAAGCTGAACGTCATTGTCAGCCGGAAATATTTAAAGTTTAAATTGAACTGTATAGAGAAAATTAACAGCGTTTGCTGATATTGTTATTTGATTGAGAAATCTAGAGATCTGATTTAAGCATTTGCTTAACATACATTACGTTGTTTTCATGTATTTGCAAACTTGTATTTTGGTAATACTGTGTTTTTCTGTGTGTTTCTCTGTGACGTATTTTTTGAAAAACTTACACGTGTTGTTTAGTATTTGCTTAGATGCAGGAATTGTTATATGTCTCTCATTTTGCTAAAGCTAGTTTTTTTGTTAATTTGTTAATTATAGATTTGAATTAATTTAATTAAAATACTATTTTTATGTAACTTAGCATTACGAAATATTTTTGTACTGTATTTTTTGGAAAATATTTTTTTTTTCCCAGACATTGTAATTTTTTATTTTTGTTTTTGTGTATGCCTAGCGTTTGACTATGTGCTATGTGTTATATGTAGAGTAATGTTAGTTCTTTAAAGAACGTTTTTTGTTTGTTTTTTGGATGTTATGTTGTATTAGCGCTTGATTATGCGTTGGTCTTATAGCAATGCTATCACTTTTTTGTGTGGTGTCGATAATTTATTGTTGATTATGTATAACTTGTATAACTTGTTTAAATTACTGATTATGTTTTGTTTAGTTATAAACTGTTTTTTGTAGTATTAGTATAGGAATACTTTGTTATTTTCTTTTGTGCTTTTCGATCGTGTTTGTATTTATTTTGAAATACGTTGTTGATCTAAATTGTTATTAGTATATATTTTTACCAACGTTCTCTATATTCTTACCTTTTGCTTTCTATCTGTCTCTGTTGATTATCCTTCATTCCATTCTTTCTTTTCTATTGTCTTTTCAGAATGGTTTCATATTTTGTTTACATTTCGTGCTTTATTTACGTTTCACTTCATTCTCCTTGTATACTTCTTCTTTCGCATCTTATACTTTCATTCTATGTATTGTTACTTTAATGGTATAACTTAATATAGTGTAGCTACTTGTGATATTTGTAATTATTTTACATATAACAAATTGTTTGAATGTAATATTATTGTTTTTTCCTCATATTCTGATTTCATACTTACCTTTATTACGAATCATTTTTTCGTTTGCTTGATCTTGTCTTTTCTTGTACTATCGGTTGTTTCCTATTTAGTTGTGCTGTATTTACTTAACTTGGTTTTGTAATGCATTATTTTTTGGTATGCTTAATTGATTACATTGGATACTTTATTTTTACATTTCACTTAATGCTTATATTTTGTAGATGTCTTATTTTAACTTAACTTAAGGTAATTCTTAGACACATATGTTAGAGATTCATTGTCCTTTTAATTTTTTGGGGATGTATTTGTCAAAAAATTGATAGAATCAATTTTTTTCTCTGGGGGTGAGGTAAGATGTAACGAACAGTTTTAGTGTAAGGGGAAGTAAACTGGAGTATGTTAGTAGTAGAAATAGATTTTGAGTTATAGCACTTGTTTGCTTGTAGCTATCGAATTATTTAGAGAGTATCTCGTGATAGTTTCGAGAGACAGATTACAGACAGCGTGAAAAGCGCTGATATATTTATTCTGTATTGTTTTGAGTTGGGTGAGAGAAGCTCGCTGCTAGCCCTCAATTGTTTGTGTTGTGTGAACAATGAAAAACTCTCGTGTCTGCTTTTGAGCGGGACGAGTGTGTTATCTAGGGAGAGTGTTCCGGGCGTTTTGACCGGGTAGGAAGACAGTGTTTTTTGGGAAGTGTGAAATGCCTGTACAGTGCTGAATTTAAAATGTCGACGGATTTTTCGCTGTGGGTACAGCGTAGTATGAAACTGCAGTTTTTGATGATTGTGGAAATGTTTATAACTGCAGTGTGCAGTCTTTAAAGGCCATTATCTCCTGTGTGAGGAGTCCTGAGTTTAATAAGAGTACTTTAGGCCATGAATCATGATAGCTCCTGTGAGAGGATTGTTATTGAGGATTCTTTATAGAGATGAGTTTAATAAGAGTACTTTAGGCCATGAATCATGATAGCTCCTGTGAGAGGATTGTTATTGAGGATTCTTTATAGCGCTGAGTTTAATAAGAGTACTTTAGGCCATGAATCATGATAGCTCCTGTGATAGGATTGTTATTGAGGATTCTTTATAGCGCTGAGTTTAATAAGAGTACTTTAGGCCATGAATCATGATATCATTGTAGCTGCCGGGTGCGCAGTTATTATATGGTACTTTATATCTTGTGTTGTGCTGTGAACGGTATTCTATGTGTATTTCATCAATGTGTTGTGACGTGAATAAACCCATATGAAATGTCACCCGTCGTTTACAACCATCCATGACTCTTGTGTACGTACCTGTGGTGTAAACGACTAAACCAACACACGCACTTAGTATTACAAGTGTGACAGGGAACTTAACACGTATTTAGAAATAGCCCCGGAGTGGGCGTGGTCTATCTGTATCGAGAACCTGATCATCGCTTACCAGTAGACTTCTACAGTGTTTCCCTGTGTGGCGTATATGTAGGTATCAACTGTAGACATTACCAGATCCACAACACAACAGTAACGTTAGAGATAATCAACAGACACCCTTACCGTACCATACACCAATCCTTTGTATCAGTTTCAGTGACAGCCATGATTGACTTTCACGTGCTTGACGGAGGTACAACAGTAATGACCTCCCGGATTTTCCTATTAATTTTAGGGGGGTGCAACACACAGCATGTTTTAAATAAAACACTCATGTGTCTTAGCCTTCTTGATAATAAACAAGAGAGTAAGGGAAGGAGTAAACTCTAAATATAGACTCTTACGTCTAAGGGGAGAACACTATAAATGGTACTTGCTTCATCATTGAACACCTTAAAGTAATAACAAACTCGAGTAATATTCCAATCTCTGTCTAATCTATTCAGAAAACTATTAACACGAAGTTACAATAATATACAGTCAGCGAAGTGCATAACCTTCATGAAAATCTCAGATGAGCGAACACACAATATCAGCACAAATAAATACGCTGTCGCACTAGACAATTAAAGGCATCCATCACAATATATTCATCCACTTTCGCCATCCCACATCGCCATGCTTTCACGTGCCCTCCCCTGTCCACCTCTGACCTCCCTTTTTCTTCTCCACCACTCAAAATAATATATAATAATAGCCCCTTCAGTCATAACTGACTATGGGAATGCGCCCCTGATGTGACAGAGCTCAGCTGCTTATTTTCCTGTTGCTCCTTTCAACCAATCAGAACCCCCCTTACATTCTCCCTGACCTGCTGAACACGCAGATTGGTGTCGTCAAGTTCACAACACTCTATTGGCCAACTCTTATGACAGGACTGACATTCCGTACCTGATCCCTGTGGAGCACATACAGTCCACAGCTGTTGACCATGCTGTGACAATCTTCATTCTCTTTTGTGCTCCTCGTATAGCATGGGATACTATGGCAGCTATGGTTCTTGAAGCAATTTGTTTTACGTGATGAAGTTACCATCCTCATTCACGACCTCGTATTAGTCGCTTCAACGACATGTCTGAATGTGCAGTGGTTTTATTATGTCTTTGTCTCTTCAAAGACCCCCGGGAACTTTACGACATGCTCTTTAGATTATTGGTAACAACGTATTAGTAACAAGACATGTGATTATACACAACAGAAATGGAATCCGGTGAATCTGCCTAAACAGTTTGATGATCTGGATTTTGCAGATGATTTGGCTCTTCTGTCCCATAACCATAATCAGATGCAAGAGAAAATGAAAATTTTCGATGAGAGCTCACTACAAGTGGGTCTGAAAATACACAGGGAAAAGACAAAGATTATGAGAAAAAAATGCAAGAAATGATAACAATGTTGAACTTGAAGAAACACCACTAAAAGATGAAGAAACGTATAGATATCTTGGCAGTAATATAGTCAAACTGCCATAACTGGTGTCAATACCTGGTTCTCCAGGTTGGGGGTTTAAGCATAGGGCTGACACCCCTGCCTATGCACACACAAAAACGAAGTTACGGAAACGACAAGAAATGAACAAACTTTGCTGCGGGACGGACATCCGGAGTCTGAGGCTCGTATGACGTCAGCGGAGAAAGCCGAAAGGAAGCTCTGACACGAAAATGGACGTCCTGAAAGCAAAAAGTGAAACATGAATAGGATTTTGGAATGTCAGGACAATGGACGAGACTGGTAAACTAAAACAGGTCACATTAGAAATGAGAAAAACGAAAGACAGACCGACCGAAAACCACTTGGCGGAGGACTGTGGAGGCTGACTTGCAAAGAATGAACCAGAGTTGGGGCACTGTACGAAGGATGGCCACCGACCGAGCAAAGTGGAATCAATTTGTTGCGGCCCTACAAGACGCCACCAGGCGCAATGGCCACTGACAGCTTTGACGGTCGGCGGCTAAGGATATAAGGACAAAAGTCAGTTCCCACATATACAACAAGCATGTAAAGACACTGACTTTTAACTAACTTTCTGTATTCGCTACACAACCACACATTGACATTTGGAACTCTGATCAATGTTCCACTACCATTGCATCGTTATTTCACTCATAATTAAACGTTAAGATACATTTATGCGTTTTATCTAAGGGACGTAAATTTTATTACAAGGGGAGTAATATCAACAGAAAAGATAGTCATAAATTTAAAAAAATGAAACAGTTACTTTATATAATTTTGTTTTTAACACTTTTTGTAGCAAAGAAGTAAATTATAATATATTTCAAATTCCGAAGAAAATATTTCGTCTTTTGTTGCTATTGTAGAAATATGCAGTTACACATTTTATATGTGATAAATAAATGCACGCTAGGCGCAATACACGTCAGTAAATATATATAACAGGAGTTTCTCTTTACGCACAGTTTTAGACTACTGTGTATTGTGCATTTTTGACCGGCACAAAGTGCTGCCTAAACTAAAGTTGAGACGATGTGTTTGACAAGTCCCCTTGTGAGCCCGAAAATGACCATAAGTCCCTACCAATCTTCTCTACCAAACATTTTAACATGAGGTGAATAGAGAAGCTTACATTGCATCGTGACTTGAATGGGCATACATATATAGTCCACCTCATATTTAAGGTAATAGTATAGTGTTAGTATGGACTTAAAATGTTTGTCCACATAATGACCTCATTAATTATGCAAATTAGCTATCCAATATGGCCGCCGTAGCGAATAAATTATACACCTTTTTTAAAACATCATAACTATGTTATTTGTACAAGGATCTGACTGAAACTTAGCAAATTGAATCATTATATATAGCGTGAGGTCATGAACTAAAATGACAGAGATTGACAGAAAGGTTAATTTTTAATGAATTTTCAAAATTTATATTTCTGGAATGTTTGATATTTGTGCCTCATTATATATGCATGATGGTCATAAAACTAAAATTTTGAATTCAATTTTATCCATTGTAGGTCAGAATCTGTAAGATTATATGACAACCAACTGTGTTAATTTTCATGTCAATTGAATGTACAGATCCAGAGATATCTTGTTTCAAAGATCACCAATTATGCTAAAAAGACAATTCCGAGAAAACAAAGAAAAACAGAAAAAGAACTCACAAAATGAAGTTTAATGAGCTCCTATTGAATAAAGGTCTCCTTCTACTGCAGCTGCAGTGTCTATGAATCCCCTTTTCAGTGCTCTCAGGGTATTTCCATTGCAATGTCCTTACTTGCTGAATAGATCCTGTGCAGCTTTCTCCTGTATGCTTTCTTTGCCATGGGTTGACTTGTGTTCATGTATATCGAAAAATTCTGCAATGCACTGTGGCCTTTCCCAATAGAACACACAAATGCCACCATTCACACATTTACTTCTTTGTGTTTGTGAGTAGCTGAAGATGAAACATCAGAAGTATTGAAATTGGCATTCCATTCGCCACAGTTTGTGCACTTGATACTGATTTCATGACAAAAGCCATTCCGAGTCTCTTCGACGATCTCACAGGTCAGTGAGTACTGATAACATTTGTCACATCTAAAGTTAGCGCATAAAAACCCAAAACAGTAGTTTTACATCCATAAGGATAAACCCATTTCCTCTGTTGTCATTTTTAGCTTGTCCTTCACTTTCTTGGACCTTTATGACTTTTATTTTCTTTGCTGAGGAGCACAGAGGCTTTATAGCGACACTATCGACAATAGGTGTCTCATTTTCAGGCAATGGTTTGTTGGTGTACATGCCTCCCAGTCTTTGTCTTATTTCCCATTGTGAACAAAAGAAGCTCTGCTAACTACTATTATACAGAATCAGTATAAAGCTAGCAATAAATAGAGTTGATGTTGGTGAAAATGCACAATGCATGTAACAAATGTTGAAATTTACGATCTAAGCTTTCTAGACACACACTTTTGAAAAATTCATAAGAAATCATTGAGTGATTTTCCGTGGAAAAATTATAAATATCTTTTTCCTGTTGCCTCAGTATAATTGTAATTTCGCAGTTTTACAATTACGCACCTTCATGTTGGGTCATTATTCACATGGTAACCAACTATAAACATTGGTTGCTACGCAAATCACTCAAGGGGGTGTGTGTAGAAAAACACTGATTCCTATCAAACCAGAGTATCTCTAAGCTTCTATGAATTATTTTTAGTTCAAGAACATGTTGACGATGATTTAAAGCATGAAAATGAAAATTGTTGGATTTTTATTTTTTTTAATCTTTTTTGGGTATACTACTACCTTAAGTATCTCAACCAACATATTTAGTCTCATTGTATGGCTCTGAAACATAGAGAACAACGAAGAAGTTATAACCAGCAGTGGTTGAATCACACGTAACCGTACGTTTCCATTGATAAGTCGTCTTTAGTGCGTCGCGTTATAGACTAACCATAAATCCTAACGCCTTGTTCCTACACGTTATCATGGTCAAGTTTTGTGTAATGTTGATCAAATAATATCTTTTCTATCAATTCTCTACAGCTGTAAAAGGAGAGTTAGTGACTTGAGACGACATATCCTGGAAGCGGGTTCACAGCGTTGCTAGGCATTCGTTACATTTTAAAAAAATAAAATTTGGCGAAGTGTGTCACGTTCAACCTAGTCGGTTATATTACGGCGCATGTCCAAATATAAATGACCGTTAAGTCTGATGACGTCATACAGTAAAATAGAACCAGACCCAAACAATAGAGGCAGACAACAAAATATAGAGGCGACCCCTAAAATAGAAACTGACCAAACAATAGAGGCAGACAAAAAAAAAACAGGCAGACATAAAGAAACATAGGCAGATATAAAGAAACAGAGGCAGATATTTAGAAATAGAGACAGATATAAAAAAATATAGGCAGATATTTAAAAATAGAGGCAGGTATAAAAAATAGAGGCTGATATAAAGAAACAGGCAGATATAAAGAAACGTTGGCAGATATAAAGAAACAGAGGCAGATATAAAATAGGCCGATGTAAAGAAACAGAGGCAGAAATAAAAATAGAGGCAGATATAAACATAGAGGCAGATATAAAAATAGAGGCAGATATAAAGAAACAGAGGCAGATATAAAGAGAGGCAGATATAAAAATAGAGGCAGATATAAAAGAAACACAGGCAGACACACAAAAATTGAGACAGACGCAAAAAACATTTGGAAGGAGCGAACTCTAAAAATAGACTCGTACGCCTAAGGTTAGAACACTACCTTCTGTGATCAATCAGCTCTGGTGATCTGAAAACTGTTACTCGTTCATGGCGCCTGATACAGTGTGTCCCCATCCCACAAATCTTCTCTTATTCATCAAATACTACAGACCACAACTGCAAATAAATGAAAATTAAATGTAGAATAAACGTAGATGTAGAGCAGAAAATAAAAATATTAAAATTCATGTACAATGTCAGTTTATCCTTGAACTAAAAAGGGAATCAGCCTTGTTTATCAACAAAATAATCAACGGTTATTGTCAAATTCGCCACATTTAGCAACATATGTAAATAACGTTTGAGCTTTGTCAATTTGTTGTTTTATTATAATAACATAATGATAATAATAGCCCCTTCAGTCATAACTGACCATGGGAATGCGCCCCTTAGGTGAAAACCCCTTGATGCTTTTTGCCCTCGTGTCACGAAATCGGACCGTTCAATTTTTCTTCCATTTTTCCCCCCCCCCCCCCCCCCCTCCCATCATTACTCATTATCGTTGCACAGAACTCCGTACTAGAGTCTTTGTTTCCATTTGTCACACTTCACTTCCTATGTCCAGGCAAGGGTATCGCCCATCCCTGAGAGATTAATTGAATCACTAAACGTGTTAATACCACATTGGCTCCTGGTAGATGAGAGCATGAAGTGTTTGCTTAAGATTGCTTAATCACTTCCGATTCGACTGTTTGGGACAGGTGATTATAGATAAACGCCATCTTGGAAGACATTTGGAAGAGTGAGCAGGAAGTGTGATATAAATCAACTTTGACAACATTTTACGGATATGCAGGCCGCCCTCCTCCTTTTTCAGCCGGGCTTGGTGCCGGCTAGGCGGAGTTCGTCCTCGAGACATGAAGCATAAAAAAACCACACCACAGCTCGTTCCGATTTCTTTGATGTGTTACTTTCTAGTATCATTATAACATACATGAAACTTTAGGATAGTGACTGTGTTAATGTCATCATCTCTTACATAAATAGATAAAGCTGTAGGCCAGGGCGAAGCAAAAAAAAAACATAAATCCGACAAGAACAATGGCTGTGTGGTGAAATTACCGTGATACAACGTTAAAATATCTCCAATTATAAAGATAACGGGTAAAATAACACGTAGGGATAAAAATATAGGCAAGATATGCCGAGGCTTCTTCACCTACGCCAGCGCTTTCTACCGCCATTGAAACTAACTAGTTGGAACATGCAGACTAAACGGTTTACCCTTTTAGACGGGAGGGAAACGGAGATAAAAGACAAAAATTGTGACGGTCGGAACACGTGTTTGAATCTAAAAGGCAAAAAGACGCAATTTGTAGTTTAAAGGAAAAATCACGCCACTAGTTGACACAATGTAAGGAATTGGTAGAAAAACGACCTTAGCTCTTGTTAGAAAAAGTCGTATCTTGGACGTTTTACGGTAATTAGTTGTTTTGTTTGAATACAGCGGCAAACGCCGTGGACGAAGGTTCAAAAACAAATTTCAAAAACTAACCTTGAGAAAAGTATTTTTTTCTTTAATAATAAAGTTATGAAAATAAAACCTAGCTAGTTTGATAGCCCATCTTGAGCAGAGAAATAATATACTTTTAATTACACAGACGGGCAGATAACGCGGAAGATATTGACGAAAGACCGTATTGTTCCAATCAGACTAGCGAACAGTTTTTTGTGCATATTTTCACTAAAGTTACATTTTGGCGTCCTTGAGCCTAAAAATGCTAAAATCAAACTGCAGATGAACGAGGGGAAAAGTCGGAGGATAGTAGCTAAAAATAACTTAGTGGGGCAGGTTTGTGTAGTTTTTTCATGTAGTTAGTCCAAAAAAAACAAGTGTAATTTTGAGAAAAATACTACATACTAGACTGAGACTGGACAGAAATTTGACTTTTAGTTTGAATATTTGAAAAAGTTAGAGGGGAAGTCCGCTGATTGGACAAAAACATTTATAATATTGAATGAGAGACGCACGCTTGTGCCATTGTATAGAAGACTGTCCATTGACACAGTACGTTACTGCTAGAGGTGATTTCCAGGAATTATTTAATAAAAATCAGTGGGACGCCCTAATCTAGCCAGCAGCTCAGCTGAGTTTTGCTAGTACTAAGTAACTGTGTTCTCAATTCTGAATTGTGGTAAGGGAAAAAGCATTTATCTTGTTTATTTTAATATTTTGAGTGATTGATACTGCCTTATCATGAAAAATGATTACGACAAGTGAGTGCTTGCTCTAGGTCCCCAGCAGCAGTCCAGGGCCTAGAGACAAACAAATAATATGTGAAAACCTATGTAAGACTATGGAAGGCGGATCTATAATTGAGATCAGTGGGAACATATCACCCACCTTATTGAATGGAAGAGGAAACTATTGAACATACTTCGGATGCAATGCAGTCTTAGGAAACTGGTACTATTTGATAACAACTGGGTGAGATGTGCTAAGTTGGTCAGAGAGATCTGACCCAATCTGTGTAATGTTGTTTTGTGGTGTTGTGTGTAAGAGTGGCACAGTAAACAGAGTGTTGACATATGGCACAAATTTTGTTTCAGAGTTTCTGATCTGGCACTACGATTGTGCCAGATGCTTTTGTAGAAGTACAAGAGCGGGTGTCTGTGCAGCCTAACATTTTACTCCAGCTACTGAGAGGAGTGGGCCACAAGAATCCTGTACTACATCTCACAGGCCAGTTAAGTGCAAACCTGGCCTGCTGTTGATTCATCAACTGTCTCCACCATCAATAAAGAAATAAAATCTTGTTATAGAAACATTAATATCAGTTCATATGTCAAGGACAAGGAACTTTGTAGCCATAGATTGGGCATGATGACGCCACCCCAACTAAACATCCAGTGCTAGTTTTTCCCAAGACATTGTAGATATTATTAATATTAACCATTGTAATAATATACCTATGTACAAAAATTACATTTGATTATGCAATATATATATGCATTTCATTGATAAATACATATTATTTCATATGTTCTGACCAAAAGAAACAATTGGTTCAGGACTAATAAATTTAAAAAATTTGCAAACTTAAACTATAACAGCCAGTGTTAGTTCAGTGTATCATAGAGATTATTATTATTATTAGACTTATTATTTACATGTGTGTGTCTGTGTATTTTATTACCTACACATTACATTTCAGTACCCTAGACTTTTAACGTAGCTAACATTCATAATAGTAGAATAGGTCTGTTTGAGGTCGTAAGTGGTAGCAGGAGGGCCTTCTGTAAACTCACATAAACTTTTATCTCAGGAGCCTTCACAGCTGACCTCATCCAGTACACTACGTAACATAACAACCATACAATAACATCAAAAACCACTACAGGCAGATCTAATATGATCCCTAGTTTAAAAAAAGACGCCATAATTATAAGATCGCCAGGACTTGTGATTATGTTTAGAGACGACTTGTGATTATGTTTAGAGACGACTTGTGATTATATTTATAGACGACTTAAGATTATGTTTAGAGAAGACTTGATATTATGTTTAGAGACGATCCAGAGCAAAGGGAAAAGGGACAACAGGCGAAAAGTCTTAAAATCAAAACGTGCAAACTGAAGGAGATGAAGAGAAATTGACAGAAGTAAAAAAAACAAGAATTAGCAAAACAAGAAAGGTGAAAGCAACAAGAAGAATTACGAGAAAGACGAGATTTAAGAAAACGATAAGAGGACAGCAGTACCAAGACAGTCAACATAAATACGAATAATAACAAGCAAAATAAAGCGACCATCGAGAAGAGCAATAGAACATAGAAAATTAAAAAGATAGTGCATGCACAGAGTAATAAAAAACACAAGAATAAAGGTGAGTCTAGCAGCAATAACGGGAAGATAAAAGGGATTCATGACAACCTATAGGTTATCTGTCGTTTCTTCTGCCTTGGACATTTTTGGAAAGTCGCTGTGATCGTGTCCGTAAATTTTGTCATTGTTTTTTTATGTCCTGTCTACGTCTATCATTTCCTTACCTCTTGTTTCCATGACACGTCCTGTCCACTTCTATCATTTCTTCACCTCTTATTTCACTGGTATGTCCTTGTCACGGGATTGCCTCCCCTGGCTTTGAAGTAGTGGTCCACTAATGGTCACAACGCAAGCGTATCTAAAAGTAGGTCGTCCAAAATATCTATCTTCACGCAAGATTACTCTTGGCAAAGATGTAGATATAAGATCAACGTCGCTTCTACCTTAGAGGAGCGTTCACAAGATATTCCCAGAAATCAAGAACAAACGCTGCTTAAGGACTCAGCAAATTTGTTAACTTATTATCTGGTCCGTCGCCTTTTGTGCAAGGGTTATGCAATGTTTCTGGACTGTCAAGCACCCAGTTGGAGTAATCCAACGAATGCCCTCTTATAAGTAATGGCTCTATATATATATATATATATATATATATATATATATATATATATATATATATATATATATATATATATATATATATATATATATATGTGGGTATGTATTTATCAAGAGAAACTGGCTCATACGTTTGCTTTCGTACATATAAACTGATTCAACTATTATTGGTTATTTTGAAATAACATACAACAAATTTAATAGTCAATTAGTCTTTAACATGGGAAAACAAATATGGAAAATTGGGTGACAATTGAAATTAAAGTTTCCTCACTGATATTTAGAATGGGCTTTAGAATGTCTTTGATTTTTGCTGCAGCCTGTTACACAAAACTTAGCTCCAGATGAGTCCTGCAGTTGTGGTTTCCGTGACTTCTTTTTGGTGATGAGTACACTTCTCTACTCAATTTGTCCACTGTAGGCATTTGGTGGTGATACTGTTCTCTCACACTAGTGGCGTAGGAACTTCAGTACTTAAGTCTGATGACTTGTAACCACGAACTGTGACAAATAGAAAGAAACAAATGCCTTCTGCTGAGTACATTTGTTCTCCGCACTCTAACAGTCTCATTTTCATGCGCTCCACCCACCAATGTTCACCTCTTAGAAAAATTAAATTCCCGAGCACACAATGTAACTCAGGAAATATGATGAAAATTCACCAATATCCTTCTGGGTGTCAACTAGGAAATTGCCTCTGGTGTGCATGAATAATGATTTGCCTGAATTACACTTAAAAAGGTACATAATTCTCACAAGATAATATGTTACACTTTAGGCACATGTGATGTAATTATCACTCATTACTCGTCGCTACTCCCGTCGCGGTCTGGGGTCGCTCTGCTGTCGGGTTTCCCGCACGACTAGTCAGAAACAATCACAAGCTCTTGCATTAGTGGTTCATGCATATACTATTTTCGTATGGTGAGGTTGCCAGCCTTAATATAACCACTTAGCCAGAAACCTGTAGAACTTACATTAGTAAATAAATTGTTTATACTTACCCCAAAATTTTGGGAATACACACTTCTCATGGCACAGATTTAGAATGGACACACAGCCCTTTAGTTAGATGCTGTTCGAATCACTTAGATCTGGAAATATGAGTTAATTCCTCTGACTGCTGGTGTTCTGCAAATTCCTGGCCTGGTAAAACTGTTTGTATAATTCCTCTTATGACTTGGTCTGGGAAATATGAGTTAATTCCTCTGACGGCTGCTGTTCTATGAATCCTGCCTGGGAAAACTTTTGTTAAAATTCCTCTCTGGCTCCTTGTGATAAAATTCTCAAGTTTCCAGTCTTGAATTAAAATTGCGGGTTTACTTGTAAATTCCAAAGTTGCCCAATGCTCGATCTGGTACTCATAGAATCACCTTACAAATCATAAACAGCAGCGGTTGTACTTTCCTCTCTAACCAGCAGGTAGTCTTAAAAAACAACTTTACATGCTTTGAAATCCCCAGAATCTATAAGAAGTCTCTAATTAAAAATGTGACTGATCTAAAACAGAAATCTGTATTATCAGCACTATATGACTTGACTGTCACCAATACCAAGCTGAAAGGTCTGAACATATATTAAGCAAATTTAAGCAATAAATGATACAGCAATTACTCGTTGATGGTCTCAGCCTCCTCTTTGTAAGCTTTCCTCTTTGCTGTTTTCTTTAATCGCTAGATGCTGTTCGAATCACTTAGGTCTGGAAATATGAGTTAATTCCTCTGACTGCTGGTGTTCTGCAAATTACTGGCCTGGGAAAATTGTTTGTATAATTCCTCCTATGACTTGGTCTGGGAAAAATGAGTTAATTCCTCTGACGGCTGGTGTTCTATGAATCCTGCCTGTGAAAACTGTTGGTATAAATCCTCTTATGACTGGGTCTGAAAAATATAAGTTTATTCTACCTGGGTCTGCAGGGGGTGGGATTTTAGGCCTTGACGTATCGTCTGGTTGCGGACCATGTCTCCTCTTGTTACTTCAACCACCTTCCTCACACATCTCATTTCTGAGGTTTGGATCTGGCTTTTATGGGTTGTGGTCATTGCCCATGACTCGCATCCATATGTCAAGACTGGAACATAGGTGGAGCGGGTACAGCCATTTTGTTTTCTTACCAAAATCTCTCTTGCTGAGGACTCCTTGATTTATGGCCTGAAAAAGTCTCATAGCTGCTGCTTTTCGAGTGGCCAACTCTTCTTTCATGCCCCCCTTTCAATCTATAATAGCTTCGAGGTATATAAAGTGGTCGACCTGCTCCAGTACCTGTTCTCCCAGCTTAATCTTATGTACTCTTTCTTCTCGTGATATCACCGGGGATTTTGTTTTAGAGCTGCTTATGACCATCCCTCTCTTCTCTAGCTCTTCCGTCCAGACTTCCAGGTTGGATTGGAGATGTGCCTCTGATTTAGCAATCATGACAACATCATCAGCAAATGCCAGCTCTGAAATAAAGACCTGTCTAATCTTCCAGTCCCCACTGGATACTTTCTAGTTCTCTCCTTATTCTCAAGACGCAGCAATTGAGACCGCAGTCAGCGACTCATCGCTTGACTGCCTGCGTCAGGACCAGTGAACCAGAGCTGGTCAAGACCGCACTCCACCTCCACGTGGTGGTCCTGGAAACAGTCTGCAGCTGTGCAGTCTGGCTGAGCGAGTGTGGATCGAAATGGGAAGGCAAACCCGGTCCTAAAAATGCCGTGCAGAAGTCGGATGTGTCGACCGAAAGGTGCAGATATCACAGCTTAGGCGTAAACAGACACAAGGCAACCACCGTCCTTTTCAGGACGAACGAAGAAGAAGAAGAAGTTCTCTCCTTACATGCCTTGATAACATCGTCCATGAGGAGTATGAAGAGGTAAGGTGACAGGATATCACCTTGTCTTACACCAGTGGTGGTCCTGAACTCTTCTGACTTATAGTTTTCTGTCCTCACATAATTTCTGCAAGACTTGTAGAAGCTCTGTATAGCATGAATCAGAGGTGCTGGAATGTTCTTCCTTGCCAAACAGTCCCAAAGTTTGCTCCAGGGGATCCTGTCAAACGCCTTTTCCAGATCTATGAAACAAAGATGGATCTCACTCTTATACTCTAGGGCCTTTTCACTCAGCTGTCTGAGTGTGAAGATTAGGTCTTGAGTACTTCGGTTTGCTCGGAATCCGCACTGAACTTCATCCAATTGTTGCTCAGCTAGGCATCGGAGTCTCTGCTCTAGGATTCTAGAATAAATTTTACCAGGGACACTAAGAAGGGATATGCCTCTATGGTTTTCACATTGTCGATTGTAACCCTTTTTGAAAATTAGTGTTATGATGGCAATCTCCCAATTCTTTGGTATGGCCTTGTTGCACCACGCTGTCTGTAAGACCCTTACGAGTAATAAGTCGCCTGATGCGCCCATGAACTTAACCATTTCTGGTGTTATACCATCATGCCCTGCTGCTTTGCACATCTTGATTTTCTCCAGTGCTGCCTTCAGTTCTTCCATCTTTATGTCATCTTCACCATCATTGGTTTTCTCTTCTGTGCTAGTGGTTATCATTTCTGATGTTTGACCTTGCTCACCATCAAGGAGTTCTGAGAAATATTCTTTCCATCTTTCCTTTACTTCCTTTGGGGCAGTAAGCAATTTGCCTTGCTTGTCCTTTATAAATTTGAGAGTTCATTGTTTTTCCTTCCTCGTGTTCTTTATTGTCTTATAGAACAATTTCTTGTTTTCTTGCGCATCATCTTTTTCTAGCTTTTTTCCAAATTCTTCCAAGAACTATTGTTTTGCTTCTAGCACCTTTTTCTTTGCTTCTGTTCTTAGTGTCACATATTCTCTATAATTCTCTATTTGTCCTGCTATGTTTTAGCTCCTAAGTATTGTTTCCATGCCATTTTCTTAGCTCTTATTTTCTCTTTGAATTCCTCTTCCACTAAGGTGTCCTCTTTCTCTTGTTCCCAAGTCGGACTTCACCACATGCTTCTGCAACAGCTGTCTTTATGATGTCCTTGGATTTAAGCCAGAGGGTTTCCAAGTCATCAGGTTGATCTTCTGTGTTTCTCACTGCTGTAGCAAAAAGCCATTGATATCTAGTCTTAATTTCTGTATTTTTTGCAGACTCGAGCGAGCTTGCGTTAGCTGTGTCCCGAAATCTTCGTCATGCTTCTCTAACCTGTTATCCATGACTTTTATTTAAATCTCCTTTTACTTTATATAACTTCTGCTTTCCTTTTATATAAAGTTTTCCATAATTGGTTCCGACTTTGATTAATATCAAATTTGTAAAGACACAGCAGTGTTCATCGTGCTGGCACGTTTACCTTCAATTATCTCCAAAAGTAATATACACAGCTGGTTTTATTCCTCAAAAAAACGAACTCACTGTCATTACTTTCTGTCTCTTCATTTTCTTGTACGATACCCGAATCCATTTTTTTAAAACACACTTTCCTTTCCTCTTGCAGAACGCCATTATAAAACCCTGTTCGTCTACATGCGTGCTTCGCGGCTTTTGAATTTCTCCTAATATTTCCTTTAATTCTATCATAACAGGGCATTGTGTTTACATAGCGCTACACAGCCCCTCGCTGTCCAAGCTGTGACCTAGTCCAGCTGACATGTAAAAAAATGTCGTAGTTATTCCTCGTCCGTCTCTCGTTCCATTATGGTCGGATGTCTACTGAGAAAATCAGCACCCACATTCTGTTTTTTTAAGAATGTAATTCACCGTGAATGAATAAGAAGACAAATCTGAATTTAATTTATTTGACTCAGCTAAAATTGCTAATGGCTTGTGATCGCATTGAACAATAAAATGATTCTCATACAAATACGTCTGAAATTTCTGGATATACCACATTAACGCTAAACCTTCCTTCTCAATTGTCGAGTAATTTAGCTCTGCTGAATTTAGTTTCCTACTAGCATAATCTACTGGAAAAGTTTTCACGACTGTGCCTGTGACTTGTAATAGGATTGCTCCGATCCCCATGTTACTAGCATCCGTCCTTAATATAAATTCCTGAGTGATATTGGGTAATGTGAGGATTGGTTTGCTTGTGAGTTTTCGCTTTAACTCAAAGTAAGCTTCTTCACAATCTGCATTCCATTGAATCTTATCTGGTTGTTCTTTCTTAGTCAGGTTTGTTAAAGATGCACACGAAGAGTTAAAGTTGGGAATATATTTGTCATAAAATCCTCATAAGGGCACAATAGACCTTACATCTTTCTTTGTCTGTAGTCTCGGTGCCTTCTTTAACTTCTCTACATTCTTTGGGTCAGGTGACATGTGACCTCTGGAAATAGTGTGACCTAGGAATTCCAATTCCTTACACCCTATATAGCACTTGGTTGGACGTGCAGTTAATCCAGTGTGCCTATGTCGGTCAAACGACATAGATAGTGATGCTATATGTTCTTCAAATGTGTGTGTAGCAACAAGAATGTCATCCAAGTAGTTAGTGATTGATGAATTTGTTACAGGTTTTAGTAGTTTCCTCATCATTCGGGAAAACACGCTTGGAGCGTTTTTTCAGACAAATGGCAGTACGTTGAACCCATAATGGCATTCTGATGTACTGAATGCAAACATAGGTCTAATGTCTGGTTTCACTGGTATTTGGTAGTATCCCTTGCTGAGATCTACTTTAGAGAAATACATAGCTTTACTCAGTGTAGAGAACAATTGATTTGTGTCAGGTAATGGGTCCACCTGTGATTCGGTGACTGCATTTAGCTTCCTATAATCCTTACACAATCTATGTTCTCCACTAGACTTTCTTAATAGCACTACGCTTGCGCTATATGGAGATTCTGACTTTGAGATGATCTTCTCCTTCAACAAGTAGTCAATCTCTTCCCTTAAAGCTTGTGCTTTCGCATAAGATATAACGTACGTTTTCATACATATAGGTGTAGGGTCAGTAACCTTCATGTCGTACTCTAACAGATTTGTACAACGTGTCTTATCTGTGAGCACATGTTCATGGGTTTCTAACACCTTCTGATCTTGTTTCATCTGATCAGGAGCCAAACGATCACTCATGTTTACTTGCTCATAACTCTCTGTAGCTTGTACTGGATATTCCATAGAGGTGAGAGGTTCGTCTCTCATCTCTGTTGCTATGGCTAGGATCATGTGCAACTTCCGAAGATGCCCTGTCATAATACTTTTTAAGAAGATTGACATGGTACACAGTTTCCTTCCCTTTCTTACCAATCTTGTAATTTGTTCTGGAGAGCTTTTTTTCCAGAATCATTTATGGTCCCTGCCAACCACTTTGCATTTTAATTTTGTTGCTGGGCAAAAAAGATGTACTTTCTCCCCTACATCAAGTTCCTATCCTCTGCTGTTGTGTTGTTATATCAACAATTTTTCTTCTGGTTTTTCTTCCTGGTTTTCTTTGGATGCCTAAGTCCGCAGCTATGCTTCCCTTGGCCTGTAACTGGTCTACCCTACGTATTGAGGTTATCTGGTTACAATCTGAGCAGGATATTACATACCGATCTATGTCTTCAGTAACACCTGGCCATTAATATTGCAATAATATCTTTTGACAAATGACTCCCTTTCCTCTGTGACCACTACCTAGTATAGCATACCCTAGTTCCATAACCTCCTCTTGGTAAGATTTTTGCACTACAAGCTGTCCATGCACGTAAGGTCCTGTGCCAGCTGTTCTATATAGTAGGCCATTTTTCAAAATATATCTCAGACCTAAGGGTCTTTTATATTTGGACATGCGCCCTAATATAACCGACTAGGTTGAACGAGACGCGTCTCGCCAAAACTTTATAAAAAAATATAGAGCGGTCTCCTTTGACTGGAGGGTTATGTGCTTTTGGCAATGTGCCTAAGCAAGACTTTAGTGTGCTGTCTGCTGCTTGAGCCCTTTTCATCTCAGTCGGATGAAATAGTAAGTCAGTGTTCTTCTCTTTGTTCTACAGTTCTAAAGGTGCTTAATTTAAGAGTCGAAATAGACTGTGACATTCAATGGCCTATTCATAGAACGTGCAATTTGGGATTTGAACTGAAAAATAGAAGTATAATCTAGCGAAATGGGAGTCACAGATCAGACTGCATCCCCACTTCAAGCTAGCAATTCACTAGACCCAGAGAGATGCATCGGACTAAGGATTCCACGATTATAAGTGACAGAACAAAGTATTTGGCAACTTTAAAACTTATAAGTAAACCCGCATTTTTAAATACGAAGTCTGGAAACTTAAAGGACCAAGACAGAGTATTTGGGCAACTTTAAAACTTAAAAGTAAACTCGCAATTTTAAATACAAAGACTGGAGACCTAAGGAAACAAATCACGCGTCATAAGAGGATTATTAAAATTTCCAGACCAAGTAATTCGAAAGCATCTAACCTAAGGTTTTGTGTCCATTCTAAGCTGTGCCAGGTGATTGTGTTCCCAAAAGTTACTTTGGAGTAAGTGTAAACATTTATTTTATAAATGTGAATTTGACATGTTTTCGTTGCTAAGTGGTTACATATGAGGCTGGCAACCTCAACATATGAAAATAGTATATTAGTAAACCACTACATCAAGCGCTGGTGATTGCTTTGTGCTAGTCGTACAGAAAACCGACAGCAGAGGTGACCCCAGACTCCGACTGGAGCGGTGATGAGTATTAATTACATCACATGTCCTTCAAGTGTATCGTATCATTTTGTGAGATGTATGTACCTCGTTAATGTTAATTCAGGCACGCCATTGCCCTCACGCTGTCGAAGCACATATTTTCCCAGTTTAATACCCAGAAAAATATTGGTGATTTCTAATCATCTCCCCTGAGTTAGGCTGTGTATACTCAAGAATTTAATTATTCAGAGAGGCTACCTTTGCAGGGTGGACAGCGAGACAATGCGCCTGTTAATTTCCAACCTAGTGTACTTAGCAGAGGCATTTGTTCTTTTTATTTTATCTAAAGTTCGTAGAACGAAGCTATCAGACTGTTCGTGGAACGAAGCTGCAAGTCGAAAGTTTTCGACGTCACTAGTTTTGAGTTAAAAGCAGGGAATCAACACTAACCGTCTACATTGGACAAGTTGTGTGAAGGAAGTGCCCTCATTACAGAATAATTGACAAAACCACGGCTGCAGGACTCACTTATACCAAGCTATATTCTTGTAAATTTTTTAAATTCTCAAACCAAGTCGTTGTGAGCACAATTTTATTCAAACCTAAAGTTCACCATCATTCCATCAATTTTTTAACCTGTTAAAACTAACTGATTATTAAATATGTTACATGTCATTTTAAAACAAAACAATCATAGTTGATTCCGTTATTATAGGCGTGAAAGCAAACTTATGAGAAAGACTCTTTAGTGTATATACAGCTAGACATATATTTACATCTACAGAGCAACTACTTATAAAAGAATTTCGCTGGATTTACACCAGCTGGGGACTTGAACGGGCTAAAACCATTGCTTAATTCTTCACAAAAGGCAACGGATCAAATATACGTTAATAGAGCTCTGCCCTGTGCAGTATTGTTCTTGACTTCTGAAAACATCTTGTGGAGACTCCATTGAGATAGAAGCATCATTTTCCTTCTATCTACATCTCTGCCAAGAGTAATCGTATGCAAATGTATACACCTTTAAAGACCCATATTAGATAGTTTTGAGTGTTGGCCGCTGGGAGAGCTAAGGGGAGGCAATCCGTTACAGTACTTTTTTCTCTCTAAGAACAATGAATTCGAGTTCACTATGAGTATTTTTGACCAGCACAAAATGCTGCCAGAATTAATATTGTGTTATACACAGTAATAAAAGTCCAATTAAGTTCCACGATCCTGACAGTAAATCCATGCCTTAACTTCCTCCCTCTACAACTAATGGCTTTTAATGCAGACAGACACGTCCGTTGTTGATACTCCTGTTAAGGTTTATACTCCTTTTCCCAGCCTTATCCCCCTCAAGCACTTTACAGCAATAATTGTTCATATGAGTCTGTTATGTTCTTTGAACTGCCAAGAATCTCTTCACTCTCCTTTTTCTAACTGCATACCCTACACGCCTGTCTCCACCCAGATTTTGATTCTTCATTTCTTTAGATGTGCATGTGACATGAAATGACCTCCTATACTGTAAAACCAAATAATATAAGTTCCCGTTGATCTTAAGGCTTTCATTATTAATTAATCAGGATTTGCTCCTACAAAACATATGCTTTGTAGAAATTATAACCGGTTAAACTTGCTATTCTGACCCCCCCCCCCCAACCATCCAAGCAGTTTAAGTGAAGAGAAAATGTCACATATATATTCATCTCTAGAAGACAAGACTGATAGAGTAGTTTTATTTTTGTTTCACATGTTTTTCTGTACTCTAACATCCTCACATGCTACAGAACCAGCACAGATACTTTCTTAAAATAAACTAAGGCCGGAAGTGAAACATGTCATGTACGTTTACAGCAGCTGTTTTTGTAACAATGTTTAGTTGATTATGTGATAGCTAGTATTTTTGACGGCCTCAGCCTTTCTGCCTGTTGTGACTACATGTGGACGGCGTGGTCTTGTATTTTTAACCTTAAAGACGTGGGATTCTACAATGTCTTAACGTGTTCAGCGAAAGAAGCATTGTTTTCGCTTATCTGAATATCTCGTGGATACTCCATTGAGATAGAAGCGTCATTACCCTTCTATTTATAGATCTGCCATGAGTAATCTAGTGCGAAGGTAGACACCTTTGAATCCCACATTAGTTACTCTTGAGTTTTGGCCACTATTTGACCACTACTATAAAGCAGGGGAGGCAATATCGTCACAAGCAGTTATGATAGTGAAAATATTGCAAGTCCTCGGCTATCGGAGGGCCGTAAAATAGCAACGACCTTGATTAGAGTTACAAATGGTGCAGGAAATAATGTAACGAAAGAACAAAAACAACGACAGAAAGTTAGTGAGGGTCAAACATCAAATAGTTCTCGTTTCGTCCCAACTCGTAAACCAGGTCTGTATGCAAATGTTGAGAATTTATGGAAGTGGTTTAGGTGTCATTATGTAAGCTACCAATACTGTAAATATTAGTTAGTATGTCTGTCCTTGGGCTTGTTTTTGTTATAATTGGATACACTACACGGTAATCACCTACAGAAAGGCACTAACTGCATTAGAAACAAAGAAC